>LS997567.1:38985004-39590747 GCA_000469685.2 Haemonchus contortus | reverse complement strand
CACCTCTCTGGTGCCGTTCACTGCGGGCACTACCGCCCTGGTGTCGTCCACTGCACCTCCGGTGTCGTCCACTGCACCTCCGGTGTCGTCCACTGTGGGCACCACCTCTCCGGTGCCGTTCACTGCGGGCACCACCGCTCCGATGCCGTCCACTGCGGGCAGCACCGCCCTGGTGTCGTCCACTGCACCTCCGGTGTCGTCCACTGCGGGCAGCACCGCCCTGGTGTCGTCCACTGCACCTCCGGTGTCGTCCACTGCACCTCCGGTGTCGTCCACTGTGGGCACCACCTCTCCGGTGCCGTTCACTGCGGGCACCACCGCTCCGATGCCGTTCACTGCGGGCACCACCGCCCCGGTGGCGTCCAAGGCGGACACCACCGCCCGGTGTCGTCCACTGCACCTCCGGTGTCGTCCACTGTGGGCACCACCTCTCCGATGCCGTCCACTGCGGGCACCACCGCTCCGATGCCGTCCACTGCGGGCACCACCTCTCCGGT
Organism: Haemonchus contortus; assembly: GCA_000469685.2. Lineage (NCBI taxonomy): Eukaryota > Metazoa > Nematoda > Chromadorea > Rhabditida > Trichostrongylidae > Haemonchus > Haemonchus contortus. The sequence continues at coordinate 39,590,250 of LS997567.1, read as the reverse complement.
GCCGTCCAATGCGGGCACCACCTCTCCGGTGCCGTTCACTGCGGGCACCACCGCCCTGGTGTCGTCCACTGCACCTCCGGTGTCGTCCACTGCACCTCCGGTGTCGTCCACTGTGGGCACCACCTCTCCGGTGCCGTTCACTGCGGGCACCACCGCTCCGATGCCGTCCACTGCGGGCAGCACCGCCCTGGTGTCGTCCACTGCACCTCCGGTGTCGTCCACTGCGGGCAGCACCGCCCTGGTGTCGTCCACTGCACCTCCGGTGTCGTCCACTGCACCTCCGGTGTCGTCCACTGTGGGCACCACCTCTCCGGTGCCGTTCACTGCGGGCACCACCGCTCCGATGCCGTTCACTGCGGGCACCACCGCCCCGGTGGCGTCCAAGGCGGACACCACCGCCCGGTGTCGTCCACTGCACCTCCGGTGTCGTCCACTGTGGGCACCACCTCTCCGATGCCGTCCACTGCGGGCACCACCGCTCCGATGCCGTTCACTGCGGGCACCACCGCCCTGGTGTCGTCCATTGCACCTCCGGTGTCGTCCACTGCGGGCACCACCGCTCCGATGCCGTCCACTGCGGGCAGCACCGCCCTGGTGTCGTCCACTGCACCTCCGGTGTCGTCCACTGCGGGCACCACCGCTCCGATGCCGTTCACTGCGGGCACCACCGCCCCGGTGGCGTCCAAGGCGGACACCATATCTCTGGTGGCGTCCACGGCGGGCAGCACCGCCCCGGTGTCGTCCACTGCGGGCACCACCTCTCCGGTGCCGTTCACTGCGGGCACCACCGCCCTGGTGTCGTCCATTGCACCTCCGGTGTCGTCCACTGCGGGCACCACCGCTCCGATGCCGTTCACTGCGGGCAGCACCGCCCCGGTGGCGTCCAAGGCGGACACCATATCTCTGGTGGCGTCCACGGCGGGCACCACCTCTCCGGTGCCGTCCACTGCGGGCACCACCTCTCCGGTGCCGTTCACTGCGGGCACCACCGCCCTGGTGTCGTCCACTGCACCTCCGGTGTCGTCCACTGCGGGCACCACCGCTCCGATGCCGTCCACTGCGGGCAGCACCGCCCTGGTGTCGTCCACTGCACCTCCGGTGTCGTCCACTGCGGGCACCACCGCTCCGATGCCGTTCACTGCGGGCACCACCGCCCCGGTGGCGTCCAAGGCGGACACCATATCTCTGGTGGCGTCCACGGCGGGCAGCACCGCCCCGGTGTCGTCCACTGCGGGCACCACCGCTCCGGTGCCGTCCAGTGCGGGCACGACCTCTCCGGTGCCGTTCACTGCGGGCACCACCGCTCCGATGCCGTCCACTGCGGGCACCACCTCTCCGGTGCCGTTCACTGCGGGCACCACCGCTCCGATGCCGTTCACTGCGGGCACCACCGCCCCGGTGGCGTCCAAGGCGGACACCATATCTCTGGTGGCGTCCACGGCGGGCAGCACCGCCCCGGTGTCGTCCACTGCGGGCACCACCGCTCCGGAGCCGTCCACTGCGGGCACCACCTCTCCGGTGCCGTTCACTGCGGGCACCACCGCCCTGGTGTCGTCAACTGCACCTCCGGTGTCGTCCACTGAGGGCACCACCGCTCCGATGCCGTCCACTGCGGGCAGCACCGCCCTGGTGTCGTCCACTGCACCTCCGGTGTCGTCCACTGCGGGCACCACCGCTCCGATGTCGTTCACTGCGGGCACCACCGCCCCGGTGGCGTCCAAGACGGACACCATATCTCTGGTAGCGTCCACGGCGGGCAGCACCGCCCCGGTGTCGTCCACTGCGGGCACCACCGCTCCGATGACGTCCATTGCCGGCACCACCTCTCCGGTGCCGTTCACGGCGGGCCCCACGGCCCCGGTGCCGTCCACTGCGGGCACCACCTCTCCGGTGCCGTTCACTGCGGGCACCACCGCCCCGGTGTCGTCCAGGCGAACACCACCGCCCGGTGTCGTCCACTGCACCTCCGGTGTCGTCCACTGTGGGCACCACCTCTCCGATGCCGTCCACTGCGGGCACCACCGCTCCGATGCCGTCCACTGCGGGCACCACCTCTCCGGTGCCGTCCACTGCGGGCACCACCTCTCCGGTGCCGTTCACTGCGGGCACCACCGCCCTGGTGTCGTCCATTGCACCTCCGGTGTCGTCCACTGCGGGCACCACTGCTCCGATGCCGTTCACTGCGGGCACCACCGCCCCGGTGGCGTCCAAGGCGGACACCATATCTCTGGTGGCGTCCACGGCGGGCAGCACCGCCCCGGTGTCGTCCACTGCGGGCACCACCGCTCCGGTGCCGTCCAGTGCGGGCACGACCTCTCCGGTGCCGTTCACTGCGGGCACCACCGCTCCGATGCCGTCCACTGCGGGCACCACCTCTCCGGTGCCGTTCACTGCGGGCACCACCGCTCCGATGCCGTTCACTGCGGGCACCACCGCCCCGGTGGCGTCCAAGGCGGACACCATATCTCTGGTGGCGTCCACGGCGGGCAGCACCGCCCCGGTGTCGTCCACTGCGGGCACCACCGCTCCGGTGCCGTCCACTGCGGGCACGACCTCTCCGGTACCGTTCACTGCGGGCACCACCGCTCCGATGCCGTTCACTGCGGGCACCACCGCTCCGATGCCGTTCACTGCGGGCACCACCGCTCCGATGCCGTTCACTGCGGGCACCACCGCCCCGGTGGCGTCCAAGGCGGACACCATATCTCTGGTGGCGTCCACGGCGGGCAGCACCGCCCCGGTGTCGTCCACTGCGGGCACCACCGCTCCGATGCCGTTCACTGCGGGCACCACCGCTCCGATGCCGTCCACTGCGGGCACCACCTCTCCGGTGCCGTCCACTGCGGGCACCACCTCTCCGGTGCCGTTCACTGCGGGCACCACCGCTCCGATGCCGTTCACTGCGGGCACCACCGCCCCGGTGGCGTCCACTGCGGGCACCACCTCTCCGGTGGCGTCCAAGGCGGACACCATATCTCTGGTGGCGTCCAAGGCGGACACCATATCTCTGGTGGCGTCCACTGCGGGCACCACCGCTCCGGTGCCGTCCAGTGCGGGCACGACCTCTCCGGTGCCGTTCACTGCGGGCACCACCGCTCCGATGCCGTTCACTGCGGGCACCACCGCCCCGGTGGCGTCCAAGGCGGACACCATATCTCTGGTGGTGTCCACGGCGGGCAGCACCGCCCCGGTGTCGTCCACTGCGGGCACCACCTCTCCGGTGCCGTTCACTGCGGGCACCACCGCTCCGATGCCGTTCACTGCGGGCACCACCGCCCCGGTGGCGTCCAAGGCGGACACCATATCTCTGGTGGCGTCCACGGCGGGCAGCACCGCCCCGGTGTCGTCCACTGCGGGCACCACCGCTCCGATGCCGTTCACTGCGGGCACCACCGCCCCGGTGGCGTCCAAGGCGGACACCATATCTCTGGTGGCGTCCACTGCGGGCACCACCGCTCCGATGACGTCCACTGCGGGCACCACCTCTCCGGTGCCGTTCACGGCGGGCCCCACGACCCCGGTGTCGTCCAGGCGGGCACCACCGCCCGGTGTCGTCCACTGCACCTCCGGTGTCGTCCACTGCGGGCACCACCTCTCCGGTGCCGTTCACTGCGGGCACCACCGCCCCGGTGGCGTCCAAGGCGGACACCATATCTCTGGTGGCGTCCACTGCGGGCACCACCGCTCCGATGCCGTCCACTGCGGGCACCACCTCTCCGGTGCCGTTCACGGCGGGCCCCACGACCCCGGTGTCGTCCAGGCGGGCACCACCGCCCGGTGTCGTCCACTGCACCTCCGGTGTCGTCCACTGCGGGCACCACCTCTCCGGTGCCGTTCACTGCGGGCACCACCGCCCCGGTGGCGTCCAAGGCGGACACCATATCTCTGGTGGCGTCCACTGCGGGCACCACCGCTCCGATGCCGTCCACTGCGGGCACCACCTCTCCGGTGCCGTTCACGGCGGGCCCCACGACCCCGGTGTCGTCCAGGCGGGCACCACCGCCCGGTGTCGTCCACTGCACCTCCGGTGTCGTCCACTGCGGGCACCACCTCTCCGGTGCCGTTCACTGCGGGCACCACCGCTCCGATGCCGTTCACTGCGGGCACCACCGCCCCGGTGGCGTCCACTGCGGGCACCACCTCTCCGGTGGCGTCCAAGGCGGACACCATATCTCTGGTGGCGTCCAAGGCGGACACCATATCTCTGGTGGCGTCCACTGCGGGCACCACCGCTCCGGTGCCGTCCAGTGCGGGCACGACCTCTCCGGTGCCGTTCACTGCGGGCACCACCGCTCCGATGCCGTTCACTGCGGGCACCACCGCCCCGGTGGCGTCCAAGGCGGACACCATATCTCTGGTGGTGTCCACGGCGGGCAGCACCGCCCCGGTGTCGTCCACTGCGGGCACCACCTCTCCGGTGCCGTTCACTGCGGGCACCACCGCTCCGATGCCGTTCACTGCGGGCACCACCGCCCCGGTGGCGTCCAAGGCGGACACCATATCTCTGGTGGCGTCCACGGCGGGCAGCACCGCCCCGGTGTCGTCCACTGCGGGCACCACCGCTCCGATGCCGTTCACTGCGGGCACCACCGCCCCGGTGGCGTCCAAGGCGGACACCATATCTCTGGTGGCGTCCACTGCGGGCACCACCGCTCCGATGACGTCCACTGCGGGCACCACCTCTCCGGTGCCGTTCACGGCGGGCCCTACGACCCCGGTGTCGTCCAGGCGGGCACCACCGCCCGGTGTCGTCCACTGCACCTCCGGTGTCGTCCACTGCGGGCACCACCTCTCCGGTGCCGTTCACTGCGGGCACCACCGCCCCGGTGGCGTCCAAGGCGGACACCATATCTCTGGTGGCGTCCACTGCGGGCACCACCGCTCCGATGCCGTCCACTGCGGGCACCACCGCTCCGATGCCGTCCATTGCGGGCACCACCGCTCCGATGCCGTCCACTGCGGGCACCACCTCTCCGGTGCCGTTCACGGAAGGCACCACCGTTCCCGGTATCGTCCACTGCGGGCAACAGGGCAGCAACGAGGCTTCCACTATGCCCTAAGCGCCGAGATTGTGAGAGCGAGAGGGTCCTTTCTTTCACCCATGGAAGGCGGTGAGTATTCCTAAAGGGAGAACTCAGTAACCTTTTTTTATCGTGAACCGTGCCTTTAAGTAATAAAGACTAATTGTGTTTTCGCCTCACTGGTGCCCAAAAAGACGACTGCAGTAAGCTCGCACTTCATCTTTTCCTCTCCTTCCTATCTCGTGTAATCCTGTCATTCTGTCTGTGGTGTTCCTATTTTACCGTTAATATCTTTTCGTCGGTAAACATGAATTCCTATAACGATTTCTTCGAAAATAGCCGTTGTGAGCCACCGTTCACCCACAAAATCAACCTCTGTTCGTATAAAGGCTTTGCTGGGCAGGTGATCTCCCACGATTCTGCGCAGAAAACTTTATGTGTGAACTCTAGCCGTTTTGCACGTAGAGGGAGCCTCTCTGTTACCTTCACCCTGCTTCTTGACATTACTCTTATTGTTAGATGAAGCCGTGGACCGTCGTCTGGAGATGTCCCATGCCGAAGTCACTCGCAAATGCAAAGTGATGATTAATCCACGTCGTGGTGAACCTGCTGCTATTTTTTAAACTGCGAGATGTTTAGTATCGTTAACAAGGAAATAACGCAATTTATCTTGTAAAATGGGATCAAGCGAACGAAGTTTTATACAATCAAAAAAATGGTATGAGCGCCTGCAAGCGTGGTCATCATAATTTTCGCCCACTCTTTGTTCTGTGCTCAGAAACTTCTTTTACTTCCCACAAAACTGTGAGACGATGTTTGCGTTACTCCGAGGGTATGGTCTACAGTGAAGCGGTTCAACCAATGGATGACAATAACAATTGATTGGCGAACAGTGCTTAGAAAAGAGGTGATATGAATTTGGTGTTGTCCAATCACTGATGGTAAAGATGCGAAAGCCAACAAGCGTACCTTGTTCACTCATTAGTTGATTGCCCATCTTTGTGTTGATTGAGAATGTTCTAGAAGTTTATCTCCTTTGTTATCGTGTGTGTTCACACTGTTCATGCAAAATTTTGTACCGCCTAGAAATTTTAGACGACGTACTTTCTTGAAAACCAAATACTTCACACGCATCACATACTCAACAGTCTTATGTGATATTATATGTAGAAAGTGGTAAGCATAGCAAAGCATGACTTACGAATAAAGATTTTTTGCTGAGATGGTTCGCGATTCGTTCGCTGAGCTGTGTTCACCAAAAGCTCAGAGAATTTCAATCGGTCACTGCACTGAGCATTTCTGATTTTTTGTTTTCTTAACGTGGTACTTGTTCGTATGAGGAAAAACCGAGCATCGTGCGTCCCACAACGAATTGAACGATTCCAATCGCGAGTTTGTCTTTCGCAGGGTTCGACTTCGTGAGACGTGAGATAATACAGGAAGACCAAGTAAAATGACGTCCTCAGAACCGAGCGCTCACGGTCGACAGTGCTTGTGCAACACTTACAGTAGCCATCCACTAGGAATCCAATTCCTCCCCCTGCAATCCACCCCAGACAGGCGGCGACACTTTGAGCGCTACACGTCTATTCAGTACGAGATCTCACAATCTGCGGACCAGCAGCAACACTCGCCGCACGAGTCATCGCGAAGATGAGTTCAGCGTCTTCCTTCCGAAGATACCTGAACTGAGTAGAAACCAACGGAAAAGTAATCTTTCCAAAGACGAGCATGTATCGATCGGGTTCCTCCACCGGTCGTCATCAGTAGGAAATAAAATATGACGGGCTTGGAGGCAGTAACAGGCAGTAACTTCGGCTAACGTTCTAATGAGATGAACTTTCTCGTTATCGCTCCGCTGTGCATAAGCTCCCGTCGAACCGGTGCATAGCTGTGTGACGGTTGAGCCGGGTGATCTCTACTGGAGACTTATTCTGTGCACACTAAATCTGCCAACGATTTTCAAGCCTTCCCACCCCCCGTCTTCTTCGCCAATTCCTATGTTTCTGCCTCTGCAGCAACACTGATGCGGTCCGTCCGTGCGGAGTAACGTCAACGCACGAAACCTACAGCCTGAGGTAAGAGTTTGACAGGTATTCGACCAACGCATTACCCTGACACCTAGCTCAGAAATATACTACGCCTATGAGTTTTATTACGATGAAAAATGCAGAAACAATTGAATGAGTTCAGCAAGAGTAATAGGAACGAAAAGCTAGAAAAAACTTTACGATAAAATGAGCGCATACAAAGTTGTTAATAAGCTGTTGACAGTAGAGTGGTCCTTGGCCAAGCTAAGTCGAGGGTTATCCGAGGGTCTATTCTCTCCCGGCACCTTGAAATCCAATACCATCCCATGGTACTGCGTGTCGGTCTACTCCTTGATGATCCTAAGGTGGAGTAGATGGCTGCCATGGTATAAGCGTGGAGCAATCGAATGGACACAGAGTGCGTACGATGGAATAAGCTGGAGCTGCATTGAGGACGTTAACAGTTGATGTTGCAATTGACGGTGATTTTGGCGAATGACCGGAACTACTAACAATGAATGATAGAGGCACTAGAATCCTCAGCGAAACATTGCCACGTGATGTCCCTTTTCTCTGACCTGACTACGGTACCTTCTCAATGGGACTACGGCGTGCGCCTGACCACTCTCATTTAAAGTCGGTCCAACGGCGAGACATGCATGAAAGGATTTACCACTAGTCGAGGTTTACTCAACCTGGAAACATAGGATGCAACCGAATGCGAAGTCTTCCACCCGAACTGCGGTCAAAGTGCATGCCCTCAGGAATCTAGCCTATATGTTGCACTCACACCCTGTGCAGCATAAGGGTCGGGCTTGAACTTTCAGTGGATGATCACAGTCATTGTTGCGAAAGGCTGCTTCCGAAGTCCGCCCGCGTGCCAGCCAGCTAGTGCTAGGGGGGACGAGGGAGGCAGACGGTCGGTCGGCGCGGTCGCGTCGCGCCCAAGCCCCTTCTAAGGACTTAAAACAAGGGAAAAACAAGATCAAAAACCAAACAACCAGGGGCTTATGCGGATGGTTTTTGAACTTGTTTTCCCCTGTTTTAAGCCCTTCTAGGGGCCTGGGCGCGACGCGACCGCGTCGACCGACCGTCTGCCTCCCTCGTTCCTCCTAGCACCACCTCGGCTGGCACGCCGGCTCGCCGGCGGACTATGAAAGCAGCCAAACCACGTGTGCGGTAGTGGTTTCGTGAGGATAGCGGTGGTGGGAATCTGGGTGTAAAGTCACGCATCCGAGGAGACTTCGGGCAGTCCGTCACAGGGGTGGCGGTACTTCTCTCCGCATTCCATTTAACGGAACTTTTCCCCGAATTCCCACGGCGAGCGGCAATGGCTCCGAGGCGACTACAGCGTCCTTCCATTGAGAATTCAAACCTTTCTATTCAAGGAGCGCTTCTGCCCGCGATTGGGTGTGGCGAGCGCGACGCGGCTTTCGGGTAGCAGTACCCACTCTCCTTTCACAGCCTTGGTTGATACGTTTGTGAAGGGCCAGTAACTCCGAATCGACTAAAACAACAGGAAAGATTCCGTAATCTCACCGCTAGCTTTGGAAAGCATAGCCGCCATCAAGTTCTTCATTGGGGTTGGACAGCCTTTTGAAAGTGAACCTTCCATGATTAGTGAGAAGGGAACTTGTTGATCGTATCTGTCGATGGAATATCTGGGCTTCGCGCTCTTAGGAGTGCAGTCTTTGAAAACGTAGTTTTAGACAGCGTTTCGGGCATTTTAGTGAATTAGTAGCAACCTGGCTGCATCTGAATGGCTGTGAAGTGTTTCATGTACATTACGGCTCATTTCCTATACTGGTTCTGGAATATCAATTTTCAATCCTCTATCACTGTTTTCCTCCTTGAAAGACTTTGCTGGCATCCCTTGGAGGAAGTGGGACAGCAAATCTAACAAAAATCATATCAATGATATGAGATTTGTTCGATTATTCTCTTCAGATCTCAATCTGGTCCTAACTAGAAGCGTGCTCGGGGGCAAATAGCTCGATTTATCGATTGGTGCGCGCCAACTTTCAGAGCGCTTATCTGGTTAACTTCCTGAAGTGCCTTAAGTTATTGTACTACTACTTCTAACTTGTTTCTGCTCCCTTCATTGCAAACTCCCGGTTGTTGCTTCTCAATTTTCTAGTTGAAACTAACCATGCTAAAATTGCACTATGGTATTTTGGCCGGTACGCTGTTATACTTTTGCAATTCCGCAAATTCGTCTCCGGCTTCGTTTCATATTTCACTCGCTTAAATGTATTTCTGGCTTTGCATAACTATTGTCAACCAGAATTTACTTCTTCTTTTCCACATAAAAATAGAAAATATTTGGGGAAAATATAGTTGAAGGATTTGAAGGAGGATGAAGGACAGGGCGTCTGTGCTCTCTCAGCGAGGTATTATCCTCACGACCGATTCCTCCTTCATTCCAGTTTCTCGCATGAAGTCAATATTTCGGTAATCCAGAAGCTTCTACTTTCCTTAGATTCAGACTTGAAAATCCATTCCCTTTGGCCCAAAACCGTTTCTGAACGCTATTACAGTGCCTTATCGTTGCCTGTGCTCTAACCACGTTAGAGACGTGGCGCTAGAGACGCAGACACCAAGTCCGCCAGTCCTTAAGCAAGTCGGGTGCGGTCGATCTTGTTAGAAACTTTCTTCTTAATGAACTTCTCACTTCTTGGTTTCATTTGTTCGTTTGACTTGGTTACCTTTTTAAATGCCATTGTGGTAGCACTTACTTCAAGATTTCCTCATTCCGCCAATGAACACAGTTTTCAAACTGAGCTTATCAAGATATATAGTAAAAGATCATTACCTCATATAAGGTCTAAATGACGCTATTCCAGACCAAACGTCTGTGCATAACTTTCATGGCTGCCAACAACAAAATTCATCTGAAGGCACCGGCTAACAAGTAGGTTCTTTTTACCCTAATCCTGAGTTTGTTTGTTCGATTTTACGGACAGCCTACTTATATGCTCATGCTTCTCTTGGCCTTCTTTTCTACTACATTTCTTGCATACGTCTGGGAAGGGGATGGGGTGGGGAGGAAACGAGACAAGTTTAACAGCTCTTAGATTCATGAAGCTTAAAATTTGCTTTATTTTAATATTATTATTATTGTTTATTATTTAATTACATATTTATATATTTTATTTAATTTAGGAGTTCGGAGCCGAGCGAACCATCTTGCCCTGTTGGCAGCTATAACTGTGGATCGTATGGATCTCCTGTGAAACTTCGTTGGAATCTCCGAGCATGCAGTGGTCGCCCGTTAAGCGATGTTTATTCACATGGTTTCAACTTGCACACGTTCTATATGCCTCAAGAAAAGAAAAATTTAAATTTGGGCATGTATTCTCGCTCGGTTGATGATCTGCAGGGGGGAAAATGTACTGATCTTCGAATTCAGATAATGAAAAGCTGTTGCAGCAATGCAGATTTCAGTAGCAGCTACAACCCATCGAATTACCTTAGCAGGTCGTCTGCATCTTGTATGAGTGGGCACCAATGTTTCTCATGTAACTCTCTTCTCGACACATCTGTAGCGGATGAGAACGCATATAGAATGGATGAAATGGAATCGCAGTACTCGATAAAGGCCGTCAAACACTCTGTGAATCCCCGCGAAGGTAAAATGGATTCTGGGAAGTCCGTGTTCCGTCGTTGGCCTAATGTTCAGATCAACAGACAGACTTAAAGGGTTACATCTGGATTTCATGAATATTTTTCTAACTCTCATTCGGTATCCTCATAATATGATTTTGTTCCTTACGCTATATCATACCAGTAATTTTGTGCTAACAGAGAGAATTTCAGTTTTTCCTTACTCGATTTCATCTGCAACTTAAAAGATTCACCGTGACTAATGATTAGCGATTGGAATTGTTGACTGTTGCTTCTGATGGTTGATGAATGTAAATTGGAATGAATCGTTTCTCCTGTATGGTAAAATAAGCGTGACTAGAGAACAAGTCCATGTCTGATAGTATCTTGAAAGATTGTTTTATCTTCATACAGGCGGATAAATATAACTAAATGTAATGGACATTTTTCAGAACTCAACTCATCTGCTGGCTTCACTGACCGTCCTGTCTATCATCACTAAGGTTTTGTCTTCAAAGTGCTTTCGTCACACTCTGACATAGAGCGTCTTTGAACTAAGAAGATGTGTTGCTCAAAGTTATTTCCAGTTTCCAGGTTTTCCTAAGTTTTTTCTAATTCATTCTACCTCTTCGGAGAGGCTTCACCTTTTTTAAACACCAGTGCAACACCCGGCCGTGTTCTAAGCACCCGGCCCCGTGCAACCGTGTTATAACACGATCCAACCGGTTGCATGGTAGCATGGAATCACTAGAGTCCTGCTCAGCCTGTCATTATTAGTCGATGACGCCGTGCTGCTGGTTGCTTTCCTTGTTTAATGTCGTCCTTATTAATGGTGTTGTTTGGAAACTCTTGTAATGGCAACTTCTCCATTCTTTTGTTCTTTTGCACTCAAAACTGGCTTATGCCATAAGCCGCGCAGCCCTTCACAGTTCTCATTTGTTATCCGTTCAGGTTCTTCCTCGAAGTAAAGCAAGGAGAAAACAGCTCCTCCTCATTAAAGTATTTTTGTTTCTTTGTAAAAGACTTGGTATCTGTTGGATATGATTTTTAATTTACGCACTACGGTATTACGTACTATGTGCAATGCCCAATCACAGCTCGAATGTGCGACTTTTTTGACCACTTCGCTACAAAGTCAGTCTGAGCATATTCCATTGCAGTGGGGCCTTTGGCATGGTATGAAATGTTAGCTTAAGCACTATGTGAGCATCGATTTTTTGGAGCACAGGCTTTTCTGTTAACACGTCCCTTGATCATCCTTATCTTTCCATGGTTGCGGTCACGTGTAAGGTTAGCTGCTACCACAATTGGCACTCGTCTTTACAGCTAGTAAGGTTAGCTGCTACCACAATTGGCACTCGTCTTTACAGCTACTTTTTCGTGTGGGTGCAGACGGCCCTCAAGTCTTCTAAGGATCAGTGGGGTATAAACTAGTGATGAGAGGGAATTGACGTTCCGTGATTGAGGGTCCATACTTTTTTTTCATCCCATGATAACTTTATAATTGAGCAGAATTTGAGCTAGCCCACGTTGTTATAAACTACTGTTGTTTCTGTGTTACTCATAATTGCCTACGGTAGCAGTCTGCAATTGCGTACCTATTAGCCCTTCGCCCAAGATTTTCTTAAAAGTGTGAGAAGTGGTTCAAAACGTCGTATACGTGACATGAGTGATGGGGTAGGCACTCAAATTTGCCGTTGTTTCGCAATAGCAGACTGCTACCGTGGATTGTTATAAATGTGACATTTTTTCATATTTTCGTTGACACGCGTCAATACATTGCATTAAGTTAGGCATAAGATTACGGTAGCAGCAAAAGTCTGTGCCAACGCGGGTGGGGGGGGGGGGGTGCTGTAGCGCGTTTGAACCACCATACCTCTTTTGAAATTTCGAAAGTAATGATCATGTTCGTGTTTCATGTGTGTTTTAATATGTTTAAGTATTGTATCTAACACTGAAATTACACTAACTGTGGTGTCCGACATTCGTTACGCAAAGGTTTATGGTAAGCGTCTATGCAGGCGTTCGCTGTGTCTGCTTCGTTTTGCTTCCTCAATGAATGCACGTATATAAGGAATGTAAGTTCTACATTTCCTCTAAATACAAATTAGTATGATCCGAGTAGAGCTTATGCCAACTTGATTCTACAGCTGCATCCAAAATAGTAGTCGGCAAAGATAATGGCCGCAGGACATTGTCTCTCCCACTATTTTCGAGCTACCCTGGTGTGATTACAAATGCAAATGCGAGTGTTTTTGTGATAGATTTTAGTTTATCTCTCGTGTGCTTCATAAGTATAGCAACCTTCAACAGAAATGTGATATCATTGTGTCGACGCCTTTCTGGTATTATAGAATTCAGTGCTGTGGAATTACTTTGTATGATTTCCATGGTGCAAAAACTGTTCATTGGTGGGCATGTCACTCAAGACGACCTGCCGACCACCGTCCCCAACAAAACTAACTTGTGGGGAATGCGCTATGACTAGTTCAGCTAATTTTTTAGTTGTAATATTGATCGACTTAGACTTTAATTATCGATTGCCAGATCGTATAAGGTCTCATTGAAGTCGCATAGGGTAGTTCGCATCCAGTGGATAATGGTGTTTTCCCTTTTTTGTTTACTGTGATCAGCCTAGGCAAGCATTTGGTGCTATAATAGCCGAATATGAAAAAAATAACTTTGAAAGTGGTTTGAACGCATTCGAGAAACGAAACCGATAGAGGTCGTGATTTTTTTGCAATTACCAAGAGTCGTGTCGCCATTGCGCTTTGTTGGAACATCACTAATATTTGTTCAAAAGCGCTGTTTTGGGTTGTTTTCGTACGACCTCAGTGCCCAACATGAAAGATTTTTTGCAGTCTGATTGTAAGTGATGTTTCCAATCAGCTCCCACAGGCTGCTGTCAACAAATAGATGACTTTCGTGCCTTTAAGTTCGTGCCACCTGGTTAATCTTGATTGTCTTCTTTAACTGTGAGATAATTAACTACAGGTTTTTAGAATCGCCGAAGTCTCGACGAGTCACTCGCGGCGAATCTGTAGCTCTTAATTTTCACTCAGAACTTGTGTTATAAATTCAATTCCGTCTATTTCTAGTATTTTTTGTTACCTAGACCCTAAATGCATGCTGCTGGTACGAAATAGCAGGAAATGTATTTAATTTGGTGGGACCGCACACTTTTGACTACGGTAGGTGCGAAGGCTGAAGTCACACCCGCCTCACACAGGCGTCGCCATATCATTGGCCAGCCACAGCCAACACAGTAATCGTTGTGCGCCGTCGTCCGATTGCGTTAGTGCTGGTAAAGGGTGCTCCGGGTGGTACTGTAGTTCTCTACTCTGCGACGATTTCTGGTGAACTGACTCAACAACACCAACGATGATATAAGCGCCAAGTACGACTATTTCTAAACTTCGGCATGGTGCAAACGTTGGTTTTCTTTGCTTGAACTCGGACGAGGTTGATAAGAAGACTTTATTCCGGTTCACGGTTCGCCGTGGATCGCCTTCTTCAGAGCCTGGAACGATCGAATCAATTTATCGTTACCCGACCAAACGCATCAACTACCTTACAGGAATTCGAGACCTCAGAGATCATCACGCAATTGTAAGTTGGGCCACTTACCGTTGATCAGTCCGATCCTCGCGACTACTCAGAAGCCAGCAGCGGTCCAGTAAGCTCTTCGGACTGGATGTGATTCAGACTCATTGGTCGAAGGCCAACCTTATATACGGCCTCAGCTCCCGCGTGTTTGTGATACATTCTTCCTTCTGGTTCATTTTTGGTCTAGAGACCTGAATCCAGAATGCCTCGAGGGTTTTTCGTGCGGATGTTTGCGATTCTCTTGCCAAGGCCTCGGCCCCCTCGAAGTCGGCTCCATAATGAGTTTCCACCCTGTGGGCGCCTAAGGCAGATGACATGAGACCTGAAGTTGCCCTCTAAGTGCTCCTTGATGCGTACGCATAGCGGTCTTGATGTTTCGCCGATATACAGGGTGTCCCAAAGTTATTGGCCCCGATTAATTGCAATATATTTCAAAATAAAAATGGGCGGAGGTGGTGTAGTGGCAAGTGGCGCACTACATCACACGCACGGTTAGGGGTTCGAATCCCGGATCGATGCCCGCCTAGGCCACCCAAGCCTTCCCTCCCTCCGGGGTCGGCGAATTGGTACCAGACTCGTCTGGGAGGATAAAAGCACTGACTTGTACATCGGCTGGCCACCGCAAGTCATTGTATAGGCCACATACGCACTCATTACGCCACTACGATTCTGAATGGAAGTCGAGTGCGGGGGCGCATCCCTCAGACGGGATTGAGTAACGCCAAAAACTTTATCCTTTATATTTCAAAATTCTCAGCTGCGAAAGACGATGGAGTCTCTATGCACGTTAGCCAACAATATGTGCTACAACATGCTACAGTCGCCTCTAAAGATATCCCGTATGAGCGCGGATAGAAGTCAAAGTTTGCTCTCGACTTGATCGCCTGTGGCACGCAGGTATCCTCCTCCATTTCTTCCCAGCCATTCTTCAGCCTTTGCATTCTAGGACTCCAAACTGGGATTGCAAACTCGACAGGTCCTCTTCTAACCGGGGACCATTCGTGGGGTTAGGTGAGTCAGGTTCTGAAAAATAGGATGACCACCTCTCTTCACCAATGAAGTCGGGCAGCTGTCGTCGGCACCACTCGCGGGCAAGCTTAGCTCTGTGGACTGGAGTAGCGTTATGCTGGAAGGACTACGAGATGTCTCAGAAAACGCATTCGGGTCAGTGCTTCATTACTTCCATCAGTACGCTGTTTGAGTACCGGTCTTGGTCAGTTTTCATCCTTGCACCGAAGAAACCATGAACGGCTTACCCTTGCCAGTGATTTCCTCGGCAAACATCATTTTACTACCCTGATAGCAACCATTTTGTGAGATATTACACGCTAGGTGTTTCTTTCCAGAACGTGAAGGTTTTGGTTGTTGAGGAATGGCTTCATCGTGAGAACTTTCTTGTTCAGAGAAAACGACGAAGGGTTGCGTGTCATCACTTTCGACTTTCTGCATTTTTGGCGCGGCGTATCTGTTAAGATCGGAATTGAAGCGAAATTCCTGCATACGATAGGAACGGCAGTGAAGCTCCTGCATGAAATTTTTCCATCGCTATAACTCCTGTGAGTCGTGCCCGTTGTCTTCCTTTTGACGGGTCACCCAGGATCCCGACCGAATGGCAGACGAACCATTTTAATAGTCCTATCTTCAGGAACATTCTACCTTTCTACCTTCCCTGTTTTGTCTCTGATTCAAGCTTTTATCGCTTAATAGACTCCTATACGGTCATTACAAAAGTCCCGAGGAATTCCATAATGCCCTCCCACATCTCGCGTGTCAATGATTGCAAGTGGCATTGAATGAGCCTCCTCCATTTGAAAGATAATGGGAGTTCCACATCAGCAACCATGCATATTGCAAGGAAACCTTATGCAACTAATTAATAACAGGTTATGTGAATTTGATATATTCTTTCTACCTTGGAAATTTTTGAATTTTGGCGCCAATAATTATGGGACACCCTGTATACCTCTCCACTACGGATCTCCTTCACTGAAGGTTCTCTCTCACTGAAGGATCCCCAGCCGGTTAGTGAAGAGGCTACGTAGGGCGTCTCCAGGTGGAGGATAGGGGAATTAAGCGCCGACCAAATGTCACCGGTACTTACCCAGAGGCGCAGGTGGATTCAGGGTATGGACTCCTTGATTCTGCTGTGCTGGGTCGATATACTCTGTGTTCCTCGCAGGGATCCACGCATACGTGTGTGGAGAGTCTGTGGGTGCAGTTGGTATCCTGCCCATCGTCTCGGCCAAAAGCTTGCATTCGAGTGACTGGGAAGTATCTGGGAGGCGATTCGGGGCCGCCTCCAAAAACAAAGCCCCTTTTCCGTTTCGGTATAGCCTGGCAAGCCCCCGTAGTCAATAGCCCCCACGTCAGAGCCTGACAAGCGGCACGTTGGGTATCTACACGCCAAAAACAGTAACAAAAATGGGCCTCATCCCCCTGAAGCTGAGGGAGCCCCCAATACGGCAGCGTTGGGTAATACCGCTCGGGAGAGGCTGCTAAAATCTCAGGGCCAAAACGGGCTGCCTAAAAAGAGAAGGACGAAGATGGCGATCTGTGCTTTTAACGCACGGACGCTTGCATCGGAAGCGTGTATAGAAGTCCTGATGATGTAAGCTAGGAAGATCAAGTACGACGTCATCGGACTGAACGAGACGAGGAGGCATCGCGCGCTGCACGCTGTATTTGAGACTGGAGAGGAACTGTTTTTTGGAACATGCGGCAGGAGGCGTCGGCCTCGTCAATACGCACTTGGCCATGAACATCGATTCATACGGAAGCTTAACAACCCGAATCGGACGTTTGCGATTAAGAAGATGTGGCTCAACCCCAGCTCTAACCATCTCCGTTGCTTACGCAGCAACATCGAGCTACGAAGAATAGGAGTTGGAAGCGTTTTATATTGATCTGGAGAGGTTCTACAGAGAAGACCACACTGTCATCAAGGTCATCGTCGGTGATTTTAACGCCAAGATTGGCCCCAGAAGAACGGCTGAAGAGCTTCACATCGGGACTCACGGAGTTTAATGGAATGAGCAAGATGAAAGGCTGTCTGAGTTTATCATGACGACCCACACCAGCCATGGTAACTCGCTGTTCCAGAAGCCCTCTCATTTAAGATGGACATGGGAGTCACCTGCTGGACAGTTCCATAATGAAATAGACCACATCACCTCCAATCGGAGATTTTGCCTGACCGACGTCGCTGTTGTTCCGAAGTTTTTCACTTGATCGGATCATCGTCTCCTTCGCGCTAGATTCTCCTTCTCAGTGCGTGGAGAGAGAGCTATGAAGTTCAGGAAACGAAGTCCCAAGACCACCATCAACTGGGACCACTTCGCTTCCCATGCGAGTAAATGGGAAGATTCCGTTATCGACAACATCGACGAAGAATACAACCGGCTCGTCGAGCATCTTCACGATAGTGCTACGAAAGCAGAGAGTCTACAAGTAGCCGAGAGACGACTCTCATCGAAGGCTCTCGAACTGATACGCCAGCGTGGGATCGCGCGAGCTACAGGCAATTATCAACAAACGTCCGAACTTGCGAAGCTATGCAGAGAAGCAATATAGGAAATACTGGAAAAGAGAAGAGCAGCAGTTATGGACGAAGTCGCCGAGGCCGAAAAGAGCATTCGCAAAGCCCGACGGAGCTTCGCCAATTACAAGACCAAGATGACTTCCCTTCGTCGTCCTGACGGAACCGTTACTGCATCCCGGAGGGCAATGAAGAAGGTCATCTACGACTTCTACTCGGATCTCTTCGACAGCCACGTCTATCTGCCTACTCACCATCTTAGGCAAGACGAATATATCGCTCCTTAGGTTCTCCCTTCCGAAATACGACATGCCATCACGTCGATGAAGAACAATACAGCGCCCGGTCCCGATAGGATCAAACCAGAAGAGTCTGAAGAATATACCACCAGTCACACCAGTCATCATCAAAACTCTGGCTAGGCTCTTCACACGGTACCTGTCGGAATGCAAAGTGCCCACGTCGTGGAAAACTAGCAAGACTGTGTAGCTGTACAAAAAGGGCGATCCAGACGATATTGGCAATTATCGCCCAATCTGCCTGCTGTCTGTGATTTACAAGCTTTTCACTTTGTTATCCTAAACAGGATTGGCAGAATGTTAGATGAAGGACAGCCATGCGAGCAAGCAGGGTTTCGGAGAGGGTTCAGTACAATCGATCATATACACACTAACAAGGTTCATCGAAGTATCGCGAGAGTACAAAATGCCACTATGCCTTACGTTTATCGACTTGAAGAAAGCCTCTGACACCGTTGAGACAGAAGCGGTAATTGAAGCCCTGGGCATCCAGGGTGTTCCTACTCAGTATATAAGGATGCCTCGTGAGCTCTACGACAACTTCACGACCAGGATTTCACCATTCTACAAGGAAGTCATTGTCAACGTGAAGAGAGGTGTCCGGCACGGCTATACTATTTCGCCCAAACTTTTCAGTGCCGCTCTCGAGAATATCATGCGTCATTTGGAATAGGAAGACTTGGGAGTGAAGGTCGATGGCCGCTCCCTACATCACCTCGGCTTTGCGGACGACATCGTGCTTATAAAACCGACCATCGAGCATGCGGAACGAATGCTGGCCGAGTTTGATAGTGCCTGTGGAAAGATCTGCTTGAGGCTGAACCTAACGAAGGCGATGTTCATGAAAAACGGACTGGTACCTGATGCTCCGAATGCTCTAGCTATGTGTATCTAGATTTGGAAGTCAACATGATGAACGACCTAGCTACAGAGCTGTGCAGAAGGAAACGCGCCGCGTGGGGAACATTTAAGAATATCGAGGGAGTAGTGAAGAAGACAAAGAACATCCGGCTCCACGCTCCCCTTTCCGTCACTGCTGTCCTTCCTGCTTTGACGTACGCCTCGGAGACTTGGACTTTACGAAAGCAGGATGAGCATGCTGTCAGCGTTTCACAACGCGCTTTGGGAAGGACGATGCTCGGAATTCCCCTATGCACGCAAATGCAGAAGGGAATCCGGAGTTCGAGCTCCGTCAACGAGCGAAAATCAGGGATGCCGTTGGTTACGCAGAGAAATCGAAGATCAGGTGGGCCGGACACGTTATGCGATATAGTAATGACCGCTAGACCAGGGCGGTTACTGACTAGATCCCTCGGGACATCAAACGAACTCTAGGAAGGCCGCCAACGAGATGGTCAGACTTCTTCTCGAAAGCTCTGAACGGAAGGAATGTTGAACCTCGTGTCTCTGAAGCGAGGACTACTCTGGCTCGTAACAGGGACGAATGTAGACGTTACTGGCGCCCGCTCGAGGAAGTCGATGATCAACGGATAATGGCAGTTAGATTTTCCAGAACCGACCTCCTCAGCTCCTCAGGCACTTCCTTATGGAAGTGCTAACCTCATCAGAGACGATGAACGGAATTTCGCCGTTCAGAAAGGTACTACGGGTCTGTTGTTAGTAACCGCATTTCTTTCCCTATAGGAGGTCGAGGGATGTACGTAACCACTGAGCGCAGCTATTTCGTGTGCCATCTTCACTGATTCTTCGCTCATGCCTCCGCTGCAGACACTGGCTGCTGCTCGGAACATATTCCTTCCAACGGCCCGCTTAGTCCGAAAAAGATTAGCCGAGTGGCAATGCACGATGATATTCTTGTCGTTGGGCTTCCTGTACCATTTCGTTGAAAGCATCCGCTGTGCAGCCTCACTTGTACATTCAGAAATGGAAGGCAGCTTGCAGAGGGTCGTTCTCGTGCCAATCGGATGTGCTCGGGTCGAGTGTTGAGTAGGTCAAAACACATATCCATCTGTTCTTGCGTCGAGCAAACTACGAAGCAGTCATCAATATAGCGGCAGTAGAGCACGGGGCGGTGTTCCAAAACTGGCGCTTCAATTTTGGGCACGAAGACTATGACCAGAATGGTCGCCAGACGTAGCCCCATAGCTATGCCCCTGATCTGCTCGTAATACTCTCCCGACCACCTAAAAACGTTGCAACTAAGACATTCTTTTAACAATGACATAACTTGACCAATAGAGAATCAATGCATGTTGATCATGCTTTGATACTGATTTGGCAGTTTTAGTACTGCTTCCATGGCGGAAACATTACTCACGTCAGAGTAGAGACTCTCTACATCAATTCCATTGATTCTGATTCCATGACGCAGGCACTGTTGGATTGAAGTTTTGGGGTACTGTTGGGTTGAAGCTTCAGGAACACCCAGATGTCCTGAAGCTTATTCAGGAAAATCTGGGCGTTTGTCAGGTGGGAGGGTATATATTTGAGAGCCGCACCAAGATTACGTTGGGAAACCATGCTATCCGATCAGTGGGGCCACCCACGCAGCTGACGATAGGCCGAACTTAGATCGAGGTGTAGGCAATTGATGCCGAATCGTCCGTTGTTGCGAACTTATGTGTTTTTATCAGGAAGTATAGCACGGGGCAACACTGTGACTCGATTTTGAGCTGTGTTATCAAGGAATGATCCAAACCCGCTGATATGGCATTAGTCATCCACACTCGGTTCAGTCTGCGACACTGCGTCTGAAAGTGCTTGGCTGAGATTGGTCGGTAAATAGAGGTTTCTCCCAGATGGTATTTTGTTATGATAACGTCAAGTTGACGGGGGACTACTACAAACTCTCCTCCTTTGGATGATATAAATGATAAAGATGATAAAGCGCTTCTTTCTGAAGATAAAAAGTTGGTTTTTTCAGTGAACGGGTTATCTAGCGCTAACGTATTTCAGCTTGTTCTTTTCGGGCGCCTATTTCATCTTTCATTTCAATATCCCGTAAATGCAAGTATTAGACTTCAGTGCTCATAACTTTGTTTTGAAAATTTTGTTTTTTCGTTGATGAATTAGTAACCAATGACGTTTGTGAGTCCATGTCAAAGTACTGCCCAATTGCCAGAAACCTCCTGTTGTATCTGTAGTTTTGCATTTGATCGTCTCACTCCGTGAGCCGTCCATCACGTTGCATTAATTCTTCGCTCTAAATTTTTTCAAGACCAACCATTTCTACATTGACAGGATGAATGTCCTCAGATGAGAACGAAAAGGAATTCAAAACGCCAATGGCTAAAAGGATGTATGGAGTGAGTATTTACGCTCTCCCTTGACCAGAGTTCAATGAGATTTTGTATCTCTTTCAGCAACTGTATGAAGAAGGGAAACAAAGCAGATTGGCAGCAGCCTTCTTGAGCGGCGCCGATGATGAAGTATGTTTACTTTGGCTTCCGTGAATCCAAATGTGTGCTGAGTATACTCCTGTCAGTAATTTCTTGTAAAACTTTGCTCTCATACATGTGAACAGATCGGATCATACTCTCTTTGCTAACGGAACCTACTTCTGATTCATCTACACATCTATTACTTCCTTTTGTTGAAAAACTTGACGTTTACTGAAAATATACCGTGGGTAGTCTACTAGGTTCCTACAAATAATAGCCCTTTTGTGTAGATCTCATGTTGCTTTATCCAAATAATTGAGGAGCCGCAGCAATCTACGTCTTCAGATGTAGACTTTGATGATTATGGGTGATATGGTATACATTTTTATTAGAAATGATTATGGTTTTATCGCCTTAAGAGCCATCCTTCTTCTATATTCGTATCAACGCCATTGTAACGCACGGGACCTACAGCCTGAGGTAAGAGTTTGACAGGTATTCGACCAACGCATTACCCTGACACCTAACTCAGAAATATGCTACGCCTATGAGTTCTATTACGATAAGAAATGCAGCAACAAGTAAATTAGTTCAGCAGGAGTAATGGGAGCGAAAAGCTAGAAGAAAACTCTCCGATAAAATGAGTATATACAAAGTTATTAATAACCTGTAGAGTGGTCCTTGGTCAAGCTAAGTCGAGGGTTATCCGAGGGTCTATTCTCTCCCGGCACCTTGAAATCCAATACCATCCCATGGTACTGCGTGTCGGTCTACTCCTTGATGATCCTAAGGTGGTGTAGATGGCTGCCATGGTATAAGCGTGGAGCAATCGAATGGAAACAGAGTGCGTACGATGGAATAAGCTGGAGCTGCATTGAGGACGTTAACAGTTCGACGATGGTGGCGAATGACCGGAACTACTAACAACCCTACTTACTATAAAGCGCTTCGTCTGTCGTTCGGTCTGTCTGTCTGTTTGCCTGTCTAGCTGTCTTTCTGTCGGTATGTCTGTCACGAATTCCTTAGCTCTTTTAAATCTGCCTGGAGAACCGGGTCAAGTGTGGGATGGGTTGGCCATGTCCCGAGAAGTATAACGTGCACATCAGCTTGGCGGAGCCCCGCTCACAGTGGGCGTGGCGTGCATCGAAATGATCTGTACTGAGGACCATGTTTTCAAATAGAGTTACAAGACGGCTTCAAAAGTGGGGTGTAAAGGTGGCTACAGATGTGCATTGGTAAGTTAGATCCAACTGGGGAGACCCGCCCCGATGGGCGGGGCGTTCTCCGAAAATGCAACGCTTATGAAATCATTTATAACTCGGTTTTAAAAAGCCAACAGAGCATGAAAAAGTTGATGTGTGAAAAGCATTGTCGAAGGTATCTCCAGTAAATGACGTCAGCGGAGACCCGCCCACAATGAGCCAAGTGTGCTTCGAAGCTCACATCAATTCTTACATTTATACACGAAAATCCATAACTTCTGTTCCCTTGGACCTAGAGAGTTCAAATTTGGTAGAAGTACAGGCGACATGATGGGAAACAAATGGTGTGTGGTGGAACAGACTCCGCCCACAGGAGCGGGGTTCGGGCAAAAATTCATAACTCCTATCTCCATGGACCTAGAAAGTTCAAACTTGGTGGGAGTACAGGCGACAGGATGGGAACATGGTGGGTGGCAGAACCAGACTCCGCTCACAGGAGGCGGGGTTTGAGCGGAAAATCATAAATCCGATAAAGGTCTATAATGAAAATCAGCTCATATGGCTCCATTTCTCATGGCTAGAGCCCCTAGCGCACGCGAATGCGCGCGTAGCCGCCTGGTAAACGATAGAGGCGCTAGTATACTCAGCGAAACAATGCCACGTGATGTCCTTTTTCTCTGACCCGTCTACGGTACCTTCTCGATGGGACTACGGCGTGCGCCTGACCACTCTCATTTGAGGTCGGTCCAACGGCGCGACATGCATGAAAGGATTCACCACTAGTCGAGGTTTACTCAACCTAGAAACATAGGATGCAACCGAATGCGAAGTCTTCCACCCGAACTGCGGTCAGCCTCAGGAATCTAGCCTATATATTGCATGCCCTCAGGAATCTAGCCTGTATGTTGCACTCACGCCCTGTGCAGCTTATGGGTCGGGCTTGAATTTCCACTGGATGATCACAGTCATTGTTGCAAAAGGCTGCTTTCATAGTCCGCCGGCGTGCCGGCGTGCCAGCCGAGGTAGTGCTAGGGGGGCCGAGGTAGGCAGACTGTCGGTCACGCGGTCGCGTCACGCCCAAACCCCTTCGAAGGACTGAAAACAAGGAAAAACAATATCAAAAATCTATTAACCAGGGGCTTATGCGAGTGGTTTTTAAACTTGTTTTTCCTTGTTTTCAACCCTTCGAAGGGGCCTGGGCGCGACGCGATCGCGTAGACCGACCGTCTGCCTCCCTCTTCCCCCCTAGCACTACCTCGGCTGGCACGCGGGCACGCCGGCTCGCCGGCGGACTATGAAAGCAGCCAAACCACGTGCGCGGTAGTGGTTTCGTGGGGATAGCGGTGGTGTGAATCTGAGTGTCAAGTCACGCACCCGACGCGACTTCGAGCAGTCCGTCGCAGGGTGGTGGCGGTACTTCTCTCCGCATTCTGTTTAACGGAACTCTTCCCCGGATCCCATGACGAGCGGCAGTGGTTTCACGGCGACTACAGCATCCTTTCACTTCCAATTCAAAACTTTCTCTTCATAGAGCGCTACTGCCGCGAGCGGGTGCGGCGAGTGCGGCGCGGCTTTCTGGTAGCAGTACCCACACACCTTTCACAGTCTTGTCTGATACGTTCGTGAAGGACCAGTGACTTCGAATCAACCAATCCAGGAAAGTGATTCTCTTATATTTCCGAAAGCTTTGAAAGAAGGAGAATAGCCAATATTGATCCTTTTCCCTTGGGGGTAGACAGCTTTTGGAAGAAAACCTTCCGTGTTTATCGATTAGGAAACTTGTCGATCGTGTTTGGTGAAGCCAATAACCCAATTTGATAGTGGAATATATCGGCCTCTGTGCTCTGATGGATACAGTTCTGAAAAAGTTTTAGGCAGCGTTTTGCTTGTTTCAGTGGCTGTGTAGCCAACCGGGCTGTATCTGTATGGCTGTGAACTGTTTCATGTACAGTACGGCTTATTTCCTGTACTGGTTCTTGAATCCCAATTTTCAATCCTCTATCACTGTTTTCCTCTTTTAAAGACTTTGCAGGCATCCCTTGGAGGAGCTGGGACAGCAAACCTGACAAAAACCGGGTAACGGAACTTCTCCCCTATCGCGTCATTCTCCCTTGCGGCATGCGGCAAATGCCACTGCAATTACCGCACTCCCGCCAATCGATAGGACGCGATTTTTTTCTTGACTGCCTTGCTTTTCTATTGGATTTTATCGTTTTTTCTTCTGTTTCTTTTTAGTTTTCATGTTTATTAGACTTGATTAATTAAAATGACTCTTCCTATATAAACGACGATCAATACCGCATCGGAATTGAAAAGAGCGGCCAGCCAATTCAAATAATTAAAGGACTCCTCACCTCACAAATTGCGCGCTCCAATCTTCCATCGCAATCCTGCGGTACGCGGCAGGTGCGGCGTGTGCGACGCCGTGTTAGGGGAGAAGTTCCCGGACCCACAAAAACCATATACATGGTATGAGTTTTGCTCAATTGTCCCCTTCAGATCTCAATCTGGTCTGAACTAAAAACATGCTCCGGGGCAAAGAGCTCAATTTATCGAGTGGTGCGCGCCAACTTTCAGAACGCTTATCTGGTTATTTTCCTGAAGGGCCTTGAAGTATTGTACTATTGCTTCTGACTTGTTTCGGCTCCCTTCATTGCAAACTTCCGGTTGTTTCTTCTCAATTTTCTGGTTGAAACTAACTATGCTGAAATTGTGCTATGGTATTTTGGCCGGTACGCTGTTATACTTCTGCAATTCCGAAAATTCGTCTTCGGCTGTGTTTCATGTTCCCCTCGCTTAAATGTATTTTTGGCTTTCCATAACTATTGTCAACCAAAATTTACTTCTTCCTTTCAACATGAAAATAGAAAATGTTTGGGAAAAATATAGTTGAAGAATTTCTAAGCCACTGTTCATGCTCTCTCATCGAGATATTGCCCTAACGACCGATTCCTCCTTCATTCCAGCTTCTCGTATGGAGTCAATATTCCGCTAATTCCGGCGCTCCTACTTTCCTTAGATTCAGACATTCCCTTTTGCCCAGAACCGTTTCTGAACGCTAATACAGTCCCGCGAAGCCGGCGCCTCATCGTTGCCTGTGGAGACGTGGCGTTAGAGACGCAGGCATCGAGTCCGCCAGTATTTAAGCGAGTCGGGTCCGGTCGATCCTGTTAGTAACTTTCTTTTTGGTGAATTTCTCACTTCTTCGTTTCATTTGTTCGTTTGGCTTTCTTAACTTTTTGAATGCCATTTCGATAGCACCTACTTCAAGATTTCCCTCAATCCGCTAGTGCACACAGTTTTCAAACTGAGTTTATCGAGATACGTCGCAAAAGATCATTACCTCACATAAGGTCTAAATGACGCTATTCCAGACCAAACGTCTGTGCAGAACCTTTATGGATGCCAACAGCGAAATCCATCTGAAGGCACCGGCTAACAAGTAGGTTTTTAGCCTAACGTTAAGTTTGTTTGTTCGACTCTAGGGACAGCCTACTTATATGCTCATGCTTCTCTTGGCCTTCTTTTCTGCTACAATTCTTGCATACGCCTGGGAAGGGGATGGGGTGGGGAGAAAATGAAATGAATCGAACAGTTATTAAGTTCACGAAGCTTAAAATTTGAATACATTTAGGAGTTCGATGCCGAGCGAACCATCTTGCCCTGTTGGCAGCTGTGACTGTGGATCGTATGGATCTCCTGTGAAACTTCGTTGGAATCTCCGAGCATGCAGTGGTCGCCCGTTAAGCGATGTTTATTCACATGGTTTCAAAATGCACACCATCTACATGCCTCAAAAAAAGAAAAATTTAACTTTGGGCATGTATTCTCGCTCGGTTGATAACCTGCAGGGGGGAAAATGTACTGATCTTCGACTTCAGATGATGAAAACCTGTTCCAGCAATGCAGATTTCAGTAGCAGCTACAACCCCACGAATCACCTTAGCAGGTCGTGCGCATCCTCTCTGAGTGGGCACCAGTGTTGCTCATGTAACTCTCTTCTCGACACATCTGTAGTGAATGAGAACGCGTATAGAATGGATAGAATGGAATCGCAGTACTCGATAAAGCCCATCAAACACTCTGTGAATCCCCGCGGAAGCAAAATGGATTCTGGGAAGTCCGTGTTCCGTCGTTGGCCTAATGTTCAGATCAATAGACAGACTTGACGGGGTACATTTGGATTTCATGAGCATTTTTTTTCCTTCTTTTCGGTATCCTCACGATATGATTCTGTGCCTTAAGCTATGCCATACCACTAATCTTGTGCTAATGAGAGAATTTCACTTTTTCCTTACTTGATTTCACCTGGAACTTAAAAGATTCACCGTGACTAATGATTAGCGATTGGAATTGTTGACTGTTGCTTCTGATGGTTGATGAATGTAAATTGGAATGAATCGTTTCTCCTGTATGGTAAAATAAGTCTGACTAGAGAACAAGTTCATGTCTGATAGTATCTTGAAAGATTGTTTTTTCTTCATACAGGCGGATTAATATAACTAAATGTAATGGACATTTTTCAGAACTCAACTCATCTGCTGGCTTCACCGATCGTCCTGTCTATCATCACTAAGGTTTCGTCTTCAAAGTGCTTCCGTCACACTCTGACATAGAGCGTCTTTGAACGTAGAAGATGTGTTGCGCAAAGTCATTTTCAGTTTCCAGGTTTTTCTAAGTTTTTTTCCAATCCTTTCTACCTCCTCGGAGAGGCTTCACCTTTTTCAAACACCAGTGCAACACCTGGCCGTGTTCTAAACACCCGGCCCTGTGCAACCGTGTTATAACACGATCCAACCGGTTGTATGGTAGCATGGAATTGCTAGAGTCCTGCTCAGCCTGTCATTATTAGTCGATGACGCCGTGCTGCTGGTTGCTTTCCTTGTTTAATGTCGTCCTTATTAACGGTGCTGTTTTGAAACTCTTGTAATGCTTACTTTTCCATTCTTACGTTCTTTTGCACACAAAACTGGCTTATGTCTTAAGCCGCGCAGCCCTTCAAAATTCTCATTTGTTATCCTTTCAGGTTTTTCCTCGAAGTAAAGCAGAGAAAAAATAACTTCTCCTCATTAATGTCCTTTTGCCTATGTTGTAAAAGACTTGGTATTGGTTAGATGTTATTTTTGATTTACGCATTACGGTATTGCGTACTCTGTGCAATGCCCAATCACAGCTCGCCCTGCGGACTTTTTTGACCACTCCGCTACAAAGTCAGTCCGAGCATATTTCATTGCAGTGGGGCCTCTGGCATGGGATGAAAACTTAGCTTAAGTACTATGTAAGCCATGATTTTTGGAGTACAGGCTTTTACCAACACGTCCCTTGTTCATCCTTATCTTTCCATGGTTGCGGTCATGTGTAAGGTTAGCCGGTACCACAATTGGCACTCGTCTTTACAGCTACTTTTTCGTGTGGATGCAGACGGCCCCCCAAGTCTTCTCAGGATCAGAGGGGTATAAACTAGTGATGAGAGGGAATTGACGTTCCGTGATTGAGGGTGCATGCTTTTTTTTCATCCCATGATAACTTTACTATTGAGCAGAATTTGAGCTAGCCCACGTTGTTATAAACATTTTTCTATGTTTCTCATAATTGCCTACGGTAGCAGTCTGCAATTGCGTACATATTAGCCCTTCGCCCAAGATCTCCTTTAAAGTGTGAGGGGTGTGGGTACTTACGTGCGTCCGAGGAAGCGCGCTGCATATTGCGCGGCGAAATTCGAGAAGATTCGAACTAGTCTGGCGCCTATTATTGGGGCACAAACTTGAAGTAGATTAAGTAAGGTCAGCCAATCTCTAATCTATCTACTCTACTTCGAACTTAAGCCCCAATGATAGGCGCTAAAGTCGTCCAAATAGCCACGAACTTCGATGCGTGAATTGCCGCGCGCATCCTCGGACACGTAAGTTCCATCCCCCAAGTGTGAGGAGTGGTTCAAAACGTCGTATACGTGACATGAGTGGTGGGGTAGTTACTCAAATTTGCTCTTGTTTCGCAATTGCAGACGGCTGCCGTCGATTGCTATAAATGTGACATTTCTTTCATATTTTCGTTGACACTTGTCAGTAGATCGCATTAAGTTAGGCGTAAGATTACGGTAGCCGCAAAAGTCTGTGCCAACGTGGGTGAGGGGGGGGGGGTAACGGAACTTCTCCCCTATCGCGGCATTCTCCCTTGCGGCATGCGGCAAATGTCAGTGCAATTACCGTATTCACCCCGCTCCCCGCCAATCGATAGGACGCGATATTTTTCCTTGACTGGCTGGCTTTTTCATTGGATTTTATAGTTTTTTCTTCTGTTTCTTTTTAGTTTTCATGCTTACTAGAATTGATTAATTAAAATGAGTCCTCCCATATAAACGACGATCAAGACCACATTGGAATTGAAAAGAGCGGCCAGCCAATTCAAATAATTAAAGGACTCCCTACCCCACAAATTGCGCGCTCCAATCTTCCATCGCAATCCTGCAATGGGCGGCGGGTGCGGTGTGTGCGACGCCGTGTTAGGGGAGAAGTTTCCGGACCCGGGGGGGGAGTGTGGTATAGCGCGTTTGAATCACCATACCTCTTTTGAAGTTTCAAAAGTAATGATCATGTTCGTGTTTCATGTGTGTTTAAATATGTTTAAGTATTGCATCTAACACTGAAATCACACTAACTGTGGTGTTCGACATTCGATATGCAAACGTTTATGCTAAGCGTCTATGCAGGCGTTCGCTGTGTCTGCTTCGTTTTGCTTCCTCAATGAATGCACGTCTATAAGAAATGTAAGTTCAACATTTTCTCTGAATGCAAATTAGTATGATCCGAGTAGAGCTTATGCCAACTTGATTCCACAGCTGCATCCAAAATAGTCGTTGGCAAAGATAATGGCCGCAGACATTGTCTCTTCCGCTATTTTCGAGCTACCCTGGTGTAACTACAATTGCAAATGCGTGTGTTTTTGTGATAGATTTTAGTTTACTCTCGTGTGCTTCATAAGTATAGCAACCTTCAACAGAAATGTGATATCAGTGTCTCGACGCCTTTCTGACAGAATTGAGCGCTGTGGAATTACTTTGTATGATTTCCATTGTGCAAAAACTGTTCAGTGATGAGCATGTCACTCAAGACGACCTGCCGACCACCGTCCCCACCGAAACTAACTTGTGCGGAATGCGCTATGGCTAGTTCAGCTGATTTTTTAATTGTGATATTGATCGACTTAGGCTTTAGTTATCGATTGCTATATCGTATAAGGTCTCATCAACGTCGCATAGGGTAGTTCGCATCCAGTAGATAATAGTGCTTCCAATTTTTTTGTTTACTGTGATCAGCCTAGGTAAGCATTTGGTGCTATAACAGCTGAATATGCGAAAAATAATTTTGAAAGTGGTTTGAACGTAGTCGAGAAACGAAACCGAAAGAGGTCTTGATTTTTTTTGCAATTACCAAGAGTCGTGTCGCCATTGCGCTTTGTTGAAATATCACTAATATTCGATCAAAAGCACTGTTCTGGGTTGTTTTCGTACGACCTCAGTGCCCAACATGAAAGATTTTTTGCAGTCTGATTGTAAGTGATGTTTCCAATCAGCTCCCACAGGCTGCTGTCAACAAATAGATGACTTTCGTGCCTTTAAGTTTGTGCCACCTGGTTATTCTTGACTATCTTTTTTAACCGTGAAATAATTAACTACAGGTTTTAAATTCGCCGAGGTCTCGACGAGTCACTCACGGCGAATCTGTAGCTCTTAAGTTTTACTTGGAATTTGTGTCATAACTTCAATTCCGTCGATTTCTAGTATTTTTGTTTTCTTAACACTAAATGCTTGCTGCTGGTGCGAAATAGCAGGAAATGTATTGAATTTGGTGCAACCGCACACTTTTGACTACGGTAGGTGCGAAGGCTGAAGTCACGCCCGCCTCACACAGGCGTCGCCATATCATTGGCCAGCCACAGCCTACACAGTAATCGCTGTGCGCCGTCGTCCGATTGCATTAGTTCCTGGTGAAGGGTGCATTGAGTGGTACTGTAACTCTCTACTCTGCGACGATTTCTGGTGAACTGACTCAACAACACCAACGATGATATAAGCGCCAAGTTCGGCTATCTCTAAACTTCGGCATGGTGCAAACGTTGGTTTTCTTTGCTTGAACTCGGACGAGGTTGATAAGAAAACTTTATTCCGGTATACGGTTCACCGTGGATCGCCTTCTTCAGAGCCTGGAACGATCGAAGCAATTTATCGTTACCCGGCCAAACGCATCAACTACCTTGAAGGAATTCGAGACCTCAGAGATCATCCCGCAATTATAAGTTGGGCCACTTGCCGTTGATCAGTCCGATCCTCGCGACTACTTAGAAGCCAGCTGCGGTCCAGTAAGCTCTTCGGACTGGATGTGATTCAGACTCATTGGTCGAAGGCCAACCTTATATACGGCCTCAGCTCCCGCGTGTTTGTGATACATTCTCCCTTCTGGTTCATTTTTGGTCTAGAGACCTGAATTCAGAATGCCTCGAGGGTTTTTCGTGCGGGTGTTTGCGATTCTCTTGCCAAGACCTCGGCCGTGACCTCGAAATCGGCTCCATAATGAGTTTCCACCCTACCGCGTTCCACGTGACGTTATATGGTATGCCTTACGACAGCATGGTGTACCCGAAGAGCTCATTGAATAGGTGCGCATCCTTAACACTAGCCCAAAGAGCCGAGTGCAAGCGGCAGCGGGCACGTCGACGGAATTTCCCCTCTCCGTCGGAGTACACCAAGGCTCTGCGTCATCCCCAATACTTTTTGTTGTCGTCATGGATGCCATTAAAAAAGGCCTCCTGAAGCCGGCTCCGTGGACGCTCCTTTATGCTGATGACGTGATGCTCGCCAGCGAAGTCAAAAGCGAGCTCGAGTCACAGGTGCAGACCTGGTCCGACCGTCTGGCTATGTTCGGACTCAGGTTAAACGTCAAAAAGACTGAGTACTTCACCAGTGATTCGAGCGAGCCAGGCTCTATCAAGATCAATGGCACCGAGCTCACACGGACAACAACCTCCAAGTACCTTGGATCGGCAATTGCGTCTGACGGCAGCCTGGGTTTTGAAACGAATCCTCGCGTGAATGCAGCGTGGTTGAAGTGGCGTTCAATGACTGGCGTACTCTGCGATAAGCCTGAGCGTCTCAAATCCGAGATCTACAGAACCGTCATCCGGCCGGTCGCGATATACGGCGCTGAATGCTGGCCTGCAACCAAAGAGGTTGAAGCCCGGCTCAGGGTGATGGAGACCAAAATGCTGCGCTGGACAGCCGGAGTAACACGCTTAGACCGTATAAGTGATGACGCCATCAGGGAGCGATTCGGTGTTGCGCCCATTGGCGATAAAATGCGCGAAGCTCGTCTACGATGGTGTGGTCATACTCTTCGCGCAAAAAACGACAGTGTCCGTAAGATCCGTCTCAACTTCGACGTGTCCGGAAAGCGGCCTAGAGGACGTCCAAAGCAGCGGTGGTTCGATGCGTTGCACGAAGATCTTTAAGCGGTTACCATCCACCCTGATCAAGCGTTCAATCGGGAGAAGTGGCGTCAACATATCAGAAAAGCGGACCCCGCTTACAATCAGGACAAACGCTACAGAGTAAGAAGAAGAAGAAATGAGTTTCTACCCTGTGGGCGCCTGAGGAAGTTAACATGTGACCTGAACTTGCCTTCTAAGTGCTCCTTGATGCGTACGCATAGCGGTCTTGATGTTCCGCCGATATATACCTCTCCACAACTGCAACATGTGATCTTGTAGACCACCCCTAAGACTGTACAGTCGCCTTCCTTGGGCAGACCACACAGAGGTGGTACATGAGCGATCGTAGAGCCGATTGCGAACCAGTCGTTGCCTTAGGTAGTAGGGGGTTTACGTCTATAATGGCAGTTAGATTTTACAGACTCGATCGCCTCAGGCACTTCCTTATAGAAGTGGTAACCTCATCAGAGACGATGAACGGAATTTTGCCGTTCAGAAAGATACTGCGGGGTCTGTTGTTAGTGACCGCATTTCTTTCCCTGTGGGAGGTCGAGGAATGTACGTAACCACTGAGCGCAGCTATTTCGCGTGTCATCTTCACTGATTCTTCGCTAATTTTCTCCGCTGCAGACACTGGCTGCTGTACGGAACATATTCCCTACAACGGCCCGCTTAGTCTGAAAAGGATGAGCCGAGTGGCAATGCACGATGATATTCTTGTTACTGGGCTTCCTGTACCATTTCGTTGAAAGCATCCCGCTGTGCAGCCTTACTTGTGCATTCAGAAATGGAAGCCAGCTTCCATAGGGTCGTTCTCATGTCAGTCGGATGTGCTCGGATTGACTGTTAAGTAGGTCAATACACATGTCCATCTGTTCTTGCGTCGAGCAAACTACGAAGCAGTCATTAATATAGCGGCAGTAGAGCATGGGGCGGTGTTCCAAAGCTGGCACTTCAATTTTGGACATGAAGACTATGGCCAGAATAGGCGCCAGACGTAGCCCCATAGCTAAGCCCCTGATCTGCTCGTAATACTCCCCGACCTCCTGAGAATGTTGCAACTGAGACATTCTTTTAACAATGACATCACTTGATCAATAGAGAATACATGCATGTTGATCATGCTTTGATACTGATTTGGCAGTTTTAGTACTGCTTCCATGGCGGAAACATTACTCACGTCAGAGTAGAGACTCTCTACATCAAATGATTCCATGAAGCAGGCACTGATGGATCGAAGTTTTGGGGTACTGTTGGGTTGAAGCTTCAGGGAGGGAAGCTTGTTCAGGAACATCTGGGTGTTTGTCAAGTGGGAGGGTATGTATTTGAGAAGCCGCATCAAAATTACATTGAGAAACCATGCTATCCGATCAGTGGGACCACCCACGCAGCTGACGATAGGCCAAACTTTGATCGAGGGGTAGGCAATTGATGCCGAATCGTCCGTTGCTGCGAACTTGTTTTTTTATCAGCAAGTATGGCACGGGGCAACACGGTGACTGGATTCTGAGCTGTGTCATCAAGGAATGATCCAGACCCGTTGATTTGGAAGTAGTCATCCACACTCGGTTCAGTCTGCGACACTGCCTCTGAAAGTCCTTGGCTGAGGATGGTCGGTAAATATAGGTGTCTCCCAGATGGTATTTTGTTATGATAACGTCAAGTTGACGGGGAACTACCACGAATTCCCCTCCTTTAGATGATATAAAATGATGAAGGTGTTATAAGCGTTTCTTTCTGAAGATAAAAAGTTGGTTTTTTTCTGTAAACGGATTATCTAGCGCTGATGTATTTCAGCTTGTTCTTTTCGGGCCGCCATCTCATCTTTCATTTCGATATCCCGTAAATGCAAGTATTAGACTTCAGTGCTCATAACTTTGTTTTGAAAATTTTGTTTTTTCGTTGATGAATTAATTACCGATGACGTTTCTGGGTACATGCCAAAACTACTGCCCAGTTGCTAGAAAACTCCTATTGAGCTCTGAAGTTTTGCATTCAATCGTCTCATCGTCTCACTCCGTGAGCCGTCCATCACTAATATCGATCTTGCGTTGATACTTCACTCTAAATTTTTTTCATGAGCAACCATTTTTACATTGACAGGATCGATGGAATCAGATGAGAAAGAGAAGAAGTTTAAAACGCCAATGGCTAAAATGATGTATGAAGTGAGTATTTACGCTCTCCCTTGACCAGAGTGAAGTGAGATTTTGAATCTCTTTCAGCAACTGTCTAAGGAAGGGAAACAAAGCAGATTGACTACAACTTTCTTGAGCGGTAGTGATGATGAAGTATGTTTACTTTGGCTTCCGTGAATCAAAATGTGTGCTGAGTATACTCCTGTCAATAATTTCATGTCAAACTTTGCTCTCATTCATGTGAACAGGTCGGGTCATACTCTCTTTGCTAACGGAACCCACTTCTGATTCATCTACACATCTATCACTCCCTTTTGTTGAAAAACCTGACGTTCACTGAAAATATACCGTGGGTAGTCTACTAGGTTCCTAGAAATAACAGCCCTTTTGTGTATATCTCATGTTGCTTTATCCAAATAATTGAGGAGTCGCAGTAATCTACGTCTTCAGATGTAGACTTTGATGATTATGAGTGATATGGTATACATTTTTGTTAGAAGTGATTATGGTTCCATTAGCCTTAAGAGCCTTTCTTCTTTTGTATTCGTATCAACGTAATACCTAGAAGTTAAAGGTGCCGGAAATCATAAACGTGCCACTTGATTCCAAACGCCCATTTGATCTTCATTTCATTCAACCCAACTAACTTTTTAGTTTAACTTGAGTTCAAAAAGCTGTATAGAAATCAGAGGTTCATTAATGTCTAGGGTGTGCAACCATGGGGTAATGAATGTTAGATAGACGTTTTTCTACAAACAACGCAGATTAACCCAGTGACAATCTCTTCCTGACCATTTCTCGTCATCCTGGAACTACAGCCGCTCGATCAGTTGTCGCATGTGTTAAAATAGGCAATAGTTGCAGCAGGGTTGAACTGGATGATCCTTATGGAGCAGAGGCATCCGCTGGGAGCGCGGGTATTTGGATAATAGCCACCAACACTACTTGAAGTTCTCAGTGATCACGGCCATTTCGATGGAAATTCGTGCGCCGAACACAACGCACATGAAACTATAGTGGCCATTCCCTTTTTCATGTATTTTTTCGATTTTAGGGTCCCCAACCTGTGCCTAGCGTATTGGCTCGCAGACTTGCCACCGATTTGGAAAATTTGTCTCTTCGTCAGCCACAGAGTCAGGCCGCAGAATTGGAAATGAAAGCGGTTGTGGTATGTGTCTTCACGGGTGGTTATTGGTTCACAGAATACTCCTTTGTAGTAGGGTTAGGTCCGACTCTCACTTTTAGGATCCAACGCCACAATCAACTGATGAAACTATCAAAGTCATAAAAATTTCTTCGTCACCTTCAGATACCGAAACCGATAATTCAGATGAATCTAAATCGACGGTATCCTTGCTAGTCTTTGTGTATTATATGTTGGGATTGATTACAGTAAGAGAAGACTTGCTCCAGATTCCTCCGAGTCAGTCGGAGCAGAGCAGCAGTGTTGCTGCTCAACAAATTCAGCCAGCGCAGTTACCAGCTTCTGAACGTGATAGCTCTACTTTATCGAAGGTTAATCTATGCAGCAACTCGGAATACTCTTGCGAAACATCGTGATGGTCTGATACGGTAACAGCACTTGCTTCAGATTCCTCCATGTCAGTCAGACCAGAGCAGCAATGCTGCTGTACTACAGATGCAACCAGCTCACCACCCAACCGCTATTGATGATGGCTCTATTTTATCGGAGGTTTGTTTAGATTAAATCAGCAAATCCGCATATTCAGGTGTAACATAGTAATGGTCTGATACGGTGAGAGCTCTTGCTTCAGATTCCTCCATGTCAACCCGACCAGAGCAGCAATGACGCTAATCTACAAATGATTCCTCCGAATCAGGCAGAACAGAGCGCTAAAAGTGCAGCTCTACAAATGATTCCTCCAAATCTACCGGAACGGAGCGCTGGAGGTGCTGCTCTACGTATCCAGCCGTCGCATCAAGCACATAGTGATTGCACCTACGCGGAACCGGTCAATTTTCATTCATTGGAACACATCCGCGCAGTGATCTGGTCTGATGTGGTAACAGTACTTGCTTCAGCTTCCTCCAAGTCAACCACAGGAGAGCAAAAAAGCAGATGCTCAACAAATCCAGCTGTCGCAGTTACCAGCTACTGAACGTGATCATTCTATTTTATCGGAGGTTCATCTTACATTGTTTAGCAACTCGGAATACTCTCGCGACACATAGTGATGGTTTGACACGGTAGCAGCACTTGCTTCAGATCCCTCCATGTCAACCAGACCAGAGCAGCAACGTCGTTACACTACAGATGCAACCAGCGCACCAACCAATCGCTGTTGATGATGGCTCTATTTTATCGGAGGTTTATTCAATTGCATCAGCAAATCCGCATATTTACGCGAACCATAGTGACGGACTGATACGATAACAGCAATTGCTTCAGATTCCTCCATGTCAGTCAAACCAGAGCAGCAATTTCGCTACACTACAGATGCAGCCAGGGAGCCTACCAACTGCTAATGATGATCGCCCTATCTCGTCGGAGGTGAGTTTTATTTTATGCAGCAAATCTGATACCCGGGTGAAACAGGAAGACGGTCTGATATGGTAACAGCACTTGCTTCAGATTCAGCCAAGTCAGCCGGATCAGAGTAGCGATGCCGCTACACTACAGATGCAGCCAGCGCCCATACCAACTGCTAATGATGATCGCCCTACTTCATCGGAAGTTTGTTTTATTTTAAGCAGCAAATCTGTTACCCAGGTGAAACAGGAAGACGGTCTGATATGATAACTGCACTTGCTTCAGATTCAGCCAAGTCAGCTAGACCAGAGTAGCGATGCCGCTACGCTACAAATGCAGCCAGCGAGCCTACCAACTGCTAATGATGATCGCCCTACTTCGTCGGAGGTTAGTTTTATTTTATGCAGCAAATCTGATGCCCAGGTGAAACAGGAAGACGGTCTGATATGGTAACTGCACTTGCTTCAGATTCAGCCAAGTCAGCCGGATCAGAGTAGCGATGCCGCTGCACTACAGATGCAGCCAGCGCCCCTACGAACTGCTAATGATGATCGCCCTACTTCATCGGAGGTTTGTTTTATTTTATGCAGCAAATCTGTTACCCAGGTGAAACAGGAAGACGGTCTGATATGGTAACTGCACTTGCTTCAGATTCAGCCAAGTCAGCCGGATCAGAGTAGCGATGCCGCTGCACTACAGATGCAGCCAGCGCCCCTACGAACTGCTAATGATGATCGCCCTACTTCATCGGAGGTTTGTTTTATTTTATGCAACAAATCTGTTACCCAGGTGAAACAGGAAGACGGTCTGATATGGTAACTGCACTTGCTTCAGATTCAGCCAAGTCAGCCGGATCAGAGTAGCGATGCCGCTGCACTACAGATGCAGCCAGCGCCCCTACGAACTGCTAATGATGATCGCCCTACTTCATCGGAGGTTTGTTTTATTTTATGCAACAAATCTGTTACCCAGGTGAAACAGGAAGACGGTCTGATATGGTAACTGCACTTGCTTCAGATTCAGCCAAGTCAGCCGGATCAGAGTAGCGATGCCGCTGCACTAGAGATGCAGCCAGCGCCCCTACGAACTGCTAATGATGATCGCCCTACTTCATCGGAGGTTTGTTTTATTTTATGCAACAAATCTGTTACCCAAGTGAAACAGGAAGACGGTCTGATATGGTAACTGCACTTGCTTCAGATTCAGCCAAGTCAGCCGGATCAGAGTAGCGATGCCGCTGCACTACAGATGCAGCCAGCGCCCCTACGAACTGCTAATGATGATCGCCCTACTTCATCGGAAGTTTGTTTTATTTTAAGCAGCAAATCTGTTACCCAGGTGAAACAGGAAGACGGTCTGATATGGTAACAGCACTTGCTTCAGATTCCTCCATGTCAGCCAAACCAGAGCAGCAATTTCGCTACACTACAGATGCAGCCAGCGCCCATGCCAACTGCTAATGATGATCGCCCTACTTCATCGGAAGTTTGTTTTATTTTAAGTCTGTCTGTTACCCAGGTGAAACAGGAAGACGGTCTGATATGATAACTGCACTTGCTTCAGATTCAGCCAAGTCAGCCGGATCAGAGTAGCGATGCCGCTACGCTGCAAATGCAGCCAGCGCGCCTACCTACTGCTAATGATGATCGCCCTACTTCGTCGGAGGTTAGTTTTATTTTATGCAGCAAATCTGATGCCTAGGTGAAACACAGAGACGGTTTGATATGGTAAAAGCAATTGCTTCAGTTGCCAGAACTCATCAGAACTGCTAAACTGAGTGAAATTTTATAGTTCGACACCAATTCCAAGTGCTAGTTTAGAGCATCTCGTTGAAAGAATGTAGAAAAGAACATGAAGCGTTCGATAGGACCATCGTTTGAACTGCCTTCGGTTCTACAAAAAGATTGCAAAATTATCCTGTTCATAAATATAAGTAACGACAAATGCAAAATGAAAGCATAAAATCACATCAAGATGAAACGGTATCTCTCATATAACACACTGTGTGCCAAACTCAATACTCCCCTCGAGGGCACCGCACAGTATTGCGTGCTTCCTTCTTGGGCATGAGACGTTGTCCTCGACTGGAGGCGCTTAGCTACTCGTCTTGCCGCTCATTATCTCCTACCACTTTACCTATAATCGCTAACGCGTGCATTGTATGTCCACCGCCCACTGCTATGAACCCTTTGGCGGAATATTTGATGTAGCAGAATAAATAGTTCTCTCTGGATTCGAACGCTGGGACCGCATTTAGGGCATCCACTCGATATATTTCATTCGAGCAGAATTTTCAGTGGCTAATCATTGCCCCGTCCATCTCATTGCAGACCCTTCTTACTATAAAAGCTTGATCAGCCCTCTTTCAGCTTTCCTTAATCATTTCCTCCCCATTCTGAAGCGTTTTAACAGAGTTATAAATTTTTGATCCTATCCACACCCACAATTCCCTCCATTACCTCCACCCGCTCTTTCCCGCGTTCTCGAGAATTTTTCTAAGAGTTATCAATTCTTGTTTTTTTTTTTAATTTTTCCATGGATTTACTTTTCAGGGACATACTCCTTCCATTACCTCCGATAACGCTTTTCCTGAAATCTAGAAGGTTTTTGATAACATTATGAATTTTTGAGCTTGGCCCCGCCCACCTTAGTGCAAGTCCCGCCCACTTCAGGGATATGGGCACATTCTTTCTGGAGCCTCTTACCTCCTATTTTCTACATTATAGAGCATTTTTGAGCGGCTGGTAGCACTTACCTTTTACTCTCCAAATTATAGAACGTATGCCGTATTGAGCGCTTATGCCCAGTACGCATAAGGCCCTGCTTCATTTGATTTTTTTCTGGGCTCCGCGCTCCCGTTGAATCGAGCTATGGTCTTATGTGGTAAGTACCGCCCACTGCGAAACCGCTCCGCTCGCCGCCGGTGAGTCTCCCAGGCTGTAAGGAAACCTGTCCAAGACACCGACCACTGTCGTAGTGCCCCGCCCCTTGGGCGGAGCTCCGCTGAGCTTATATGTGCTGTGTTGGTCTTGTTCTATGCCCGACCCATCCCAAACTTGACCCGACTTCTGCAGAGCTTCTTCAGGGAATATCGAATTTCCGCACAAACAAATAAATAAGCATACAAACAGGCAGAAAGGTTGACAGACGCCAGCGCTCCATATGTATTGGGTTGATGCATAATGCATAATTAGCGGATTTTTTTCCGCGGCTTCTTTTCTCTCGATACAATTTGAATATCTAATTCGTGATTTTTATGGGAATAATCTTATCACTTTTCTCAATCGAAATGCGTCTGAGAAGTTATCTTCATATACGTCTCATTATGCTCTACTGCTTCGAGAAACGTTGGGTGGTGACAAAAGTCTCGACTTTTCGGCGATGGAACAGTCAGCCAAAGACAAGTATAGGGTGAGATCTGCTTCTCAGTCCGCCATAGTCACCGACAGAAACACCTATAGATTAGCATGTCAACCGTTCATTGAAAAATTGGCGGGCGAACACAACTTACAACCAAATGGACGACTTGATAGACGATGTCAAGGCGTGGATCGTCCCCAAGGATTGAAACTTCTTCGCCTGAGGGATCGACGAAAAACTCGTCGTGGATGGTAGATACATCCCAGAATAATCATTTGAACCTGCCTTTGTTAAACAATTCCATCACTTTTTTAGGTAATTTGTTGGAAAAATCCACAGTACTTGTACACCAACCTGACAGGATTGTTCGGGTGGAGTTTTAGAACCTTACAGTGATTCAAAGGAAACCGGGTGGATGGACGAGAAAGTTTCCTAGCTGGATTGCATCACAATAAGGCGTCAAGCTAGGATCTAGGATCTAGGACCGGGTTAATGCAATGAACGGGCCGTGCTGGTTCCTCTCGGAATACCATTCTAATGCAATTCTAGTTATCCATACTCCCTTTAGGTAGACTTCCTCGACAGTTAACTGTCAAACAGAAGCCTTGGCTGAATAGTGAAAATGATGCTTTATCGATCTTACAAGTATTTGTAGTCGTTGCAAACAATGAATCGTGCGTTCAGATAGCTTCTACGAAATCTTTCGAGTCGTCTGTAGAGGGAAAATCTCAAAAATTATTGCAACCGCTTGAACAAGCACGGCATACTGTACATACAGGGGTGCCCAAAAAAAAGAGACACTTTCACTGCTCGGCTTGTACCACCAATGTAATCAAACTTTATTAAACTCTGACTGAATATTACCACCCGCAAAATCAAGAACACATTGTACTCGATCACGGAATTCTTCAATGGCCTTCCGCACGGACGAAATCGAAAGTTTTTGCCACGCAAATTTGATGTCGTCTGAGGTCGGCGAGATCGGCTCGTCTCCCACGACGTCGCAGACCATTGCGGAGTTGTCGGGGCTACAGGAAGTCAGCGGTCTTCCAGATCCTAAGCGACGATGCCCAGGAATCTTTCCGTGAGCGACTCGATTGAGAAAGTTGCGTATCTGCTTGTTGCCGACCGATATCCCATAAGTCGTCTTGCGCGCGTCCGCAATGGCAGACGGCTTTATATTTTGATGCCGAGCAGGAACCACCCGAGTTCCTGCTTCCTTTCATCAAGCAACATTCCTAGTACAATTCACTCAATCACATTCTTCTGCTGCTTCAATCGGTGCGACGTATTCCGCCCTGGATTAGGCCCCATGCATAGTGTCTTTTTTTTTGGGCACCGCTGTAGTCAAGAAAGAACTAAGCGGGAACCGATGTCTGTCATTTTGTTGTGACGCATCACCTGTACGCATGACAACAAAAACTTGCCTCTCTTCCAGGACGTCGACCAAGTCGATTTTCCCGCACCCCCGGTTCGTGGAACTAGTTCTCGGAATGACATTAGGGTAGACGCGGTATAAAGTTTTACTAATCATTTGTCTCCTAGTAATCACACGTATGAATGACAGAAGTAAAATACATTTGTTTAGAATGTATACGATTCCGATGGCAATCTGGAGGACGTCATTTATGATTATACTTATTATAATGATGTGTCGAGAGAAAATGATGAAGAGGTGAAACATTTGATCAATCCTATTATTCAGAGTGCGCTCTGCAATCGAATTCTGTCGACTTCTAGTGGCCCTGTGGATGGCCAATATAATGGCTTACTGTGTACAAACCAGCGCGTTTATCCTTCCAGACGAGTAGCGCACCAGCTCAGTGAACACCGAGAGATAGAAGGTTTCGCCGGCCTCGGCTGATATCCTTGCATTGCGTGTGTGATAATGTGTCTTTTGCCACTTTACCAGCTCTACCCACAATGGAAATAATGTCAATAGCAATGCTGCGTTCCAGCCCCAGCCGTACTTCAGGTCGCTTCAATACTACAACGCGAATCGAGCAATAACAGTTCGGTTGGCTAGCAGCTGGTAGTGGTCCTTA
This sequence comes from Haemonchus contortus, assembly GCA_000469685.2. NCBI lineage: Eukaryota > Metazoa > Nematoda > Chromadorea > Rhabditida > Trichostrongylidae > Haemonchus > Haemonchus contortus. Next base: position 39,548,096 of record LS997567.1, on the reverse strand, counting down.
GACAGACAACGCCAGAGGTAGAGCAGATTTAGCAGAACTGCCTGGACTCCACTCGAGTATGGGGTTGGTCAGACACCGTGATAATAGAATTAGATGGAAAAGCGGGCCAGATTGGAGTTGACGAAATTGGTCTTTCAGGATTATCATCTAAAGCATAGTTCTGTGTGGTTTCGCTTTCCTATTCATTTTCACTACCTGAACGATTGTTCAGACCATTGTTCGTAGAAAAGCCCAAAGAAATCTCGAAAATATGGGACTCTCACAGATACTAATACGGACTGTCATGCATACGCTTCGTATCTTTTTGCAGAAATTGGATAGTAACTTCCACGTGCCGCTCTCGATGAACTTCAGTACTTTGATTAGGACTTATTTGTTACTGTATTGAAGATTTCCACACATATGCGGCTAATATTTTAATGACTAACATTCCGGCTTGATCAAAGAGTTCCAAGCAGAGTTGTGAAGGCTGAAGCGACAATGGATGGAGATGGCGAGTCAACAATCTCCGCTCTGGTTTGATATCTCCACTAAATGTTGAGTATTGTACTTACTCATCGGAACCCATAAGTTCTCGCCTACAGACGAATTCGCTACAATAACACTCTCATCGGTTAAGCTAAGGTCTAAAATTCAGTTGCAAAAGCGATCCCAGCGACAGGATTGCATAGTTTACTAACTAAGTTTATATTAACACAACCACTTGAATCGTCGCAACTCATGGACACCCACATGTTTTTGAGGCAACCTCGTGGAGTACATGTGGACTGAGTGTCTGCTATGGAATATTTCGATGTGGAATGCAGGGACAGGTAAATGATTGTGTCGACTCGTGTCTGCACTCAGGAAAACGAGTTCGATCCCTGCCGTAGCAAAACCATGCTATGGAATAATTGCAAGAAATGGTGTCGTCACCAACTTCAGGGCCAGGTTGACAGGCTGATGGAAAACCCTCGTCACATTCGAAATGTTTGAAGTCACTGGAGGATTCTATTATATAGCCAGGGCGCCACCCTGAAGAAGCGCAGAGAGGTCACACCGCAGTTCTGTGTGCGATAAGCGAGGGCTATTGAAAAATGAACCACTTCGGTCGGAGCCGTTACTTCGAACGGGGATTCTCAAAGTGGGATCTCGTACTGGAATGTCCTGAGACTTGGCTGACTCGGTGTGCCCCACTGACATTCAGGTCTTGTGTCACCGCGTCGTGAAATACACTGAATAAGGGCAAAGGCTAACTGGAGAAATGCCAAGCGAAATGGTGTGGCGATTACGGGATAGAGATCTTCAAGGAATCTGTCTCGCTCTCAACAGGATTAGCGATCAAATCATGGCTGCGAGGGCGCGAAAGATGGGTACTGGACAATAGTATCCGAGTACGCTCCGCAAGCCGGTTGCCCCTACTACAAAAAAAGGTGAATTCTATTTGAATCTCTACGAGGCATTAGTCAAATTTCGGAAAGATCTATCCCACCTAAGCGGGTTATCTGAATGGCCACGTTGGCTGGTAGCGGAGAGACCTCAGAAGGGTTTACGTCGGCAGTGAAATAGGGGCCACAAAATAGAAAAGGAAAGGGTTCTTGGCTTGGCTACGGCAGAAGACCTAGCAGCTGCTGCGCCTTCCTGGCAAATTTGGTGACTCAGAAAACCTTACAGCGGTGCGTTTGAAAAAACTGTAATATGTGCTCGTAAGAAGATCGTCCCTAAAATCTGTGAAGGATATCAAAGCACTGACTGATGAAGAATCGGTCCCGCAGCGGATTCCTCTTCTAGCAGACAGTCGTCGAGTTCACGAAGAAAGCAAATGTGGTGGCGAAACGAAGGATCAGGTGGTGGAAGCTGCACAGTAAGAGAAAGAAAATTTCAAACGAATGGTCTTAGGAGCTGTTCTCTTTCCCAGATCCTTAACAACCAGCAGACTTGGAGCAGTGCTGTGGAGGTCTTCATGCAAGGTGCAAGGTAAACGCTGAAGGACACTGAAGGTGGACTCAGGGGACAAGGCGGCATGGTTCTGAATGATGAAGTTCAGAGATTTGCAAAACAGAAGAGGAACGCCGGCAAAAGACGATTTTTTCTGTTCATAGCTGCCTACAGAATCTACAAGAGACTCGCCAAGGCTGCGCAGCAAAAGCAAAGAGCTAAGCGCCGTGCGCGAGAAGCTCGAAGATCGAGAATTGAAGAAAATCGTTTTCAGGTTGGACAAAGCCCGGGATCGAGCTGCTCAAGTCATAAGAGTAGTCAGAGCCGTATCGAACAGGCGGCGTCGGCGGCATACTAAGAAAACCATTCGAACGAATATAGAGATGAAAGAATGCTTTGGTAGGCTACTGAGCGGAGAATTCCACCGCAAAACAGCATTCATGCAGAAGCGACAGTCGGCTACATTGCAGTGTGGACAGAAAATGTGGTCTGAAGAGCAATAAAGAAGAGCATTGGGAAAGTGGTCAATCCATATGGGGTACCGATTGAAGCATGAAACAGATCTCGGAATTAGGTGGTTCACGCGATTATTGAATGATGTAATTGCTTATGGTAAAATGCCAGATGCGTCGCGAAGTGTTGTGGTCGCCATTTGAAGCAGAAGCAGAACGCGATACATTTTCCAACTGTAGCGGGACCGCATGAATGTGCATTTTATGACGCTATACGAGCTGATAGTCGACTCAAGACTGAGAGAGGTGGTCCTGATTTCACAGGCGTTGTTCCCCGGAGATCTACAGAGGATGTTATCTTCATAGCTGAAGAAGTGATGGAGAATTTTCGAAACAAGCGTAAACCTTACTACATTGCCTTCTCGATATGTAGAAAAGTTTCCGCCGCGAGCAGTTCTTAGGATAGTGCTCCAAGAACGAAACATCACAAGAGTATTCTGGTGAAAACTAGAGCAGCGTCATATGTGGCCTAGACCATCGATTGATAATACTTCCCATGATGTTATCAATTGCCAGATAATGTTGACACTAGTACTCCGTACCCGAAACTGGCGCGCGAATATGTCCTAGTAGCAGGGCGGAGTAGAAAAGAATTATGGAAATCATAATACATTTACAATTGTCACACTAATTTTTCCGATGTGTACAGGAAAAAAAACAAAAATTATGTTGATCGTTCATTTCAGATATTTCCACCATTCCCCGATCAGGTATTCCCCGATCCGATATTTCCACCACTCCCCAATATACCCCTCGCCTTTGACGATCCTATTTCTGGGCCACATCCGCAGCATCATGAGGAACGAATATCTGCAGAAGAGGTTTGGTTGCTGTCTAGAATTCACATCCTCTTGTAAAAATTTGCACCGCGCATCGAACAAATTCTCTAGAAACAGTCATATACATACGATGAAATGCTGACATTATCAGTGTTAAAAGTTGCCATGTGAGAGGTAGAGACGAGTTCGTGGTTCGTGCAATCGTGCAACGGTCATACGAGTGGAGGAGGGGGGGGGGGGGGAATTTGCAGCTGACTTACGATACCTTGGGACCTAATTCTTGCCGGACAAACGTTTTCTACTTGTCTGAGGAATTCCCGTTAATTTTGTTCCCTCTACATGTATTCTTCGTGAGGTTGTAGAACTCAACAGATCTTAGAACAGTGTTCCGTGCCTACCTCTAGAAGGCAGCTTCCCGCACATTACAGGTTTTGTTCAGGTCGACTTATGTAGAAACCAGATAGGATGATCTGAAACCTTTTTTGTTCTTCTTGAGTTATGGGGTATCATGAAGTCGACGTACTATTCAGGCTCCGACATACCAAGAATCACCTTTCAATCCAGTAACTGACAACTTTGGGCCACACATCGTAGCTGGTCGTAGAACTGGCAACAGAGGAAGAACCTTGTCACCAGCAAGGGTTCGTTGTTGTACGCTTCATTTTCACCTTGTTAAATAAGCGTAATTATGGGGGTAGAAAGTGATACCCAAGACATGGTCACACAGTGTCTAACTTCGATGGATCTTCAGAATCTTGCTCCCTCAACTTCAAGAATTTCTAACCGAGCTTCTAGCTCACACGGACAGATCCATGAACGGGCTAATCGTCACAATCATTCTAATGTCGAGGTTCGTTACTATCTTAAACAATCTTTATTGTTGGCAACAGTAACTTGTGCACTTAGTTTTAACTGAATTTTTAGAATCCGGCTACTCAAAATCCAAGAATTTCAACAAGAGTTAGCGCACGTAGACAGGCTTTTGAACGGGCTGATCATCTTAATCATTCTATTGTCGAGGTTCGTCGTTATCTTATACTATATTTACTGCTGGTAGCAGTAAGTTGTGCACTTACGAGGGAGGTCTTCCAGGGCATGGGAAGCTTTTTTAAAAATGGTTTCTTCCATGGTATAGGGGCATGAGCACTGATTTTATAACTATGGTCCATTTGGGCTAAGTGGCCTTCTGAATGCTAGAAAAAAAAGCGAAAGTGATTTTGTCAGAAATTGCTGTTTTAACCCACACAGCGTCGTTTAATTCATGGCGTCGACTATCCGCACAATGGAAGGCGCGAGTGGATTAGCGTGAACGGTAACCAAAAATGGGGGCCAAATGTTGAAACATGTTGAAAAGTGCGGGGAAGTTTCATGTGCGCTCTTCACGGTTGGACCGCTGGCAGCGACAGATGCTGTGGTGAATAGCTATGTGAACTTCGAGTTGGGACGGTTAGGCTGGGTTGATGGATCGGATGCCCAGGGCTACGCCGTTTTTGCATTTTATGCTGCCACCTCTAGATTGGCTCCATATTGCACCAGGGCCAAAGCAAGTGCCTGACTGGTCATGGTCGTGACCAGGACCAGTGATAACCTCTACAAATCGTTAGAATTTGATGTGTGGAGCACTATCAGCGAATGAGCTTCCAGGCTTAACATTTCGAGGATTATAAAGGGGTCTCTTCATTCCACACTATATAAGTGTTGTAATGGGGGTCAAACCCCTACAATATGGTTGCTGTTCGATGGAAGCTGTCTTCGACCTCGTTCATCAATGCAAAGATAACAAGGTTCCCGTATTTATTGTAGCTCCCGATTCCAACCTTTCCCTGGGTGTCAACCGCAAACTTCTGTGGGAGAACAAATCAGAGTCTCTTTCAACTCGTCTGCTTGCTGAAGGATCCATGAGCATTGGGCTTGATATAAACAGCTGTCTACCCTGAGGGAAATTATTCAAGCGCCAGATTACTAAATTAATGACTAGATGAAGGGTTTAGGCGATACCCGCTCCCAATATACGATCCCCTACCTCCGTCCTGCTATGAAGGGCTGGCAGGACCCCTTCAAGAAGGACATAGCTGTAGTCGCGGTGACTGCAGAAGATGAGTGACTGATCGTGAGGAGAGAAGGAAATGGAGATGACCAACCAGAACAGTGGACAAAAACCCTTCAACGGCGCGAGATCAAAGCTAGGGTAGAAAACGGTGAAGACATCGAAATTAGATGCGCCTTTCATCAGTTTCGAAGGAGTTCGGCTGAAATAGAACAACAATCAAACCATTACTGTCCAAATTATTGGAAGAATTGTATGGACCGTGCAATGTCCGAGGAACAGATGGTATGATATCGAGTTTTTTGATTACAAAAATGATATCATACCAATTTACCAACACATTACCAACTAAATGAACTCTCCACGTGAGAGATGTAAGAACAGCCGAACTAATAAACATATAAAAAAAACTCGTGGGTGTGAAGCCTGGAAGCTTCTCCACTGATAGTGCTCCATATATCAAATTCTAACGACTTGTGGGGTTATCGCTGGTCCTGGTCACGACCTAGACATGTCAGGCACTTGCTCTGGCCCTGGTGCAATATGGAGCTAATGTGGAGCTGGCAGCATAAAATTCAAAAATGGCAGTGCTTTACTGGTCCGAACTGCCAACCCAACCTAGTCATCCCAACTCGAAGTCCACATCGCTATCCACCACACAATCCGTCACAGCCAGCAGCACAACCGTGAAGAGCGCATAAAGAACTTCCCCGCACTTTTTAACATGTTTCAACATTTGGCCCCCTTTTTTGGCTACCGTCCACGCTAGTCCACTCGCGCCTTCTACTATGCGGATAGGCCACGCCATGAATGAAACAAATGACGCTTAGTGGGTGAAAACGGCAATTTCTGACAAAATCATTTTCACTCCTCTTTTGGGATTCAGAAGGCCATTTGACGGAAGTGGACTATAGTTCTATACTCAGTGCTCATGCCCATACCATGCAAAAAACCGTTTTCAAGAAGCGTTCCACGTCCTGAAAGACCTTCTTTGTTAGTTTAACTGAATTTTTAGAATCCTGCTGGTCATGCACGCAGACAGGTTCTTGAACAGGCTTATCGTCACGATCATTCTATTGTCGAGGTTCTTCACTATCCTAAACTATCCTTATTGTTGGTGACAGTAACGTTTGCACTTAGTTTTAACTGAATTTTCAGATTGCCGCTCAAAACCCAAGTATTTCAACCAGAGCTTCTAGGGCGCGCAGACAGGTTCTTGCGCGGGCTAATCATCACAATAATTCTATCGTCGAGGTTCGCTTCTATCTTATACTATTTTTAATGTAGGTAACAGTAACTTGTGCACTTATTGTTATTTTAACTGAATTTTTAGAATCCTGCTGGTCAAAATCCAAATATTTCAACCAGAGCTCACAACGCACGCAGACAGGCTTTTGAACAGGCTTATCGTCACGATCATTCTATTGTCGAGGTTCGCCTCTATCTTATACTATTTTTGTTGTAGGTAACAGTAACTTCTGCACTTAGTTTTAACTGAATTTTTAGATTGCTGCTCAAAATCCAAGTATTTCAACCAGAGCTTCTAGCAGACGCAGACAGGTTCCTGACCAAGCCGATCATCACAGTCATTCTGATGTTGAGGTTCATTACTCTCTTATACTATGTTTATTTTAAATAGCAGTAATTTGTGTACGTTGTAATTGGATAACAGTGATTATAATTGAGTCTTCAGGACCTTCCCGATCTGGTATTGTCCAATTCCAACAGAGCTCCTTCACGTAGGCCAACTAATCAGCGAGTTGATCATCGGGAACATTCGAACAATGGGGTTCGTTAAACTGTCACACTACTTTCATAATGAGTATCAGTAATCTGCTTACATTTTCAATCGTTGAAAGTAATTTCAACTGATTTCTCAGAGTCTCCCTGAGATGCACTCAGTCAGTTCTAATAGAACTCTTAATCGACGCAGACCGATTCCTCGGCAGGTTGATGAACAAGATGATGAAGAACTGGAGGTTTCTAACTGTCTTATAAATAATACGAGTAACAATATTTTGAGTACTGTCTACTCTTGTGAAGGATGACATAAAGAATAGCAGGACCATTAAACATCAGAAGATATCGCAACCAATCGGATCTTACCGTTCCACATCTGTATTCATCCCTGAACTAATCGAAATTAGTCACAATTTGAAAAGAAAGTTTCAATCTTCCGTACCAGTCCCATTGAAATGAAACAAACTTGTTTAAAACTGTTCAAAAAAACGATATGTCGTCATTATTGACAAAATAGTAATAGTAACATTTTTAATAAAATCAATAAAAGCGATGATTACTGAAAAGCTGAAACTGAAATAAGCAGACCATAATAGTGAGCTTTTGAATAATACCGAAATTTTTCAACTTTATGTACCTTAATTTTTTCCCTCAATCATTAGCGTACATGTTTTGCACATGACTGTAACTGTTTCAGGTGATTTTTGAAAGGCACCCGAATGTACCGACACGGAACCCGTCGGGCGTGAGGCTATCGGTTCACTTAATTTCAATAAATTTTTTGAAGATTGTTTTTTGATTCCTCGAAATGTTGTTTAACTAATTATAACCTTTGTATTACAGTTCCGCAAACGAGTTTTTATTTCACTCGGGGACGCACCCAGCAGTGGCAGTTTACTCATTAGAACCGGCCCTTCTCAACGTGTACCACCACAAGACCGTCGTAGACCGCTACAAAGTCCTACGCCTCCAGCCTTCGATGAAGAGCTTGATGTGGTGGGTACTCATTGGATGTAAATCTTGAAAAAAAAACGGCCTTAATATTTTTATAGATCACCCTCGACTAATGGGGACGGAAGGATCAAGCTCGCGAAACGGACAACTCTCATTTTATTTTTCACATCTATGAAAGCATTATTGATTGAATTCCGAGAGCATAATTAATTGAATGCTGTACGGGAGCTACTGTGCATTCTGTTGATGTTTTTTTTAATTTTTTTCTGTTATGTTTATGTAGGTGTTTTCTTAATATGCGGTTTTCCTTTATGTAGCCGTATTACATAGCTGAAGAATAGTTGATAGTAATGTTTCTTTATGTAGCTCTTTATGTAGCTTTTTTGTAATACTTCATGCAACAGTATGATATACTATATATTTATATTATATTATATAAGTGAATAGTTATTATAGTCAGAAAACTTATAGTTATTATCAAGTAAAAAGTTAATAAAGTGTAGTAGAAGAAGTTTCCAGTAATGTATGAATATACTACACGTACAATGCGTTACACACAAAGTTTATTTTGCACGAGAAAAAAATATCGACGAAATTCAAAATTAAAAAAAAATACTCCGAGCACTTATTGCATTAAACGGGAACGTGACTACCATTGACTATTTTGACGGCTACTGTTTCTCATACCGAACGATCACAACGTGGGTGGCGATGGCATCCGCTTTGTTTTGCAACATACGCTACCAGTATTCCCGACAGTATTGCTACTTCGCCTTGAATATTGCCATTGACACTGTTTATTTTCGGCTCTGTTTACTCCAGAATTTCAGTTTTGAAACGGGAGGTCAGGCTAGAAACGCCAAACGCCAGTTTCCACAGAGATTGAGAACTTCCGCACCCCCTATTTCTCATATGGCCTAATCTGCTCCTGCAAATGTGATCTACTCACAAGAATTAACTGGTAATACATTTTTGAGACCATATGGTTCGACGCAGAATACACTCATGCGTTACCCGCTCGGATGCTGTCTGGAATCGAAAAATTGCGGAACTGGAGGAAAACCTGGAAAGTTTCATTTTTCTCTGAAAGGTTTTGCCCCCATCATACTTTGAAAAACTCCAGTTGTTCGTGGGAGGTCTCAAGACTGTTGATTAGGATTGTCCTGTGGTTTCCAAATCCCTTAACTGGTAGTAGTTCTCTATTCAAAAACCATGAGTACAGAATATTACAATATTCATTTTGTATATACTGGATTTTATCACTCAGTATAGCAGAGTATACGCCAGCACAGGTACATCATGGAACACTGAAAAATATCTAAATGATGCAAAAAAAGAGGAGAGGGGTAGGGAAAGGCCTGGAGGGTAGAGGACTTTCCACACGACCCTTGCTCTCGAAACAACACTCTGCTTCCTATAACAACAATGGGATGGCCATGTGATGGGTGGAATAAAGGTATCGATTGGATTAAGGGAAATTGATAAGAAAAAGGGGTAACGGTCCGCAGAAACTCCCACCGTGCCTTTATATTTTCAGATTATTCTAAACTTACTATTTTTTGCTCTCATGCAAGTTTTCTTCATTGCAACCTGTGTAACACCGAAATGATTGATGGCTTACCACCAAAACAATACTGGTACTTTGCCAGATTTTGTGGCTGTGTGTTTATACAAAAGTGACCCCAGCCGAAAAACTCGCTCAGCACCCTTTGTCTTTTAATCAGAATAGATGAATTTTCTCGATGTTTTCGATTGTCTTTCCAAGAGAACAGCAGTTTCCACTTGTCCTGATAAAACTGCACGTGCACGTGCACGTGCACAACCGCGACACATAACAGAAGATGAGGAACGCTTAATGCTTTCATGTTTGGATAACAAAGTGCACTTATTTCGAAATTATCAAGTGCATCCAACAAGGTTCTGCCCAGATTACTGCTTATGTACTTCAAATACTCAGTCATTTTCTTAAAATAATTCGATGTTTAGTAGGATGTCTGCGCTGAACTCACTAATATGCCATGTAAACGCGCACCAGTAGCAATTCGCACACAAAATTGCGGACTTGTCCCTTCGAACCTGTTTTTCTAATTCGTATGGAAAATCTATTATTTCCATTACTCTTCAATATCTAGGAAATGAATGTTCTTTGTAATTTTTCGCGTGATTTGGACGATTCGATCATGTATTTTTATTTTTCGTCTGCTATATAGTTATAAAAAATGCTTGGAAAATCGGTCATGTTTTACTTCTCATAGCATGTTAAGGTCGATGGCCTCTTCCAGTGACAGTCCTCAGTCCATAAGAACAGTTTTGAAAAATCTGAAAAGCATTAAAAGAATAGCCTTCGATATTGGTGAGTTTTACTTTCGTCTTAGCTTTTCGTTCTCATTTGTTAGTCAAAAAGGCTGCCAGTTCTATTGTAGCGGTGGTTATGTTGTGATAAAATTTGAGCATTCGAAGGACACATGGAAATTAGAAGAAGTTCAATTTCAAAACGTCAGTTTTCCGCTTTCCCCTAGGCAGCTGGAAATGTTGAATCGTCCTCGCTTCTTGCTTGAAGCGACTGCGCGTGATCAAATCAATCAATATTCTGTACTGGCGTTGTTGTTAGTTTACTAAAGAGGAGGGTTCGGTTGGAAACACAATAACTGCTTCGTTTTTGAGCTCTTCAGGCATTGAACCTACAGTTACCATGTTTTCCAATTGATTTATGTTTATAGAGTAGGAATCTCAATATTATATGGTCAGTTTATAACCGATGACTGTTTTATTTTCCCTGCAAAAAGTTTTTAAATTTTAAAAAATACACGCTGCCAATTAGTTACCAATTGTTTACATACTAGTTAGTACTTAATTTTCGGCAGTTAGGTAGATAGGTAAGCAGAGTAGCTAACTTTATATAGTTTCTTTTCTCGACTTTACTACTGTTCCTTTTCTTCTAATCACTCTTTTTTGGTACCATAGGGTAAGAGAGAATAGATTGGACGATGGGATGAAATTGATGATGCAGTAATACTTAATAATACAGTGCAGTAGTCGAATTTACCTCCTTCATCCCGACGCCTGGCGCTAAATGTGCTCATTAAGGCGACCCATGCCGCTGCCTTTGATTTATCAGTTTTCAATTTCTCCCATTCGAAACTTGTGGAAGTCCTCCAATATGGGATGACCGCGATTCCTACGTGACTGCGACGTGTTCCCAAGTCCTCCCCTCAACTATCGCATGCCAAGCGACTACAGGAAATCGATACGCATAAGTCTCGTTGGAATACATTGAGGTACAAGTACATTTCAGAGCTGTGATGGCTTTATAAACCGTGTACTCTATAACTGAGCTGAATAGGTGCTAGGCACTTGACGATAACTTGTTTATACCTACTTCTTGGTTATACCGTTATCAACATCGCAAAAATATGACTATGACAGAACAGTAGTTGTATGCAAAACAATACAGTATGCTAATGCAAATTTTGCCGATATTTCCCTTATTTATTGACTTTGTTCCTGACGGGAATTTTAGGAGTATGTATGATGGGTTGTAAGCACAAAACAGGCTCGAGTTTCGTTCCAAACCGAAGTTTCCTCGACTCATCTTGCCATCCTTGGCGAATTTTTAAAATAGATTTTGCAAGGAATTTATTAAGTATATTTTAATTCTTGTCAGTGCAGTACTTCATCACAATTTCTGATTGATTTGTTTACCAGTGGTGAGTTTTTTAGGTCAATCGGTTGTAAAAATCGCATACACAGCTACGGTAGCATGTAAGAAAACAACGCATGATAAGAAGGTTTGAATGTTGGTTCTCATTATTTGTACTTTTATTTGATCCTGTGAACTACTACTTTTATTTTAGTTAATAAATGATGCAAAATTTGCTCTGCGATTGTACTGTATACAAGTGAGGCTTGAAGATTTTGAGGATGTTCTGGATTATATCGCCGAGGTAAGGTGGTAAAAACTTATTCACCCTCGTTTATAAACATCAGTCAGAACCAGTATTTCATTTATTGCGTTTTTACCCTAAATTCCATAACTGAGAGTGGTTCATTTTTTGATTCTTACACCGTCATCATCATTTGTAACAGTGCGGTAATGATCCCTCCTAAGCTGGCGACAAGGTCATAAGGTCTTAAATTTGGAACCAGGATCCTGAGTCGGTAGTCTAGGGCCCACGTAGCGATTCATGTGCTTCCCCTAGATCGTTGCATTCTTAAAGGCTGGGATCTCTAGGGCCCACGTAGCGATTCATGTGCTTCCCCTAGATCGTTGCATTCTTAAAGGCTGGGATCAAAGTGTAAATACACTTGCAAACCCTTTTAGGAGTTTTTTATACGAAAGCTTCCATGTTGTTATCGAAAGAGTCTGATTGCGGTTCTAACGGCCTCCTCAAATGTTTTAATGTCGTTTTCGTAGGGAAAGATTCTGCCACTAGTACTACAGTAGCGTTATGCCAGTTTTCTTTGCAAAAGTGATTCTCAGTGGTATGAAAATTGGCCCTCAATGTTGATGATACTGATAGGGATGAAGATGTACTGGTCTTCCTGGTCTAACTTTGTAGATGTTGGGCGTTATTCTCTATTTCGAGCTTACTTGAGCTCGGGCTAGCTTGTTCCCTGTGCCTAAATCGTACAGAAGTTACTATTTTCAGAATGGCAACATAGCCACTAATAAGGCCTCGTTCGCGAGTACATCTCCTACTCAAGCTGTTGAGAGTATGATTGTAGACAAGCTAGGACTCGAGTATGTTCTTCACCTTTTTCATGGAATCGTTTTTTTTACAATATAGTTCTACAAAGATTTTTCCAGCCTCTATAAAATGAAAGAAATGGATTGTTTGGTACGGGGAACGAACTTCTTACTACGAAATATCGAAGCAGAATCGTTCACCTATGACCATCATCATGAGCAGTGTCGCTATCATTTTGAGACCATTCGACCCTCTGTTATTTGTCCATATTTACTGGTAAATGTGGGCACTGGTGTGTCTGTATTTCGGGTTAGTTGATTTTCAGTTTTTATTGTGAAACTCAGTAGTTAGGGACGCTTTTATAAAATCCCTAGATTGCAATATGGGGGAGACGGTATAGTCGCAAGTGGCATACTATTGACCTCGCATGGTTCTGCTTCGAATCCAGGATCGATACCCGCCCAGGCGAAGCAAGCCTCCCATCCTTCCGGGTTCGAGTAGTTGGTACCACATTCGTCTAGGAGGATGAAAGCACTGGTTTCTACATCGGCTATTCCTTGCAGGTCATTGTATAGGCCACAGACGCATTCAAACTGCCACTACGATTCCGAAAGGAAGTCCAATGCGGGGCGCATCCCTGGAAACGGGATTTGTTAAAACCAAAGAATCCATATTTCATTTTACTTATTCGGTTATGAGCTAGTTTCCTTTTCTTAGCGATGTGTTTAGGTGGACAGTGATGACAAATATGAGCGTGTTGGAGGTAGTTCATTGGGTGGCGGATGTTTCTTTGGACTGGGCAACCTCCTCACTGCTGAAGTAGGTCTGTTGAGATGTATTTATCGAAGAATTAGCCATTATTTAATTTATTCATTGATTGATTCATTGTTCAGATTTAAATGAAATGATGCGGATGGCTGAGGATGGCGACCATCGACAATTTGATATACTGGTTTCCGATATTTATGGGGGAAAGTAAGTTTTTGAGCAAGAGGATATTTCTAGTTTCGTCAAGATTTTGGTTGACTGCATTTGGCCGAGATATGCTTTGTTAATAGAAATTACCGATGCAAAATAATCCTTAACAGTTTTATTTGATTAATTTCAGTGTCTCTCGTGTCTCAGTGTCTCAGATTTTTTTCGTTTCACAAGTATGCTCACATTTAGGTTTGCCAATTTGGGCCTTAGTGGTGATCTCATAGCTGGGTCATTTGGGAAATGTGCTCAGAAATCTCTTGCTGATGAGCTCAAAAAGTGTCCAGAGTTTAAGAAAAATGTTATGCGAAGTCTTCTGCTTATGATCAGCAACAGCATTGGACAAGTCAGTTTTGCTTTTTAACCAGCTCTTTCTGCATCTTCCTTTTGATGTAGCTGCAGTAATGAATATCCTTCCGCTTTGCTAAGTGTAAAGCCATCATTGCTTTTTTTGGATTGTGTGATATTGCAGTTTGCATTTATGTATGCTCAAAGAGAAAAAACGAATCGCATATATTTTGATGGATTTCTTGTGCGAAACCATGCTATCATAATGCGAACTATTTCATTTGCTGTGGCATTCTGGAGTGAGGTGGGTTAATGCACAGAAGATTCATATCTCTTTGTTTATTGAATAGTTTTTTGAATTTTTTCTTCATTTTTTTACGTTTATTACAGTTTGTTGTTTTGTTGCTGCGTGTTTGCTCTATAGTGCAATAGTCAGGTGTTGTAGGCGCAAGAGGTGCATTATAACACAGACATAGTCTGAGAATCAAATCTCCGTTTGATATCTGCTCAGAACAACCAAGCCTTTGAACCCTCCTGGGTTGGTTAATTGGTACCAGGCTCGTTTGAGAGGGTAGAAGCACTGTTTTTACATCGTACAAGTCATTGCATAAGCCTAATGCTCATTCAAACCACCACTACGATTCTGGCTGGAAGTCGAATGCTGGGAGCGCGTCCCGGAAACGGGATATAATAGTGCCAGAGATTTGACACTTTCCTTGAAGCAGTAGTACAGGAAGTAGTTTCGTCTGACAGTGATGTGGTGCGATTGTAAAGCAAAAATCTCTATAGTACGGTAGCATCTAGTACATACTACATACGTCAATTATTGGCATTTTTCAAGTGCATACTCAACTTCTGAGCCTCACAAGAGTACAGTGTACTATATTACATAATTTTCTTTTTATATGACGACTGCATAACATTTCCCATTTGGTTCTCGTTTCAGTTTTTTCATTCAAATTCAGATCTTTCAATCATAGAAAAACTTTTAAAAACAGAGTGCTGAACGCAATGTTTTTAGGGAACGCAACAAGCTCATTTCCTCCGACATGAAGGATACACTTCAGCTATAGGGGCGTATCTGAATGGAGCATCACTTGTGGATCCTGAGGAGGCGGAATTTGGGGCTGGATGTGAGCAGGGTCTATTTCAAATCAGCCATTGTATTGATCATAGTTACTAGGAAGTTGCCTGTACGGCATATATTGTAGATGAAGCAGAACGTCTTTCATGGCATGAATATTACTCTGGTTGCTCAGAACTTGGAAGATTCGTACCAACCGCCCCATTGTCCATGGGTTTTACGGTAAATCTTATTTCTTTGCTCTATTGCCTGAATTGTATGTGTAGTTTTTTAGGCCGGTGTGCTCGAACTTGAGTGTGCCGAGATAATTCTCAGGCCGTTCCCACTGTTAGCAGAAAATCTCCAGGTTCGCATAACACTCCCTTCTTTTTGATATCACTAGCTTTTGTAGCCTCTTTACTTTTTATGTTACAGTCTGAATCAAAGGTAATCGTGAGTTTGAATTCATAACGACTGCAAGGTGTAGTATAGTTGCTCGTACTAACCAGCCGAGGCGATGCGTTAGGCGCATCGTTTTAGAAGAAACTTTTCGGTTCTTTGGTAGTTTGTATTAATGTAGCTTAACCGTAGCTGTTAACTGAGTGCAATATAAAGTTAGCTACTAGGTAATTGCGCATGTTTTAGGAACCCATAATTGTTTTTTTCACATAAATAGGGTGTATTTAACTAGTTGTATGTTAACCGTCAAATACTCAGATTCATGGTCTATAAATAGAAGTTTGAGAAGCAAGTAGTTAACCTTCAAGACGTATGTTACTTAGAAAAGTAGCAAATGCTATGTTGCTAACCTGATGGATCATCAGATTGATCCCTGTAATAAGCAATTTTCATGTTTTAGGTTTATAAGCCTGATGTTGCTGACTTGAACTTGGATTGCGAAGCGAGAGAATTCTGGTTACGTACATTCGAAAATAGTGTTGACAATGTGAGTCAGAAACGAACATTTCCAATGTCACGTACTCATTAATAATCCTATTTATGTGGTAATTATGTATTTATGCATATATGTCGCTTGAAGGTGATGAAGAAGGCCGTTGAATCGCAGGAGAATTCTGAATCGGCCGTTCATCGAGTACAAGTCTTTCGAGAAAAGTTTCTTAAACAGTTAATGGTTATACGAGAAAAGCCGTTGTCAGTTCTTTTTTTCAAATGCTTAAAATGTCTAATTAACACGTTCATGAATATGGCTATTTTCCACGTCGTTGCCCGACCCGATGTTACATAACAGCCATAGTGCGCGTGACAGTCACTGGGCATACCATCCTTGTTGAGAATGACGATTTGTCTGGTTGCTTCCAGTATTTTGTAATTGTAACGTTTTCCCCAATACCTTCCTCTATCCAGTATCCCATATTCCCTTGGGAGCGGATGTGGTGCAGTGGCAAGTGGCATGACGCACGGTCACGGGCTTGAATCTCGGATTGAACTCGCCAAGATCAGCCAATCCTTTCATCCCTATGGGGTGAAAGGTACCAGGCTCTCTGAGAGGTTAAAAGGGCTGATTCGCACATCGCTAGCCACGCAAGTCATTGTACTGGCCTCGTAGGCATTCAAAACGGCACTACGATTCAAACATTCGAAAAGTCAAATGCGGGGCGCATCCGAAAGTTGGGATTGGTTGACGCCTCTGAAGCCTCAGAACTTTACCTAGTATTTTTAAAGTTTTTGGTCTAGGTTATATCATGCTATTCACGGAGGGTGTTAGGTTTATTGTTGGCCCTACCGCTTGGACGCTTGGAGTATGCCCATTTATCAGGATCGTGTTAATTAGTACCTGTTTGGCTTATTACGCGGACTCATGGAATTTTCAGTGCTTACGGGAACTCAAATGTTAGGAATCTGCTTGATCTCAGGGAACAATTACTCAATGAACAAAACTTTGATGATTCGTATCTCAGCGTGAGTTTCAAATTCAGTAGTTTACAGTTTGAAAAAGTTATATTGCCGTCCCTTATTTCCAGCAAAAAACATTGGAAAATGCAGCTGCCCTCAAAGAACTGCCCTCTTTGTTGGAATCGATTGATGAGGTTCGGTGTTGAGGAATGTAATCTTTTATTTTACACTTTTTTATTGTATTCGATGTCAGGTTCATGGCGATGATGAACGACTACTACGTGTTGCTTCAGGTCTTCTAGCTGGTAATGTATTCGATTGGGGTGCTCAAAAGGTTTGATAGAGCTCTATTGGTTATTATAATACACATTATACTCTACCTAAATAACTTTTACGCTTATTTTTGGTTGTTTTCTTGTCGTGTCAGTAAATGACTCGATTTACTAGTTGACTCGATCATTTGAGCTTATCTGTCTGTCTGTTGTAACTGCAGTAATCCCAAGTTCTTTAGCTTCTGTTGAAAGAATCTTCTCAGATTGTTTGACAAAAGTTCTTCCTAGCTATCCTTGATTCAGGTAATCGAAATGATGGAATCATCGAAAGGTCTGTCATTTTCCGCTGCCGTATCGTCACTGCCTAGTACGTTTTACGTTCCTTTTTATTTTAGCTCTTCTTTCATACTTTGAAGTGAGGAATCTGATGTTTCAGGTAGACCATGGCTAATCGATTCTTTTGATGAATTTCAATCTTCCCTCAATTCGAAACCATACAATTGTGCTGCCATATTTGTTGACAATAGTGGTGCAGATTTCATTCTGGGCGTAATCCCTTTTGCTCGGGAGTTACTGAGACGCGGTTCTCGGGTGAGCATATCTGAAAATACTGTCGGTTAATGAGAATATTTTTGTTTTCTTTCAGGTCATAATTGTATCGA
This sequence comes from Haemonchus contortus, assembly GCA_000469685.2. Taxonomy (NCBI): domain Eukaryota; kingdom Metazoa; phylum Nematoda; class Chromadorea; order Rhabditida; family Trichostrongylidae; genus Haemonchus; species Haemonchus contortus. The sequence goes on along the minus strand of LS997567.1, from coordinate 39,530,345 downwards.
ATTTATCACCAGCGCTCAACGATTTGACCTATCCTGAGATGATGGAGATGGTACCGCTTCTGAGGAAGGTGGATGAATCACTGAACGAAGCCATCACCAGTGGAAGGCTGACGTTCGAGCATAGTGGGCAGAGCTCTCCTTGTTTGGATTTGAGGTTTGTTTCTTAATGATGTCTCCCTCTGAACAGGGAATTATATTCTTTAAGCACGTGGGAAGGGTGGCCCGCGTGAGGCTTTGCTTTCACTTGGGGGAGAGAGCATTTTTCATAGTATCCCAGGCTTGCGACAAAACTTTATGCACATATGAATCTGGCCGCCGTTAACGATAATGTTTTTACACAGTTAGTACGCCCTTTTATCAGAACCCAGAGTTAATGATAGGTAAAATGCACTAGGACCTACAATTTTTTGAGAAGGGCCTACTATTTTTCTCCTATCTAAAAATGTATTCTTTTTCTCCTATCTAAAAATGTATTCTTTGTATATTCTCTACGAATTTAGGAGGGTGAACTCTGTACTCAATCGTCGAGTCCTGGAAGAACATGTGGATTTGATCGTCATCGAAGGCATGGGACGTGCATTACATACAAATCTTCATGCACAGTTCATTTGCGACTCTTTGAAGGCAAGTGCTGTTTCTTTTTTTGTAATGTTATACTTTTGCTTTACTTTTGCTTTACTTGCTATATTTTACTTTTATTTATAGAATCAGACCGCGTTCATTCTAAATTACTCTTTTCTTCAAGTTCCTTTAGTCATTTAGCTTCACTAGGCTTTCTTCCTACGATTAGAGTAGTATATGTAGTAGTCAACGAGTGATCAGCTGCGCTTCTAGCCTCTGTGATTTTTGAGATTGATATTTGAGATTTGCGGGAATGGAATGAGATGAAATCCGATAGAATGCTCGGGGTTTTCCTGAATTTCTTTAATAAATATTATATTGCTGCTAATGCTGATGCGTCTGCCACGTGTGGTCTGGGACCAGTAGCTTGGACTTCGTCTGGCCAACCGAACCTTCCGTTCCTTTAGGGGTCGCTTTGTGGAAAGCAAATTTGTTTGAGAAAATAATGCATGTATAATTTTTTTAATTGGGTCCCTCAACTCGTCCTAAAGACTTTGTAGCTTCTAAAAACAGCCTTCTGTATAGGTGAAAGTGGAATGCTGGGATTATTCGGAGAAAGGGTTTATCAGCAAAAGTGATGAAGTGGAAGATTCAAAGTTCAAAATGTATGAATGAATAAGAAGAAATTGCCAAGTGGGAATTGGTGGCAAACTAAATCAATACATGAGTCATGATCATGCGATCATTAGCTCCTGAAGGGCAATGACTTACAGAGGTGACAGTTTCCTTGCCTGATTTTTCAATTAGATTTCCTTCATTTATTTCGTCTAATCAAACCTGATACTTGTCGAAGCCGTAAAATTTTGTTCTAATGATGCTTAGTGTGGGTGGTGATGATGGGATTTTTCATGTCTCCATCAATACGTGTTCGAGAAAGGGGCGGTTCAAAATTATCTGTTGTGGAAATCTTTCGAATGTTTTGTTATGAAGTCCGAATAGCCTATGAATGCAGCGAGATTACCTTATAACAGCTACAAATTACTTTTGACTAATTGTAGTCTTTTCTTAGTTATGTACACACACCACTGCCTCGTTTCCCTTTCTTTGTTCCCTTTGCCCATTTCTAATGCCCAGTGTTGGGATTGTTTCCTGTATATCTCTATAAATAGTCATAGGTCATTAGGTCCCATACATCTTTATAGCAGTAGAGTATTAGCAATTCTTTGAACGGGTAGAAGGGCGTCAATCAAGCCCATCTGGGGAATGCGCCCACGCAGTCGACTTCCATCCAGAATCGTAGTAGCGTATTGATGCGTATGTGGCCTATAAAATGGCTTGCGGTGCCAGCCCATGTGCAAATCAGTGCTTTTATCCTCCCGGACGGGTCTAGTACCAATTAATCGGCCCCAAAGGATTGAAAGTTTGATTGGCCCAGGCGGATACCCGTGAACACTTGTGTCATAGTGCGCCATTTGCCATTACACCACCTTCGCCCTCTAGAAGATTATGAATTATAACAAGAAGCAAAGCGGAGCTATGGAAAGTCATAATTAAAAACCTGAACCGTGATAAAAAGTAATTGGATTAGGCATGTGAAATGTTTGAATTTTAGGCTGCTGTCATTAAAACCCAATGGTTAGCCGATCGTATGGGTGGCGAAATTTTCTCAGTAGTTTTCAAATTTGAACGAGGTAAAGGGAACAGTTTCTCATCAACAGCAACAACAAAATCGTTAAATCAAAGTGTATAGTTAGTTGGTTGCTGTATCATTTATTTGACCATTTACATAATTTTTATTTACTCGCTGTGATTACTGTGATATCAAATGTTGTGATTTATTAATCTTTCATAGATATCAGTATTAGCTCAGCTATAGATATCGATCTAGTCGTTTGACCATCATTCAGTGTTTTTAATGTATAGATTACGATAATGTGACCTACACACATACATATATAACCCTCAACTTAAGAATATCTTCGTTACAGTCGATTCGTGCACCTCAGAATCCGGTTTTAACAACTCATGGCTTTTTCTGCATATGATTTTGTTTTCTTTCTTGCCGTGAATTACTAGTATTTCTCGTAGCCATGTATAGACTTTCTTATTTACTTGTTTTTACAGTCATCCTTATATTTGAGTACTTTCAGTTTACGGTGAGCATTTCTTGCTGTTCAAAGTAATACATAACCATTTTCGCTTCTGATGCTAATTCGTTTTCTGGTATGAAGAGAGTCCATATGGTATTGTGATCTTTGTTTAGATTTTCGATTAAGAGAGTAGTAATTGGTACATACCGTACCGTATCCTACTTGTTTAATTGGGCTGGGCTATAGTAGTACAGCTACTTGTCTGAAGTTATCAGAAAGGTGGGACCGTTAAGAAGTCTTTCCGATCAACACTGATTTACGTAGGTATTTTTTAATCATTATCGGGTAGTCTACTGCGGAATATGGTTCAGGGATTTGTAGGCGGGTGCTCGTAGATAACTGAACATTGATCACTTATCAGTACGGCTGTAAAGGTTTGATTACGTAGAACTCTTCCGCACTCTTCTCTGGAAGACCGACCTTTCGAGCGATAGTGCAAAGAATACCAAAAGGAGATGGAGGGGGGGGGGGGGGGGTGGGTCAGGGATTGCTTGCGCTTTAAACATTTTAGTCAATACAAGAACAGCCTCGGGTGCAGTTTTTGTGGGCTCTAGCTGGAGCTCATTTAGACAGCCGGGTGAGCAGTAAACAGCCTGGTACTAACTACTCTAGTAAAAGGTGACTGGTTGCGGGTACGTGTCTGAAGTTAAGTTGGAAGTGCCTAGCGATGCCTTTAGCCGCTGTGCCACATTCGTCGTCGAACATAGGCAAGGGAACGGAAAGTTGAGAGTTTCCGATGGCAGTGCCGTTTGTATTCCTAAGCTGGCTATCAGTATTGCGTGATGGAAAAGGATGAAAATGACTACAGGTATGCTGCGGATTCATGAAAATGACTGAAGACTGGGTGATTGATAATAAAGTTCAATGCATAGTCATAAACTTGTGGGTATCTCACTTGTGAAGCAAGATGGACGGCAGACAATCGGTACAAATAGGAATGCAATTTTAATCATTTTTTCGAAATTTCGATGGATGAGTTTCTTTTTTGACCCCCTCTTTCAGCCATTCAGGGAAAGAGAGGTGGAGGGTGATTTGAGGTATCCAAACAATTGATTTGAAGTTGGTCATGATACACGTATAGCCGCATCAAGACATTTTGAGGCCGCCGCGCGTGGCCCAGTCTGGGCGCGGCTGCCGCGATGATACCTTGTGACCCATCTCGTATTGCCCTGGAAGAGCTCGGACAGAGGTCTCTGTCGAACATGTAACCACGCAATTCCAATGGTGGAAAGGTATTGGCTGCATGGCAGATCGATAAGAATCATCGGAATTCCGAGGTTCACAATCCTGGTTAGGCAGAATTTCGACAGTAGAATTATTGGATCAGCCTAGCATCACCTGATTAATTGACTTTGTACTGCTTCATTCAAACGGAGTTCCTTATTATACTTTGCTAATCTGCCCTAATTAAACATCGGCAGCATTCCAACGAAGGCTGAAGGGTGAACAGGTAGATAGGACCCATTTTTTTGAATGTTAGTCGATTTAAGGCTCAATGTGGTCTCTTATTTGAGCAATATCACGTCACCTGTGTCGCCTGTCGTCCCGTTGATCATCGATGTCCTCGAGCGGGCGCCAGTAACAGCTCCATTCTTCATGTCGCGAGCCAGAGTCGTCCACTGGTTCGTACTCGCTTGTGAGGCACGAGTCATGGCACTTCTTTCGTTCAGAGGTTTCGTGAAGTGGTTTGACCAGCTCGCTGGCGGCCATCCTGGTGTTCGTTTGACGCCTCGAGCCATCCGATCAATAACCGCCCTGAGCCAGCGCTCAGCACTATATCGCATAACGTGCCATCTGATCTCTGATTTCTTGGCGTAAACGGGATCCCCGATCTTCGTTCGCTGACGGAACTCGGAACTTCGGATTCCCTTGTGCACTTGCGTGCGCAGGGAGAATGACAGCATCGTCTATTTCAAAGCGCATTAAGTGACGCTGCCTGCCATCATGTTCATCGAGGTTTCTGCTTTCTCATGCTGCGTAGAGTTCAAGTCTTTGAGCCCCGTGTCACGGCATGAGGGACCACATTGTTGAAAAAGTGGGCGCGTGGCCAGATGTTCTTTGTCTTCTTCAGTGCTCTCCAGCGGCGCATACAAGCGGTAACAAGTCCGAAATGGAAGTTTAGTGATTTGAACTTTTTTTTTGATAAGTGTTCTCATTTTCTCTATCATTTTGAGATACTCTCTTCTCATTTTGTGCTATCTACACATAAGGTAATGCTAAAAAGGCTCACGTCCGGCTTAGGGTTCCTCGAAAAGTGGCAAATCAGGGTATCTCCTTGCATTTTGTATAGTTCTCGATCGCTGTTTTCATTGACTAAAAACGATACTGAAAAGAGCCTTGGATTCTTCCTGGTCAAGCAACCCATCGTAGTGATCTGACTGCATTACTTCTTAGAAACAGCAAAAAATTTCGTAACCCTAGTTAGAAGCTCGGCTTTCTGCAACTCCCTACTAGGGCTGCTTCTAGAGACGAGTACATAATACAGTACAGTAGTCACGCTTTTTGGAATGCGTTTTTTCGTGGAACCAGTAGCTTTTACAAGAGGGTCTACTGATTTTTTATGTTTTACTGCAAACGTGTACTCTCAAGTATGTTTATCTTATCACTGAAGTTCGTCACTACTATTTTTTGGCAGTTTCAGTCTAACTGCAACAGCACTATTGCAGTGCGTTCCCATTGTGAACATGGTTCGAATTCGTCATCAAGAAAAAGAATTCTACCTCAGTTGGAGATTCATTACTAGTTTCTGTTCATTGCTACGTTACCTATATCCGCGATTCGAGTATGCAGCCTTCCTCACGATACTCACGATTATTTCCGCCGGAGGATGTAAGTATTTAATAAGATTACGGTTGATTTGTGTTTTGTATATGCTACTGTCAGGCTCTACAGATCTTACTGTAATTGCCGTTCATTTACGCAAACTCAAGTTTCAGCTCAGCTTGCTACTTCAAAAGGTCAGACATATAGGGGTACCCTTTAAAAGCTTTCTAAAGGGTGCTCTGATCGGGAGACGGGGGGTGTGGTGCAGTTGGATCGAAATGGTCGCGTTACGGCGAGGGGGACGCTGCGCGCGATGGAATGTAGCAAAATGCAGCAGTAGGTGAGAGATGCAAGAACAGTAGAATCAGTAGATCATGTCATTAGGATCAGTAACGGTAGAATCATGCTCAAAATAATGATCGCATATCGACTGAGCTCTCCCGGAGACGGGCAATAGTATCGGTCTCGTGTAATCGATTCGTCGCACGCGGCTGTCGCGGACTATTCTCTTCGCCGTTATTACAGCTCCAGCGTTATTCATACAGCTCAATCGATATACGATCATTATTTTAAGCATGATTCTACTGTTACTGATCCTACTCACATCTCTCAGCGGCGGGTGTGGCGCGTTAGGAACGAAATGGTCGCGTCGCGGTGAGATGGGCGTCGCGCGTGAAGGAATGTAGCAGGATGCAGCCGTATTTAAGAAATACAAGAACAAAAGTACTAATAGTAGAATTATGCATAAAATAACGATCGCATATCGATTGAGCTGTATGAAGAACGCTAGAGCTGTAATAACGGCGGATGAGTGGTCCGCGATAGCCGCGTGCGGCAAATCGATTACCCAAAGTCGTTCCTAACGCCCGTCTCCCCTCAACTGCTGCATTCTGCTGCATTCCTTCGCGCGCGGCGTCTCTCGCTCCGCGACGCGACAATCTCGATCCTACTCAATCACACCCCCTCTGATCATAGGTCGAACATGAACCTTGGCAAAACAGCGACAACTAATACAAAGCGCGTAAGTAAAAGGGAGCGTGATTAGGCATCTATAACGTTTTTCAGCTGAATGGTTCGAATGATACATTTCTGCCACCTTTCAGACGAAGTTGTCAGTTATAAATCGGGTACGATTATCGGTAGTTTCTATATGGCCCTACTGAGCAAGGATCAACCTTATTTTTGGAAACTTTTCTGGAAGGCAACATTGATCTATCTTGGGCAGTGTTTGGTAAGTTTACTTTGTACTAGCAATCAAATCTTCAGCTATATGAGAAAATTGAAAAGTTTAACCATATTTCCACCATGCCCACACATCCATCTACCCAGTATCTTGCCGGTTCCCGATGCCTAGATAATACTTTCAACCTTGATGTCGGACTTGTTCGCCCTGGGCTATCGTTTGGAATGTGGTCGGGTTGTGTGATGGGCGTGCCCGTCGGGTACATGCTTGCTCCCTGATTGGTTGATCGCGCCTCAGCCAAAACTCGTCCATGTAACCCACGCCGTATCGCGAATGTTTATATTCTATTGTGAAAAAGTCTGATTGCTTGTTCAAGTACCCATCAGAGTTGTGTAAAAAGACACTGGCGCTGAAGGCACGTTTGAGGGAAATCCCACATAGAACTTAGCAGCTTTTTCTGACGGTTAATTTGTTTAGCTCTCAGCCACAACTACTTTTCTCACGTGGCTGCTGTATATTTGTATGAGAAGGAATCTGGTTACCGCTCTCCACAAAATGTACTTTCGTAATAATGTATATTACTACTTGAATTCCGTTGACAACGCGGGAATCGATAATCCGTGAGTTCTGAACTTTCAAAGTAATCAATAGGTTAATCAATAAACGCTATCAATTTTTATAAACTGCCCATCATCGACCAATCGAATAAGCTGGACTTCCAAGTTCTTCCACTTGGTCCGGTCCGAAATGCTTAAGTAGGGCGCTTGGACAGGAGCCCACCTGAATTTGGCTCTCTTAGCCTTTTAAAATCCCGAAGCATCGATGAAGGCGTTCTAGATCGGTTATTGATTTTTCAAAATCTTTCAGGGACCAACGAATCACGCAGGATGTAGAGCGTATGTGTTCTACACTCGCTAAAAGTATTTTTCCCTACATCCTAATCTCACCAGGAGTGATTGCTTATTACACCTACAAGACTTGGACAATGTACGTAAACTCATTTTTTCATAAGATAGAATAATGCACAAAGTTTTTGATACAGTACGAAGTGCATGGTTGACCCAGATGGGTACTGACCTAGCATTGGAGTCCCAACCATGCGTGGGGGAACGGCGTTCGTTGAGCGCCACACGAAAGTTCACATGCCGATCGCGTCGACTTAGTTCCGCACGCGATGGCCGCGCGATATCATCTACTGACCCATGGCCATTTTTCAGATCTGGACCATTTGGTGTAGCTATAATATATGTATACTTCCTTATTGGAGTCATAGCAAATCGTCTACTTGTTTCACCGCTTACTAAATGGACAGCCAGAGTAGAGAGGGCGGAAGGTGACTTCAGGTTCGTCGAAAAACTCCCATATCAGAAGGGACCCAAGTTCTCACAATCCTTACATAAATTGCCAGCATTCCCCTGGAACGACGTTTTTATCACTTTTCTTCAAATTTCGAGTTTGACAAAAGGGAAAGACAAAGTTTCGAGATTACATGTGGATTCAATTTCAGATACAAACATGTCTCTGTGAGAAACAACGCAGAAGAGTCTGCTTTCTATAGCGCAGCAGAATTCGACAAGCACGAAAGTGATCGATTCTTTGTTTTTTTGCTGAAACGACAACTGGGTGCTACTTTATGGAAATATCCAGCACAATGTAATGACGCTCTATTACGTTCACACTTGAAAAGATCGGCTTATCGCGGCTAGCAAGTGTCGTTTATCACGTTCCTGTCAATCGCAGTGATAGTTTTTTTCTTTTGTATGAGTCTGTAATGGATACAATATTGAAATGGCACTGCTGGGCCCTGATTAGTGTTGGTCACGGGTGGCACACAAGCGCAACGAGTGGGCGGGAGTTCCCCCATTCCTCGCTCACGCCATTGGCTAGGTAGTCGTGGAAGTCCAGCCCACGCGCAGCTGTTCAACTTTGCTTAAACAAAGGAAATGTTGACAGTAGTCAATCCCAATTTCTGGTTTTACAGTTCTACAAAACTTTTTCGACTACTATGGTGCCATTATCAGTTATGTTATTCAGTTGTTTCCAATATTCATTTTTCACACTTATGATAATATGGATGCCGCCGTACTTGGTAAACAAATCAGTAACGTGGGTTTTCTTTTTGTACATGGTATGAGTGCGTATTTCTTTGTTGTGGTTTCCAAAGGCAGTATCCATGATGAGCATACTGGTACACTTACTGGGTTCCTTCGCTTACAATTCTTTTGGAAGGCTCAGTGCTTTTGAGTGATTCCGCTCAAAGGCTCCGAGTTATTGCTACCTTTGCAAAGAAGAGTCTCTTCAGAATGCGTTCTACTTCATTTACTTGATCAACAGTTTTACTCGTCTAACAGACTTAGCTATGAACATTGGAGAAATGGCAGGTTATTCTCAGAGGTGATCCTTTCTTTGAATTTCTTTCAATAAAAGAAAAAACAAAAAGATTCAAAGAAAAAGACGTTTTTCAGGATAGCAGAACTAGTTCGCCAAATGAAAAGTTATCACGATGACGGGAAAAGCTTCTGGGGTTACGGCGAAGGAGTGGATTCATCAGATCTTTTGGTGGCTAAAAATCTATCATTCTCCTTACCTTCTGATCCTAATAGCGTAGTTGCCGCAGGTTTGTTCACTTGCTTTAATCGAAAGTTGATCACTGTAATATAATAATTCGATTTTCGACGATGACATTTTGTTCCGATGATAGATTCCAGTCTGGGTGTGGTGCAGTAGGAACGAGATTGTCGCGTCGCGGCGAGATGGAAGCCGCGAGCGAAAAGGTGTAGCAGAATGCAGCAGCAAGTAAGAAATACAGCAACAAAGGAACTAACAGTAGAATCATGCCTAAAATGATGACCGCTAATCGATTGAGCTGTATGGAGAACGCCTGAGCTGTAATAACGGGAGCGAATGGTCCGCGACAGCCGCGTGCGGCGTATCGATTACACAAAACTGCCCGTCTCCCTTCCAGCCTCTCCCTCAGTCCGACTCTCGCCCCACCATAAATACCTCAGAAATTAGACGAGATCATTTTCTTCGGACATTTTCGGAACTGTTCCCCTTGACGTACCCGTCTTTTCCTAACTCTTTTATTCCAAAAATGTCTTTTCTTCTCTCATGCTTTGCGTTGTCGTTTTTGTCTTTTACTTGTTACTACTATACTAACAGATGGAACTGCTTATTGTTCAACTGCCTTCCATTTTCTTTAATCTCAGCGATAGTTTCAGATCTCAATCTTCGACTTCCCCAAAAGAAGACTCTTCTGATTACTGGAAATAGTGGTGTTGGAAAGTCGTCACTGTTAAGAGTCGTGAAGAACTTATGGGAGCCATGCTCTGGTAACACTTACTGAAGCGATGCTTAACTGGAAGTCGATCGATTGATATGTTTTGTTCAGGAACAATAATCAGAAATTTTACTCAAACGAATGCAATGTTCCTGCCACAACGACCATATTTCCCACCTGGATCATTATCTATACGGCAGCAGATTGTATTTCCAAGAAATGAAAGTGACATGCCATGCCTTGATCAGGGTAGGATTTGTAAACAAGTTTTTTTTCCTGTCTATTTGACAACGTAACTTCTTTTTTTCTACGAATGATAACTTCTAATTGGCTTAAAAACTACCTGAGAAAGCAACGATCTTTCTACCCGTGAACTTCGATGTCTACGTTTTCGTTGTTATCTCTGAAAGTGCGAATCGTTTTGCCTCAGTGCTGCGGGTACTAGCTGTCAAATGTTGAATAGTGTTTTTTGAGAGTAATTCATGATCTGCTAAAATGACAATAATACGGCGCAACGTAATACGATTTGTGAGGGCAGATAAGGCACTGTAGTGTGTTTTCGGCACCCATTTAAAGGAATCAGTTTGGATAATTGTGGAGTATCAGGTTCAAGAAGATTAATAGAAATGATAGTCAACAATAGTGAGTAAGCTGCCTGCGTGGAACGTCTCGGCGAGAATGGTGCACACACCCCAAGACGAACGAGTTTTCACGGCGTTGAGGAGATTGTAGGTGTTGCACCATTCGCACCGAAACGTTACTGAACCGGTTTTGGAGTCCTTGTTATGCCCTATCTTGGCCGATTTTTGACGCGACATCGTTCCTTGTGTTAAACTTGAGGGTCACAGGTTAATCCTTGATGGAATTCTCAGAAATCATTTTCACCCAATAATGTGCCTTTGAAAATTGGGAGGAGTTCGAAAACCCCGAGCAATAGGCACCCTTCCGATTATAACACACATACCATCAGATATTGAAAAGGTTTGCCAAGTTCATCTTTCCTGAGTTCAACTTCTTTCTACCTCTTTACTGAGCATGTTTTTCACGTGTTTCTCAGTAGTTAGTAGGTCCAGAAGCGAGGCATCACCATGAACGATCTTTTCTGAAGTCTAAAATACAGTGCCACAAATTATGAACACAGTCAAGTAAACAAAACTGATTTCTGTAGGGGGTAGTAGCAAGTAACGGACTATCTTACACGCATGACCACAGATTCGAATCCCAAATCGATATCCGCCCAGGCCAGCCAAGCCTTCCATTCCTTGAGAGTCGGTTGATTGTTACCAAACTTGTCTGGAAAGATAAAAGCCCTGACTTCTACACCCGTCGGCCACCGTACCTAATTGTATTGGCCACGTACGAATTCGAAACGCCACTGCGATTTTGAATGAAAGCCGAATGCAGGGCGCATCCCAGAAAACTGGATTAGTCTTACCGAAGACTTTATCATTGTTTTTATGAAGTTTTTTAGGGCTTGGAAGCTCTTGATTGTGCATTACTGGATGATAAGTCGATTCTTTGTGTTTCAGATTTCCTCAGAGGCCATACATATAGTAATTAATATTCAACTCAATATAACAAAATGCGGAAATAAGAAAAAATAAAATAAAATGAAAACAAAAATAAAAATGGAATAGCAAGTAGTAGGAGTAGATAAAATCTAGTAGTAGATAATCTGTATGTGAAAAATCCGTATTTATTTTACAGAGAACGACAGGATAATGAAAATTCTACAATCGCTCGACCTAATAAAGCTGGTTTCAATGAGCGGTGGTTTGACCGATTCTGCCGATTTTGAATGGTGGGTACCACAAAACAGATGTTTTATAAAAGCATAACCCGTTAGAAATACGGAGCATGATGTCTTTTGGAGTTATAAAACTGAAATAAGTATATGTTCAGGCAAGACACGCTCTCCCCCGGAGAGCAGCAACGACTTTCCATTGCGAGAGTTCTATTCCATCGACCGGCTTTCGTATTTCTGGACGAAGCAACGAGTAGTCTCTCTCTCGAGACCGAAGCGAAGATATACACACTTTTACGAGAGGTAGAGTAGCAACCATAACTTTTACAGCTATGAGTAGTAGCTGAAAATGTGCGAGACAATGGTCAGCGATGATCCGCAATGGATCAACTCGTCATATAGCCTTGCCAAAAGTTCTCCCTTTTAATACTGGTTCGGGGTAGCATTTGGTACCGTTAGCAACACAAACTTGAATAGTAGCCATGTTTTCCAGTTACTGACATATGTATTTCATGCGCCAATACATCGTTTATACTTAGCGAAGGTTATATAGGTCTGATAGCAGCTATGTAGCGCAGAACAGCAGTACTTTGAAGATGAAATTATGAAGCGACTGAAACTTGAAGTTGTTTGCACATCACCACCAGCAATTTTTTCCAGGAAGGAATCACCTACGTTTCCACGGGACACCGAAAATCACTGAAATATTTCCACGACTGGGAGCTCCGCCTAAACGGGAATAGCGGTTGGGAACTGATCACTGGCGAAAAAGAAAAGTTCTGAAGTGCTTTTCGAATATAATACGAATCACTTGTTTTGTAATGGTATTATCATTGATTCCAAATTAGCAATTTCACTTATCACTTAGGTATTTTTTGATGCTGATATTTTTCAAACGATTTGTTACTGGTAACATGATCTTGAGTAAATGTTGCTACATATTTATCTCACTGAAAGCAAAAAAATTCATTGTATGAAAGGATACTTTACATACAAACAGGTAGACCTAAAGCTAGGTGTGGATTGATATTGTAAGCGGTATGAAGGAAGCACTGAGAACATGGCACGGCCACACAGCTGATGCATGTAAATCAAGAGCAATTTCGTGGTGCATCGGGAGATGTTTTGGATTTTGCGATATTGACAATCTTATTTACTCATTGAGCAATTTAAAAGGTCACCTAAAACTCTACAAGCTCAGCAAGCTCTGCATATTCAACGTTTGAAATCCCGCCTTTGCCTGAGACAGTAGTTCCCATCCAACGATCCTATTGGTCAAATTCTCTCCCAAGCAAATTTTCGTAACCAGACCCTAATTTGCTAGTGTTGTGAGAGCAATATATATAAACCTTCTTAGATCTTTCAGTACAGCAGTCAAAGTGCTACTACACAAAAAAGCTCTACAGCTAAAGGTGAAGTTTGAACCTTGAAATAAATCCTTATGGCTTTTAGATACAACAAAAGCGCCACTTAAAACGGACTATTGATTGATCCTGGATAAGCGCGGACATGCTTCAGGAAGGGTTCCCAAGCACTGCAGCGAACAAATGGTCAGACTGCCCTTTGAGGTAGAGGAACCGCAAAGTGGTTGCTCGTTCCCACTATCACGATCCAAGCAGAAGGGCCCCCACACACTGAGAAAAATGGGCAAAGTTAGGGCTAGGTCGACAAATCGGATGGAGGGGTGGGGGGGGGGGGAAGGGTAGCTCAGACGAAAAAATCAGCTCTGTTTGACACTTTCTTTTTTGTGACGCAGACGTTAGTGTGCGGAGCCCAATTGATAAATAAAAACAGCAGGGTCTTTTTACGATAGTCCTCGAAATAATATTACATGTTTGCACAAGTTAAGGGTAACTATTGCGGCACCAAAGTCATTTTCAGTGATAAAAGGAGACCTGAAATCGTTGTGACGCATCACTTAACCGAACAAACTTTCATTCTCACTCGGATGCTTTCAGCCCTCATTGCTATTGCTGACTGCAAAAAGGGAACACAGGGGAAAGAGGATTCGAACACCCATACAACAGAATGTTGAAAAACATCAAGACTGAGTAGAAATTCCTTTAAAAAAAGGGATGGGAATTATTTTTGCATTCGTTTTGATTAACACCAATATAAGAACAACATCTGCCGATGACTCACTGACGACTGCATGGAAATCCTCTGTTTTGAAAAGTCACCTAAGCTTTGTCTGTTCTCATAAAAATAGTTGTGAGTCAGTGTAAATATGTGAAAAAATTATCGTATAAAGGTGTCTGTCTGAACAGTTTATTGGTAGAGCTTCTGCTCTGGCAAGCTGTTCTTAGCCTCCATTGTAATTCAACTTACTGAGCTTTCATAGGCTGTTAGAAAATGTTGAGGTTCATTTGATATGTCAAGCTCACCCGGGGAAGCAAATTCCGAAACATACTCACTTCACAGTTGGTAAATCCGGAATATGTAACATACTTCATTTTATTGTCACTTACTCCATCAGATGTTCGGCATTATCTTCCTTGTAATTCTTATCGGCGGTGTCAGTGCGAGAAAGACTCAGTTAGAAATAGAAGGACGTTTCCTCTGCGATGATGACATCAATTGGGCTGTCTACGCGGAACTAAGAGAGCGAAACGGTATATTTCTGTTAATACATTCCTTCCTTATTGGATCTCGTACAGCTTCTGCTCTAGTAATCGAGGATGAAAGTCTCGACTGGGTCAATGTGAAGGCCAACAACCGCTTTCGACTGAGAGGATTTGTGGATGATAGCACCAACGAGCCTTACCTTGTAATCAGGCATACCTGTCGTGGTGTGAGTTGACCGATTTTCTTGTTCCTATTTCTTCAGCACAGGTTCAAGTCTACTGCTACCTTGCGCATTTGAACACGGTAGAGTTGTTTTCTCGCAAGTCAGGGCAGTTCATTAATCATGAACGGTTGAATATTTTGTTTTTGTAAGGGTCCATAGAGCTTCATCAAAGTGGAATTAAAATTGCAGTAGCTATTATGAGTGGGAGGATGAAGGGGAAGGGGAATTAGGGTAGGGAAGTTATGGTCGGTAAACAGTAGATTAAACGACTAGACTAGGCGAGGCTAAGCGCCTTTGGTTGTAGGCATAGAAGCCTCACTTTGATGCTGATACAAAAGCATTTCTGCTCGATAACATAAAGTTCTGAGGGGTGTGGTGCAGTAGGAACGAAATTGTCGCGTCGCGACGAGAGGGACGAGCGCGCACGAGGGAATGTAGCGGAGTGCAGCAGCAAGTAAGAAATACAGGAACATGCCAAAAGTAATAATCGCACATTACACAAAACCATTCCTACTGCGTTTCCCAACTCTTAGTAGTGTCATACGAAAAACGCGCTCGTGGCTTACATGGAAAATCAACGCGAAAAAATCAAGAGACTTCTGATAGCCAAAATGTTTCTCACAAAGTGCAAAGTCTTTAGGCGTTAATCAATCCCGTCTGAAGGATGTGCCCTACATTCGTCTACCATTCAGAATAGTAGTGGCGTAATGAGTGCGTATGTGGCCTATGCCGTGACTTGCAGTGGGCAGCCCATGTACATGCCAGCGCTTTTATCCTCCCAAGCGTTTCCAATTTGCCAATTGGCTGTCGCCATGGTGTTGAAAAGCCTCGTCAGTCTAGGCAGATATCGGTCAGGGATTTGAACCTGCAAACGTTTTTGTGTAATAGGGCACCACTTTCCACTACACCACCTCCGCCCTATTACTCGTCTTTGCAGTTCTCATTAAAGATTTTGAAGGCTTTTTCAGGGCACTATGTACATTTTCATATTTGGCGAATCCTTTAGTTTTGATGATTGGTTGATTGATTGGCTCGAGACTGAAGTCATATTTTCCAGGAGAAAGACGAAGTTATTGTCAATTTCGGGAAGAAATATGACGATATATGGATCGAAATGGGAGATGTGGACCTCAATGATCCATTACTGCAAAAATCGCTGAGGACCAAATATGAGACTGACTAATGTAAAAAGCGATACTGAACCATTACTCGCTATTCCGAATTTATGTTCGAAGAAATAAAAGTGTAGCATTTTCTGAATCGGTTACAGTTTCGCTTTCAGCCTTAAACTTTGAACGATCACTCCTAGAGGTTCTAGTTGATCTTTTGATACCGAGAGACAATGGTACTGAGAGAATATTAGATCTCTGTATAATTAATGTTATTTCTATGTATGTGAGGTGACATGGAGGCAGTATCTTAAGCAGACAAAAGCAAAAGTAAGGATGCGAAGCTTAGGCTCACATCAGGTCACGGCTGAGAAGAACGAGAATTTTCAGAACAGAATGCTCATCATGAGTCATGACAACGTCTACTGTACTACTTGAAATCAGCGAAATGCCTCACAAAGAAAAAATTCATTTTTTGACTCATAATTTTTCTTCAGTTGGGGTATGAGAAGCTTGCTAACACGAAATGTTGCAGACCATATCCTTGAAAGCACAGTTCACGATAAAAAAAGTTACTGAGTTCTTCCCTGAGGAATACTCAGTGACCCCTGTGGGTGGTGGAAGGGTCCCTCTCGCTCCCACAATCTCGGCGCGTAGGGCATAGTGGAAGCCCTGTTGCTGCCTCGATTCGCTTTCCCACCTTTCGATCGATATCACGTTATAGACGAGTGTCGAGCCAATACAGATTGCGAATACTCGTTCTAGGACCCACTCACAATTAGCTGATAGCCGAGTGATGAGGCGGTGTTTTTCTCCCATTCTTTTTTCCTCTGCTTTTCTTTTTGCTGCCGCGATCCCTATTTTAATTGCCTACCCCAGGAGGCTTAAAATGGTGAGCTACTTTTGCTGTTACTAGGGTTCTTTTGTTTACTTATGCTTATGAGTGAATGAATTTTTGCTCACCGTAGTCAGCTATTCGCACCAGTACCCACACGTACCCAATGACGAACTGTGCGTAGCTCGTTCAAACGCCCCACTCTTCTTCATTCTTTTGGTCTCATACTCGTCCGGCCCTCTTTTTGGCAATATTTTGAAGCCTTCTTTTCACCTAGGAAACACCGATCCACGCTGTTCCTTCGCCTCAATCGCACTATTTTCCATCTTATCTTCCATTTTTCGTCATAATCTGGGTTAGCCAAAATTATCGTGAATGTGCCTTTACTGGACTTCCCTCAAAAATATGGCTCTCAGTAGCACATGACAGCATTCAGGGAACTTTTGAAACTGAAATTTTCTACTGAAAGGATTGGCAGCTGCGAAGGAGTTTTGTTCTTTATTATGATCCTTGATCCTAAAGAAAAGATCCGATACACTACCTCCGCCCCGGATAAACAAATATCTACTAAGAATATGCTCTAAGCCTTACGAAACACAGATTTCCAATGCACGCCAACGTTCCAAAAATACTGAAACGTTCTTCAATTTCTAGACAAGATGCAACTACAAGCAAAACACGTAGCTCGCATATCGAATTCTGTATTCTAGGAGTAATATTAATCGTTGTACTGGAGTCTATTTCAAAAGTTGGGAAGGGAGTAGTAGAAGACAGAGGGAGAAAAGCCCGTTTCTAAAACACCCTGAGCATTAAGCATTTACAACAATTTGGGAACAGTGCAGTGATTGGCTTCTATGAGTGGTTATTCCTGAACGACATGTAGTGCCGTGCGATGATTGGGTGAGACAAACTCTAACAATAAGACATGGATCGTGACTTAACTTACTAAGAGTTGCCTCGGTGACCATAACGCCACACAGACGCCTTCTATATAATCGAAGGCCGTAACTTCCTGGGAGACGGGCAGTAGGAACGGCTTTGTGTAATCGATCCGCCGCAGGCGGCCGTCGCGGACCATTTGCCTCGTTATGTTGGGTTGTAACATAAGTTCGTAGAGTTTTTTCACAAAGATTTTTTTCAACAAAGAACAATAATTATAATAATAAATCAATCAATGATGTATCCTCCTATTCCTGTTCGCGACCTCTTCCAATCTCTCGACCAACTTGTTGATGCCGTTTCGCCAAAAATCGGCCGGTCTGGTGTCGAAGAAGTTGTTGAGCCACTTTTTAAGGACCTCTTCGCCATCGAAAGTAACACTCCTCATTTGGTTTGACAGAGAGCGGAAGGGTGGTAATTGGTAGGTGCAAGATCCGGAGAGCACGGTGGATGCTGAACAACCACTCATTCAAGCTTTTGGAGTGCTGTTTTTGACGACTTAGGCATTATGGGGCCTGGCGTTGTCGTGAAGCAAGGTGAACCGACCTTGTCTATCGGGTCTTTTCAGCCGAATAGCTTCACTAACACGGTTTAGCTGGGCAATGTAGACCTCCTTGTTGACAGTAGCGTTTCGTTCGAGCATTTCCCAGTGCACCAGGCCCTTCTAGTCTCACCAAACGCAAATCATGACCTTTCTTGAGTGAAGGTCTTGCTTGACTCTCGGCTTCGGTGTCTCTCCTGGGGCCACCCAGAGACACACCTAAGACACCGTCCTCGTACACACTGCACATGTCCCGAGCGGCTTCGGCTGCTTATTGACCTCGATGAAGAGCAGATGTCGAAAATGCTGATTTTCTCCTCCTGGATATTCCAATTCTGAGCCAGAAAAAATACGTACAACTAGATTATCCAAAAAACGAATAATACCGTTTCATAGAAGAGAAAGAGCTTTTTCGAATGAATATTTATACTTCACGAAAAAATAAAGCGAATCATTGTAAAATGACCCTAACACAAAACTCTACGAACTTATGTTACAACTCAATAACAGTTCTAGAGTCCTTCATACAGCTCAATCGGTACGCGGTTATTACTTTTGGCATGATTCTACTGTTAGTTCCATTGTTATATCTCTTTCTTGCTACTGCACTATTACGTTCCTTCGCGCGCGGCGTCTCCTCGCCGCGACGCGACAGTTCCGTTCCCACTGCACCACACCCTAACGTTCTCCTCTTGATACCCTGAGGCAGACAAACTTGGTCTCTCATCACCGAGCCACATAACGTGGCTTGCACATCAAATTCATTTCAGCAGTGCGACACATGCATCGTAATATCAGTTCCCGCTGTTCATAGAAAATTGAAGAATTGGCTTACTGAAATCGTAAAACTTGTCAATACTTCAGCTGCACACTCGATAACATATGTCGTCTATAGAGATAGTACACCTCGCTTTATGCTTTTCTATCCACAAAGCCATTTTAAGCTTTAATGAATGATTATGAGTGGCTTTCTCCTCGCTGTTTCCTAGATTCCGTGGCTTACACTGTTTCAAGTGAACTCTTCGAAGCTGTGCTATTTTAAAGCGCATGAAAGGTTACACACAGTTGCTCTTGACGGTATTGGTAGTCAACTGAGCGACGGAAGAAACAAACATTGCATCATGTATGACGGAAAGCAATCGAGAGATGTAATGCTTTGAAAAGAATCACAAGTTTTGTCTGGTTTCATGCAAAGAACTGTGATTCATTCTAAACATCTAATCGGCATTGGCATATAAAGGGAATTAGCTAGGATCCCCTCACTCACTGCTCTTCTAATGTTCTAAGTCCTATGGAGGGATGGCGTTTTTCAGCTCA
Organism: Haemonchus contortus; assembly: GCA_000469685.2. Lineage (NCBI taxonomy): Eukaryota > Metazoa > Nematoda > Chromadorea > Rhabditida > Trichostrongylidae > Haemonchus > Haemonchus contortus. Next base: position 39,511,135 of record LS997567.1, on the reverse strand, counting down.
TTTGATTAAAAATCTTCGATAAAGCGAATTGTTTGCCGTGGACGCTATTGAAAGCAGAAATGGTAGGCCTCTAACTACCAGAAATTTGCTTTGTGTCAAACACGTCAATCCCTTTATCCTTTCAGTAGGTTGTGACAGCATACTTCAAGCACGTTTCACAAATTAAAGCCTTACCTTCTACTCACGCTCTATGTGACAGCTCATGATTAGAGTAAAACCTGTGGTCTTGTCTAAAAACACTACAGGTCCTTTTTCGAACGCTTCTTTTATGAGAATTTGCAGAGTTTCACGGATGATCTATGACCTGACCTCTAAGGTTGCGCTTCGTTGCGCGCGTCCGTCAAAACTAGGTCACGCCGCAGCCGTCGCATGCGGCGCGTTAGCACGCGATACTTGACGGACGTCGCAATTGTCAGTGAGGCATGCGATTTGCGCTTGGTCCACGGTAGTCAGCTCAAGGAGGAGATAACACCAAATCGTTCGCTTCACTGACACTTGAGATACTGTAATGTCATCTCAAGACCTCAGTGGGCTGCGCCGCGCGCGAAGTGAGCGGGTGATCAAGTTTCGACGAACCCGCGCAACGGACGTTCCCCGACCTCTAGGGTTCGTTCCCGTCCATCACAAATGCCTCGGATTCATTGTCTATCACCATCGAATAGGTGTGGTACAATATTGAAGTAGGTCATGAAGTAAGGATAGTGCTTTCAGAGTACAAGCTTTTTAGCGCTTAATTTCCTGGTCTTGAGCTAATCATACGCTGGATTACGGACTTATTGACAGAAAACATGCCAGCTAAATGAATCGACTTCCTCGTGTTCCTTACCACTTTAACATTAAACTGCTACATTCCTGATTTATTCGGCCTTTTCCCAGTTCTCCAACCTCTAAAATAGTTTGAGGTTTTTCGACTCAATATTTTCATTGTTCCAGCACGAGCTAACCTAAAGAATTAAGAACTGAGTAATGATCACTATTTTTCTACTCGGTTTTCTAACTGTTATCAATGCGAAAGAAGTCACGGTGAAAGTGCAGGGAATATTTGCGTGTAATAATCAGAATATGAAGGATCCATTGCACATCGAGTTGATGGAACACGACGGTAAGTGCCGTAACCTTAACTTCATTCAAACACATTGAGGAATAGTTATATTCAGAGATAGGAGAAGACGACTTGCTTGCATGGTCGAATGTGGTGGGCCATCCCTACTACTGGGAGCTCCGAGGGAAAGAGGACGAGCTTATCAGCATTCGACCCTACCTCGTCATTAAGCATACGTGCAATGGTGTACGTCGCTTTTATGTAAAATTTCAAAGAATAATGCTGCAGACGGAGCACATTGGTCTTCGCTCAAACCTAAAATTAATCCCCTCATTTATATCTGCCCTCGTTTTTCGCAAAATAGCTTTCTTCATTTCAAAGACCACGATGAAGGGTCAATGCGATGCTGGTAATCTCTCTTTGTTCGTTTAAAGTTGAGTGACAAATAGTTCAGGTTGAAAAACATCGGAGTTCCTATCGAAATGCTTTCCTTCTCATGGAATTCAGTATTCCCTGCAGTGATTGCACGCATGGCTACTTCCATAGTCCGCCGGCCGGCCGGCGAACGCGGGCGCCGGCCGGAGGACTACTCGGCCTGCGGTATCGATCAAGATTCAGTTGTAAACAAAGGGAAAGCGCCGCCCCCCGCCGGCGGGCTATGGAAGCAGTCTATGAGTTGCGTTTTACAGTTATGAAAACGAATCACAGGAGTCATTTGTTCTGCTCGCATGGGACACTATAACTGTCAAGAGCAACATTTCAGAGAAAAGAACGGGCTGTCATTGAAATCGAACGTATTGCACGAGATGTTTCTATCGACTTCGGATACCAAGATCTTGAGGAAGATTTTCCTGAAAACATGAGGCAAATAATCAAGGATCAGGTCAAGAAACGGATTTGAATTCTACTACCATTTCCACAATATCATGTCACTTTTTGCAAATAAATGTGTAAGCATATTTGTGAGCCAAGCGATAGGAGATTTAGTTTGCGCCCCATTTTTCGTCTATGAACAACTCGAGAAATATATAGTCTGAATATTCAAAAACAGAACAGCAGTCCCTAAGAGTCACATCAACCACATGAAGATTTGCTGCAAAAAATAATTATCTGTGCGACTAAGTTAAGTAATTTTGGAGTAGTAATCACCTTGCTCAGAAAAATACAGGCCAAACGATTGCATCCTAGTTTCTCAGGGCACTTCATCGCCGAAATTAGTTCGGAATAGGCTAAAGAATTCCTTACAGATGGTTGATTCTTAGCAGTGAATCGTGACCGTTGGCCTTCTTGTTGTTTTATTTATTTTGCTCTAACTGCAGCCGTTTCTATCAAGGTTTCAAATCGCCCCTTCCTCAGTTTCCCCTACCTCATTGATACAGTCGACTCCCTCCTCGGGTGCGCTTCGTTGCGCGCATCCGTCAAAACCAGGTAATGCCGCAGCTGTCGCATGCGGCGGGACAGCCTGCGATACTTGACGGGTGTCGCAGTTGTCAATGGAGCATACGATTTGCGTTTGGTTCACGGCAGTCAGCCAAGGAGAAGATAACACGGACAAATGCAAATCATTCGCTATAGTGATGCTTTGTGGTACTGTACTGTCACCTCGAGACCTCATTTGGGTGAGCCGCGAGCGAAGTGGACGGGGTGACCTACTTTCGACGGACACGCACAAGGGACGTTCCCCGCCAAGATCACGCTCACGTAATCACAATCACCGGAATAACGATACAAATGAAGAAGTTACCACATTTCCTGAAGAACGATAATCGAAAGTCAGAATTGAACTTTTTTATCAGTAACTTCATGCTCCTGTTATTTTTGCCGTCACCAAGCGTTTACCATGGCTCTTACTGGGAAGCATTTTCACATTCATGGATTCAGCACTGTAGATAGGCTTTCGGAATCGATTTCAAATTTGTCGTCGGTGCCAACGTCAAGTCGATATCTTTGCCAGCCACCAGAGCAATTTTTTATGAGTACCTGTAAAAGATTGCATTGAAATATCGAAGTAGGGAAGGCAGTTCAAGAATGATTAAGAGTATATTTACCTAAAGAGTACTTATACTACTTAAGTCGGCCTTCTTGCGTCGTACTGTATGTACCAGAGGAATCAGCAGTGTCGTAAGCGGAATCGGATGCGCTCCGTTTTATTTTGACTCGATCCGCAATAAGGCCCCACACAATGTGCTCTAGCGGTTCCAGAGACAGATATTTAGAAAGCAATCAGGTAGAATCGCATAGTTTGAGAATGAATTCGAGAAGACTTCGAGCACATGCCGTCCGCCTCTTTGTCTGATGCAGATTGACGAAGATTTGGTCAACGTGCGATTTTTGCTAACCTCAGGGTCATAAAATAGATCTGGATCACCAAATGTAAAAGTTCTCGAATGGTTGTGCAGTACAATTTAAGAACTCCATAACAAAAATGAATGCTCAAAAAAAAGCATGAATCCTGAAATAACACTCATCTGTCACACAGTATTCATCATTGATCTAGCTAGGACCAGACTAGCTAGATGAGATGATTTCGAGGGGCATCCTTGGTAACAAAAACCAAAGGGGGAGACAACAAATTGTGATAGAGGAATCGAGAGGGACTGGATGAGATCGATCCATGTCGTAACGGTAGCCGTCCACAAGGGCTACCCAGGAGTGAAAATGGTCATGAACTTCATCAAAGAGGTTACTTGACTACCTCCTACCTTTTTGTGGTTAATGTATGAATAAATTTGAAACAGGGCGGTAATCACTCGCTCTGGCTTGAATCTGAAGAAAGCAAGTTTGATCGGTCAAAGGTGCAGTTGTGGTCGTTCTTGTGGGACCACCCAGCTGCGGAGATCTTCTCATCATCTCATCTTCTTAGCTGCGGAATCATCTTCTCCATCTAGGGAGCAGTCCGGAACTCTACTACTTCTGTAAAACTGATGTATTTGAAGTTGGTCGAATTCCCGCCGTTGCCTGATACAGTAGTTCCTGACTATCGATCCCCTGGACAAATCTTCTTCAAGTTGGTCACCCCAATAGTCAATTTTTCTAGTGTCAAGGAAAGATTTTCAGCAAACTTTATAAAATTGGTTTGCTCTACAGAGAAGGTAGTTTACTACAAAAAAGTTTTACAGCTAAAGGAAAAGCGAGAGTCTTAAAATAATTCTTGTTTGGTCTACTCCAACGAAAAAAGGAGTGGGGATTGCTCACAGTCTGAACCCGAATCAGCTCAATCTACTTCAGGTAAGCTCTTTGGCGCCTCTTATCCTCAAATACGTAGCAACACCTGTTTGATTATGAATTTGGTCTACAAAGAGAAGGTGAGCTTTCCCTATCCTCCGCAAAAACGCGACGAGGACATCTGAAAAGACCTGCCAGAAGCTGAATTGGTCCATTATCCGACTTCTGCGAGCTTATGGACCACCCATATTGCAACAGCACTGAGCTATTGTGTTATGCTTTAATCGTTGTGCAAATATCACACCGTTCAACTATTTGCCGACTATGGTGAGAATCAGAAGCGATATTGCAACACTGTGAACAGCTGAGTCCATAAACCTATCACAATAATGAGCCTCAGTATAAAACTGGAGGAGGACTGCTGTCAGAACAGTTCTTCGAGCTGTCCGTGACTTCTACAGCAAAAAATTTCTTCATCGAACATCGCTTTGAAATTCTATATTACCGTAAATTTAGAAGCAGTGATTAATTATTTATCATTAAAATCACCTATTATTCAATAATTGAGGAACCTAAAGCAATGATTGGCTTCGTTGTTGCTGTGGCTTTCATCGCTGTAGGTGGTCAGGCGGCAATTACTGACAAGAACTGTACAACAGCTGATGGGAAGGTGGGTTTTTGTGCATCTCAAGGGCTTAGCAGAGTATAAAGTATTGTCTGAGCTACTTACCTCCCATAAATACTGCAACAATGCGAGTAGTAAGGGCAAGGGGATGATAGTCACAATACCCAACGGAAAACATTAAGGTTTACACTTTAGAGCTCTGATATGAATTTTCTACAGTACTCTAGGGCCTTGTCACCTCTTTCCTTCCTAGGGTTGTCCCTCTGATAGCGCCAGAGTAACGTATGTAGCCATCAGTTCTGCCACTTTCAATTGGAAACTGTAGTCGGGATGAAGCTTGGCCTCTGGCTTCCCATGCTGGTTTCCCTTTACTTCTGTCTAAAGCTTAGATAATGAATTTCAATGACCAGTTATTGCAAAAAGCTCTCAATCCCTCTTATTTATCGAAAAACTATTTTTCTAAACGGTGTGTGGTTAAGTGGTCCGAAAGAGCCCTTGGATGCGAGAACAGTGTGTCGGATGCGATCTGCGACTCCATAGTTGCTTCTCAGACACCTCTTGCTGTAGGGGCTGACACTGATCGTGCATCGAATTGTTACCAGGTACGAAACCAGGCATATCTAAAAGCTAATCGAACTATACTTTGAATTCCAGTTATCTAGCGCTGATTCCGAAGAGAAGAAGCAGGCAATGATTAAAATGTGCCCGAAAACATGCGGATATTGCTGCTTGACCGACGCCTACAACTGTGTCAACAGAGAATGTAAGTTGGTATTCTGTTTTTTGTATCCTCTCGATAATGATACCCTATCTCGTAACTCAACAGTATCTTTCATGGCCGATGGACGGCGACGAGGGGCGAAAAAGTAATTGAGTAACTAAGTAGTACATACACTGCGAATCGACCCTACCTCACAAGATTCAGACCCGTTTCCTGTGCCCCATTCCAGAGAAATGATCACCTGAAGGACAAGCTGCTCGTGGAGCATTCACGGTGTATAGTGCTCGAGCAAAGCCTTCTGAGTTGTCATGTCTACACTGGGAACAGAACAGAGAGCTGAAAGTTTCGATCAACCCTTTTAAGAAGCACCACCGCACGAGTCTTCAATTCAGGATCACAAAGGCTTCAAGTGCTTACTAGGCGTTTACAATGAGTTGAGGAAACAGGTTGAATTAGAAGTCATTCCTTCTAACCTCGATTCCACTGTTCTCAGCCTATACCATACGCCAAAGTTAAACAAGTTGAGTTCAACAACTGAAAGATTTTACATGAAGCCGAGGTAGTTGTTTCAGAATGTGGCTCGCCTGACATGCTGATGATCTCTGAACCCAACCCTTGAGCCTTGTTTACATTTGTTTTCAGTCCCCGGTGTGACATGTGGCTCTCTCACTCAGGCTCAATGCAAGGACCCCAAATGGCGTGAAATTATTGCACGTGACTGCCCCAATGTGTGTGGATTCTGTCAGGAAGGTAGGCCTTTCAATGAGCCAATCTGAGCCCTCAGACTTACCCATTTTACCATTTATAATTCTTCAGGAGGATGTGTTGATGCAGCCATTGAGTGTGCTAATGATAAGAGCATCTGCCGTAACGTTGACATGCAGGTATGAGCTGCTTGAGATAACTGAGTGATCACCAGGACTCAGGTATACCGTATACTCCATTTCAGGCCTTCACCATGGCTAACTGCAAGAAGACATGCGGTTACTGCGACAATGCCTGTGAGTGTTCTGTTCGAAATACAGTCGTTCCACTTGGAATAATTTTGAGATATTTTTATTTCAGCCACGACCTATCCTGGAGGTTCTACTTACCCACCAGGAGGAGCATGTGTTGACAGCAGCTCCAAGTAAGAACTCTTCAAAAAACTTACTAGTAGGTAGAAGACAACCAGACAATTGTGTTAGATACATTTGTTTTGATCGATCAGAGCCGCTAATGGCTGCTTTCATAGTCCGCAGGCAGGCGCGCAGGCGCGCTGGCGCGCAGGCAGGCGCGCTGGCGCGCTGGCGCGCAGGCAGGCGCGCTGGCGCGCTAGCGCGCAGGCAGGGGCGCAGGCAGTGCTAGGGGGGAGGAGGGAGGCAGACAGTGTAAGGCGAACAGTCCACGCCCCTTCGAAGGTTGTTTGTTTTCAACCCCTCGAAGGGGCGTGGATGTTTGCCTCACACTGTCTGCCTCCCTCCTCCCCCCTAGCACTGCCTGCGCCCCTGCCTGCGCGCCAGCGCGCCAGCGCGCCTGCCTGCGCGCCAGCGCGCCAGCGCGCCTGCGCGCCTGCCTGCGGACTATGAAAGCAGCCATCAGTGTTCTGGCGGCCCGGGCTGCGTAGATCATTACAGTTGGAAAGCAGTAAACTATTTTCAATATTTTACTTTTAATTTAGGTGCGCATCATGGAAAACAAATGGATTCTGTGAGAATCAATTCTACACAATCCAACAGAAAAAGCAGAACTGTGCTAAAACCTGTGGACTATGCAATTGATTTCGTACTTCGTACACAGTCATGACTGTACTCTGCTAGAATCCAATTACAATACAATTGACCAAAATAAAACTCTTATAAAGTTTATGTTCTACACAAGACGAAGCTCTATTTTATATTATACTATAGATAGCAAGGATATTCCAAATTTTGAGGTGAGCACAGGACAGCCGATCCAGGAAGGGGCGGGCCCTTCCACCCGATCGGCGTGACGCGCATGCCGCATCCAATCGCGCGACGCGTCAGGGAGCACTTGCACTCCCAGTGGAAGATTACGGTAGTTGCGCTGTCACTTGCGTGGGAATTGGGGTAGAATTGGCGCCACCGCCCAGATAACTGCACCACCACTGCTCCAGCATTCGATGTGATGCATTTCGCTGTATGGCTGTAAAAGTAGTAAATACTAAAATATAAGTTCTTCCACAACCAAAATCTCTTCAGAAAAGGTTCGGTACCAACTGGAAAAGAGAAATCTGCTTGTTTTTGAACCCAGCTATTGTTTGGCATGGCTCTTTTGGAATGGAAACGATGCGGTACAAAGGGGAGCAGCACCCCTCTCAGACTCCCCTCATGGTGAACTACCAGTTCCAGTACAAAGGCATACAACCTTTCCTTTGACTCTTATTCTTCCAATAGAATAGTAATAAATAGAAGGGAAGGGAAAGAAGTCTGTACGTACGGTCCACTCTCGAAGGTACCACGCTTGATGCTGTCTTGCTGTCTGTCACTATTCCACTCAATGTGGAACCTCTCTATCTATCTAGAAACCTTGGAATTTTCACCAAATGTGAGACAACATGGATTCAAATTCTTCATGGCACCAGTTCACAGAAATGAATTCTGACTATAGACATTCACAGAATAATATGGTTACAAAGAATCTAGTACACAGGAATGGATTGCGCCTCTACCAGCATGGACAGTTCGTTGTACGTCGGTTCTACGGGTTGCTCACAAAGTAATCACTATCGGTGTCGAGCACAGGGCTCGCAGGTGGGTCGAAATAGGGGAGCGGAATCGGCGGAGGAGGGGGCATTGGAGGAGGAGGAATTATCGAAAAACTAAGCATTGGAGGAGGAAGTATCGTAGCAGAAAGCATCGGAGGCGGCGGAAGCATTGGGGGAGAAATCAGTGGAGGAGAAAACGTCGTAGGAGAAAATGCCGGAGGAGTAAGCACCGGTGGAGTTATCGTCGGAGGAGAAAGCACCGGAGGTGTTAACTCTGGAGGAGGAAACGCCGGAAGCTCTGAATTGAATCAGTCAGTTAGTCCTGAAGTTTACTATTTCGAACTTCTAAAAAACTCTCCACCATTAAAAATAAAGTGAATTAAATTGAAGTTGCGGAAGTTGGGTTGCCATGAATCTCAAATTCAACTGAGTTGTGCTCTGTTTGTCACTGGAAATAGCATACCCTTTAGCTATTTTTGCGCAGCACGGTTTTGCCTAGACAGGGACCCTCCATAAGCGCTTACTCGAGTCAATTAAATTGAATCCTAAGTAAACCTCCCATCCGGTCGATCGTACGTGGAATCTGCCTTCAGTCCATCATATCTCGTGCCGCGCACTTATTGTATTCTAGAGCTCGGTTTTCCAAGGAATAAGGGAAAATTTCCCGCTAAGGAGGCGAAGGAGCAGATTGCTTATTTGTAGGGTAATCATTTCCAAAAAGTAAGTAGTACTGCTTAGTAATAAAAAGACATTCTGAAACATTTACGAGGTGCAATGCAACGGGAATCAGCACAATTGCATGACTACGGATAGCAGTGCACTTAGGCAGACAGTTCAAGTAAAGCTATTTGAATGACCTACAATCTCCAATGGCAACTCAACCTCGAATTTCAGGCAGCGTTCGTACTTTCTAATCGTATTCGCAATCGCCGCGACACATGTCTGCCATGCGTTGCGGCGATCAATAGTGGTTGGGAGGTGCATCGAAGCTCATGCCTACAAGGAAGGCTTTTTTACTCTAAAAGGGCTGCGTTACTGAATTGATTGCCAAGGAACTGGATGCCGTTTCAGCCTTATTTATTGGTCATCGCGACGCACGGTAGTCTTGCGTCACGACAATCGCGACCGGTGTTACGAGGTATGAACGCTACTTTGAAAGGGTGTGCGAAATAAAATATGAAAACAAAAAAAAAAATAAATAAGGATGAATGAAACGGTCGAGAAAAAATATAAACAACTAAACGAGGCGGATCGCTGAATGTATGATAAGTTGCAATAGCCATAATGTCGAAGTTGAAAGATTCCTTGAAGGCATCCAAATCGTCCTCGAAATCCTTCATGAGTATGGCTACAGCCTGTCAAATCAATAAGTGACAATAAGTGAAGTCATGGAAAAATCATTTAGCAAATGAACGAGAAGGAACTATTTTATATCTTGTTATATATATATATATCCCTACTATTTGAAATACAATATATAGTGAGCCTATATATTAAGTTATGAATATGCCTACATCCTCAAGACTGACATTTTGGACCACGTAGCTACACGTCTGTAAGAGGTAAATAGTCCAGAACGAGTAGGTGGTAGTAGGTGGAAAATAGGCCCAGAACATGGCCTCGTTTATAGATCCTTGCCATGCGCTCGAAATTGGAAACTAGTCCCCCCCCCCCCGGAAACGTAAATTTGTAACGACGAGAATTCCTTCTGTCAAAAGGAGTACATGGTGAACTGGAAACAAATTAAAAAAAAAACTGAAGGCAAAAAGATCAAAGCTGTACCTATGACAAGATTCAATACAGTGTTGAATGAATAGCAGTATTTAGAAGTGATACGAAAAAGTTCCTAGTTCCAAGACTACATCCTTGCCTCAAACACATGAAATCAACGCAACAATAATCCTCAAAACTAAGTAAAAGTAAGCGTAGATTTACAGTAGTTGCTACTAGTACGTAAGCGCAGGGTGCTATCGGTGTGTAAATAAATAAGAAGCACCATAAAGATCAAACAATGAGGAAAATAAATCTGACAATCGAGGGAGGCCGCTTTTAACATGATCAACTGGATTACAATTACTTTTAGTAGAATGGAAAAGAAGGACCCACCACAGCTTTTCGACGATACCTCTGCTCATTTCTATCCGAGGCGCGCAAACTGAATTGGAGCCTCGCATCGAGGAAGTTGAGTACTGCCGTAAAAATGTCGTCCAGCTAAGATAAAGCTGATCATATCATAAATCGCGAATCAAAGAAAAAACAACAAAAATCACCTTATAATACAAGTTCTGGACTTGACGGAGATATCTGAGTAGAAGTTCGTAGTAATGCTTTCGTCCAATAACCTTTCTCAGGAACGTGGGCGTTAATTCTGGAAGTGGACGATTGACCCTACGGACCCACCTTCCCAAAGCATCCATCCTCGTTGATGGTTTCTCCACGAAATCGTTTTCATCCATCATGATTTCAGATTTCAAGCTTGAATCCCAACCTGGAGTAGAAAGGAAATGTTTACTCTGAATGAATTTCGAACGATTACACTCAGGGAAAATAAAAACAACACGAACGTAAAGAGATGCGTATACAAATAGTTGAATATAAAATCGGCAATATGACTTCAATATTGAGCAATACGAGAAAAATCGATACTCGTGCAAAGTGATCAAAGAGGTAAACATCGTGAAATGAAAGAAGCCCCCTTTGGACCCACAATTTAACGGATTCACTCCTATATACACATGACGTTTTCCTGTTTCCATCGAGAAAATTCTGTACCATCAGCATTTGAGGAGCAAGATCAATGTCGATTTATCGATTTTTCGCACGTTCCTAGAAAGTCGCGCACAACAACGAATACCTAGCACACTGACATCCTAACTCTAGCCTTTTAGTCCACTTCTGCTCATTCCCTTCTTGATTTGGGGAAACGTTACAGTTTGACATGAAATGAACGTGAATACATACTAAATTGTTAAGTTATGAAAGAAGAAAAAGAATGATAGCGTATAATAAACTAAAGTAAACCACTATAAACTACTTTATACTACAAATTGGAACTGACTGAGGTATCTGATCAATGGAGCCACTCTGAACTGTGAGATCCACCTTGATGAACGAGTAACGCGTTGAAACTACACAGGCAGATTTAGAAAATAACCTTATCTAGTTGACGCACCCTTATAATTCGTGAGGCAGCTGTTACTTGTTAAAACTTACCTGACATCCTTAACAAATTACCGACACAGAAGACACCTGATTTCCCACTGCTGCGGAAATTTCTAACTTGAATATGGAAACTAATAGATAATTACACGAGGGCGCTTAGTGGACATTAAAAAAAATCTTCATTATACCTTAAGTGAGTGTACACTATAATATCGCGACTAATTAAAAGAATGATTCCACAGAAACTCGTCGTGCAATTAGTCCGATGGGCATTCAGTGGCTGTTTTCAGACTTCGACGATTCTACCTGCGTGCCGGCACGCAGGTTGAATCGTGCAAGCGAGCAAGCGAGCGCGATGCGACGGCGGCGCTAACCACCTGTTGACAGCACGGCACCTTATCCATCGGCGTCCAATGTTGTCAACACCTGTCCAGCGCCGCATCGCGTAGCCGCTTGCTTGCTCGCACGCACGATTCTACCTGCGTGCCGGCACGCAGGTAGAATCGTCGAAGTCTGAAAGCATCCAGAGCTGTACACCGTCAAGCAGCTAGCTCGGCGGTGGCGCAAACTGTCCAGAAAAGCAAAATACGTGTGATCGGCAATCCAACTCAAACAACAAGAATTCCGTGAGGAAAGAGATCCAAGAAATACGGAAGAACTGAGTATAACTGCTTAAATTCATGAGATCCTAGAACCTACCTTTGCGACTTCTGCAAAAAAAAAACAAACGAAAAAGTGGTTTCGATAAAGTGCTAAAAGAACAACAATAATCTATGGATCTATGGATGAAAAATTGCATAAGAAGCCTATCTAAGCCAGCGAGTCAGCAAACCCGAGGTGTGCCCACGTGGTATCAGCGGCTAGGGTAGCCACGAGGTATTCACACACACACACACATGTCCACACTTTATTCACACAAACCACTGTTACGAAGGAGTGAAGATATGGAAATTTCGAAAAAGAACACAGATTTGAGGAGGTAGTTGATGGGAGAAAATTGACAGCTTTGAAAGAAAGTTTTCGCGCGCTCATAGTGCCAGAAAAAATCGATATGAGCGCTACATTCCGGTGAATTGAGCGAAACATGCTCAACTCTCTGTTCTTAACCACAGCTTTGATGAGAGCAAAACCGTTTTTTTATTCAATTTACACCGAAAAAGAATTTTGAGAACCTGTCGCGATCCTGTGCATGACCCTAGCGCAGCGAGGAAGGCAGGACGCATCAATCACTCATTTAAGGCGGTAGTCGTGTGCAAGGAAACGGAACAAAGGGTCCCGCGCGGAATACACCACCTCAGACAATGAGCGAGCAGTCACCCAATCCGGCCTATTTCTAATTGTACCTCTGAGCTCGTTCTTTTTTTGTACTTGTGATAGTGTTCTACCACCTAGTGCGGTGGGAGCTTTCAGAATTGAGCGACGTGCCGAGCGGCCGACCGACCGATGACGTTGCTGGCTAAGCGCGTGCGTATAGACAACGCAGGACAGATTGCTTTCAGGGCCGCGTGAATGGTAGCGGTGTCGAACGCAGTCTGTCCTGCGTTGTCAACACGTGGCCAGTAACGCTCCTTCGGTCGGCACATCGTTGAGCTCTGAACTCAAACGGTCAAAATGGAGTTGGGGCTGACCAGTCCACTGTGCTCTGCATCTCTAAGAGGCCAGAGCGCAGACTAGGTCGCAGTCTTGGCTTTACAACCCTATGTATAATGTAATACTGTGTGTATAAGATACGATCTCGAGCTAAGCAAATAAAATTTCGTTCAAGTTCAATAGTAGGAAAAACGTCCGGTAGGTAATACGTTAAAATTAAGCCACAAATTGATTTGTGGGGGAACTTGACTCGTCCAACCTCTGGTTCCGGAAACGGGAACACTGTCTTGGTGGGAGAGCGCAGGTAGGTGAGCAAACGTGCGTGGCCCCGCAACTTCACTTTCATCGCCTATACTTACTGAAAACCTTAGTCGATGCCTAATTTCTCATTTTTTATTTAATTGCAGGAATAAATCAATGCGCGAAATATTGCCTCAACTTAACAGTACTTCAGGTTCTCTAATGGACCACCTCTGGTTCCGAAAACGGGAACACTTTAATGGTTGGTTTTCTCCATCAATCGAAAACACCACGGATTTTCGGGTAAATTTTACAAATAAGTAATTGCTAAGCAGAATTTTAGGGTTGCTTTATAAAATACGATATTTTGCATGTGTACCACTCTTTTGGTTTGGGGTGAGTACTGTCAAATAACAAAAATCCAGGAAAATGTCAGTTATTGATTTATCCAACTTTCAGTTCGCCGCTTGTGGGGGGAAAAGAGTTACAAGACGGGTTCAAGAAAGAAGGAAATCTCTTTTGCGAATTGGTACGTTGTATTATTAAGTTCAAATGGAACTCCGATTTTGGGATAAATGTATTGGGAGATTTCAGATCCTGTCAATGGGGTTGGTAGCGGAAACGCGGAGCCGTACAGAGGACGTAGATCGGAACTACCGTCGCTTCTTGATTGCTTGATTTGTTCCCAAAAGAAGCATGAGAGTTTCAGTGGCTCACCGAAAATTTTCAGGAGAAGCTGTAGGTTTCATACGGGAACTTCCCAATCTCGTTATCTTTTGGTAACATCGTACGTTTTGTGACTTATCAAAGTAATCAAAATCCATTTATATAAATCTCTGCTTGGAAGCTAATTTTAAACAAGTATTTTTAAGTAAGGTGTAGTAGAGTGGGTTGCTAGGAGTCTTCAAGAAACTAACAAGTTTTACCTGTTACAATTCCCTTTCAGATCCCTTCAAGGCTCCCAGTTGGAAGTCAAGCCAGAATAAGGGTGCACCGATGAGTGCTGAACGTGAAGAACTGCCGTTTCGTCCGAGGAAATCAAGCTTCCATGCTGATAGATCTACCACTACCTGCTTTAAAGAGTTCCCATATCGTTCCGGGAAATCGAGCCCCAAAACTGTTGGACCGGTGTCTGCTAAAAGCAAAATGTTCCGGTATAGTACCGGAGAGTCAAGGCCCCATGCTGAGAGATCGGTGACTGCTGAGTCTAGAAAGCTCCCGGTTTCTTATGCTGATAGACAGCTGAGTGGTGAGTCTAAAAGGAGCCCGTTTCATTCCGGCGGATCAACCTCCCAGACTAATACATTGAAGACTATTTGGCCTGAAGAGCATCCATCGCAGTCCAAGGAATCAAGCTCCGGTGTTGATGAGCTTGTGACCACGGGGTCCGAGGTGATCCCGTCCTATTCTCGGGAATCAAGTCCAGACCCTGATAGATTGGTGATAGTCGAGCCCGAAGAGCTCGATTGATTCTGAAAAGGACACCCAAGTAACAGAGTTTGCTTTGATGTATCGTATGAATGCCTTCATGTTTTTTTTTGAGGAGTTTTTTTAAAAATTTTTCGTAATTTTTTAGCATTTGGAATGTTTTGATTTTAGACATGTTGGCTATGTTGTTTCTATCACTCACTTACAATGAAGCTTTACTGCATCCATGAAATTTCCCAACCACATACAGCTTTATGCACAGATTGTGAGTTGAAATGTTTAAATGTAGCTTGTAGCGTTGATGCTTGACTCTACACGATTTACACTGTGTGAAAAGGCGTTCCGGCATTCTATTCAGAAAGAAGTTGAGTGAAAATTTCGTTATGTAAATAATTTTAGCACCCGATCTAGCAGATAGACACTATTCTCAAGAAAATTGGAGTCATTATTCCAGCCGGAGTTAGGAACATATCCGAGGAGTTTGCTAGAGCGCGCGATCGGTATTACCCGTGGGGTGATGGTACTTTTTCCCGCGGAAAGCGCCAGTGAATCCGCGGCGACAGCCCTATCCTTTAGCTCGCCTTTCCCTCCCTAGCGCGCGATCGGGTGCGGTAAGCGCGGCACGGTTTTTGGGAATAAGTACCCACGCCCTCCCCGTAGAGCATTAGAGGGGATATTCGTCCACGATTCTAGGGAACTGTCTTCTTAACAGTACCAGATGTTTTCAAAGCCACCGTCTCACCTAGGGCTATTTCTGATTGCTATCAATCTAGCGGCGTGCCTCACATAATTTAATTGACCCAAAGAAAGATTTAGAACACAGTGGGTTTTTGTTTACTTTTTTCACAACAACAGATTTATTCGGATATCATGTGACCTTCAATAACACTGAAGAACAGTGCTTCACGAAGTGATATCCAACAACACAAGAGAATGTGTGTGCTTCAGTCATCTGTCCAGGGACGCTTTCTCTTCAGCCTTGCTTCTTTCTTCTTGTCTACAGCCTTTTCTGAAGAGGAACAATTAACATACGAAAAGGTGCACAGAGTAGTCCAGGAGGCTCTAGTAATGACTGGACAGCTGATTATATAAATGACGGTAAAAATAGCTGTACCTGGTTCGAACGTTATTCCTGCTATCGACCCGAAAACGTCAGTTTCCAGAACCGTGGCAAAGACCATCCACTTCCCGAAATTCTCTTTGAAGGTATTCAAGTCCTCTTCGTACTCCAGCATCGCCTTGGCCAGCTTCTGTTAAAGAAATTTTCTATATAAAACCAAAATGATGAGAAGAAAAAGGGATTTATGCAAGGGAGTGACAGCGGGAATGGTAAAGTGTAATTCACATGCAAAAAAAGCAATTAGCATATTATTTACCGTGTTGCCTTTCTGAAGTTACAAGTGAGCGCAGCCAAGCCTTTAGTTGGTTCTGACTACAACTATAACCATGTGATAATTCATAAGATTTTTACTTAGTGGCATACTTGCAAGAATTCCGAATCCAAGGCCACTGTTTTTGGTGTGAATTCTGCCCGTAAATAATCACCAGGACGAATGTTTGTCAGGAGGTGCCACCGCACGCGAAGTATAGTGGCGCCCATCGTCGTTCTCGCGCGTTGACCTAATTTCGTGCGCGGTGGCTACATTAGCGTTTAACGGCTCTCACCCGACTGCGACCAATGTCATGCTGATATTTCATAGGAACCAGCCTGACAGCATAATCTCACCTTAAGATTAGTGACAATCACAAAACAAATAAGTAATAATCACATTATATCACAAATTAGTGTCAATCGCATGCACTCAAAAGAAGCAGTGCTGGTTAGATCGAAGCAGTGAAATCGGATCGCTGACAGTGAACAACCGTCAAACGTAGCTACTTACACCTCGTTTTTTCGGAAAAGTGGCAACCAGTAAGATGTAGAGGTATTCCTGAATGGCTAGGATGTCGAGAGATAATCGGATTGCCATGATTAAGAAATTCTGAAATTTTTTCCCGAAAATATCTCGAACACTCACACACAAGTAACATAATATGATCCTATCAAAAACGTGATAGTAGAAGCTCCCTCAGTGTAATTGTGATAGGGATATCGATTGCTTATGTGAATAAAAAAAGAGTATTACAAAACCAATTCGTTTTTAATTTGTAAACAATAAATTTATAACCTTGGCTAACTGACGAGTGGCTCTTTTATCTTCTTCCGTGCAGAAAAAGTTTTGCAGGTTCCTCTTTGAAATGTAATTCAAGAGAATAATCTCCACTCTATTCAGCTGAAATGAGAATGCCCAACTTTCAATGGAAGGGTGTTTCTTGATGATCATTGATTTATCAGAAGTGAAACGAAGCAGCTCAGCAAAGTTACCTTCTCGTCCAAGTCGTCGAGGGCCAAAAGGTTTTTGATCATAAATAGGCGATATTCAGGATGTCCCATCACCTTCAGCATGAATTCGAGAGTGATTTCCGGCAGTGGACGGTTCACTCTACGAACCCACTGCTCCAGAGGATCCAAATGACGTTCTTCGACTATGACTACGTCGTCATCACCCACTCGACGTTCTCCGATTATGATTACGTCGTCGTCTTCCATCATAATGGACCCAAGATTCCTAACGACCTGGAATGTAGAAATTCACAACTATCAAATAAAAAGGTCAGCTAAGACAAATAGGCATTAGAAAGGACACAGCAGCTACCGCCAAACAGGTCCTAGTCCAACCAGCAGAATCAGAAGCTATGATGGTAGCCAACAGAACAGAGCATGGGAAGAAAAAACTAAGCCAAGGCTCGATCAACCGGGAGATGTGTGAGAATGCTGCAATATAGCTGCAAAAAATTAAAATGTTCGCGCAGCACCAAGAACTATCGTACGTTGGCGCGGGCGCGCTATCTGTGATTGGTCCACATTGACCCACATCAGTATAAACACAAGCGATATCGAGAAAGACGAGAAAAAGTTCATAGTTAGTAAGTTAGTGAGGTAGTTGAAGAGTAAGCAGGAAGAGAAACCACAACAAGAAAACGACGCCCATTCCTGAATTCTCAGAGCTGTAATGAAGAAAAATTTTTTTAATCAATTTTGAGAGCTGCTAAATACAAAAATTCCTACCGACAACAGATCAGTCAAAGTAACAGTATGAGGGGATATCGATGCAATACAGCATTTGGGTTATACAACAGATTCATACAGAAAAAAAACTACTTGAACCACAAAAAGAGATACTTTGGAATGAATAGAATAGCTACAGAAAAAAGGTGCCCGCGGCGCTTAACAACTGTCGAACGCTAGCGCGGGCGCGCCATATGTGATTGGTCCGCATTTGCCTACACACAGTATAAACAAAAGCTCGATGGTCAGTAATTCAGTTGAAAAGCAAGGACTAAAGGGAAGGTAAGAAAGATAGTGAGGCCCCCAACAATATCTCAGAATACAAAGGAAGATCACGCCTTATGCCTCCAACTGGTAGCGAATTACGTCAGATATCGATTACCACCTACAACAACTTATTGAAGGTATCAGTGTAGAAAAGGGGTGTGGGCGCATCGGAACAAACTTAAACAATCCAGTAGAAGTAGGAAGGGAAAAAACTCTGTCGAGCTCTTTTTGAATGAGATGCTTTTCGTAGATCAGTATGAAAACTGTGAAATATTCAAATCGCTCGAGGCGCTTTCACAACTACATACCGTACGACGCGCGTGACGAGGGCGCGCGAAGTGTGATTGGTCCGCGGTTACATACACCAGTATAAAACCCTACACCACTATAAACCAGTACAACGAAGTAGAAAAGAATGGCACGTTAGATAGCCTATCAGCTAAAAGGCAGGCAGAAAAAGGAAGGGCGAGTTGGATCACGATACTCATCAGTAACATCCCGAAACTGTGGGTTTGGTAGCTTTGTTCACTGTTGTCAATTATAATATAATTATGTCATTATAATTATGTCAATTCGCCAGTTTTACGTCGTGAAGATTTTTGGATGAAAAGTGAAAATTTCAGCATATCAGCTGATCTCAGTAATCCTAGTTGATTCCAGTCAATTTAAGGTGAACTTGTTTTGTTGCAGTCCAGAGCTCTCTTGAGCACATTCAGGGCTGCTTTCTAAACTGAAGGTAGGGCCAAGGGTAATGCGTTCTGGGTATCCGCTGTTGCAAAGGCAAGCTGAAGTAGTAGTTGAAGTAAGGTCCAAGTATCTGTGACTTCTAATGTCTGCATTATTTCCTTTGTCCTAGTAACAGGACGGTATTCTCCAGATCGTAACTAATGCTGTGTTAGGGTGTGCTGATTTTCCTTAATCGTTTTTTCAAATAGGTTTTATAACATAGCCATAGCATGTAGTGAAAAAACAAAGAAACAAAAATCAAAGCGCATTAAGGTCTATTCATTCAAGCCGCAGAGGCTCCCAGCAGTACGTGGCCGCTGCCAAGGGACGCGGCCGTCTAAGTTCGATAATGGATTCCTTCGGGAGACGGGCAGTAGGAACGATTTTGTGAAATCGGTCCGCCGCACGCGGCTGTCGCGGACCATTTGCTTCTTCTTCTTCTGATTCTTATATCAGTTCTAGCGCTCTTCATACAGCTCAATCGCCATGCGATTACTACTTCAAGCATGATTCTATTGTTATTCCTTTTTTTCTGTATTTCTCACTTGCTGCTGCCTCCTGCTATCTTCCTTCGCGCGCAGCGTCACCCTCGCCGCGACGCGACACTTTCGTTCCTACTGCACCACACCCATTTCCTTCTAGTTGGCGCCAGCGACGTCTCTATTCGTGCCTGTAGCGCCGTAGCCCGCCGTTCACCATCGCTGCCTCATTGCATCTTTTCTTGAATTCAGAATTTATGTTGAAGTCTTGTATGATATCAGGGGTCTTCAAGATCATTAGGACATGTTGATCCTTTTTATTAACCTGTTTCATTTTTTACATACGTACGTCTTTCATATTTACTGTATAAGCACGAGGAATTTCCTTCCGTCAGCGAATGCCTCATTCGATCTCTTAAGTATGGCTTCGCCTTAGCCAATGACAACCAGAAGATGACTATAAAATGTTCCCATATTCATATACTCATCAGATAGTTGTTACACGAAGTCGAAGCTTTTCTGTTTTCAAGTATCAAATGATATGATAGTGTAATAAGTGATATTTATCGATTGGTTTTCAACACAATCCCTGCAGATACAATAGTAGCTGTTCAGTCCAGATTATTATTTATCACTTTTTATCTATTATTAGATGCGACACAAATTTGTATCCATATTGATACCCATGCCAATACCCATATTTAACTTGCGTTGTGAGAAACTACCTCTATACTCGATAATAAGTGATGCTTTTATGTTCTGTCTTTAAATAATGTTCAGTATGACCTTAATGATTTGTATAGCCAGTCGTTGCTTTGTGAAACTGTGTTTTTTGTGACTGGTATGACTGGTACTCCTTGATTCCACCTACATGTTTTTGAGTTAATAAGTTTGTAAGTAGCTGAACTAATGAATGATCAGGTAAACAAAATAGTTCGCGCAGAAATAGAACATTCACGCGTGTTTGAAGCCACCAAAAAACGGGTTTACACTTTTTTGAATTATTTCTCGCTTTTTGTGTTTAATTGTATGACGACGGTAAAGGACGGCGGGCGGAGGCAGTCTAGAGGCACTATCTCACACGGTTCACCGGTTTCAATCCCGTATCGATATCCACCAAGGCTAACCGAGTCTTTCTTTCATCTAGGGTCGGTTAGTTGGTGCCAACCATATCTGGGAGGATAAACCACTGACTTGTACGTCGGCTGGCCACGGCAAGCCATTGTATAGACCAAATACGCATTCAATAGCCACTACGATTCTGAATGGAAGTAGATTGTGGGGGCGCATCCCTCAGATGTGATTGATTAAGGCCTAAAGACTTTACATTATATCCTTTGTGTGCGAAGACAGAAGTAA
Source organism: Haemonchus contortus (assembly GCA_000469685.2). Taxonomy (NCBI): domain Eukaryota; kingdom Metazoa; phylum Nematoda; class Chromadorea; order Rhabditida; family Trichostrongylidae; genus Haemonchus; species Haemonchus contortus. The sequence goes on along the minus strand of LS997567.1, from coordinate 39,490,515 downwards.
ATTCCGTCGGTCAGCAGGAATTTCCCACCCCCCCCCCCCTTCTTCACGGTGGTCTCATTGGTTATGGATACGGTCGCAATGTTTCTGATTGGCCACTACTTTTCTCAGACAGCGATCAGACAGCGAAACTTCTCTAAATGAATTTTCAGAAAAAAACCGTTCTCTTCAGCCTTAGTCCGTGTAGATCAACAGTTGAATTTTGGAATAGATTTATTATTGAGAAACGGATTGGTCAAGTCCGAATCTCAGAAAAAAAGTTTTGTGTCGTAGTGCTATCTACAGAGTTTCCGTGTCGCGTGTGGGTGGTCCTTAGTTTGTGAATCAGCAGAGATTACATGATTTAGCACAACTGGCTCTCCTCTGCTCAACTGTATAGAACGTGTTGCCGCAGAATCCGTTCTTCACCCAATTGGCGCAGCTGTAAAAGGGTAGATTGGTGCAATAAATAAGGATGAATAGGTGTACTTTGCCTCACTTGGAATTCGAATCAACGGCAGTGGTGCAGGTACCGGTTCCGCTTCCGGGAGCAACTGAACATAAACATTGTGTTGATAGATAAATATGTATGTACTAAAGAGTAGTGTAAGTAATACGACCTGTTGCTTTTGTTACAGTTGCAGCAGTCGTAGAGGTAGGGCAGTATCCGCAAGTTCTCTGGCAGTTTTTCTAAAATGTAACAGAAATCATATTACTGCAATAAAAAAAATGTAGAAAAAGGAACGGATTTCTACCTTGACGAAGTCTTGCATGTCAACGTTTCTGCAGATGCTTGGATCATTCTCGCATTCGATTACGGTATCGACACATCCACCTGATATAGAATATCAAAATATGCGGAAACACAGATAGTGGAGTATTCCTACCTTCTAGACAGAAACCGCAAACATTTGGGCAGTCCTCAGCGAGGATTGGTCTCCATGATGGATCTCTGCATTGAGTTGGAGTGACAGTCGAGCATTTCACTCTTGGAACTGAAGTTTTGACGGTTATATGAACGTGGATGCAAGTAGCCTACTTGAACCCCTTACGAACAATCTTTGTTTTTGCATTTATACTCGGGAGTCATACAACAATAGCCACAAGTTTTTGGGCAGGCGTCGGTGGCCAGCTTTTTCGCATCCTCGTCCTGAGTGGAATGAATTTCTTAGCATTCTACTGAGTTTGTTGACAGTTTGTGTAGCATACCGTGAAACACTTTGCGTCTCTGTCCGTTGTTCCTCCAGGTGTTATTGCCGTTGTGTAAATTCCAGTGCAAGTTGTCGTTGCGAATTTGTCTTCACACGCGAAGGCTGATGCGATGAACTGAAACCCTTGGCAACCATCGAAAGGACGCAAATAAGTTTTCTAACCTCACGCTACCACTTCTGATTAACAGTAGCGGTAATTAACATGGCCACTGGCCCGGTAAAACATCTTTATATGCTGATTAGAGATGAGTCTAATGTCTCCTCCTTCCTCATTGATGGTCTTGACTCCTTTCTTGGCTAAATTTTCAATAAAATAGATTAACGGACCGCTGGAGCAGCGGCATCGCCATTAGTGCAGTTCAAGTCGGTAATTTGACCAGAGACGGAAGATGCCAAAGCGAAGCAGGCGACCACAATAAACATCATTGTTTACCTAAATATAATTACAGACATGTTTTCCCACGAAACTTTTTATATTTGTTCAATTAAGTGCAGTTTATTTTATTTCGAGATACATAGAGTCAAAAAATCTAAGCTAAATTCGCAGCTCGAAAATTGCTTGGGTTAAATTTGAGTGAAAAAGTTGACTTCGAACTACTCGGAAAAGTAATGGTCCAATCAGACTTTATGTTTATCATAAATTTTGTATCACAAGGTCATCGAGATTTCAAGAGATGAAGGAATCTCAGGAGATTTGTTAACTCGATTTGGTAAAAGTGGTTTTTTGAGCTTCGTAGAGGTATCTCCAGGGCTGAACTCCTATTTGACAAGAGCAATGTAGTGCTGTGGAGGCAAAGCGAAACTGAGTGGACCTGATCGAATTCAGATTGTTCCCCTTATAAATGATCGTCACGATATGTCCCTACGCGTGGTATTGCATCTGTTCAAACATGTAAAGCAATGTTCTCTATTCAATCCCGAGTCAACATTGCTAACAATGAGACTTCTGAACTCAGGCTTTGGCCTCAAGCAGCTCAAAAAGTGTCCCCTAGAAAGCCGTTCAAAATTTTGAACAGTTTTTGAATTTGAAATTTTGGGTCGAAGCCCAAATACTTGGTGCTCAGTAGTATGTTGGAAGGCAACATGACGTCTCTTCTTCAAGCTCTGGAAATTGGCAATCAAACAAAAAATGTTTGGATATACACCTGTAGTCATTGATGAGCTTTATCGTAAAGAAGAGAATAAATCCAATATTGTGTAAAATAAATTGAAATAAGTGAAGTAAAATGAAGTCAACTTGTTCCACAGAGTCTCCAACCTCGAGATCAACCACCATGAAGGACATCATTTAGATGTTTTACATAGTCAGCCCATCAGCTAGATGTTTTACGTAGTCATTCCGTCGTTTCCTAAAATTCTAATTGGAACAAGTTCCATGTACGGCTTTCTATGAACCTCGGCATAATTGTATTCCTGAGTTTATTGCTGTCTTGAACTCTTCACGAGGTTGGTAAATATTCTTTATTAGGCTGACGTTTCGGCGGAATCGCCTTCTTCAGAGCCTGAAAGGATCATAACAATTTGTGATTATCCGATCAAACGTCTCCGCCAACCCACTAACCAGGTACCCAGGGCACGCAGGTGGTTGAAAGGAGAACCACTCACCGTAACTATGTGGATTCTTCGAAACCACCCAACAAGTAGTGGTACCAACCGACCAGTGTCAGCTGGGGTACGTCCTCATTGAAGTTTGTAAGGGAAGGCCAATCTTATATAAGGCCGTAGCTCCCGCGTGATTGCGAGACATTCTTCCCTACGATTCATTTTGGGGTCGGTGACCTGTATCCAAAATGCCTCGAGGGTTTTACGTGCGCACACTTGCGACTCCTGTGCTAATATAAGGCCGTAGCTCCCGCGTGATTGCGAGACATTCTTATAAGAATGTCTCGCAATCACGCGGGAGCTACGGCCTTATATCAGGCCCGAACGTGAAATATAATTCAACTACTTTCTCTCTAGATTTATACTGGTTATGATTGGATAAGAAGTCTGTTTACTTTAGATTCTTGAACATTCAGTTTTACTCGCTCTTGACTTCGGACTTCCTTTAGTGTCAGTCTTGAGAGATCGTCATATTTTCGCGATTTCATGCTTAGCACATGGAATTGTTAGTAATACATACACTCAGCTCTTTCTAGACCCTTCCGGTAGCAGGATTCATGGTCAGTAAGAGAAGGTGCTTGCCGAAGCCCCTTTGAGGGATTAGCATTACCCTATTGCTTGACCTGGACCTCCCTTGGTAGGGCAAGTTTGTACCCAAAATCCCAGGGTGGCGTGTATAGAGCGAAGGTTTCGCGGCAACTACCGTAATCATCCAATGAAAATTCAAATCTCACCCATACACTGCGCGCCCAGACGCGCGGCAACCGCGTCTGGAGTGCTACTCCGTTTGAGTACGAGAGCATATATCCCTGGGTCAAGTGTTTTATGTATGGCCATCTAGCATGCTAGTTACACGTAACACTCGTTTACAGGAAATTAGTCATTTACTCGAGCCTCCAATATGACTGCAATTTATTGGATCGATCTAGATACCAAAAAGCTCAACAACCCATCCACATAGTCCTTTGCCCGTCATTAAATGAGTAGGGAGACAATTACTTTCGATAGCATTATCTGACTTCTAGCCTTTCGTAAAAGGGAAATTCGATCAAAAACCATCGCAAAGTGGGATAATTTACCTTTGGGCCGCCGTCCAACGTTTGCATAGCTCATCACCAAAGACCGGCAACAAGCGGAAGCTACGAGTGGCATCTCTTCGGTGACAGCTTTCGACATCCGTTTTGGCACTGTAAGTCAAGGTCATACTATTAGGTGTTCCAGAAAGTTTTGACGTTTTGGATGGTCTACTTTTAAACGCTCTTTTCTGAGTTATTTTCCGTTGTTCTGCTGTTAGGTAGTATAACATTTAAGAGCGCACTTCTTGCTCTTTCTAGTCGTTGCACCAGCTTCGCCTCTTATTGACTTCCTAGCTTTTGCGAAAGCTTGGAAAAAACATGGACAAACGACAAGTTCGCACCATATTCCTTTTCCAGTTAAAACTAGGCAGGAATGCAGTGGACACTGCTCGAGATATCAACATAGCGTTTGGTCCTGGAGCAGCAAATGCATGTACTGCCGGTCATTGTTCGAGGAATTCCGTAACGACGACGAATGTCTCGAAGACGGCGATGGTGGTAGTTAAGTGGTCAACGCTGGTTTTATTAATCATAGATTTTTGGATCCAGGCGTTGGATCCAGGCGGAACTAACACAGCTGAAAGAATTTACCAACTATCGACGAAATGCACCAGAAGCTGCAGCTCATGAGCCCTGGATTGGTGAACAGGAAGGAGCCGATCCTCCTCCACGACAGCGCATGTTCCCATGTCACACAGACCACCCTGAAAAAAATTGGACGAGCTTGGCTATGAAACTCTGCCACACCCACCGCACTCAACTGACCTCGCTCCAACGGACTACCACTTTTTCAAGCATCACGACAAGTTCCTCCGAGAAAAATGCTTGGACAATCGGCATGATGTCAAAACGACCTTCCCCAAATTCATCGCTTCTAGATCTCCAGAGTTCTACGCAACCGGGCTGAGCAAGCTTGTTGCTCGTCGGCAAAAGTGTGTATAAAATAATGGGTTTTACTTCGATTTATAAAGTTTTGTTTGAGCCGAGATACGTGCATTGAAAGTTGAGCGTTGAAAAACGACAGAACTTTTTGAAATACCTAATATTACTATTATTACTACTTAGTATACCTAGTACTAGATGGTGTAGAAATCGCCATAAGCGATATTCCTCATTTGTGAATACAAATTTTATATTGTAGTGGAGGATACGTACAGTACTGGTCAAAAGAAATCACTGTGGACCTTTTCTTCATACCTCCTTTCGAACTAGATGATTTTGACTGATTTTCTGGCAACAGTAATAATTCCTAATGTTCCATCACAGAACTAACGAGACTTCTTTTTGTTTCGTTCAAAAGGCCACTTTTCACATTTTTCTGAAAAGGACAAAATAGCACTAGTTTCGGCAATTCAAAATAAGTGACTTGACTTGAACGCTATCATCATGAGATTCAAACAAAAACAACTACTAGTCTAACATTTTGTAGCTAAGCCATTGGCATCGATGACGGCTTGGCATCGGCTGGGCATAGATTCAACCAAATTGTCGATCAGGCGCTGGACAATTTTCTTCCATTCCTCTTCCAAATAGGCAATTCTCTGAGAAGCAGTTGCAGCTGTTTTGCCGGCTATCCTTTCCTTGAGTTCCTACCGCAATGTTTCATTGATGTTCAGGTCACAGGAGAGCTTGAGCCAGTCGAGACATCGAACTTTCCGATGAAACAGCTACTCGCGCACCCTTCTAAATCTGTGTTTGAGGTCGTTGTCTTGCTGGAAAGTAAATTCTCTGCACATGACGGGCGAAAAGCAGCATGCATTCCTCTAGGATGTCTACGTACATCTGCTAGTCCACAAAGGTGGGAATACAGTGTAGGGGCCCCGTGCCTGGGCTCGGGAAACATCTCCAAACCAATAATAAATCAACACCATGCCTGAGAATTGACAATTGGTACTTGGGGTCGGAACTTGTATTTTAAAAAGTCATCTAGCAGCGGAATCCATCTGTACCTAGCAAAAAAGTCTTTGACTAGTCACTCTAGATCACTTCGCGTCATGGATTGAAGGCCCAGTGAAAGTGCTTACGAGTCCATTGAAGCCGAGTTAGTCTGCTTTTCAGTGATACAGATATTTTTTTTCACAAGTCTCCTTCTATATAATCTAAAGTCTCACAGGCGTCCGTTGATGGCGCCTCTGGACGGTAGCGACGTCGCCGTCGTCGATATTTTGGATATCACATCGGAAGAAGCTCGTCCGGAATCCTGGGTCGACGCACAAATGGTCATCATATCGTCCTCATAAGCGGCAATTTGTGACCTTTCCCGGGCTGGCTTATTTGACTGAGCCTGTGAGAGACTCAGTACTTTCGACAGTCTTCGTAATCGTGGACATTGGCACAACAAACAGCCTCAGATGTTGAGCATGGGTCAATTGCTGCCTGCTGCCCGTGGCAATGGCAGTAAGCTCCTCCACGGTCAGATAGAGGAAGCCAGAGCTTCGTCTGTTCACTGAGAGCGATCAACTAACAGAACAAAAGAATCACCGACATTTCTGTGCCCAAAAAATACAAAGAAGCCTACCTAAGGACGTGCCTTCTTCGCAAGGTTTCTGAAGAATAATTCTACCACTCGGCCGGAAGTGAGCTACCGCGGATTCTTCATCGCCGGAGAGTCGGTGATATTGGGGAAAGGTGCTACCAAAGAATCAGTCAAAAACATCTAGATAGAGATGAGTTATGCCAAAAAAAGTTCCAAGGGGATTTCTTTTCGACTAGTGCTGTATGAAGTTTTGAATTGGTGCTCGGCAGCTTTGAAACAACTGACAATAAATCAAAACCAACAGCATTCTAGGTGCTCTGCTTTGTGGCTCAGGACCGATACTGGCTGACCGGGTCGAGTGACTAGTAAACAGTCAGTAAACAGTCAATGTACATGTACAGTAGCGCTCACAAGTGTTGGGTGAAATGCTTTGACGCTTTTTTGTTCATAACTTTTTTCTTAGTAGACCAACCCGCGCAAAATTTGGATATGTTTAACTAGAGCATATTTCACCCTACCCAACACTATTTGACTGCAAAGCTGCAATATCCACAGATAGAGCAAGGTGTTTGTTGTGGTAGCAGATTTTGCTAAAACTAAAGCTGTTGACTTCTGCACTTAATCGCACCTCATAGGCGTTTTTCTCATCTATTGTGCTCGGCGTTACTGCTCGTACGCTTTAGACATGGCAAAAAGGAAAGAGATTCTAGAAGGACCATCATCTGTATTTTCAGTCGATCTTGAGTTCATGCTCCTTGGAATATCTGGAACATGACCAGACTGCAGGTTAATAGTGGTGAATATTCACAATACATACATCCATGCTCCGAATATATTATAGAAATTTCGCTTGATTAGATCCAGTAGGAAAGAAGTTACGACTCAAATGTACGGCTGAAGAGCCATTTCACCGAAGACTTTTGAGCTCTACTGTACCAATAAACTGTGACTGGAAAGCCTCCAAGGAGGTAGATCTCCGTAAAAAGCGCGGTTGCCGGGAAGCCCAAATACTGGTTCAAGTTCTGATAAAGATTTCACATTTCATTTACCATTAGCAGCTATATTTTCAGTGCTACAATACGCAATGTTACAGTAGGACTATATTCTCAATAATTATCGAGGAGTTACACGAGAAGAAACTTTCCAATACTCTATTTTATAAACGCTTTTCAGTTGCTGTCGAAGGCATAGTTTACAATAATCTTAAGATAATCATTTTAAGTGAATCAATGGAAGCCATGTTGAAGAACAATGCGATGGTGGCGAAGGAAACGCGAAAGTTGTTGGATTTTAACAAATATACGCCTTAAAAAATGTAGCAAAAAAGGGGAGTGAACGAGGTGGCCGTCTGGGTGTCTCTCACTTAGGCGTACTACATATTCATCTCGTCCTGTTACTTGTGCAGTGAAAACGATGCCGGTATAACAGCCATTTTGAGTGTCTGCATCGGCCAAACCAATTTTGATGCATTTATTACGCCCTGTCTAAGCTGTTTTCGACATCCTTATTTTGTGAAAAATCCTTTGTCTCATATCCTACTTATATAATCGGCTAAGTGTGTCTGTTGGTGTGTGTGTGTATGTGTGTGTGTCTGACCGGAAATTCATAACTCCTGTCCCCGTGGACCGAAAGCGTTCAAACTTGGTAGGAGTACAGGCGGCAGGTTGGGAACACTTTTAGTGGGTGGCAGGACCGGACTCCGCCCAAAGGGGGCGGGGTTTGTGAGAAATAAATGTTCGAGCAAAAATTCATAACTCATGTCCCCGTGATCCTAGAGCACTCAAACTCGGTAGGAATACGGGCGGCAGAATAGAAACACTGATGGTGGATGCCAGGACCAGACTCCGCCCACAATGGGCGGGGTTTGTCAAAAATTCACAACTCCTGTCCCCGTGATCCTAGAGCATTCAAATTTGGTAGGAGTTGTGGGAACAGGATAAGAACACTCCCTATTGATGCAAGAACAGACTCCTCCCACAATGGGCGGGGTTTGTGCAAAAATTCACAACTCCTGTCCCCGTGATCCTAGAACGTTCAAATTTGGTAGGAGTACGGGCGGCAGGGTAGGAACACTAATAGTTGATGGCAGAACAGGACTCCTCCCACAATGGGCGGAGTTTGTGCAAAAATTCACAACTTCTGTTCCCCTGATCCTAGAGCGTTCAAATTTGGTAGGAGTTGTGGGAACAGGATAAGAACACTCACTATCGATGCAAGAACAGACTCTTCGCACAATGGGCGGGGTTTGTGCAAAAATTCACAACTCCTGTCCCCGTGATCCTAGAACGTTCAAATTTGGTAGGAGTACGGGCGGCAGGGTAGGAACACTAATAGTGGATGGCAGGACCAGACTCCGCTCACAATGGGCGCAATACCCGATAAGATTGTCAATTTGGCCCTAGAGCGTTCAAAGTATTCCAATTGCACGAAAATTTCACGGAGGTATGCTTCCTTAGCCGAGCTGTCCCCTTTTTTTCTCCTTCGTAATATTATACGCCGATTGAATAATCGCTTCTGTGGTATTATGCCATGTTCTTACCGGACACAGCGAAGATGGCTTACAGAAAAAATCGCTCCCATTTCGGAGCTGATGCTGAGTGCGTAGAGCTTTCAAGGAAAATGAGAATCCGAAGAGTTATTTATGCATAGCAAACTTCTAACAGAAAGGAGGATTTTCAAAATGAAGAGCAATCGATTGACACTTTTAATCGTAGGCGTTAGCGTGGGCATATGTTGCACGCATTGGCGTGCGTAGCCCAACTGGTATTATAGTTAACGTGGAAGAAAGATATCGAAATTATTTATTGATGAGGAACCAGTTGGTCAGGCCCGGCCTCACACACAAGAAAGGCATGGTGTTCGGCTATTTACAAAGATCGTGTCGTGTGTGTTCGAAATTCGTCGGCTAGCAGATGTTGCATGATTTGGCGCAGTACTTCTTCCTGTCCGCGGCAGTGTAGAAAGAGTTTGTGCAGAATCCTTTCCTCACCCAGTTGGCACAGCTGTAAAAGAATGTTTTGGTCAACAAGTGGGAGTGAATTGAAGCTAACCATCTTACCTAGGGTTCGAATCAACAGCGGATGGGCAGCTACCAGTATTTCCTCCGCTCGTAGCTGAACCGCTTGTAGCTAAATCGAAGAGTGAACAAAGGCGAATGATCAACGCTACAGGTTCCGGCAAAAATATTTTATAAGCTACCTGTTGTGACGGTGGCAGCAGTAGCCGCAGTTGTAGCTGACGGGCAATATCCACAGGTTTTCATGCAGTTAGCCTAAAATTTACTTGTGAGTACAATAAAAGTGTACGTGTTCTGCACAGCTAATATGATAGACATAGATGAGTGATGAATCGTTTTTCTTGGAAAATATTACCTTGACGAAGTCTTGCATATCAACATTTCTGCAGATGGTTGGATCATTCTCGCATTCGATTACGGTATCGACACATCCACCTGTTGTCAAATATCAAAATATTCGGAGACACAGACCGTGGAGTATTCTCACCTTCTAGACAGAAACCGCAAACATTTGGACAATCTTCAGCAAGAATTGGTCTCCATGATGGATCTCTGCATTGAGCTGGGGTGACACTCGAACACTTCACTCTTGGAACTAAATTTTTGTTAATTTGGTGAACCTGGTTACAAGTGAGCGACTCGAACTCCCTACGAACAGTCTTTGTTGGAGCACTTGTACTCAGCTGTCATGCAACAATAGCCACAAGTTTTTGGGCAGGCGTCGGTGGCCAGCTTTTTCGCATCCTCGTCCTGAGTGGAATGAATTTCTTAGCATTCTACTGAGTTTGTTGACAGTTTGTGTAGCATACCGTGAAACACTTTGCGTCTCTGTCCGTTGTTCCTCCAGGTGTTATTGCCGTTGTGTAAATTCCAGTGCAAGTTGTCGTTGCGAATTTGTCTTCACACGCGAAGGCTGATGCGATGAACTGAAACCCTTGGCAACCATCGAAAGGACGCAAATAAGTTTTCTAACCTCACGCTACCACTTCTGATTAACAGTAGCGGTAATTAACATGGCCACTGGCCCGGTAAAACATCTTTATATGCTGATTAGAGATGAGTCTAATGTCTCCTCCTTCCTCATTGATGGTCTTGACACTTTTCTTGGCTAAATTTTCAATAAAATAGATTAACGGACCGCTGGAGCAGCGGCATCGCCATTAGTGCAGTTCAAGTCGGTAATTTGACCAGAGACGGAAGATGCCAAAGCGAAGCAGGCGACCACCACAAACACCATCATTTATCTGGAAATATGTATAGAACGCTTAGGTTTATGTACATAGTAGTTTGGAAGCATGAGTAGATACTTTACAATCAAAAACATTTCGGAAAAAAGGGTCGGTTCAGTTTTCTAAAGGTCCACTTGCACTCTGCGAAATATTCTAGCGTCAGTTTCTTTGCATTTTTGTTAACTACTTTACTATGTAATTAAGCATTAATCAGTTTTGCGAATTTGCCCAAGTCTGGAGTCAAGTGAGAGATGCTTATGCACATTCTCAGAGTTTCAACACTACACTTGAGCTGAATTCCAAACCCCAACGACTAAAACAAAAAAATGAAGATCCCTCCAGAATCTTACTCAATATAAAAACAAATTAATTCTTTTCTGAATATTTGCTCAACAGAAAAAGCGTAGAAGTGATGTGAACTGAAGAGCACATGTTTCCTTTTATAAGTCGCCGTTATTTGATGGTCCCGTGTAAGGACGAGCATCTGTTTAAACATGTTTCCAATGTTCTATCCATTCCAACATCCAGATCGCTCACAATGGTTTGCTCTGATCTTTTGATTCACTATTGTGTGAATCGTAGAGACCATAGGCCTCGCACCACTGAAACGAAATGGAGGCACATAATTTGATAGATAGGAGGTCGATTCGACACAATGAGAGAGAGGTCGATGCGAAGGAAATAGCTGGAGGTTACGTCTCCCAAATTTCGCTCACAACTTTACCAGCATCAGCCTTAAGAGGGGTAGGAGACGAGGGATTCAGCGAAAGATTAATCATGAAGGACACTTGGGAACAGGTTCAACTCTCAGTGAATCTTAACATGGTATTCCATTGTGTTAGTTGTTTTGTGGAGTCTTGAACAGGATTATTGCCGAAGTTTACACCTTCTGTTCGGCTATAGTTTTGGCCCAACGGCTTCAAGACATTTGAGGACAACAATGCGGAGGCGACAAATCTCAAATATTAACCAAATAAAAGCAACAAGATCTGGACCAAGGGTCCACAGGAAGGCCTAACACAAGGAGGCACAGGCTTGTTCATATGAGAATCACCACTGCCATTATGCAAACGTTAAATGGTCCTATTTCCTCAAAAAAATTTTTTTGGATAGTACTACCCCTCGAGGAACTTCCTTTTTTACTAAAGTGAAAAAGAGAGCATTAACAAAAGCAGGGGGAGCGCTGTATGTAAATTGAGGTGTTGTTGCCTCTTCAATGCTCATCCGGTCGAATCGGTATCTTGCCGACGGATGGGCTGTCTTGGGCTAGTAAATTAGTAAATTTTTTCGGCAATTACAGCTTATTCAATCATCGTTTTCATTCCTGTTCTGATTTTGCCTTCTTTTCGTGTCATAACAGCTTATTCAATCATCTCCTAATTTCAATTATTAATCAATCATCTCCTATTAATTATTCAATTCTTATTCAATTACAGCTTATTCAATCATTCATTCGAGTAGGCCCACGGTGGGTGGTCGGTTTTTCGTTTGCTGTCTTGAGGTAAGTTGACTATTGAATAATGCCTAAGGCTACACGTAGTAAAGTGAATGGCATTGCTCGTGGTCCACCCTCCGCTGAATCTCTGCAACCATTGGATACATCTTTAGTGCAGGCTGGTACCACTTCTGACTTTACTCGAATGACGGTTGCCGAATTGATGAATGCTATTACTGCACGGAACACTGACCCAGTAATTAACGAAATGCTTTGGGCCCTCGCTGATAAAATACCTAAGGAATTTTCTGACTTCGTCGAGTCTGAGAAGCGAGAGCGTAGTCTTGTCTTTAGTGGTCTTAGTGAAGCTGATGATAAACTTCGACCTTCTGAGCGTCAAGCTGATTTGGAAGGTAAGGTTGTGAAGGTACTCGATGTACTCCAAGTGGAGTGTCGAGCCACTGAAATCTACAGGATTGGTAAGTCAGTGCCTGGACGCCCTCGTTTGGTCAAAGTTGTACTCCCCTCTCGCTTTCATTGGCAACAGGCATTGAAGAACGCACGTCTTCTGAAGAATTCGGCGTTTAAAAGTGTATTTGTCCGCTAAAGTATGACGGCTGAAGAAAGGAAAAATGATTTTGAGTTAAGACAGATTGCTAGAGACAGAAATAAGGAGAAAGGAGTCCGTGAGTGGGTCGTTTACCGTGGCCAGCTCAAAAATGTTTCAGAACTACCAAGAAGGAATTCGGGAAACATGTGAGCTTGCATGGAAGATCGGAGCATCTCTCTGGTTTTTTGTTTAACTCCCGTAGTTTAGTTAATAAGCTCCACCATCTCCACTATTTCCTTTCTGCAAATCAACCTCACTTTGTTTTCGTGACTGAAACTTGGTCATCCCCTAGAGTCAAAAATTCTGAAATTGTCTGTGATTTGCCCTATGATGTATTTCGTGTAGACCGGAATGGAAGGAGAGGTGGTGGAGTTTGTTGTCTTATCAGAAATTTTCTTCATTCCCGTGTTATATCACATGAAACAGTCCTCAAAGCTGATGTACTATGTGTTGAATTATTACCCAATGTCTTTTCCTCCCGCGTTCGATTTATCATTGTGTATCGCCCTCCAGACTCTTCCACAAAAGATGATGGAAGCCTTATTGAGCTCCTATCTGGTTTTTTGCTTTCTGGCACTGACATTGTTTTGTTGGGTGACTTTAATATCAAAGTGGATTGGCTGAATTGTGTTTCGCATGACTTAAGTTCTATGCAGTTGTTCAAATTCTTCTGTAACTGTGGCTTGAAGCAAGTTGTGACTCAGCCAACCCTTGGTGGCCGTATACTTGATCTTATTCTGACGAGCTCCCCAGCCGTTTTGAATGTCAGGACACTTCCCCCCTTCGCTAGTTCTGATCACTGTGTTGTGAAATTTTCCATGAACCTACGGCACTCTACCCCCACTTTATTACCTTTGCCAGACTACTGTAATGTTGATTTCGGTATGCTCAATGATAGCCTCAATGGCATTGACTGGTTAAAAGCCTTTGATGGTTATGTATCAGCCTCTGATCTTTATCGTAGATTTTGTTATCTTGTTTACGAAAAGCTTGCTCAATATGTTCCATTCACTGTATCACGAGGTTGTCATTTCCGTTATCCCACCCATATTCAGAACCTATTTGATCAGAAGCAGAGGGTATTTCAAAAGTCTCCTGCACCATTGAGCTGTCCTCTGTATAAGAAGATTTGTGCTGATATTGATTGTCATCTCAAAAAATTTTGTGCGAACCGTGAACGACGACTAGCTATGAAAGCCTCTATGAAAAAACTTCATGCGTTCATTCATGGTAAATTAAAGACTAAAGCTAGCTTACCTGTTCTTTCTGATATGAAGGGTGTTTGGTGCTTTTCTGATGCTGATAAAGCTAAGGCTCTTGGTGATTTTTTCGTGAGTGTTTTCAATAGTGATTGTAATTTTAACGCCTCTTCATATGATTCTGTGATACTTGGACCTACCTCATGTGGCTTGGACAATATCTACTTCCATCCTTTGGAAATTTTCAACATTCTGAAAAAACTGAAATCTTCAAGTTCTGAGCCATATGATGGCATACCTCCTATTGTCTTCAAAAAGTGTGCTACCTCGCTTTCAAAACCCTTGGCACTCATTTTTAATGTATCGTTTATGCTAGGTGAAGTTCCTGAAGTTTGGAAAGATGCACTTGTGACGGAAATTCCTAAAAAAGATGGTGCCCGTTCTGTATTGGACTTTCGTCCAATCAGTATTACGCCTACACCTGTCAAAGTCATGGAAAAAGTTATTCGAGGAAAGATTCTCTCTTGGTTATTCGAATCCAACCTTATACCAAAAGAGCAGCATGGTTTCCTGCCAGGGATGTCAACGACTACAAATCTGGTAGATAGTCTGTTTGATTGGAACATTGCCCTTAGCCAGGGATACTCAATTGACGTCATATATGTGGATCTTTCCAAAGCCTTCGATAGGGTTAACCATGCTAAACTACTTCATAAACTTAAATCTATTGGAATTGGACCTAAACTTATGAAGTGGTTGGAAGCATATTTATCTGAAAGGCATATGACCGTAAGAGTAGGAAGAGAATTTTCTGATCGACATTGCTGCACAAGTGGAGTGCCTCAAGGCGGAGTGCTTTCTCCTTTACTGTTTCTTATCTATACCATCGACTTAGTTGCTGCTCTTAAAACTTCTGAACGAGTGAAAGTCCAAATTTATGCTGATGACGTCAAGATATATGGTATCTACAATTCCAATAACAGAGTTGGAGTTCATTGTGCTCTGAATCGGTCAATTGATAACTTATTGTGCTGGGCTGCGAAATTTGATCTGGATGTGAATCCATCAAAAACTTTTGTTTTCCATTTGGGAGTTTTACCGCCTGGTGAATATAAAATTTATGATGTTATTCTGAATATCTCCAATTCTGTTAAAGATCTCGGTGTCCTGGTCGATTCGAATCGAAAATTTTCTGAACACATTGATCTCGTCGTTAGTAAGGCCTTCGGAGCACTTTTCTCCCTTTTTCGAAGTGTCCAATTGGCAGATTCTAAAGTTCTGCTACGATTATACAACGCATATGTACTACCGCACCTTGAATACTGTTCCCAAATTTGGAGCCCACTGCACAAAAAGGATATCATCAAGTTGGAAAAAGTTCAAAGAATGTTCACTAAGCTCTTGTTCCGCCGAGTGTATCCAGATTTATCCTGGGGTAGCTTGCCAAGTTATGAAGAACGGTTGCGACGCCTCAACATGATGACTTTGAAAAAAAGACGTGTCATAGCTGACCTTGTTTTTTGCTTTCGGCTCTTACGTATGGAAATAAGATTAACAGCAAGTAAGTACTGGATTTTTAGGCCGAATAGTGTAAGGTCAGGTGGTTTCAACCTGCATTATAGGAGTTTGGGTAGGAGAAATCGAAGCCACATGCATGACTTTGTACTCTACCGAGGCGCAAGGTGGATGCAAATGTTACCTTCTGAAGTACTTTCTGCTGAAAATAGTCATGTGCTTAGGAATAGATTAAGAAAAATAAATCTGCTAGAACTGTTGGGTTTAGAGGAGTCTTACTAATACCTTGATGTATTCCCTTTTGCAGTTATTTGGAAGAGTACTTTTTTCTCAGAAGACATCCTGTGCATGACCTGCGAAGATGAAAAATTTTAACGAAATGATAGATGATAATAATGCTAATAATTAATGATAATTGTTCCACACACTAGGTGTCAAAGTGCATCTTATTATCTGATTTTTTTTTGTTTTATGCTGGATGCTACGTGGCTAGGAAACTTCTCTGTGGGCAGCTCTGTGTTCACCACCTCACCACTCCCGATCGCTTTGGCGATTGCTGTCTGCTTTTCACAACTAACTGCAGTGGTTGAGGTTTGAGTGAATAGTTAGCATTTTTCTGCCCACTAATGATGTTGGAGCCACCAATGGCATCAATGAAAGCATACTCTTTCACTTCATTCCATTCCATTCATATGCATGTATGACATCTAGTGTGTGAAGCACTTTAGTTGAAGGGTTTCAGTTTGAGGGCTTTTCTGTGTTTCAAAAGTATTGTTCCTCTGTAATGCTTTTTTTTAGTGGCGCACATTTGTGCATAATAAATAAATAAATAAATAAATAACTTGGCACACTAGAATTTCTGGCTCTTAACTAGTAACCAGAACGATACCGGCCTTGAATATCAGTTTTTTCGTGACTTTTCACGGCTCCGAGCAAACGTGCTCAAGATGTGAGAAGACCGCGTCGTGTGCAAGTTGTGCAAGAGTAATACACCTCTAGGCCTTCGTAGGCGCACTTACCCTACCCTCAAGTGCGGTGGGCACCAGAAATCTCACTACGGGGCTCCACCGCCGATGCAAACCTTCTTGACCGGACCCCCGGGTAACAAAGTCTTAATAAGAAATTCTAAGCTCTGAGCATCCATTAAACAGAAGGATTCTTCACACCTCAAAAGAGTAATATGATTTATATGAACTTACAAAATTTCAGACTTTTTAATACTGATTCCCAAATTTTTGTAATCTTAAAGTGCACCCCGTAAGAACTCGATAACTCACGCGACCACTGCGAGCTCGCGTCTTTTTCGGGTTTTCTTCATAAGTCAGTTCATAGTATAGTAATCCAGAAATTGAAGAAACCGTTGAAGTCAGAGTGTCATGCTCTATTAGCAAACACCCTAGAGAATTGGAAATGCTTGGCTTCAGATTGCGCCATGCACTTGAGCTCCATCCGAAAGTTTTTCGTTTTTACATGGGGTGTCTCTTTTAGAGCTCGTAGGAGTTGGTTGGTCTGTGAGAGTAAAGTGTTCAGAAATTGCTCTAAAGTGCGTCACGCATTCGACTTCACTCAGTACAATGTGAAAATGTTCGATTATTTTTGTTCAGTCTTCAATGTTCATTTCCAATGTGGAGGCTGTAGATGACTGCACTCACAGTGTCTGCACCCGACAATCCTCCTTACATGTCCCATTGAGAATTTGACATTCATTTCTGGCAAAATAGGCCGATTTTTTTTGTAAATTTTTCAATCTTTCGAAGGGTTTCCTTGTCAAAATTGAAGGGGGCGGAATTGAAGACACTCTATTATCGTATGCAACTCATTGTCCTCTGCAAGATTGTTATGGTGCACCTCATCATAAACCAAAGTTCCTCCCATGTTGTAGCCCCAAACTTCGCTCTTCGGCAAGCCCAAATCATGAAATTGTAGTTTTTCTTGATTCGGCCTTTTCGCAACTAAAGTTAAGGTGTTAGGTGCTCTGTAAAGAATGCTATCTAATGATATATGGGTCAATCCTCGATGGAAACCTCCCCTTCATTACCATTGTCTGCCTCATAACTGTCACATCTCGGTTCCCAGCTTTGCGTGTTTGGACCCGCAGGTTGCCGGGTACTGTATGTAATGGCGCGGATTTGGATGGTTATTTGTAGAGCTTTTATTCGCGGGTGACGGGGTACTGTAATGATGGGAGTTGGTTGGATTGAATAATTTGAATAAAGATAGTTTGAATGGAGACCTGAGAGACCTGAGTTCGCAGGTTAGGTGCTGTAGTGGCGGGAAATTGGGTTTTTTAAATAATAATTACCCGAATAGGTGATAAACCCGCAGATGAAAGGTAATCTTTTTATGGTAAGTCCTCATTCCGAAGCTTCTTTCTATGTGTGACGCAGGGCTTCAGCTTTGTTCATCTTTTTCCATCTGTGTGATGGTCAAATTGCAATCGTACCTGTTCTTTACATTACCTAGCTGAATCTGTAATAACATTACTATCCATTGCGGCAGTCACAGTTGTTACCTCACAAAGCACACTTCGACGGTTTACCTTTTTTTTTGAGAGCCTTTACCGAGCTTGTCTGTGTACTGGTTGAAGTATTGTTAAAGATAAGAATGATGTTGTTGATAAGTCAAAATTACTTGAAAAATTTGTGGAAGCCTGTTCAATGAAGAGAAGAGATATGAAATGGATTTATCATTGGAAAACGAATTGGTCATATTCGCCTCAAATGAATAAAAATTTTGTGTCGTGCTATCTACAGAGATCCGGTCGTGTATGGTGGTCCTGAGTTCGATTTTCAGCAGACGCCGCACGATTTCGCGCAATTCACCTTTCTTTGTTCAGTTGTGTAGAAAGAATTGGTGCAGAAGCCATTTTTTACCCAGTTAGCACAACTGTAATGGTATACTTTTGAGTACAATATCAAGAATGAACAAATTCTACACCTTACTTCGAGTTAGCATCAACGGCATTAGGGCAATTGCCAGTTCCGCCTCCAGAAGATCCCCCAGGAGCTGTTGTAGCCGCTGAAGCTGCTGCAGTTGTTGAAGCTGCATCGCAGTAGCCACAAGTTTTTTTACATTTATCCTGAACATCACGTTAACTTTACCACTTACTATACACTTATCTGGGAAACTGTTGAGACCGCCAAATTGGGTAAGATTACCTTAACAAAGTCTTGCATGTCGACATTCCTACAAATGGTTGGATCATTTTCGCATTCTATGACCGTGTCGACACATCCGCCTAGGTGATTACTTCGAGTTTTTTTTTTCTTTACAAGGAAAGTTCGATGTAATCGTACCTTCCAGGCAGAGACCGCAAACACTCGGACAATCTTCGGCAAGGATCGGTCTCCATGATGGATCCTTGCATTGAGCCGAAGTGACAGTCTCACACTTTGTTCGTGGAACTGGAACAGTCAGTTAGTTACTGGGTACCACTATGTACATAGCTTATCAAAGTCTAAACGAACATTCTTTGTTTTTGCAATTGTACTCGGGAGTCATGCAACAATAGCCACAAGTCTTTGGACAAGTGGCGATGGCAAAAGCTTTCATATCTTCGTCCTGAATAGAATAAATTTCCCAGCATATCACTGAGTTTGAAGACAATTTGTGTGGGTTACCGTCAAGCACTTTGCATTTCTGTCGTCTGTTCCTAGAGGAGCTACTGCCGCTTCGAAAATTGTAGTGCAAGTTGTTGATGAGTAATTGTCTTCACACGCTGTAGCCGATGCGATAAACTGAAACTCTTGCCAGTCATCGAAAGGATGCAAGTATGTTCTCTGACCTTACAGTCCCACTTTCGACGAACAATAGGAGTACTCAGTTTAGCCCCTGGCCATGTAACTGAATTTTCAATAGAAAACATTCTCTTCAAATGTTCGAAATGTCACAAAAAAGGTTCAGGAGGTAGCCTTTGCTTCTTGCCATGGTAACAACCTGTTATGGTCTCTCACTTGCTTACTAAGCTTTTACGGTACGGTTGAATTACGTGGAAAAGTTCTTGATTAAGTTTTCAAAACAAAAGTTTTCGAAATGTTTGACGAACCGCTGGAGCTGCAGCATCGCCGTTGGTACAGTTCATGTCAGTAAAGGCTGTAGCTGAAACCGATGTGGCCAAAGCGAAGCAACCAACCACCACAAACAACATTGTTTACCTGAACGAAGAATTGGCATGAGTTCTTGATAGGCCGCGACATGTTCCTTAAATTTTACTGCTAACAAAACTTATTTAGGGCCCCCTGAAATTCAGAGCAGGTGAGAAATTTTTTTCAGCACTTGCAGCAGGAATTCGCGAAATTTCTAAGGGTGAGTCATGATTGTATAAGGAAATGTGGATCACTGTGCCACTTATTTTTTGTGTAGTGGCTACCAATAATTAGCAAAATTGTAAAATTTTTACAACAGGCTTTGGTAATTTACGAGTGATGGGATGCTAGTTCAGGCCCAACTGAGTTTTCGGGACTCTAAGTAAAACTGGAGTGCGAATCATATATATTTTTTTACGGAAAAAAATGGAGGCGAGCCAGTGAGGAGCTAATCGGCTTAGCTTGATTGAAGACAAGAAGTTTGCCTTTATAAATCATCGCCATCAATGCCCGTGGGTGGTCAAACATCTGTTCAAATACAGTGGCAACCTCCTATTCACTGATGATTTTGGTTGTGTAAACAATGGCCAATCTCGAAATTATTCTTCAACGTTAGATCCTTCTAGAAAGAGGGGAGGAGCATAATCAATATTCATTTTTTAATTAACAAAAAAAAACAAAACGAAAAATATAACCCTGTTTTCTTAGGCCAATACCTGCTTGTAAGCAAAGCAGGCTGTCTCGAACTGTTAGGATCTTGATGAAAATTTTTTTGGATGAAGTGCCAGATGCACTTTACCCAAAGGACCGAAAGCGCGTTACTCAGAAGTTTTTCGCAAGTTCACTTACTTGATTTGGCTTTCGATGGAAGAAATTGATCAACAATATAATATACTTTATTGGTCCGCTTCACTTTAAGTTTTAGGTTGGCGACTATGCCATTCCAGGTATTTTAAGATATAAATTCACCCCTTTTTACAACAGGAAATATTCATTCAATTATATGTTAACAATAAAATACTCAGGTGATTGGTTTATAAATATAAATCACCTTGAAAAACAGGTAGTCACCCTTAGGGATAAATGGTTGAATACTTATTTGCCGATCTAATACTGGCAAAAGCTATAAAGGACTGTGCTGCTTTCCAACCAATTTTCATCTTTGCTCATTAGATCTCATCCAATCACTTTTGAAGGCATCGAGCTCGAATTATTCTGTATTCGTGATAGTATGATATTATACTTGTCAATTCGTGCAGATAAAATACGATTACAAAACTCGTTGCTACTTTTTCTGGCGACCATTTCCAAAAATGTTTCTGTCCATCACAGAACGCTATTTGTACAGTTGCTTTCTCGAGGTCCTACAGTAGTACCATATTGTTGAGAAAAGTCAAACTTTATTAATCTCCTAAAGCTTCATCTTGAGACTCTTGACCTTTTGCAGATCCTTGGCGTCCTGCAGGTTCAGAGTCTTCACGAGATTCCATCTATCTAGGGAATAGCACGGTAACATGACTGAATCCATCCGATAACCTGTAACTTTTGGACTTGAAGTAAGCTCTTCCAGATTTCTGAAACTTTTTTCGGGTGGCAATCCTTTTTCCTTTTTTTGTGTCTCTTCACAATGGCTGCGGTAGCGACAATGTGTGAGCGTTATCTCAAAAAAAGGCCGTTAATGAGCAGGTGTATCAACAAAGAAGAAATGGCAATCAAAAACCACTGCTACGTGATCTGTGGAGTCTGCTGATGGATGTGCTCATTGGTCATTGCCAATCAACTATATAGAACTTTTTTGGGCGAAATTCGTTTCGCCTACCAACTCCCCCCTCCCCCCCCCCCTCTACTATCTGCATTTTTGCATTCGGAACCCCCATCCTTACTTGCGGTAGCCTGGCGTGACTTTCAGGACTTCCTTGAGTTGATACCCGTTGTTCAACGCTGGAGCTAGTCAAATATCGTATTGGTCGCCTTATTAACAAAAACTACTCTCTAAAAATAAGGTAAAAGTCAGATACCTTCGTAAAAGTCTGCAACCATTGATGATTGTGTTCATCACACAAGAACGAGTCAGCTATAGGAGTAGAAGGGGCCTCGAAACTACTCTGTCTGATTTCCACAACATCGATATCAAGGAGTAGTTGTGGTCAGCCCAGATCAAATTGAAAAGAACTACATCACTGGACACTAATGTAGCAACCAAGAGCAGCTACCTACTGTAGCCGTGCCATTGGCAGGAGATGGTCCTATCCACACGATAACTGAAGTCTTGAATCAGGCTATTTTGAAGTTGGTGCTCTTACCCTGCCAGACAAGTCCGATACCAATTGATTAGCCAGAAATTATGCAACGATTGGTTGGCCTGGACGAAAATCTTCCCGCAACTCCTTCCTTAACTCTTATCTAACAGGTGAAAATAACGGGGACCATTTGCGATTCAGAAGCTTATAACAATCACATCCAATCTTCTGATTCCACAAACTTTTAGGTGAAAAGCAAGCCTCAGTGTATATCACATTAAGTAGTAGCTTTCCTTTGTCATTTATAAATGAAGACTTCGTCACACTAGTAACATTCGTGATCTGCGCTGTGTGCTTCGGAACTTTTTTTGAAAAGAAGCTTCGGCAGTAGAGTTCGACTGATTCATATTTGCTGGCACATTGAAGGCCTTGAGAGGACAACGTCGCTTTAAGGAATCACTGTGTGTTCAGCTACGGTTTGAGCCGTTGATCGCAATCTTTGACCGATATCCTGAACCAGGCTTAGCGCGCCAATCGGCAAACTATAGCAAACTAAAAAGCCAGGTGACAGTTTACGATCGCAATATTTTTTCATTGTTGGCACATCTGCTTCTAGGTCTGCCTCTGTTTTTGCAAGAGCAAACTTACGCCAAACTGCTGTAGGAGTATCGCGCCGCGCCTTTGCTGGATGGAAGTTCTACCGTGATCATTGACAAATTAAACCATACTACACCATTCTGCGTTCAGAACTCTTTTTAAAAATTATTCCCTTCTCCCCCCCCCCCCCCCCCCCTTCCACCCCGCTTCGCATGACAAAGACTCACAAAAGATAGACATTTTGCCAGTTTTGCTTGAATGCTGAAGTTTTGAGGCGTTCGTTTTTCGCTGTTTCTGGCCTTTTGGAGGCCGTTTGAAGAGTTAGGAGTCTGACGGATTCGAAATTTTGATAAAATAGGGCTCAAAATGCACTTGTTTTCCTGAGTTCATGTGATTTTGAAAAGTTCTAACATAAATCTCTAAAGAGCTCGAAAAGTCAATCACATCGAGGAGACGGTTGTGCCAGTCTTAAGGTTTGCAAATGCAATGTATGTAAGTAAGCAATTGAGCCTGTTAGAAAGCAGTCAGCCCAGGAAATTAGAAATTCTGGCAGGATAGGGCCAAAAACGTATACCTAGTCTGTCCTAAGATCATGGGAGTTTAAAGCATGTTTTGAAATGTTCTCCTTGTTTTTCGATAATTGGGAAATCGTTCCAGACGGGTCATAAAATGTTTGCATGGTCTGTGATCACTACGCTACCTCGAGATTCAAACTGATTAGGCAGTCTGGGACTTTTACATACGACGATAAGATTTTTGCTCACGCAAATCATTTGGCAACTTTCTCAGCATCCATCCAATATGCCAAGCCATTCCATGAAATGGCTAATTCCAGCTACCATCTGTGCCGTAACCACACACGTTTGTATCTGTTGTAGCCTATTCACGCAGGGTTCGTTTATATTTCTAACGTTTCTCTTTATTTGTACTTCATCTCCTCCTGCTCCCGAGGACTAATTCCGCGAAGTCCGCTGATTCCCCACTTTTTGAGCAGTTTTGTACTCTTAACAAGTTTATCATATTTACTCACAGCTAGGCGTAAAAAAAATGGATTCAGTATTTCGCATAAACTGGGCTTTTCCTCACCCCTCCACTTTCATTGTTGTTGCAGAAAATGAGCCGTGAAAATCAATGAAACATAAATAATTAATAACTTCCTACAACGCTACCATATGTCCCACGCAGGTCCCTAAGGTTACTCAAGGCAGGTAACGTCAAAAGTACGAATAAGTAACAATGAGAATGTTAGGGCAATTGAATAGTACGATATTCCCAAGCATTCATCAGCTGCTTGATTGATGAAGTTTTATGAACAGCAATGCCTGATTACTCCCCACGAAGAAACTAATCAACACAAAAGTAATGAGCAGGTTTCCAAGGTCCATTAAAAGATGGAACAGTTGGTACGAAACTTTCGTCGTTATCTTCGCCATATCAACTTGCTGGCGTCAAGTCGTCAGGATTATAAAGTAAACGCTGAAACCCCATTGCCACGAACTCTTCGAGTTTCATAAAGTTGCTGGATTTAACAGGACGAATTCGAAGCTCTATGATCCATTTCGGAAATATACCTATGGGCAGCCGTTAAGTAATACTTTCTCGATCTCTTTCTCAATAAGCTGAGCTGGGAACTTCAAAATCTATGGTATCATCGACTTTTATAGAATATCGATCAGAACTCATCAACCGGGTAAGTAGTAAACTGATTGAGGATGTTTATGTAATGCTCACAAACCAGTGATGTATAAAAGCCATCACCCATCTGTGGATTGAAAGGGAATCAATTAAGGATTTCCTGATTACCACTGACAACTTCGATTGCCTGAAAGTCTCGAAAATGGGGCCCAAGTAACCAAGCAGAAGAACGATAGGGAAGTTCAAAAAGATGATGTTAACGCGTTGCCGACATTTTTTTATTTGCCCCTAGTAAATATTACAATAGACAACAGAAAAAAAACACCTCAAACGAAGAAATCGCTTACTGCATCCCTTCTTACCATTTGTCAATTTCCAGTTTGTCCTTCCTCAAATTACCGTCCTTCCTTGCTAGCAATTTTCGGTTTCAGATTGGGTTGAAGTCTCAGGAGTTGCCTTACAAGCTAGTGTATCATCGGGGATATTTCCATGGGAATGCGTGTCTTCGAATACCTGCAATGTCTTCTGGGATGTAAGTGCATCAAACAAATACGTCTACAAAGTAAATCTGCTCCAAATGTAATGGACATACCATCTGAATTGTAAACTGAGAAATGGTCAATCACTCAGGCGATGAGAAGTACTATCCGTGTTTGCACACTTCATCAAAAAATTCGTGAAAGTCTAATCAATAATCGGACACTCCATGGAACATTTAATCAAGAGCACTAACTTTAGACTGCTGATGGATGGGACAAATGCTTCTTTTTTTTGATGTTGTTTGCTTGGATATTCCAATTTTTCGTATTAATTACTGCAGCAGTGGCACTGTAAGTCTCGAAGTGACGAATTTAGTTCAGTACATAAAAAATCAATGGCCCAGAAACCTCATGAAAAGAGGCCTTTCTTTTTTTCAAACTTTTTGAGTCACTCTAGGAAAAAAAGTGAAAATTCAAAAAACTTGTGAGAAGGCATCCCTTTCCTTTGGTTCTTTGAAGCCAGCCTACCATATATACATCGATTCGAAGAAGATGAACAGGAGTCATCAATTGGCTTCTCAAATCTAAAGTGCATTTGAATGTGGACCTCACGGTGACTCGTGGGTATTCTTTCTATTCTGGGAATTGTGGTGAATCAGTCACCGCAGCCTTCAATGGAGCGAGGTACGAGAACACTCAAATTGAAGTTGAATTGATGTTTTTTTTCAGTTTCGTCCCTAGACTTCGATACAACTTTACGAGTCTTTTCTATGGTATACAGGGACTAGTTTTTTTGCTCCTTGGTGTTGAAGTGATCTTGTATGGCATCAAGTATGACCGAAATCTAGGTATAGTAATCATTTTATTTATTTATTTATTTAATTTTATTTGTTTTTCATGACTTTTACTGAAAACCTGAGCTCTAAGTAGCACTCAGGCTAGGATTCATATGTTCATGCTCAATAAGTGTTGCTTGTTGCTTTTGTAATTTTGACGAACTTCAGGAGGCCTGGAGGACATTTTTGGAGTAACGGTGACGGTAAGTCTTATAAATTTTGTATTAGCCACGCACCGATGAATTCCGTTGTTTCAGCTCGGCTACTCCTACTGGTTCTCAACGGTAGCGGTAATGCTCGCAGTAGGTGCGGTCGGGATGGTGGGTGAAGTAGCTGCGTAAAGAGCGCGACCTCATGACTGTGAATGTAACTAGTGTAAGTGTGGTGGTGTCCCGTCGATGCGTGCGGTCGCGCTGCGCTGCTGTTTGCTGCACTTTTCTCTTACGCTTGCAATTCCAGTCCTGTTTGGCCGCTTTTCACTTGCTCACATGTTTAGAACGCCAATATTGATTTTTTATTGATTTTCCTTGGTCAACACTTATTTTTTCACTTAAAACACAGCCAATGCAATTTGCAACGAGCTTTACAGCATTACTGACAATGTTCGGGTACTTCAATACATTATTCACCCGCTGGCAAATCTCATCTCCGCCCACCCAGTAATGAACTACCTCCAGGTTTGGTTTGGAAGTGTCACTGAGGAGTCTAGAGGAAAGAGTGATTTGGTAAAGTTTGTGGATAGTTGACAAGCGCAAAGTTTCATCACTTTTCCTTCCTTCAGTAGCTCCAGCTCAACGAAACTGCAGCTTACAGCCTGAAGCTTGTTTTTCTAGTAGGACCACCATCAATGAGGATAATCCTCTGAAGATTCACCCTGTTTCTACTTTGTTTCGTCCCATTTCTACTCCACATTGGTGTAATCAGAGACAACCTACCTAGAACGAGTGAAATGGGAATTTTGATTTTGCAAACATTTTCCATTTCACATATAAAAGGTCAATCAAGCCTTCATGTTTCCTATATCAAATAAAATTGTTTTATCAAATGAATGTCTTGATGTTTTACCCTGAACTGAATCTTTGGCTATGTTGAACATCACAATTGCCGTTAATGCACATTGTTAATCCTTAGTCGCCGTTTCATTTTTCGAATAAAGATATTAAAATAATTGTTTTGCTGCAACTCATTTCAGAAGTGGTACGGTTCATACGATGTACGGAATCATATCGGAACATCTGATTCTACAAACTACGTGTGGTGAAAAATAAGTCTCATAGTTATATTACATAATGTAAAAGCTTTTATTTGTCGTTTATGAAAAGAGATTCGTCACAGGTGTAACATTCATGATCGGCATATTTCCACTGTGTGTTCCGGAAGAAGCCTTTTTTGAAAAGAAACTTTCGCAGTAGGACTTGAATGGCTCATATTTGCTGGCACATTGAAGGCCTTGAAAGGACAACAATGCTATACAAAAATACTGTGTGTTCAGCTATGGTTTTAGCCGTTGATCGCAATCATTGACCGATATCCTGAACAAGGCTTAGCGCCAATCGGCAAACTATAGCAAACTAAAAAGCCATGTGACAGTTAACGATCGCACTATTTTTTCATTGCTGGCACATCTGCTTCTAGGTCTGCCTCCGTTTTTGCAAGAGCAAACTTACGCCAAACTGTAAGAGAATCGCGCCGCGCCTTAGCTCGATGGAAGTTCTACCGTGATCATTGACAAATTATACCATACTACACCATTCTGCGTTCAGAACTCTTGTTCAAAATTAATCACCCCCCCCCCCCCCCCCTTCCACACCGCTTCGCATGGCAGAGACTCACAAAGAGATAGGCATTTTGCCAATTCTGCTTGAATGCTAGAGTTTTGTTGAGTTTTGAAGGTCTTCGTTCACTAGAAGGGCCAGTGTCAAGTCTGGAGGCCTGGATGGTAACAGCCTGTGAAATGCTTTAAAAGATCATAAACAAAAAAATCTGTGCCTGAACTTTGAAGTTCCTTTGAAGACTTAGAAGTTCAAAAATTCGAAGTTTTGATAAATTAGGGCTCAAGACGCTCTTGTTTCCCTGAGTATAGGTGATTCGAATAGTTCTAATATACGTCTCTGAAAAACTCGAAAAGTCAATCACATGGAGGACACGGTTCTGGCTGTCTGAACGTTTTAAAATGCAATGAATGTAAGTAAGCAATTGAGCCTGTTAGAGAGCAATCAGCCCACGAATTAGGAATTACGGCAGGATAGGGCCAAAAATGTATGTAGTCTGTCCTAACATCATGGGAGTTTGAAATATGTTGTGAAACGTTTCTCTTCCACTTTGAAACTTGGCTAACCGTTCCAGATGAGTCATACAAGGCTTGCATGGTTATGTTATCACTACGCCACACCGAGAATCACCCTGATTGGGCAGTCTGGGGCTTTTTTAAGTGACGATAAGACTTCTGTTCACACAAGTCATTCGGCAACCTTCTTACCATCTATCCAATATGCCAAGCCATTTAATGAAATTGCTAATTGGGGCTACCATATGGGCTGTTCTCGCATTCGTTTTTATCTGTATTAGCCTATTTACGCAGGGTTCGTTTACACTTTGAGTATTTCTCTTTACTTGTACTTTTTCTACTCCCGAAAGTGAATTCCGCGAAGTCCGCTGGTTTCATTCTTTCTGAGCAGTTTTTTTATGTTTACTCTTAACAGCTTTTTTATATTTACTCTTATCTAGGCGGTAAGAAATGGATTTAGTATTTCGCATAACCTGCGGCTTTCCCTCAATCCTCCAGTTTCAATGCCGTTAAAAATAGAGCCGTAAAGTAACCAAAGGAATAAAAATAGTTTCTAACAACGCTAATGTTACCCAAGGTAGGTAACGTCAGAAGTACGAGTAAGTAACAATGAGAATGTCCTGGAAATTGATAGTATGATATTTTCCGGCATCCATTAGCTGCTTAAATGATGAAGTTTTGTAAATAGCAATGCCAGATTACCACCCTCTGTCACAAAGAAATGGATGAACACAAAAGTATTGAGTAGGTTCTCAAGGCCCATTAAGAGATGGAACAATTGGTACGAAACTGCCGTCGTTATCGTTGCCATATCGTTATCGTCAATATGCTGGCGATAAGACGTCAGGATTATGTAGTAAACGCTGAAATCCCATTGCCGCTAACTCTTAGAATTTCATAAAGTGTTGGATTTAACAGGGTGTATTCGAAGCTCTACGAACCATTTCGGGAATATACCTGTGGGCAGCCGTTAAGTAACACTTTCTCGATTTCTTTCTCAATAAGTTGAGTTGTGAACTTCAAAATCTATGGTGTAATCGACTTTTACAGAATATCGATCAGAACTAGTCAATCGGGTAATTAGTAAGCTGAATGAGGATGTTTATGTAATGCTCACAAACCAGAGATGTGTAAAAGCCATCACTGGTCTATAGATTGAAAGGGATTCAATCGAGAATGTCACGATTATCACTGAGAACTTCGATTGCCTGAAGTTCTCGAAAAAAATGGGACCCAAGTAACCAAGTAGAACAACGATAGGAAAGTTTAAGAAGACGATGTTTACGGGTTACCGCCAATTTTTCATTGCCCCTAGAGATAGTATAGTATACAACAGAAAAAAACACCTGAAATAAAGTAAACCGTTTACTGCATCCCTTGTTACCACTTGTCAATTTCCAATCTGTTCTCCTTTAAAATTATCGTTTTTTACTTGCTGGTATGTACTGGTTTCAGATTGGGTTGATATCGGCATCTCAGGAGTTAGTGGATCGGTGGGGATATTTCCATGGCAATGCGTGTCTTCGAATACCTGCAATGTCTTTTGGGATGTAAGTGCGTCAAGCAAATACGTCTACGAAGTAAATCTGCTCCAAATGTAATGGACATACCATCTGAATTGTAAACTGAGAAATGGTCAATCACTCAGGCGATGAGAAGTACTATCCGTGTTTGCACACTTCATCAAAAAATTCGTGAAAGTCTAATCAATAATCGGGCACTCCATGGAACATTTAATCAAAAGCACTAACTTTAGACTGCTGATGGATGGGACAAATGCTTCTTCTTTTTGATGTTGTTTGCTTTTATATTCCAATTTTTCGCACTCATTACTGCAGCAGTGGCACTGTAAGTCTCGAAATCGTCAATATTGAGTCATTCCAAGAAAAAAGGCGGTGATTCAGAAATCTCTGAGAAGAGATCCTTCTCATTTGGATCTTTGATGCCAGCCTACTATATGTACATCGATTCCAAGGATAATCAACAGGAGTCATTCATTGGCTTCTCAAAGTGAATTTGAGTGAAGTCCACTAGGTCACCGCGCGAATCTTTCGCGTGCGGCAAGCGGCAGAGCACGACCTCACAGATAGTTGAGTAGCGGTAAAACAACCTTAGTCAGTATAGCAATCAAAGCAGAAATCTTTATGGCTCGTATGTATATTACTTGCAATCTGGGAAATGTGATGAATCAGTTGTCGCAGCCCACCTCGGCACTTTAGCTGAGCTTCAATAGAGCGAAGTACGAGAACACCCAAAACAAACTTGAATTTCTGTTTTTTTTCAGATTCATCCCTAGATTTCGATACAAATTTACCCATCACTTCTGTGGGACACAGGGACTAATTACTGTGCTCCTTATTGCTGAACTGATCTTGTATGGCATCGAATATGACCGAAATTTAGGTATACTGACTAGGTAGCCCTCAGGCTTGAGTTCATGCGCTTATGCTGAACAAATGTTGCTTAATGCTGTTGTAATTTTGACAAATTTCAGGAGGACTGGAGAACATTCCTGGAGTAAGTGTGACGGTAAGTCTTATAATTTTGTATTAGTCACGTACCGATGAATTCCCTTGTTTCAGCTCGGCTACTCCTACTGGCAGTCACTGGCAGCGGCAATATTCTCAACAGTAGCAGTCATGATCGGTGGAGCAGCTGCGAAAAGAGCGCGACATCATGACTGTGAATGCTACTAGTGTAACAGTTCCGCTGAGGCGTGCGGTCGCGCTGCGCTGCTGATTGCTGCACTTTTCTTTTGCGCTTTTTATTCCAGTCCTGTTTAGCCTCTTCTACTTGCTCACATTTTTAGAACTGATTTCTTTACCGATACTGATTTTTTACCAATACTGATTTTTTACTGATTTTTCTTGGTCGACACTTATTTTTCCGCTTAAAATATAGCCCACGTAATTTTTCAACGAGCTCTACAGCATTACTGACAACGTTCGGGTACTTTAATACATTATTCACTCACTGGCAAATCTCATCTCTACCCACCCAGTAAAGAACTACCTCCAGGTTTGCTTTGGAAGTGTTACTGAGGAGTCCAGAGGAAACACTGATTTTGTAAAGTCTGTGGATAGTTGACAAGCGCGAAGTTTCATCACTTTTCCAATCGCATCGCATCTCATCGCATTTTCCATTTCAGATATCCAAGGCCAATCAAGCCCTCGTGTTTCCTATATCAAATAAAATTGTTTTTCAAATGAATGTCTTGATGTTTTACCCTGAACTGAATCTTTGGCTATGTTGAACATCACAATTGCCGTTAATGCACATTGTTAATCCTTAGTCGCCGTTTCATTTTTCGAATAAAGATATTAAAATAATTGTTTTGCTGCAACTCATTTCAGAAGTGGTACGGTTCATACGATGTACGGAATCATATCGGAACATCTGATTCTACAAACTACGTGTGGTGAAAAATAAGTCTCATAGTTATATTACATAATGTAAAAGCTTTTATTTGTCGTTTATGAAAAGAGATTCGTCACAGGTGTAACATTCATGATCTGCATATTTCCACTGTGTGTTACGGAAGCCTTTTTTTAAAAGAAACTTTCGCAGTAGAGTTCGATTGGCTCATATTTGCTGGCACATTGAAGGCCTTGAAAGGACAACGACGCTATACAGAATCACTGTGTGTTCAGCTACGGTTTTAGCCGTTGATCACAATCTCTGACCGATATCCTGAACAGGGCTTAGCACCAATCGGCAAACTATACCAAACTAACAAGCCATGGGATAGTTTACGATCGCAACATTTTTTCAATATTGACACATCTGCCTCAAGGTTCGCACCTGCCTCCGTTTTTGCTGCTGTTATTCAAAGCTGCTGAAAGCAAACTTACAGCAGTAAACTATATGGGAACCGGTTTTGGCTTGATGGATATACTAGCAAGATTAGTAACAAAATTATACACAAATTATACCCCTTACACTCCCAGAAAATCGATGGCCAAAAGTTTCGTTCCATTCGGAACCCTCCTTTATGATCTCCTTCCCACCTCCCTCCCCCTCCCTGTCTGGACACCTAATACTTCGGAGAAAAAGCTTGTTCTCGCTGCCACTGGACTTTAGGTCTTGAGTCTAACGAATTCGAAGTTCTGATAAATCAGAGCCCAAAACGTACTCGTTTTCTCGAGATCATGGGGTTTTGAGAAAGTCATACAAAATCTCAGGAAAGATCCAAAAGTGAGCCACATTGAGGAGTTCTCGTTCATAACTGACGGCCCCGACCGCCTGAAGGTTATAAAATGCAATATAAGTAAATAGTTAAGCCTGTTAGAAGCAATTATCCCTCAAAATTCGGCATTTAGCAGGATAGGGCCAAAACCGTACAAGTGCCTACCCTGAGGTCATGAGGGTTTGAAACATTTTTCAAAACGTTCTTGTTGATTTTGAAATTTGGCGAATCATTCCAGATGAGTCACAAAAGGTTTCCACGATTCTCTTATCACTATGCTACACTGAGCCTTGAACTCAAACAATGATTCATCCTGATTGTGCAATTTGGGGCTTTTTTAGGTGACGATAAGACTTCAGTTCACGCAAGTCATTCGGCAACCTTCTCTCAGCATCTATCCAATATGCCAAGCCATCTCATGAAATTGTTGATTGGGGCTACCATCTGTGCTGTTGCCACACTCGTCTTTATATGTATTAGCTTATTTACTCAAGGTTTGTTTATACTTCTCGGCTTGTCTTTGTTCAAGCTACTTCTTTTTCTTCTGATTAATCCCAGGCCATCTAAGGGTTTTACTCATTCCACATTACTTAGACAGTTTTGTTATCATAACCCTAAATACTTTTATTTTATTTTTTAAAATTGGACGGTGTGACAAGGATTGAACTTTCTGCAAAAGTGCGACTTAATTCCTCCCATTTCAGTTCTGTTAATCGAAAAGAGCTGTAAAAAGTAACCGGTTTAATATAGTCAGTAACAACGCTACCATACGCTGCCGCACACAGGTCCTTATTGGTACCCAGAGTAGGTAAAAGTACGAGTAGAAGTAAGTAACGATGGAAATATTTGGGGAATCAGGTAGTAAGGTATGTTCAAGTGTTCAAATAGGAATAATAAGCAGTAAAGTTGAATAGGGAAAACTTGTATTTAATCACGCCAGACTACTCTCCTCTGTCACAAAACACAAAAGTTTCATGAAGGTAATAAATGTTTCAATTGGTTTCGAAGGCCCATTAAGAAATCGGAACAATGGGTACCAAAATGACGCCGTTATCTACGCCATATCAATATGCTGGCGTCAAGACGTCCGGATTAGTAAACGCTGGAGTCCTACCGTTACTGAGTTTGGAAAATTCGTAAAGTCGCTGTATTTCGCAGAATGAATTCAGGGATTATGGAATATTTCGGAGATATACCTACAGTAGCGCTCAAAAGTGTTCGGTGATATGCTTTGACGCTTTTTCGTTCATAACTTTTTTGTTAGTAGACCAAATCGCGCGAAATTTGGATATGTTTAACTAGAGCATATTTCACCCTACCCAACCCTATTTCACTGCAAAGCTGCAATATCCACAGGTCGAGTAAGGTGTTTGTTGCGGTAGCACATTTTGCTAAAACTAAAGTTGTTGGCGTCTGCACTTATTAGCACCTTATGTTCGTTTTTCCCATCTACTGTGTTCGGCGTTACTGCTCGCACACTTTAGACATGACAAAAAGGAAAGAGATCCTAGAAAAACCATCATCAGCATTTGCAGTCGATTTTATTTTCATGCCCTTTGGAATATCTGTAACACGACCAGATTGCAGGTTAATAGTGGTAAATATTCAAAATACACCCACGCTCCAAATATAGAAATTTCGCACTATTTGATCCAGTAGGAAAGGAGTTACGACTGAAAAGTTTGGCTGATGAACCATTTCACCGAAGACTTTTGAGCGCTACTGTATAGGTAACTGTTAAGCAACAACATCTCGCCCCAATTCTTCAACAAGTTGTGCTATGAGCTTCAAAATCCATGGTGTCATCGACTCTATCTAAATGTCGACTCCTTAATCGGGTAACTAGTAAATCGGAACTACAACTGAATGAGGATACCCATGTAAATACAAAACAGAGATGTGTGGAAGGCATTCAACGGTCTAAATTAAATGATTTTATTCAAAATTACCATTTCTCTTGCTATTAAATCTCCGTTTCAGGTTGGGTTGAAGTCGATGTCACAGAAATCGGCCTGCAAGTTACTGGATCGTCCGGGATTTTTCCATGGAAATGCGTATCTGCGGGTACCTGCAATGTCTTCTGGAATGTAGGTTTCGTAGTAGCCCTGTTTCAAATAGACACTACTAGTACAAATATTGTAAGTCCTCTGAGAAAAATTCGAGGCAATTGTCACTTAATTCAGTGATGAGGAGTTCTGTCGTTCGTACACTACGTCGGAAATTCGTTACCGTCCAATCAATAATCGTACATTACGTGAAACATTCAACACTGAGCACTATTTTTAGACTGCTGATGGATGGGACTTTACCTTCTTCTTTTTGATGTTGTTTGCTTGGATATTCCAAATTGCCGCACTCATTACTGCATTCGTGGCACTGTAAGTTTGAAAAGGACAACTTTACTTCAGTACTGAATAATACAAAAAAAAATCGACGGTCCAGGAACCTCATGAAGAGTCCCTCCTTTTTTGGATATTTTCTGACCCAAGGCCATCATAAAATCGATTGGCAGGAGAATCAACAGAAGTCATTCATTGGCTCCTTAATATACAGTAACCTTGAGTGTGTACCGCTAGGTCACCGCGCGAATTTTTCGTGTGTGGCGGGCGGCAGAATGATTCATGATCCCATAGTTGTGCAATCGAGTATTGGTAAAACAACCTTAGTGAGCAAACAAACAAAACTTCTTCATGACCCGTAGATCTCTATTTCCTGGAAAAAAGCTACCGTAGTCCTGCTCGGAACTTTGACAGACCCTTTATTGGAATCTACAGAAGTTTATAGTTTACAGAACACCTGAACTTAAGCCGAATTTCTTTTTTTTTCAGGTTGGTTCCTAGACACCGATACAAATTTATGCATCAATTCTGTGGCACACAAACACTAATTACTCTGTTCCTCATCGTTGAATTGATTTTGTATGGAATCGAATATGACCGAAACTTAGGTAAAGTGATCATTTTTGTTTTCTTTGGCAGTACTTTTCAGTAAAAACTGGCTCCCAATAGTGGGTCCGGGAACTTCTCCCCTAACACGGCGTCGCACACGCTGCACCCGCCGCCTATCGCAGGATTGAGATGGAAGATTGGAGCGCGCAATTTGTGAGGTGGGGAGTCCTTTATTTATTTGAATTGGCTGGGCGCTCTTTTCAATTTCAATGCGGTCTTGATCGTCGTTTATGTAGGAGGAGTCATTTTAATTAATCAAGTCTAGTAAACATGAAAACTAAAAAGAAACAGAAGAAAAATCGATAAAATCCAATGAAAAAGCAAGCCAGTCAAGGAAAAATATCGCGTCCCATCGATCGGCGGGAGGCGGGGTGAGTACGGTAATTGCAGTGACATTTGCCGCATGCCGCAAGGGAGAATGCCGCGATAGGGGAGAAGTTCCGTTACTCCCCAATAGTAGGCTAGAGACCATATGCTTATGTTCTATAAAAATTACTTCCTGCTATAACTTTGACGAATTTCAGGAACCCTGAATTACATCCCCGGAGTAAGTGTGTCGGTAAGTCTAAAAAATTCTGTATCAGACACCTACCAATGATTTTCCCTGTTACAGCTTGCCTACTCCTACTGGTTGTGCCTGGTAGCAGCAATCTTCTCAGTAGTAACATTTATGATCGCTGGAGCAGCTACGAAGAGAGCGCGGCATCATGGCTGTGATTACTACTAGTGTAACAGTTCCTTTGAGGCGTGCGGTCGCGTTGCGCTGCTGTTTGCTGCACGTTTCTCTAGCACTTACAATTCCAGTTCTGTCCAGCCACTTTTCTTTTGCTCACATTTTTTGTACGGCAATATTGATTTTCTACTGATTTCTCTTCATCAACACTCACCTTTTCATTTAAAATATAGCCAGCGCATTTTTTTTACTAGGCATTGAAGTCTGCAGTATTACTGACAATGGTCGGGTAATTACATTATTCACTCACTTTCAAATCTCCCACGCAGGAAAAAACTACCTCTAGCTCAGGTTTGGAAGTGCTACCAAGGAATTCACAGGAAATTGATAGCGACTGACCTGGTATAGCCTGCAGATAGCTAACAGGCGCAGGTCTGCATCAACTTTTCCTTCCCTTCAGTAGTTCAAGGTCGACAAATCTGCAACTTACGATCTTAGCCTTATTTTTCAGGTAAAACCACCTTCAGAGGGTCCCAACACCAACCCAGTTTCTAACTTGAATTCATCAATTTTCTCTCTACATTGGTGTTATCAAAGCCTACTTGATTTTACAAGAATTTTTTATCTCGTATATTGATAGTTCATCACATATATTCCATGTCAAATGAGGTTGTCCTACAAAATTAGTGCCTTGAAGTTCTACCATAAACTAGCTCCCTCGCACCTCTTGTTAAGTTGGTCAATTAACGTTGAATTACTGTGTTCTTCCTCAATCGCTGTTTCATTTTGAATAAAATTTCTAAAGCATCTGTTTTATTGTAATTCATCACAGAAGAGTGTGAAACGGTTTGGTAAAAGTTGTTGATGCAGGATCTATCAGCCGTCGCAAATTATCTGTAAGTGAGTTGCTTCCCCTAAATTACTTACTTCTATGCGTGAAAAACTACAAAGTTGGCTCTAAACAGCTTTGAAGAGCAAAAAGGTCATAGAACTTTCATATTCGGCAGATATGATAAGTGATGTGACCCTAATTTTGCAAAAGTTTTGAGGATAGGTATGTAGCTTCAAGAGAGTCCGCGAGTCCTCTGTTACACGCTCGATTGAACATTTTGGCGGTAAAATGAGAAGCTCATTTGACGGGGTTAAGTACAGTACGAGAATCTTCCATCACGATATTCTTGGATCGAATTGGAATCGCCGAACTCGTAAGGCTTCCCGATCGCCTATTGCAGAGAAATAACAGCAGTTTACAAAGGGCTGCTTTCATAGTCCGCGATCCGGCCCGCGAGCGCGCCGGCCGAGGGCGACGCTTGCCCCATGTTTACAACTGAATCTTGATCGATACCGCCGGCCGAGTAGTCCCCGACTTTGACGCTCGCGGGCCGGATCGCGGACTATGAAAGCAGCCGAACATCGTAATAAAACAGACTCAGGAACTGATTCCCGGGCCGTAAGAAACTGCTGTCAGCATCACTTCTCAAGTCTACAGTATGAAAGTCTACAGTAATAAAAATGGCTAAAGATAAGTTCTCCACCATTGATTAGTCTCGTCCGTGTTGTGCTCCCCACATTCGACTTCTACTCAAAATCGTAGTGACGTTTCGAATAAGTATGAGGCCGATACAATAGCGGTAGCCAGCTGAAGCACAACTCCATGCTTTCTACCCTCTCAGACGAGCCTCGTATCAATTACACAACCCAGTAGGGATTGAAAGTATCGGTGTTCTGGGCTGATATCGATACGGACCATGCGTCCATGCGTGTGTGATAGTGTGCCACTTGTCTATTCATCACCTTGGTCCATGATATGGTTATACTAATGATGAAATGTAGCTCATGTACAGATATTGTATTGCTCTTAAAGGCATGATTCACGATAAAAATGGTTACTACGCTCTTCCCCTAGAAATACTCAGTGGCCCCCAAAGGGTAATAGAAAGGACGCTCTCGCGCTCAAAAACTGGACGGTCCGGGCATAGTGGAAGTCCTGTTCCCGGCTCGCGCGACCTTCCCGCCCCTCGATCGATGTCACGTCAGGCGAGTGTCGAGGCGATACAAATTGCGATTATTTGTTTTAGGACCCACACACAATCAGCTGATCGCCAAGTGATGAAGCGATGTTTTCCCCTATTCTTTTGTTCTCCGTTTTCTCCCTGCTGTTGCAATCCCTAATTCAATTTCCTACCCCAAGAGGTCAAAGAAGGTGAGTTTTTTTTGCTGTCACTAAGGTTTTTTGTTTACTTGTGCCTACAAGTGAATGAATTTTTGCTTACCGTTGTCAGTTATTTGCACCAGGACCCACACGTACGCAATGAAACGCTGTGCATAGCTTGTCCAGGCGCCCCACTCTTTTTCATTCTTCTGATCTCATTCTCGTCCAGCTCCCTTTTAAACGATTTTTCGGAGCCTTATTCCTCTTTGTAAACACCAATTCACGCAGTTCCTTCGCCTCCATCGCTCCACTCTCTATCTTATCTTACATTTTTCGTCATAATCTGGATTACCCAAAATTGTGCCTCTAACTTGGCAACTCAACAAATGCTCCAACATCCCTGAAATTCGCCAGTGCCCTTAGGCTGGTGAAGACTTCGGGAATTTTCTGGCGATTCCCGGTGGTAGGCAGACCTAGACCCAAGACCTAGAGGAGTGTTCCTCCCAATTCAAGGTATTGTAATAAAAAACAGGTTACTATTCATTACGGTACCTGTGTAACGTTTCGCAGGAACTAATGCCTGGAAAATATCGGAGTACACAGGTTTTGAGCGAAGCCAGTCTGCACACTTACAACAGCCACGATGTTGTGCCCATTGCATGTTCCAGGACCTTTTTAGGCTGCGAAATTCGTCGTCAGTGACCCTACAAAAACTATTAGGTTGATGCATAATTATTGCGGATTTTTTCGCGGCTTTTTTTCTCTCGATAGAACTTGAATATAAAGTTCGGGTTTTTTCTAAAAATGATCTACTTGATTTCCTCTACAAGAATATACTTGAAAATCCAACCGCATATTCGCAAAATTAGGCTTTACTACTTCGAGAAAGATTGGAAGGTGGCACAGTCATTCCGCGATCTCAGTAACTTTCCAGCGATCGTTCATTAGGTGATCTAGTGAAAGTACACATGACTTCCTCGAGGTCAAAACACGATTATTTTGATATTTTCTATTTTCCCTGCACTTTACCTGCCTCTATATATTACAATATTCTATATTAGCTGCACAATTATTGCGGATTTTTTTCAGCAAGTTTTACTCAAAGAAACTGTAGAAATACTAAGCAATGACATATTCAAACAATTACTCCGGAACTTATTCACCATCTACGTCAAGCACTGCTTCCCATTGATTGGTTAATCGGATCCCAGAAGCGAAGAAGTTTTGATCCTTACGGAGATCCACGCTTTGACATCGACCATCAAGTCATCCAAATCGACGTAACTCCTATTCTCTAGCCATTTTTTCGATGAACGGTTGACGAGATAATCCACAAAAGTTTTTGTTGGTGAATATGGCAAATTCAGGAGCAGATCCCATTTCTTGGTTGGCTTTGGCTGATTGTTCGATCGCCGATTTGATCGACGAAAGGTTACTGGGATCGCGGGACGACTGTGCCACCTTCCAATCTTTCTCGAAGTAGTAAAGCCTAATTTCGCTAATATGCGTATGGTTTATTGAGTATATTCCTGTAGAGGAAATCAAGTAGATCATTTCTAGAAAAAATCCGAACTAACAAGGGAAGGATCCCAAGTCGAAGTGGCCATTTGAAATGGGACCTATACCACTAGGCGTATTTTTTGATGCTGATTTCAAATCTGCATCCAAAATCTGCCAAACGATTCTCTGAACGAAGTATGGAGGTGGTCTCCGGGGAACGCTCCACAGGGGGAAAGCTCAAAAGCCATGGTCGCCGGCAGTCCAGCAGTGGCAGCTTGGAGTGGAGGTAAGCGTGACGCTTCATAGGCACGGGACCAAGGATCGGGTTTGATGGGCGGCGGCGTTTTTGCATCTTGCGAGACTTTTTTCTCCAAGTTGGAAAAATCTTCTTATGTTAGTTTTACCGCCTTCAGCAACTTACTAAATGCTGGAGGCGAGCCAGTTCCCACTTAAACTGTCCTCCACTGCTGTCGATTAGTTTTCAAAAAAGGTCGGGGTTGTGGTCAGTTTTCAAAAAAGGTAAGGGTTGCCATGTGGCAAAGGCGACAAAGTATGGTATACATGGATGGATGTAACACTAAAGAACAAGAAGTATTTTGGATCCTGTGATTTTGAACGCGCCCTTACAAGGAAAGAGCACAAGATGATAGATAGTTTCTCCTCTACCTTGCGGAATCATTTTACGAAGACCTCGATATTGAGACTGCGTGATTGAGGACGAGGGGGCCGATCCACTGTGGGAACCGGATGCTGAAGAGGAAACAGCAAGCACATCTAGAGGGTCGTTGATGTTTGGTCGCTGTCGGTTGACGCTCATTGTGGAAGACTTTTTTGTTTTAAACACTGCGTGCTGGATTATCGTATCCGCTTATAATAGGTAAAAGTTATCTTACAGTGAATTTGAAATGTATAATAATAAGATTAGAATTTTTGTAATGTTGGTGGTTGGAGTAGATGTCAGACGGCTTAAGTGGGAACTGGCTCGTCTCCAGCCTTTAGGAAGTTGCTGAAGCCGGTAAAACTAACATAAGAAGATTTTTCTAACTTGGAGAAAAAAGTCCTGCAAGATGCAAAAACGCCGTCGCCAATCAAACCCGAACCTTGGTCCCGTGCCTATGAGGCGTCACGCTTACCTCCACACCAAGCTGCCACTGCTGGACTGCCGGCGACCATGGCTTTTGTGCTTTCCCCCTGTGGAGCGTTCCCTGGAGACCGCCTCCATAACTTCGTTCAGAGAATCGTTTGGCAGATTTTGAATGCAGATTTGAAATCAGCATCAAAAAATACGTCTAGTGGTATAGGTCCCACTTCAAATGGCCACTTCGACTTGGGATCCTTCCCTTGTAAGTATTCAAATTCTATCAGGAGAAAAAAAGCCGCGAAAAAATCCGCAATAATTATGCATCAACCTAATACTAAGTCAAGTCAATCACTGTTGAGTGAAATCTCTCCATTCCTTCTATGACTACGCTTCCAGGAACAATAAGCTACGTTTAAAGCGCAGAATTTCCATTTTATCGAGCCTTATCGCTCGTCAAGGAGTCCTGCGTCCGGGCGATAAGTGGGTGTATGGATGAGAGTCAATATCATTGAAACGGCGTTTTGATTACTCTAGACTGATTTCTGATTACGTTGTTCTTTCAATGCCGATCACAGGTAACACTGAAAATCAGGACGAAAGCGGAACTGATGCCGACGACAATGAAGGTGATTCTTATTCTTTTCCTATCATGGCATGTTTAACATGGAATAGACATCTGTTTAGTTCATCGAATGGGCCCATATTCGCTTTCTGCCATAATACTCTTTCTCCTTAACAAGTTCCAGCCTTATCAATCTTCAGCAAATTTATTTTCTTGAAAAGCTCGATACGTTGAAGTTCTTTGAACAGACCAGGGAACCATGCCACCCACAGAATCGTTGACTTAGCAGAAATGCCCTCATAATAACTCCTCCGACCTCCTTTTCTAGCCATCGTCCTCTTTCCAATCCAGGAAATCGATCTTCTCGTGTCCCATTGATTATCGACTTTATATAACGAGCGCCAGTGACGTTATCTCAGTCCCTATGACGAGATGGTGCAAACCACCAAGCTTTCTTGCTTGATTATCTTCATCCGATTGATTTCTTCTTTAGTCCACAGCTTCGTGGAAGACTTCATCTTCTGGACTTTGTCTATAAAAATGGAAAACGGATCAACTACATCTTATCGGTGACGGACATTAGGGATTAGAATGTACGGAGCTTGGTTAGGCCGCTGAAGTCCACCACAACTTCTTAAGGAATCCATGGTAACCACATACATAATCATCCTCGCATCCCATCAAAATGAAGTCATCAGTTGGGCAGATCCGCGAATAGATGGATTACATCAATACCTTGAGAATACTTGTTTTTGCCGCTCTCCAGTTCCATCTTTTGCAAAAAACGAAGTATTTAAATTACGAAATCAGTTCCCATCGAATAACTACAATATCCCATAGGAAACTGAGGGTAGTCCTGAACATTGAAGCTATGTGGGCAGAGTGGAGGTCGAAAAGCGACTAGCTACTCTCCTCCTGCATATTTTACCAGGAAATCATGAACACTGAAGTTTCCCCAAGAAATTGGCCGATTACTGCAGAGTGGTCTAAGGTGGTGATAAGGTGACGTGTGCGTTGTTTACATTTTGTATAAGCAGTACACTAGTGCGGGAAACATAGAATTTTCGATGAAAGTTAGACGCTGTTTGCTAGTCAGTAAAGTAAAGTTTAAACAGAGTACACAAATAAAATAAATAAAAAAAAGGAGTCATCTCGAACTTATTCGCTTTGTTCTGACATCTCATTTACCTTGAGCAATTGCATAGCAGTATCACCTGTCACCTGTCGTGA
Organism: Haemonchus contortus; assembly: GCA_000469685.2. Classification (NCBI taxonomy): domain Eukaryota; kingdom Metazoa; phylum Nematoda; class Chromadorea; order Rhabditida; family Trichostrongylidae; genus Haemonchus; species Haemonchus contortus. Next base: position 39,448,679 of record LS997567.1, on the reverse strand, counting down.
TGACAGTAATGACTTGGCACTTTTACAGATTATGAAGACGAAGAGGAAGGAATTCAAAACATCTACCTTCATGTATGTAACGAAGAGGGCCAAGAGTTCGCCGGAGTGACCACATTCCATGGAATGGTATGACTTTGCGGTAGAAAGTTCTTGACCACCGTTTCACTCCATTTGTTAGCGAGCTCCCTTTGAGACTACGGTCTACAGGGGCAAAGAAGGCTCACAAGAGGGCGAGGTGGCATACTTGAAAGCCATACCCCATTGTTGTGTACATTGCCATTAGTTATGTAAGGATAAAAGCCTGTAGGGTCGGTATTGACTACAGTTTAGCTTCTACTAGTTACCTAGTTTAACATGGCAAAATAGGCGGTAGACTAGTGCCAAGCAAGTTTCAGATTCGCATCTTCACGTCGAGGACATGGACTTCATTGATATTCTGGGTACTGGTCGTCTCCACATGTTTGGTGTTTTTCATGATCTTCGTGAGTTATCAAATTCATTCAGAAACTACTGAAGTAGATATTTTCTGAAGGAATTCATAAAAACAATTAGGAAATTCAACGTGTGTAGAGCCTTTCTTTGGCTTTTTCTTTGCCATTTATCAGACCGCTTGGAAACCTCAGCAAAAGCTTTACAACTGTAACTGATGTCACCTACCTGTTCTGATTTTTAATCGTACTTGTTTATGAATTGCGTACTGGGTAATCTAGTAACTTTCAGAGCGGGTATATACTTTCAAATTATGCTAATGCAAATACTTTTATGCGCCGATATTCTGATGTAAATCACGTCGACAATGTATTCTTATTAATTTGTGGATCTCTGGAGTGAGTGTAGTTTTGTAGAATTCTACTGCAGTAAATCATACAAGTATTACAGGTTAGCTAGTCAGCACGTTTATGCGATTCCTCGAATCAGTTCTGTACATATCAAAGATGATTGCCTCACAATCGAAGCCCACACATTAAATAGGCGGTTGTCAATAGTCTTTCAACAAGGTACTTCAAACTACAGTATATTTTTAAAGTAACTTAGTACTAGAAAAAGGTAGTACAGTTGTCAAACTTATGTTTTGCCGCAGGTCTTTCCCTTTACCCCAAAAGTTTACTCATTAACACTGTCAGACTTCAGGAAAGTGGACGGTTGTGGAGGGTTTGGGTACAGCGACAACGTCGTGCTCACCTTGGTAAAACTATGTAGATTACCTTGACGGTCTCCTTGCATCTCCTCAGGACCCTTATTAGAGCACCAAAGTTTACTGCTCACTACAACTAGGTTTTTAGAAATAGTGACTAAGTCAAAAGGGCTTCACGAGCTTCCCTAGGGACCGACAGGGCCTAAATTCGAAAAAAAAATCCGTATTGAAAAATAAAAAAAACGTATTGAAAATTCCACGACTAATTGTTTGAAGATTAAGCGTCATAAAGAGTAAGGAAATGTAGTGGCAGTATATGAGAAAGAAAGAGACCAAGGTTGATAAATGCCGACAAATTGAAGTATAATGGTCCCTGATATGACTGAAATAGAGACATTTATTTAAGTCTGGCTTTTTTCAGATGTTGCTCCTACCACTGAAATATCGCTTGTAATTACCAGTTCATCCATTACCTCTCGACATCCAGTCTATCTAAGAAGTCGCCATCATCATCGAATATTCGTAGAGGCAACTCAAGTAGGCAAGTGTGTGGCTTTATTCTTTCCTGAAGAGTTAATAAAACTTGATTCATCGGTGAATAATAAAAAATGTTCTATTAGAGTAGAAAGGTAGGGGAGGGGTACTCAAATAAGAATGACCGGATGTGGAAAGACAGGGAAAGAGCAAATAGGTTCGGAAAGACTTTTACATGCGAAAAAGCTTTTCTGGAAAAGACTGAACTCGGAGATAAGAGCTCTCATATCCCAAAAAACCAATCGGCAAATGCGGTGGGTGGGTCGACGCCGTAGATCGAATCTGAGCTTAGAAATTCTTCAGGCTCATTTAGATGCCAACTTGTGGGGCAGCGAGATGGCAGTGGCTAACTATTCCCCTTTGTTGTGTAGACAGCTTTGGACATAGTGACTCATATTAGGGGTGAATTTTCTTATTCTGCCAGTATTCCAACTGTAGTGGGCGTTGAGCGCTCAGTGTTGGTAGACCGCGTTAGCGTGTTAGCATTAGAGCATTTTATTTTCAAAGCAGGATTGCATAGATCTTTTTCCTGGTGATATATATTATCTTCGTTACATTATACCGAAGTAGTCAAAGAAGAAAATAAGAAATGAGCATACAAGAAGTTTTGGAAAAAGTGAATAACGCGAACAACAAAAATTCGCTCAAGTGATCAACACAGCCAACTGCAGTATCAATCAACAATCCATGTTGTCAGCAGAGCGCGAGTGCTCAACGCTCAACGCCTACTCTGAAAAATATCAGCTGGATCAGTTGAATTGAAAATCACACAGCAGCAAAACCGCCAATTACTACTGCTAAACACGAACCAGGGGTTTGAGCAACGAAAAGCAGAGTGATAGATACTCAACTGCTCGTTTGAGAAAAGGTTCGAGCAGAACCTTCTCAAATTACTGAGACCAGAAGCGGATGAGTTCGGAAAGAATATCCGGGAAGCTTGAAATCCCACGAATGCTTCTGTTTGATTCTACTAGATATTATTACTTATTGCTTTCTTGTTTGTTTATTTGCACAACTTTTGTTCTAATGATTCTTTTATTCTTCCTGCCCCTGTTCAGATATCTCGACTAAATACAACACGTGCTCCATGTGTAAACGATTTCTGGGAGCTATCATGGATTCGAAAAGGTCGACCATTAATTGAAGACCTCGAACCGTATAGTTTACAGGTATACTTGCTTTGACTAGTCAAAGTAATCGATTTTTCTAATCGATGGTACCCTTTATAGAAATGCGAACGAATGCAGGCCATCGAGTGGACGCTGCAAGAGAAGGGTTGTGTTCCGATGAACATAATTGAAAGCACAACGCTTCCATCATGTCCGGAAGGGAATTTTCAACTTCATCACTCAATCCAAAAAGGTTGGTGTTCACAACCCCATACCCACCATTTTTACTAGTAAAAATCGACTTTGTAAACAAGTTCTCGAAAATTGGACAATAAGGACCGGCAGATAAAAGACAAGAGCTCAGTACCACTGCGATGTATTGTTTTAAGTAGTTTCCCTTCTACGCCTGCGCTGACAGTGGAAAGTTGAGAGTCATACTAAATTATTTTAGAATTAAGAGAGAGTAAAGTAAGCCCAAATTGCTATTGAGGGCTGAAAATTGCCAAGTCGTGGAGTTCCACAGTTGCCGGCAATCTCGCGGTCCGTGATTGGTTGACTAACTAGTCCACCAATCGCGGGCGCTCCAGCCCAAGACTCAAAAAGCTGTGTTCAAGACAGCTTGGCTGTACGAGAATTTTTCCTCGTTTTGATAGACGAGCAAACTTAATTCAGCATCTATCACAAGTGATTATTGATGCAAATATTCCAGTTCGCTTTTTTTCTTCGGTCAAAGTTTTCTCTTTTCCAGACTTCCCCTGCTATCCACCATGTTCTTCAGCAGAATGGCGGATCCGATCATCATACTCACGAATATCGCGAGGTTTAAGGATTTCTCTCGAATTCAACAAAAAAATGGAGGTACTGGTAGAAGTACGGAAAATGGGCATAACAGACGTATTGTGTAGGTTTTAATGGAACTCTTTTCTTCTGCAGCTCATTTTCAAACCAACGTAGGTTTAAGTTTTTCAGCATTCGTTGGAGGTGGTACATCGCTATTTCTTGGCTGTAGCTGTGTGACTTTGATGGAAACGTTTGTATTTCTTCTCAAGCTAGTGATACAATCAATCAATAAGGCCTCATATGAAGGTGTTGGTGCCGATGATGGTAAGCAAAGCGTCTACCATCACCATTCAGACTAAAATTTTAACAATGAACTACCAAGGTCCTATTTTAGTGGGGCCAAATTTCCCACTTCTCTCTTCAGATCTCTGTGGGCCTGCGCCCAGAGAGAAGGTTTCATGTTCAAGAATATAGTTTATTTAAATATCCTTACAACTTAATATGCTCAAAGTAAAAACTTTCAGAAACCAAAGTTGAATGTCCCGTCGCTGCCGATAGTTATGCTACTCAGACCTTGCAATCGAATCAACATATTCCACCGAAAGCTCCATCAAGTGCGTACCTTTCAAATCAATCAATAAGTCCACTTTTGTTTTCATTTTCGTTATTCTATGGCTATTCCTGTTAGGAGACGACATGAATGAGGGAGATGTTATCGGTTCCACTATGCCGGCGTCACCACATAAATCGATTCATTGTGTCCGGTGGGTATCGGTTTTTACTTCCAGATACTTCAGTTGATCAATAATTCATTCATGATAGTTACAGGTTCCTACAATCAGATGAGATTGTTGAAGATGAAACGCATCGGCACCACTATAGACCTCGTCCACCATCTTTGTCAGAATTAAAATTCAAGTGCGTTTTATTTTGAATAATCGCAATTTTGCTGTACTTTTGAAAATACTCACAAATATCTTCTTCTACTCAATAATATAGAAGGATATCAATGTAATTTACTTTTTCAGCAGCACATTCAACGAAATGGATACGCATAACATAGGTTAGTTACATTTAGAGTTTTATTTAAATTAATCTTTGACGTTGTTGGTCATTTACTTGGGTAGGCTAGTTTTCAGATCTGTATTTGAAGTTGTAGATTGATTCTGAAGTTAGATTTTGATTAAACCGACTTGTTGGAGCCAGCTGGCAGACAACCCACTGTTTTTGCTTTCCTGTAGGAGTCTGGCGTCAATTAGAATGGAACTGAGGGAGGATACAAGGATAAAAGGCTTGATTGCCTGGGGCAACGGAACTCTATCCGGATTTAGATGTTCGGATTATGGAACCGATAGCAACGCCCCCTATCAGCAGCCATTTTTGGTTTATTCACAGACTTGAACTGCTGTTTTCCCCATTTATTGTTCTCACTTTTCGGTGAAGTTGGCAGATTTTCAGAAAGATCTCTGAAGAATCTTCCGTTGAGTCAAAGGCTTACCTTCGACGGCAACATGGAACGTCGTCGTTTGAAACGACAATGCGCCGTTGATATTCCTGATGACAAACTCGATCAAGTAAGTTCACGTTAGGTACTCTGTCTTCAGAGAAATTCAGAGTACTCAGTAAATGACAATAACTCAATCACATCCAAGCTTTTCTACTTACTGATGAGTAGATGGTGAGGGATAAGTATCATGGCGTTTTTATAATTCCGGTTTCAATTTCAGTATCTCAGCGAACCAACCTGCAAACACTCGTTTTGTGATGACTTCGATCGTAAGCATCCAGCAAGACTCAAAAGTAAGTGGCCCTTCCGAGGTTTGGTTCCAATTTTTCCAAGTTGGAAGTAGATTAGTAGGAGTCATGACTTTGGTCCTTGGGCCAATTAGGGCTACCCCCACTATCCCGACATATCACAGAGCTGTTCCTTGGACCAAGGGAGCTACAATTTGGCTTGAATAGGAGCGTCAAAATAGCTCCACTTAAGGCCAGTATTGAAATCGCTTAACCGCTTTGGACATTCCCAAAGCATAGCCTCTTATTCATCTCCTTTAGCCGAATTGGAAGTAAGTAATCCCCCAAAGTAATCGAATGGTTGAAAAAGCAACGGCCCAGCTTTCAAACACACTGCTTCCGCTTACTTACACACAGTAATTTCTCTTGATTACAAAAAAAAATATTCTGAAACGGGGAACTTGCTTAATTGCAGGGCGTGGTAGCGACTACTCTACCATCTCCCGATATTATCTAAAAAAGCCGGCTTTAAATGGACATCTTATAATTGGGAGAAAACGATCTCACAATCGAGTCGTACTCATTATACTTTTATTTTCTACCTTATTTTATTTATTAGTACAAGAAACTGCTCAACTTCAAATTCCAGTTCGTCGAATTTCAAGTGTGACATCACGTGGTTCGACATCCAGTTCTCGAGCTAACGTTCACATCGTTGAGCATCCACGTCGTCGCAGTCAAATATACAATAAATTCATGACAATGAATGATTTTTGAAAACGTTATTTCGAAATTGTATTATTTGTAGTAAATAAAGATAATGTAGTATTATACGCGTTAGAATATGTACAGAAAAGGTGCCAACGAAGAGGATGAAATTCGGGAACATTTTGGAACACGGCAAAAGCAGTTTTGCAAACTGTTCTCTATTGCTTTTACTCTGGTTACTAAGAAGGACAGAGGATAAACTACTCTAGCGTTAATCGATCCAGTTTCGAGGATGCGCACTGGGTCGACATTCATTCAGAATAGTAGTGGTGTTTGGAAGGCATGTGTGGTCTATGCAATGACTTACGGTTGCCCACCGATGTACATGCAAGCTCTTTCGTCCTTTCAGATAGGTCTAATGCCATCTGATTGAACCCTTGGGGATGGAAGGCTTGGTTGGCCCGGACAAGTATCGATCTGGGATTCGAAACCGTGACCATGTGTGCTTGTCCTACTTTTCAACTCTCGGGTGAGATTTGGCGAGGGTGCAACAGTTTAACTTCTCACCCACAATGTTAATTACAATACTATCAACAGTATCATGTTTCCGTTTTAAAGATAGCTAATGACTTCAGCGATTCTCATGGTTAGCTGCGAGACAACTGCCATACTTATATGTATGTTACTTGTCATAGGTAAGTCTTAACTACAACGGCCAGTGTCTCAAGAAAAGGATGAAGTAACACAGTGTCATTAGAACGAGCTGTTCAAGAAGACAAAAGCTTCAAGAGTTCTGTATGAGAACATTCCTAAGCAGTAAGCCAAGTGTAAGCCAAAAATCGTTACAATGGCGTCACTACTTAAAAATGTACTTCAGACGTTCAGGGATTGGTTACAAGTTATCCGAATATGATGGTAGACACCAAAGTAGATGCCGAGGTGTGATGAAGAAGGGTCCGCGATTTTGAAGATGAGGGAGGGGTGAGCGCCGAGTGGTCTTCTGTATACACCGCACACATATCAATGACGACTCAAGTGGCCGTTCTCACTAAATGATTGAATCCTACCGACTTTGAGTGACCGTTGATCAGCCGGAAAAGTTTTCGTGATCTCCAGAAATTGTTTGAGGACTATTAACTAACTTAGTAAGAAAACCAACTGAAAAGTAATGTTTTTTGGGAAGGTTCCAGACCGAACAGCCTTAGTGCAATATCTCCCATACAATCGATAATTTACTACAAATACTGACGTTTTTCCATAAAAAATAATCAGACGAGCTCAAAGAAAGTTTGACATGCTAAAGCAGAATTTCAGTTGAGTTTGTTCTTTCAGTACTTTCAGAAATATTCAAAAACACCGCACGAACAGGGCATAAAAACCTCAAAAAAAAGGGAAATACAAAAAATGACGTATTGGAGAGAGGCTGAACTTATTAATTGAGTAGTTAGGTTACTAAGTTGTAGGAAAACCCCTTTAAAACCAAAGTATGTAGTCAGAACAACAGACTGGGGAGGGAACAAGGGGGGGGGTGTTGCCTGAGTAGACCAGACAATGAAATTCTCATTCATAGACAAGTGAATCGGCCTGTGACATCCAAGAGATTAATATGCAGGTCTTACCAAGGCTGTTGGGATAAATACAAGTTAAAGAGTTGGCGAGAAAACATGAGCCCAGTTGGAGAAGAAAATGACCGGGAGAGCGTCTGAATGGGCCTCATTTCCGTATTCTCTTCATCTCACCCCACACAAATACCCCATCAAGCTCAATGCGGGCGGCAATGATGAGGTCCGAATTGCAACAAAAAATCAACGGTCATTCTCAAGTGTTTTCTGTGTTTGCTCTGTGTTTGCATTATTTTCGTTGAAGGGACAGTTCACATTTAAAAAGGGCTCTTGAGATTTCCCTTTCTATTAGCCTCTGACCCTCAGAGATAGACCAAAGGACGCTGTCTTGTCGAAAAACGGCCAAGAAGGACGTAAGAAAGGCCTCAAAACCGGCATAGCCGACGTCCGCATCCAGGGTGCACAGGTTCTTAAGCGTTGTGAAAGCTGTACACCCATCGCAGCGGGACCCACAACTTGTACGCAGGCAGCTCACTAGAGCAGTGGGGCAAACACTTGAATAACTCGTCCAAATACCCCTCCCATGCAACACCTACCACCACATTCTCGCTCAAACCCCAATTTTAGTACTTTATCAAACCCTTATACTTCTCTGAACGCGCAGATTTTTGCGCTTTCATCGTCTTTCCGCGCTACCCTGAATTAACACTTTCACTACTCGCCTGAAACTCGATACCGTCAATATCGAACTGTACCGTTGAATACGCGTACAGATTACATCATAGTTGAGTCATCCGTGAATAAGATGACGGATCAAATCAAGTTCTGATTCGATTGAGCTGTTGCAGTTCAACAGCAAAGCCATGACCTGGAGAGCCTTCGAAACTTCTGGAAGACTTCGGGAGTGTACGTCAGTTTGAAGATCACCTGTGCGAGAGGACTACGGTACTACAGTGATGAAAATTCACTTGACACTTTGCCAAATGCCACTTTACAAGTTCGAGTGAGGTAAGAAAAGTGAAATGATACACAACTAAGCCTGCTTTGCTTATCCCTATTGGTAAATTAGGATTACTTCTGAAGCGTGGTAGGACCGACAAAACGATTTACTGCATGTTCAACAAAGAGCAGTGGCAGCGGCCTCAGCCACCGCCCGGACAATCGCACGCGACGTCGCGTAGCTTTGTCGATGATGAAATTTTAATTCTCGAATGGTACCTTTCTTCAGGTGTAAACGAATTTCTTCTCGCCTATGGAAATTTGATCTTTGCCCGATAACAGGCAGAACACCAGTTTTTCGATAACGTACTGGTAATGCGTAACGAAAGCCGATGTTGCGTGAGATTTCCTCGAGTGTGTATATAAGAGCATACTAGTAGGTGGGAAAAATAGTCTTTACTTCGAATTTACGCTTTACCAATTACAGCTTCACCAGTGATTAAAGTACGTTACAGAGCCCTTCGGACACACTGCAAGTGTAGGAACCTGGACATTCAGCATCGCTAGTACACGGATTGCCAAGTGAGTAGATCAGTTGATTCATATAGTTTCCTCTGAAATGTCATCAAATTAATGCTGAAACAATAGAGATGGAACAGCAAATTTGCGAATTATCATGAATTTCTTCAGTATTCTATAAGACATTTCCAATGCCGCACGCGCACCGCACGGCAACACACGCGGCGCGCTATCCTTAGGATATACTCTGCGCAGACGCAGACGCTTTTCTAAACGGCACCTCCTGACCGGCACTTGACGTAGGTGTAGGTGAAGTTGAGAGCGCATAGAAGCTGAGCGTACGGGCAACCTCATCAGATCCCAGCAAATTAACCGTAGCTACCCGAGTCTTCGGTAGATAATTATCGGTGGAACTTTTGTGAATCAATATAGGTTAGAAACGGGAATCTCTCCTCTCCATCCAAACGCTCAACACTCCCAAAAAAAGTTAAAAACTTGTTTCTAAAAATTGGAAACGTACGCTGGGCCATATTGGCAGACAGCGTAAGTGAACGACGAACAGTGTTGAATCGAGCAACCCAATTTGTGCGTGCGATCCCATGCCATCTGAACTGGGAATTTGAGAAGAACGATAACTCAAGGTCTAAACAGGAGAAAGGGACCAGCCGAGTTCACCTGTGAATAATGACCAATCTGCATATTCGGTCTATTCCATAGCTCTTGAGTTAGATTATTTGCCTGTCCCACACCGTAGTTTTTCAGTTCATCCCACCAGGCTTGCGAGGACTAAACATTGTCTATTCTTTACTGGTTTTGTGGCATTGGGAACGTCCTATAAAAGCCTAACCAACCTGAGCAGCGCTCTCGACTCTATCAGCGTTCAATATAGAAGTCCTGAAGAGGTTTTCTCCGAAACCAACACGATCTGCCGGTAGTGAGTGTTCATAGACGCATTTCTGACTGTGCTTGATTGCAGATGCTTCAATATCACAGTCGTAGACCTGAGACGAATTCTTAGGATTCTCATCCAGTAGTCACGTCAATGCCGAGCCAAATGAAATGAGAACACCAACCATTTTCAACATTTTCGAAGCTTTGGGAGCATTTCCTCCTAGTGCATCGGGCTCCAGACCTTGGGCTACGCGTGACCTATGATGGTTAGAATTATTAGGAGCCGAACTTGTCGAAATAATTCTTAATTGAAGGGTCGATTTTGTCAATCTAAACTGGTTGTTTTTGTATATTTACCTATTTAGTGAATTAATGTTTATGCAAGATTGAATGAGACCTGAGGTAGTTATGTGTGTCAAGGAACTTCTGTCGTGCAGCATCGGTCATATTGGCATTTGACGGGCACATCGTGTTGGCACCAGCATCTGCAAAACTCTTTCACAACAGCTTTTTCACTATGGGTTTTAAGCATCACAGCTTTCAAAAAATCCATTGATGGGTGATCAAAGTGCCAGATTCTGTTAGGAGAAGCGTCAGAAACACATAAAATTTTAGCACGCGATGAGCTAGTTCAGCCTCGGTAAGGACAACCTTCAAAGTAATGGGAATTGCGTTGATGTTGCACTTTCATTTGTCCGCTATGCCGAAGTTACTACTTATTCTGCCGCCTTCGGGTTTCGATCAACAGTGGGCGCATTCGGCAGACAGTGGTGAGAGGTTGAACTCGGGAGATGGGCAGTGGGATCGGTCTTGTGTAATCGATCCGCCGCACGCGGCTGTCGCGGACCATTCGCTCGCCGTTAGTACGGCTCTAGCGCTCTTCATACAGCTCAGTTGATATGCGATCATTATTTTAGGCATGATACTACTATTAGTTCTATTGTTCCTATATTTCTTACCTACTGCTGCAATCTGCTACAATGCTTCGCGCGCGACGTTCCTCTCGCCGCGAAGCGACAATTCCGATCCTACTGCACCACACCCGGTTGAACTCACAAATGAGCTGATCCTGCTTCGTGTCACCATTGCAGTGCCGGTGGCGACAAGGCGGTAAAGCAGTACTGTTACAAGTAAGGTTTTTTTCAAGTACATGTTCACCTATCCGTCTGATGCCGTAGAATGTCTTCGTAACGCCCTGGCCTAAAAAACCGGAAATCCGTGAATGATAGCTGCCCAGGGCTGGCAAGAGGCGACATTTTGGTCTCATAGCTTTTCATCACTAGCTTTGTAAAGTTTGAACTGAACTGGAGCCATTTCTCCGTTATAATTGTGGAGACTTGCTAGACTGCTGACTGCTCAGTTTCTTAATGTTGGTTACTACGACGTATGAAAATTATTATTTTTAAAATTACTACTTACGAGCAAAAACAAAATTACCTGGATCTTCGAGTCCTTTTACACAAAGTCTTCCCTCACATGTTGATCCAGGGTACGTTGTGCAGTCAGATGCTGACGTACAGGCCGTACCATTTTCCCACATTACACCGTTCGTGTAGTAACCACTGGAAAATTTCTTGGAATTGTGCCAACATATAGTAGCGAATTTCGATAATCTTTTAGCTTCATTTCCTGTTTTAGAGCTCACATCTTGTTGTAGAGGCAAGTAATCGTAAGTTTTGTTACGTCGCAGACCTTGTAAGCACAACCAATTCCAGTAGTTTTTGAATGAACCATCTGAAAAAGATTTTGATGGAACCCCCTCATGAATGCTGGAAAAATTACACTTATACCTAGCTATTTTTTCAAGAACGTAAGAAAGAAAGTAAGTTCAGCAAGTTGAATTTTTTTCTTTTTTTTTGCTTTCTAGTTTTCTTTTTGATTTTTACTCCACTTTATTTTTCATGCAGTTTGATGTTTTGAATGACATTAAAATGACTTACATTGGCAAATGTGTAGAGATTGGAGTCGACGTATTTATTCTCAGAATCGGTGCTACCGTATTGACGGACTTTACCCCACCATGTTGACAAAGCCGTTGCTACATTATCTTCGATATTCATGGATACCGTTAATCCATTGAAGCTGAAGTAAAAGGAGTTTCAAAAAAAACTTCGGGCAGCTGGTCTTCTGTGCCTAGAACGAATTCGAAATTTTCTACTTCGAATGCTAGGTTGGCTAAGTTTTAACAAAATGGTGTTGGAATAGCAGCGATTAGGTATGTCATCGGCAATGTTTGTCGGCAAGTCACTTCAGGTTGTGCGGTAGAAACAGCGCTTTACAAAGGAAGCGAAACACAGGGGAGACGGGCAGTAAGAACAGTTTTGTGTAATCGATCAGTCGCACGCGGCTATCGCGGAACATTTGCCTAATTATAACTGTTCTAGCATTCTCCATACAGCTCAATCGCTGAGCGGTTATTGCTTTTGATCTTACTATTAGTTCTTTTGTTTCTGTTTTTCTTACTGTCTGCTGCATTCTGCTAGATTGCTTTGCCCGCGGCGTCTCTCTCGCCGCGACGCGGCACTTCCGTTCCTACTGCGTCACACCCGCAGGGAAGCATACTAGGGAAACAGTAGTGTCAGGAAAGGAGCTCATTCGGCCAGCGTAGGAGGACATATACGATGCAGCTAAAGGTGGAAAGGGTCTTAATAGAACCTATAGACCGGTTCGCGAACTGTAACGTAATCTGCACAAATCCCTCACCTTTGAAGATTTTGCGATAAACCGCTGAATGACCCCATCGATGTCGGGCACTTGGCGATATAGTCTTGTGCCTGCTGCTCAAGGGAGCAGTCCCATTCCTGAAACGAGTTCGAAATGAAAACTTGCTATCACACTCAGTATAAATGCTACTATAAATTACCCCTCTAGCTACCGGGAGCTCATTTGATTACACCAATTAACTCAAAAAGAGGAATCTCTAATATTTTTGTTTACTGTTATTACTTATTTATAGTTGTACTTCTTAATTTACGGGACGTCAACTAGAAAATGTTTTCAGGGTTGCGAATCGCCCGGTTTTGTAAGTAATGCGAATAATCAAAAATCACCGGTTTCCTGACTACAACAATTATCAGAACTATAAATAAACTTCATTGAACGGGACGAATGGACAAATTTAATGTTTAATAGGCTCTACAAAATGGAGGTGAGAAAAATACTTTCAATTCAAATTTTAAAAAATTCAAAGTAAAGAAGTGAAAGTAGTGAAAGTAAAGGGAATTACGCAGGAATAAGGTGCGCTTTCGGGTGGGCTTTTATCTTCATCTAGGGAAGGGGATCATTTCCTAGGGAAGAGGATATGTTGATATCAGATGGTTGCCTGTACCCCATTCAGGACTACGGGCCTGTTTTCTTTAGGATCACGATCTGCTTCAAGATTCTGGTCTTCCTGATTAAACCAAGAAAAGGCGTTGGGTTCATAGCAACACTCCGATATGATGAACGAAGTAAATCCGGCATTTTCGGCTCTCAAACCTACCAGTCTATACATGTTCTTAGCTGGTGGCAGTGAACCACACTTGTTCGGTTCCAAACCCATGGCCACATTGAGCCGAGCTTCGTTATGAGCATTCAGAAATAGCATTCTGATACGGTCAGTGTTTCCCGAATTTGAGCATCCGAATGCTGAAAATTGAAAAATCTAATTTTTGGAAAGATAGAAAGAGGTTAAAAGATTGTAATTACATTGTCGCTTCGTTCGAATACCAGATGACAGGGCGATGCCGAGTGTTGCCAGCTGCAATAAACAATTTGAAGGCTCCTTCGGAATTTTTTATTTACATATTGAATATTTAGTTGATCTAAATATCATTCTAATAGTTTTATGTAGCAATGAAATACTTTCATTCATTTTTTGTAGAACAAACTTTGGAAATGGACATTTCAACATTTTGTGGGCATAGGAAATGGTATGAATTTTCTGAATTTCTTTGCATATTTATGATTTTACTTTCGTTTTCCGGCATTCTAACTTATACAAATCTTTTGTTAAGATTACTTTTGAAGGTAAAATCATGTACCAGAAAAATCACAGCTGTGTACGGTAGCATGGCAAAGCGCTGAAAAACATACCACCGTGTTCGGACTGATTATATTTGTATTAGGATTGCACCACATTCTTTTATTCAGCTGCCGTTTGCAACGCGTAGAGGAGAGTGTGGAGGTCGGAGGTCTATAGCGTGTACCAACAGTTGCCAATCAGAGTTCAACTCCGCGGCAGGACAGACTTCTAGCAGCTAGGCCCAGGGTTACTGTGGATCCTCAAATGGGCATCACAGAAACATACAGTACCTTAGACTAACCAGAACAGAATTTGAGCTATGAGTAAGCAGTACGTCAAAGTATTCTCTAGGTTAACTTCAAAGTTGTGGATAGGGTGTGAGGGGCAATAGGTCCATCCGTTTGCCACGCGAGATGAAAACATATTTCTTGATAGAAACCAAAATTTCTGTCGTTTTTGCCTGTTCAATTGTCTTGAAAATGTTCAAAAAATGATATTCATGATAATTTCCGGACAACGACAATTGTATTGAGTTCATGACAACAATTTCGAACATTTGCATCCGGACAAAATACATAGATCGAACAATAAGGGATTTTTCAGATCCCTGGAAACTCTTCACCTTTTTAGAACCGTTACGTCACACTGCCTTTTTATTTCCACAGAATTAAGAGTTCCCTTGGGAATTGCACACAGGATCAATTCCAAGATGCTCCTCAAAACAGGGCTGGGCCAAGAACAATTATTTCTGGGCCCTAAGGGCCCCGGTTGGTGAAACCTATGAGTTGACAAGGAACAGGAGCAAATTTTGGAAAATGACTATGGCAGCAATTTGAAATCAGCGAAAGGCAGAGTTGTTCCAAAACTGGAGCCAGCACTACGGACGACTCAATCGAAGTAATAAAGGCAGCTTCTCTTAGCAAGTGAGCAGCTGGGAGGAGCAGAAATTGGACGAAAATGCGTTTTTTTCTGGAAGTCTAAAGTCTCTAATGGTAAATTCGATAGCAGTAAATCAGTTATATAGTAGTAATAATAGTAGGAATATATAATGGAAAATAATAACCTGGTTTTCTCCTCTCCACAGTGAGCTCGCTCTCGTTTGTACAACAGCTCATCCGCACTTCCTGCTTTAATATCTGTTTTTCAATTTTTGACAAATTTTATGAATACGGTTCAACTATCTCAATGGTTGTTGATCTCATGAACATTGAGCTTCAATTCCAGGCGATTTTAGATCGGTTGGGATCAGCCTTTTGACTTTTGCTTCCTATAACGTGTATCAGAGACCACCATGGCATTTTTCTGATTCGTAGCCGGCTACACGGCAGATATTTGCACATTCCCATCCCGTATCCCATATAAAACATTGGACACTATCTACCCAACTATTTGATTTTACGTCATAATTGACAATAAATGGCATGTAGGTAGTAAATTTGAACAAAAATTCTGTAAAAGGAACTTTGGCAGTCATATGTTTTCTGGAAGGTTAGCAAAATAGCTAAATTCAAGCTTCATTCTAGGAACCCTCTCTTTGATATCCTTTATTGATAAATAAATAAAAAAAATTTGTTTGGAACTTAACACTGCATTTCATAAATTACCGAAAATATCCAATCAAGCAATTTCGGCTGAAACTATTCTGATTTTTGATTTTGGTATTTTCTTTCTTACGAAAATTGAATTATTTCTCAAAAAAAAAATTCAAAATCGCAATACAGTCGCGTCCAACAACTCATTATCGCCAGTAATTTTAAATTACTATAGTCTTTTCTTTTTCCAAAATAATTCATTTCAGTATGTCCCGTTGTCTGCTGTTGGTCGTGGCATTTTCGATCGCCATTGAAGCCGCGGGGCCAAGTTGGGGTACATGGGGCCTATGGAGTCTAGAGTGCGCAGTGGGTAAACAGTTGAAGTCTGTTTAGTATAAATATTACGAAACTGATCAATCACATTTTGCAATATTACAATATTCGGCACTTGCAGTCATGTCCTGGAGCGATTTCACGTGGCCGCACCAGGGTTTGCATTCCTGGTGACGATTTGAGCACGTGCAGGTGAGTTTTGGCACGTACACCTTTTGTGCAAACATTCTATTCAACACACTATCTTTCCACTCTTCGTTTGCTACTATTTCAACTTATAATCTTTATTTCATTCAAGAAATTAAGTTTTTTGAAGTTATTTTGTGACGCGAAGTTGTCTTATACTCTTCTTTTGACCCCTCCCTACTTCATCTGAGATATGATAGACTTTTTCCTTCAATTTTTAAAACTCTTGCTATTTCCTGTTAATTATCGTTTTTATCATCATCCAGAATAGGGGCACTGCCACTGAAAAAGGTTTCTTTCTCGGAACTCCGCTCCACATTCAGGTGCTGTGAACAATTTCGTAGGACTATCTACCTTCGTCCTTTAACTTTCTTAACAATTATCCTGGAAAATTTTGATTTTGCATAAAAGAAAACCGCTCTTTGTACTACGGTAGCATATCATCTAAAGATCAACTAAACTTCTTCAGCGGTTCCCGTATTGAGCTGGAGCAATGCCAGAATTGCACTGGTCAATGGAGTGAATGGGTGGATGGAGGAGAATGTTCGGACACATGTGGGCACTGTGGTAGGATTACTAGAACTCGCCAATGCGTCAACGCTGCGGGATGTCCAGCAGCCACCTGCGAGCGAGTGTTGCTACTTTTATTTTACTCCTTGAATAAACTTGTCAGTCCAAGCTAACCAAATTCAGAGGTCTTGATACTGAACCCAGCCCTACTGCTTGCGATAGCGGTGAGGTGTGCTTGTTCCCGAGAGTGGCGTGCTGTGAAGGAGTAAAGGTTAGAGACATTGTTTCATGGTGTTTTTAGATAGCGATAGCTACGCCGAAAACTAGCTCACTCTTTGGTTCTTTCAATTTTTAATCCATTTTGTAAACTATTAGCTGATTTCTTTCTTCTTTTTTTGTTATGCCTCTAGAGGAATGATTTTTCAGACCGCCAGTGTGTTGGATAAACGTTTTTACTGTCACAAGGAGTAGTTGGGAAGATCGAATCCGTTGGAGCTACAATCAACCTCCTTGAATGTGTGGTATCATGAAAAAACGAAACCGTTGTTTCTACCTTACTTTATTTTATTTCACATAAATGTTCACTGGAATTTTAATATCATGTTCTCATACATTTGCGCTGGATCACTGTTTATCATATGTTATCGTATGTTATGCTTTATTGCCACAAGAATATCTTATCACATGATATATCACAAGCCTTACAGAGGCGATAAGCTATGTACGGGTAAGTCAAAATCAGGCATTCTCAGAAGTGCCGTCGTGGAGAATCAGTTTGGAAGGTCTTTGCAACTAGTACACTCCTTCGGAGGCAAAGTACCATAACTAGTTATATACCTAGTAGATATTGGGTATTACCTACTGTTAGCACAGCACATCCCAGCTTCACATTTTCGATGGCTAAGTGAGAACGATTTCTTCCGGTTTCTCACGTCACGAGATCATGTCCACTCCTCTCATGCTTGATCAAACAAACTCATAATGGATGATCATAAGGTCCGCTAACAAGTAGGTTTGATAGTAGTAGTAAGCAGTGACATTAGGCTACATTGCAAAGACCTTCTGAAGGGCTGCATGTGTAGCGCCCTGGACATTGTTGATCGACCTTGCATGGGTCTCCTATTGTGTAGATCATCTCATTTATATTGTTCCCCCTGAAAAATAGAAAAGTAGTAAATAGATAGAAAATGTTATCATAAATAGTAGCTAACAATGTAAGTAATCCAGCTTGATCAGTATTCCAAACTAACGCTCTATAATGTCGCCATCCTCCTCCCAAACTACAGAACACTCGTACATATTTAGTTTCTGGTAAATGTTGTGAACAGTTGGTATTAATGTTCAATCCCCTCAGACCGAAATTAATGAAAAGGATAAAGAATAAACTTTTGGGGATCAATCCCGTCTGAGGAATGCGCCCTTGCATTCGACTCCCATTCAGAATTGTAGTGGCATATTGAATGCATACGTGGTCTATACAATGACTTGCGATATCCTGCCGGTGTATAAGTCAGTGCTTTTAACCTCACAAACGAGTTTGGTACCAATTGGTCAACCGCGGACGGGTGGAAGGCCTGGTTGGTCTATGCGGATATCGATCCGGGATTCGAACCCGCGACCATGCCTGTAAGATAATGTGCCACTTGCCACTACATCGCTCCTGCCCGAAAGTAAATAATGGGTGATAGATAGGCAGAAAATTTCTTTACAGAAGGGAGTTGATACAGTAAGCCGGAATCTGATGGCCTGCTATACTGCGATGCTGTACTTCGCCATAATAAACGTAGCGGCGAATGCGTAATTAGTGAAAAGGTGTTGTGAATTCACTACAGATATGGGTGTGCCCTGCCCAGAACTTGTTGTAATTAGCTTCTCTCCCTGGGGTGATCAGAGCTATTTTCTACCGATTTATAGTATTTCCCATCTGTCTGACTTCATCATTCCGTGCCAACCATTCCTCACATTTCCAGTTATTATTTCTAGCATAGTATCAAAAGGCAAAGCTGGCATCGGTCTAAAACCCGATCTAACACTTTTTCCTGTTGAATGAATATCGATACTTACGCCGGAGAATAATGGCAGACAGCGTAAGAAAAGCTAGGACAATGTTGCACCGAGCAGCCCAGCTTGAACGTGCGATCCCATGCCATCTGTAATTTATCAATGCACAGAGAACTTCGTTATTCATCACATTTTATCGATGAACTGAACTCTTGAATATAGCAACTTGAGGGAAACGCTACAGTTACAAAAAAGTTCAAGTTACAGTCAGTTGGAAGTACTACAATGATATTGAACGGCACTCAGAGAGCACCTTTTTACTCGTGAGGCTGAAAGAAGCCTCAAGTAGAATTGACACGCATTCCCTTCGCGTCCATTGCATGATGATCTGACCGCTCAGAGAGCGCGGTTATCTTTGCTAGTTGTCTCACCATGCGCCGCAGCTTTTTTAACCAGGTGCGCCTCGTTCCGCGCGTCCGTCAAAAGTAGGTCACGCCGCAGCCGTCGCATGCGGCGCGTCAACCCATGATACTTAACGGACGTCGTAGTTGTCAGTAGGGCATACGATATGCGCTTGGTCCACGGCAGTCAGCGCAAAGTGGGCGGGGTGACCCAGTTTCGACGGACGCGCGGAACGGACGTCCACGTTCTTAATCAGTCTCCACGATCAAGAGGTTTGCCTTCTACCTTGTTATATTTTAAGGGTCAAAAAATGGAAAAATTGGAAGTGGGCCAACTTGCCTGGGTGTAATGTGCGATTTCCTTATTCGGCCTGTACATTAGTTCATTGGTCAACCTATTCGCCGGTCCAATACCATACTTCTTGAGCTCGTCCCACCAAAACGCTACAGCCTGAAAGAGCTGGGCTGAATGTTTTCCTGAATTCCGATGTTAAATTGACTTCTAAGTGATTCCCACGAATATTTAGGAAGTTGACTTTTTTTGGAGGTTCAAACTAACCACTTCTGCGACGTTGATCTTATCAACGTTCAGAATTGAAGTTGAATAAATATTTTCACGCATTCCAGGTCGATCGTTAGCAGTCGAATGCTGGTACACACACTTCCGACTGTGCCTGATTGCAGATGCTTCAACGTTGCAATCGTAAACCTAGAAAGATATTCAAGATCTTCTGCTAGTCACTTGAGATCTCGTCCTCAAGAGTAACCGGGGCGGGACTGACCATTTTCAACATCTTCGAAGCTTTTGGAGCGTTTCCTCCCATTGCGTCCTTCTCTAAACCTTTGGCGACACGTGACCTGGAGTGATTCATTTGATAGCATGCAGGGTGTTTGAAAGCAAATCTTATGCAGTAATTTTAAGTACTTTCTGAAAGCCGCTTCGTAAAAGGTACATGAACAGGGGGCGTGGTGCAGGAGGAACGAAATTGTCGCGTCGCCGTGAGAAAGACGCCCGACGAAACTAGACGAAAGACGAGGAATGTAGCACAATGCAGCAGCAATTAAAGACACTGTTAACGAAAAAGTGGTTTCGGAGATTTGCACATGGTTTGAATTCGAAGCCCCCTCTAGTACCATTCGTGCAGGAATGAGGTCGGAAAACGGCTGGATAGGGCACAATAAGGGGCCGGAGAAGTATCCACGGTCGCCCTCCGCCCCTCCATCGGTGTCACTTTAGACAAGTGTCGAGACAATACGGATTGCTATTATTCGTTCTAGGACCCACGCACAAAAAGCTAATCGCCGAGTGATGAGGCGATGTTTTTCTCCCATTCTTCTTTCCTCTGTTTTTCTTTTTGCTGCCGCGATCCCTTATTTGATTTCCTACTCCTACAGGCTGGAAAAGGTGAGCTACTTTTGCTGTTACTAAGGTTTTTTTTTGTTTATTTATGCTTATAAGTGAATGAATTGTGGATTACCATTGTCTGTTCTTCGCACCAGGACCCATACGCGCGCAGTGAAACGCACTCTTGAGCTCGTCCGGGCGCCCCACCTTCTTCATTTTTCTGGTTTCATTCACGTCCAACCCCCTTTTTAACGTTTTTTTCGTGGCCTTTTTTTTCACTATGAAAACACCGATGCACGCAGTTTCTTCACCTCAGTCGCACTAGTTTCGATTTTGTCTTTCGTTTTTCATCATGATCTGGATTACCCAAAATCATGTTAACGGTGCCTTTAAGAAATTGAGGAACAAAAAAACTAACAGTATTATCGTGCCATAAGTAGTAATTGCATAGCTGTATGAAGAACGCTAGGACTGTTATAACGAAGCAAATGGTCCGCGACAGACGCGTGCGGCGGATCGATTACACAAAACCGTTCCTACCGCCCGCCTCCCCCATAAACAGGCGACTTTTCCTCGAATTCAATAAGTACACCACTTACGACGATGCAGCTTCGATCCTTTAACTTTTACAGGTAGAGGCCCTCTAGCTACCACTAAAGAGTCAAGTTGGGTCAGCTAAAAGAGTCAACACCTATGGAAACATTAAAATTAAATTGGATAAACCAACCTCAGATAGTTGTGCATTTCGAGGAACTTTCTTCGTACGGCGTCTGTCATATCGGCATTTGATGGGCATATTGTATTGTAACCATAATCTGAACTGGTATGCGATGAACTTTCAGTTGAAAAGTAAGGTACACTATGAGCAAATGGGCGGAGCTGACGCGACCGATTATGACAGTTGTCTCATGCGCATTAGTGAACCTTTAAATTTATAGGACAATCGCCATCAGGGAAAATATATTTTTCTAATAAGAGGGTGATACACTTCTTACGTGAACTCATGGGGCACACCACGTCTGAACTATGCTTTCATTTTCAACCTTTGTAATAACGAGTTTTTTTTGTACCATTACATAATTAATAACAGTTACCAGTACGTAATCAGTAATTTAAAGAGCGGTACCTTACCTGGCGGCTCGAGGCCCTTGATACACAGCCCACCAGAACAAGAAGACCCAGGATAAGTGGTACATTCTGAGGCTGACCTGCATGCACTGCCGGTCTCCCACATAGGTCTGTCGAAGATATATCCACTGGAAACCATAATGATCAACATCTGGGTGATCGGGGAAGATGAGAAATGGGTAGCGGAATATTATTGGACCTATTTTTGTTTCTTTTATTGGAATTTTTGGGAATTTGGTTCTCAGTAACTCACATTTTATTGTACAAACACATTACTGTCAACCTGGATTTATCGCAAACCTTATAGGCGCAACCAATACCAGTTGTACTTGAATGGACCATCTGAAAAAAAGGCAGGCTTCCCTCTAGATTTTCTTTACAACCAGGTGAGGTGGTCAATCCAATAAAAACATTCTTTTTGAATAGTAACTTACGTTTGCAAAGTTATATAGTATTGTGTTGGTGTACTTATTTTCTGGATCGCTGACACCGTACACACCAGCTTCTCCCCACCATTTCGATAGGATACCGGCAATAATATCGGAAGTATTCGATTTCGGACGTATATATGTGCTGAACAGTAATTGAAATTTAGTCACAGTCACGTTTTCCACTTCAATTAATTTAAACATTCCGAGAGGGCATGAGGCCAGGTGGTACCATCTATCCTGGGGGACGGTACATTCGCGCGATTCGAGCTGCGCGCAGCAAAATTCGTGGCCATTCAAACGACCCTGGTGCCTATTATTGGGACACAAAATTGAAGTAGAATGGATTAGTATAGTCAGCTGATCCTGCCAATCTATTCTACTTCAACTTTGGGCCCCAACATTAGGCGCAAAAGTCTTCAGACTTGTTAAGAATTTTGCCGCGCACAGCTCGAATCGCACGAATGCGCACACACCCTTTATACTCACAACAGTGGCTAGATAGTAAGTAATTACCGTAATCAGTTTGTATTCAATTGTTAGACATGGTAATAGTAGTCTGTAAAGATCTTGCACTCACGTGTAAAAGTTCCGCGACATACCGCCTGCTATCCTCATCCACTGTGGGCATCCGGTAATGAGGTTTTGCGCTTTTTGCTCCAGATTGCAATCCCATTGCTAAAAAAGGTCTATCCGTCCTCTGTGTACTACACAGTTTGAGTTTTTTGATAATAATCATTAATAATTAAGCAGTACGAGTTTTTATGGATATTTGGGCATCGCCGAGTGGCGCGCCACTACACACGTTTTCAGGGGGGAGGGGGGAGGAGGGGGGTATTGGTAGAATAAACGGTAGAGAGCAGTGCCCGGAAATTCCAAGTGTGGGTTCGAGTCCGTCTGAGGCCGGACTCTTGCATATTACTCAGTGACCTCGGAATAAAGCAGTCGGTCTTGATTAACATGAATGCCCAGGGAAAATTTGCTAGTTTCAAAGAAAAACTACTGGTTGACTTTGTTAGGCCTGTTGCGACACCTTCTTTTGAGACCTACGTTGATCTTAATAATATTCTAATTATATGATAAGAGTTCAAATAATTACCAAATTTCCTTACCAGTTTATACATGTTCTTGGCTGGATGCAGGTAACCATACCTATTCGGCTCCACACCTTTGGCCACCCGAAGCCGAGCATCATTGTGAAAATTCAAAAATAACGATCTCATGGAGTTCGTGATTTCCGGATTTCGACACCCGAACGCTAGAAAATCAGTGAGCATTTCAATTCCAATCTAAAACTGAAGCGACTCATAATACCTTGCAGCTCTCTAGGGATGTCTCTTGACTGCACGGTACATATAGCAATCTGTAACAAAAATAGAGGATCATGTTCGCTTAGAACGAACTGAACATTTCAAACTAATATGATAGTCTGATGAATGTATTTACCCCCTGTAGCATTCCGCACATGCTTAACAATACCCCGTATCGCCTCATCACCCACCTAGAACCCGGGGAAGGAACATTTGTGGCTTCGGGGACACGCGTGGCAGATTACGTGGCGAAATTCGTGGAGTAAAGCAGCTCAGTGCCCTTCCCGTCCCCAGTCAACATTTTCTTTAAATCAACGGCTTCGGCACACTTCGGCTCAGACCTTCTGAGCTAGAGCTCCCATCAGAGAAATAGATCTCTTTGGGACTACACATAAATAGTATATGGTAGATGTAATTATAGTATAATTATAATATAGTATATACATATATCATAGTGTAAGAAATGCAAAGTACCATGCAAATGATTGCTGGGTACAGTAGTCTGTCGAAGGTGTAACTCCATTGAGCAGTCCCATAAGCAAATTTCATGGTCGAAGGAAACATTGTCGTATGATTCCACATGGAACCGTTCCATAGAATTGCGACTTCCTTTTGATGCCAATGCGGAATCGTGGATACGACTGGAACTGAAAGGTGTTTCAATACACTTGTTACAAATATTTTGTATTCTCACCCTGAACTTTATCAAACTATTGGCCAGAACCATTACTAGAAAGATTAGATAAAAGTGACTGAAGTACTTGTAACTGTGAGGACTCAAAGTAAACTCGGAAACAAGAAGTAATCGTGAAAACTGTAAAGCAATGTTGGCTATTGGCCAGAACATATTTGAGAAAAATAGTAGCTGAAGCACTCAGGACCGTACTCAGACCAAAAGTAAAGTTGAAAACTAAAAACAGTAGTAGATACGGTACAGAAATGTTTCTCGAGTAGCGGGTAACAGTCAGAATTGTCATGGGCAAGTGAGAGCGAGGAAATGTTGAAGTACCAGCACTTGAAATTCTCCCATCTGACGTCTAGGGAGTGGTTCGGAGACCGCTTATAACAAAGGGGAAGTGTGCTATTATTTGGGCATAGCGTTTCCCCGTGCTGTAACTAATGAAAACTCGTTACTACTGTTCATAAAGCATATCATTGCGGTAACGGCCAACCCCTTACTGAAACCTGTCCAAGGCGTCATTTGCAGTTTTGAAACACACATGATTATTTTAGTAAGACAGCAGTTACTATAACTGTAGCATAATATTATCGTTACCTAGACAAGTAACGATGAGAACCAGTTTTTTCTCTTAGATTTGTCGATTTACTACCCCTCCCTCCTCCTCTGGAACCCTGGAACATGAGGACTTCAGTTCCGGTAGAGCTGCTTCAGCTCTTAGAAACTGGGTTCCATACTACTTTACTTGGTTTATCTTCAGCCGAGTCAATTTTCCCTTCACGCTTGTACTACTGTAATGAAGCTCAGATGGGGTTCATGTAGGACATTACTGTCGGTCCTTGACAGAGAAACTTTCCTGCTGGGTCACCTGGAACTGAGTGAAATAGGTTGGGTGAATCGGGTATAGACTGTTGCCAAGAAGGGAGCAGGAAGTGGGACGTCTACCACTACCCACGAAAATTTGCCATTACCGTCCTTTCAGTTTTCAGAATGTTACAGTTTACTTTCTGAATTACTTTATTGGGAACATACATACTTCTGCTTTACCTTGAGCCCAAGCTGAACAATTGACAGTTCAAAACTGAACGACGCGGGATCTAACCGTCCAATTGAAATGAAAACGAAAGGAAACTTCGAAAACTTTGGAGGAGACTTTACAAGTAAGTAGTAAAACAGATATGGGCGGGGTGTAGACTGCCGGGTTAGCGCAAACGCTTCAAAATACTTCTTACTTGGTAAGTAGGAACTATTTCGTAATATATGACATCATGGTTACAGTCTGTCTGTCTATTAACAACACAATCACACTATGATTACTAGTGTGACCTTACTAGTTACTGTCAAAATACTGTCTATAAAAACAGCCAGCGGAAGTTTTCAATTTAATAAACGAGTCTGTTTTTATTGTGATACTGTTCCCGAGCGAGTTTTTAAAGTCGACTGAAAGTTTACGGCCTTATGAAAGGTGGAAAAAACCAGAAAGTAGAGAACACTCAAACAGTGATCAGGCTCTCTCCAAAAAGATTTTTTCATGTGACATGGGTGGAAAACTATAAATAAAAAGTCTTCCATGAACTAGTTTAGCAATTTCACAAGATTTATTCGGTTACTGTATTCATTGAACCCCTCTCGGAGAGAAACATGTTTGTTTACCTCTACAAACACCTTAGTTTCAGCATGTTTCCCGGCCTACCACTCATCACAGCACTCGCCAGACCCTCAAGAGCTAAGCTGCCGAGCTCATATGGGCTGCATGGAAGCTTGGGATAAGCCATGCACCCTAAGTTAATAATCCTCTCAAACCTACCACTCTAAAGGCAGTAAGTGTGCTGCTGGGAGCTCTGCAGGCTGGTGGTCTATTTGGGCGAGGTTAGTTGTTCCTACAGGTTACTTGTGAGGGAGTTCAAAGTAACTCGGATACCAGTCAATGGGGTCTAGCTGAGCTGCACCAAAAGTCGTCCGGTTTGCGCTGCACTAAATGTCTCACCATTGCGAAATATCGGTAGTCGTAAACATTCCCCTAACAAGGCTACACTGAATGAAAAATATTTTCAGATATGCCCAAGAATATCACACGCACGGTCAGGGGTTCGAATCCCGGATCGGTGCTCGGACAGGCCAATCAAGCCTTCCATCCCTCCGGGGTCGGTGAATTGGAGACTCGTCTGGGAGGATAAAAGCACTGACTTGCCACATCGGCTG
Source organism: Haemonchus contortus (assembly GCA_000469685.2). Taxonomy (NCBI): domain Eukaryota; kingdom Metazoa; phylum Nematoda; class Chromadorea; order Rhabditida; family Trichostrongylidae; genus Haemonchus; species Haemonchus contortus. Next base: position 39,422,710 of record LS997567.1, on the reverse strand, counting down.
GCCACCGCAAGTCACTGTATAGGCCACATACGCACTCATTACGCCACTACGATTCTGAATGGAAGTCGAGTGCGGGGGCGCATCCCTCAGACGGGATTGATTAACGCCAAAAAACTTTATCCTTTATTATCCTTTATGCCCAAGAATGACTTCAGGAGGACTCGAGACCCGAGAGCGATGGTGGGTGGGAAAAATTGAAGCCGTAGAGTTGGAAATGGCCTATCCGAACAGTCGAAATCCATTTAAATACAATTTTTCAGCTTTATCAAATTTATCACCGCGTAAATCTTACCGTAACAATCACACAAAAAATTTCAATATTCGCTAGAACTTAAAGACGGTAAAAGGAACTGAGAAGTAACCAATCAGGATGAGTAAGTTCTGTAATTCTTTTGCCGCTGTACAGTTTCTACCGTTGGCATTTCACTGTAACTCGTGGCATCGAATTCGAGAGGGTTATAACTGCGATAGCGAATTTCCTGAAAAAAAACTGCAATTTTTCAATGAAAAGAAACCTTATAGTTAATGGAAAAAAACGTGGTGACGAATTAATTGATTGGTTTAAAGTAAAGTTGTTTAAAAATTTTCACCAGAACGCTTACAACCGAAACAAGCCTGAAAAACTCTACGGATCCTTTTGTCTAACTTCTGTTTACGCCTACAACAACTCGATTTACAGTTACCTCTTCGTTCACGAAATATTTGAAAAAAAGTAGTAGGATATGGTGCTTCGGAACGGGACCGGTGAATCAATAAAATCAATGATGCCGCCGGTGCCAAGGATGGTTCGTGTTACAAAAAAATCGTGCATTCAAAATATCGATCGTGCACCTTTTTTGAATGTTGCATTTTTTATATGCTTCTAGTTTTTTTTTTTACAAAAACAACATTTTCGCTTTACAAATGTAAAAACTGATCCCTAAGAGAGTTTTGTTGAAAGCTGATGAAATTTGGTGATAACAAGGATAATAATTAATAGTCTAATATACCAAAGGTCTCACTCAGGTCATTCGGTCCGGGAATATACATTCACTTCGCTAAATGCGTCCAAAACACACCCTAGCTGGAAATCCCCAACAGAAGACTTGGTCCTGTTTTATGGGCTGAAGTTCCAGTACTATGGTGTACAGTAGTCGATCAGGTTCTTCAACTTTTTTGTGAATGCAAATTATTAGTAACGGTACTCCGTTATAAATATTCAATTTCAAAGTAACCACCTTCATAAGGCACAAGTATGCAGCCGGTTCAAAAGTCAAATCCAACTTATGAACGATCAGTTCAGGTCGTTTGATGACTGATGGAATGTCCATTACTCCGAATACACATGACCAAGCTCTTATTTGACCTGAAAGGTAGCAGTAAAAACTAGTTATGCCAAGAGCTTTGAATGGAGAATTACTAAAATAGGAAGAAAGAAGTGAAAGCGTTAAGTGATACACATGTAATACCAACCCATGCAGACCTTCTGCCATTCCCAGACCTGATATCGACCAATGTAGGTAGTGCCGATGGAACTGGTAGTCCATTCCCAGGGTAGATTTGCATTGAGATGCTTCCGGAGCCAGATGATATCACGGGCACGAAATGATCCCGGTACACGTAGTACTTCAAAAGAAGATAATAAGTAATACGCAGTAGATAAGTCAGAAATACACATTAAAGGCACAGTTCACGATAATTCAGTGGGCGGGGACGTCAATGGCCTTCCCGCCTCTCCATCCACGTCACGTCAGACGTCAGAGACGAGTGTCGAGACAATACAGATTGCAAGTTTTTGTTCTAGGACCCACACACAATCAGCTGTCGCCGAGTGATGAGGTAATGTTTTCTCACATTCTTTTTTCCTCTGTTATTTTTCTTGCTGTCGCGATCCCTTGCTTAATTTCCTACTCCTAGAGGCTGAAAAATGTGGGCAACTTTCGCTGTAACTAAGGTTTTTTTTTGTTTGCTTATGCTTATAAGTGAATGCATTTTTGCTTATCGCAGTCCTTTACTCGCACCAGGACCCTACGCAGTGAGACACATTGTGTAGCTCGTCCAAACGCACCACTCTTCTTCATTTTTCTGGTCTCATTCTTGTCCAGGCCCTTTTTAACCGTTTTTCGAAGCCTATTCTCACTTTGGAAACACCATTCACGCAGTTTCTCCACCTTCATCGCACTATTTTCGATCTTGCCCTCCATTTTTCATCATAATCTGGGACTACCCAAAATTATCGTGAACTGTGCCTTTAGGCATGATTCACGGGTCTACTATAACTACGTGTTAGTCTGAATGATCAATTTATAAGAAAAAAAGAAAAATTTTTCTAATTCACTCCATACTGGTTGATCACAAATATAGGGCGTGCTCATTAAATTCCATACGTTCACTGCGACTAGCCAATAATTCAGTTACTTCATTGGAATCATCAAACTGTGAGTCTAAAACTTCTTTAGGAGCCACCCAGAATTGAAATGGAAAGCATGAGCTTGATTCTTATTGGTCCGTTCTTCGTTCAGCCAATCAGCGTTCAGTTTCAAATACAGTGGGCAAGAGGGGAGATGTGTGAATAGTAACTAATTTCTGCGACATCTAACAAGTATCCCTACTGATTCATTTCTAATTGACGACGTTTGTCGACTCGCCACTGGAATAACTGGTACTCTCGATTTACACCTTTCATGAAAAAAATTGAAGCCTGAACCAACAAGACTGGTAAAGTGGCTTAGAATTATTGTTATTATGTTGTTATTCATGTTATTTACTGCGAAAAAGAGGTAAAAAACAAGTTCTCACGGGGTGCATTGCCGGCTACTGACGTCCAGAATGATTCATCTGGGATCCAGGTGTTACTAAGGTACCGAAGTAATCTTTTTACTTTTTCGCTTCGAACAATATAGTTGGCAGCTGCACGGGGCATTGCCACTGACATGGCAGATTTGTAGAGAGGCAGCGGCGGGTGAATACCCTAAAAAAAACAAGTTGTAGCTTTCGATACAGTACATGAGCACGTTTTAAAAAATATTTTTAGTCCAAAAAGCTTTCCTAGCTTCGCTTTTGGGGGAACGTGGTCGATAATTCATCACTGGTTTCAATAACCAGTCGAGCTCACTTCATGCTGGTTGAGTTTAGGAGGAGCAATTAACTTTCTTTCGCTTTTGCAGGGTGTGGTCAGCAGGACCAAAATTGTCGCGTTGCGGCGAGAGAGACGCCGCGCGCGAAGGAATGTGGCAGAATGCAGCAGCAAGTAAGAAATACTGGAACAATAGAATTAACAGTGGAATCATGACTGAAATAAGGGTACCCTAAAATTCCATGGATAAGAGCGGGTGAGCCTACCGGTGAAAAATGAATTGGAAAAAATCGAAATTGGATGCAGTCACCCCTCAAACTTGATGGATTGATAAATTAAACTTCGAAGAAGAAGTTAAGAAAAAGCTCCGCCCCTCAACTCTAAACCCCGCTCACTTAATAAACAATTCATATAGAAAAACAGCGATCCGTAAAATATCTAATAGATATTTCACGGATCGCTGTTTTTCTATATGAATTGTTTATTAAGTGGGCGGGGTTTAGAGTTGAGGGGCGGAGCTTTTTCTTAACTTCTTCTTCGAAGTTTAATTTATCCATCCAACAAGATTGAGGGGTGACTGCATTCAATGTAGATTTTTTCCAATTCATTTTTCACCGGTAGGCTCACCCGCTCTTATCCATGGAATTTTAGGGTAATATATCGATTGAGCTGTAGGAAGGAGGCCAGAGCTGTAATAACGGCGAAGCGAAGTCCGCGACAGCCGCGTGCGGCCATTCGATTACAGAAAATCGTTCCTAATGCCCTTCTCCCGTGCAGATGCGCTATTTCGGTAAATTTGTCGTCGAAGGGGCATTCAATTGCGAACAGATAGTGTGTTGAAGAAGAGGCACGGCTTATCGGAAATGACCCCCCACCCACAAGAACCTTTTCACCAGTTTACAAATGAAAAAAAACAAATGCCTCCATCGTTCGATAACGATCCGTTTCGAATTCATCGATATCCGAGTTTATTGAACCATTCAAGGCCTTCATTATGCGAACCATTTCCAGATTAGTTCGCAATGGTAGATCCGAACCAGATAAATACTACAAAATGACAAATTACTTGTTCAATAGTACGAAATCAGCAAAAATCAATGAGCTTCGTACCTGGTAATATTTCCAGTTATGATCCGAATGTGCTAAATAGTTGAAACACTGATACACGTTGTCCAGTATACCATATGATCCCCATTGTGATCGCTTCCCAATCTATCACGAATGAAATTCGTCCAGGGATTTTGGAATTTTACTTTTTATAGATACAGTAGAAATCGGAATGGAAAGTTTCCTTTTTCTTTTCTAACACTGAGAAGGCGTAATAATTTGAAAATGTACAAAAAATACGCTCTGAAAAATTTTTGTTAGCCGCTGCAATGAACTTTCATTGCTTCTCAAATCAACTGCAGCCGGCAGCAGCAGCAGCAGCAACAACAACAACAACAACAACAACAACAAGCACGTAAACGGTTCTCGACAATAACAGGAATTTGGACTTAGTGTTGCTTCAAAAAAGTATAGGATTTTATGTGAAACTTGAGAAGTCTTTTTTACCTCTCGTATAATCCCTAATTTTTCTATTACATTTGAACTCTCGATTATACTGGCATTTGTTATAATTGTGGACGCTAATGAAGCTCTAAAAGCCTATGTAGAAAAAAAACATAAAAAATAGTAATGTGATCAGCCTGTCAAAAGCAGCAGTCATAAATAAAATGACGTGAATTCTTGGAAGCACAAAAATTTCGTGTGAAAGCGCCTACAACGAAACGACGCTACTGAGAGTAACTTTTGACTTTTACTACGATAGAGGCGTCCGAATGGTAAGTAAAAAGAGGAAACATGGTAGTATGACATAGGGGCTATAAGGTGACGTGTAAATGATAAGTAAAAGAATTGGGTGTGGTGCAGTTGAATCGCAATAATCGCTTCGCGGCGAGAGCGACGTCGCGCACGAAGGAAATTGAATGAAGCAGAAGCAGCGCAGCGAGTATGGAATACAGGAACAAAAGAAATAACAGTAGAATCATGTTCAGAATAACAGTAGCATATCGAACGAGCTGTCTGAATTATACTACAACAACGAGGCAACTAGTCCGCGGCTGCCGCGTGCGGCGAATCGAATACACAAAAATGGAATCAACTGCCCGCCTTGGAAAGGATAAGTCGACGGACAGGGTGACGAACTTGCCCACTATTGTGTTTGGCACGCTGATCATGGAACCCCTCAAGCGTTGCTGGGAGGGTGCTCAGGCTTACTTCTTTATTCATTATTACTTTAACTTTCACAGCCTTCAATTTCGCATATTTTATGTCCAGTTGAAGTTCAATTTTTGATCAGTCAGTTCCACTTCTCATATTTTAAAATATAACGAATTTTGTTTTTTTTTTCAAGTCGATATTGATCAGGTAGCTGGAATCTGGTGAAGGGGTCAGCAGCCAACCGATTTAGCGAGGTCACCCTGTAGGCGATTCAGTGAAGGTGTGAAATAACCTAGTTTGGAAATAAATGTTTACACGCGATAGAAATTACATTAAATTTCCGAAGCAACACACTACATTAACTTAGTATATGTACTAGTAGTAAAAAAACTCACAAAAGTCTTAATATTCTTGAAGCACTTCGGCAAATGCATAATGACCTTCTTGAATGTCCTGTTTGCAGTACCGTCTACCGTAATACAGTAGGTATTTTGTGGATAGTAAAAAATACTCAGTTCTAGCAACACCTCAAATAACAAAATTCTTTGTAGTAAAATTATACATTGCATTTAATATTATTTTCTTCTAACCTGTACAATATCTTTGTAAAGAACAAAGCCGAAAGCCAAAGGATATTCCTCTTCCTCTTTGGACAACGGCTCCCTCTCGAAGTAAAAATACTTATTGATCGTTTCACATCTGAATGTTTTTGATACAAATCGATTCATCGAACTGTTCCAAAAGTAATGCTTACATATTTGACGATTTGTAGAGCTCATATTCATAATCTTTAAAGTCATATTTCCAATGTCGATATTTCACGATATCCTCGGTGTCTTCAATAATTGGCTCGCAGTTTAAATGAATTGATTCCAAATAGTTCAAAGACAGTCCACTAAAACTTAATTATTATTTTCGATAGCAAAGATTAAAGAATTTCCCGTTTCTTGGTCAAAATTGAAGAATTTTTGATTTTTGTGGGCAATTCCCTGCTACAAAAATATTCTGGATCAACAGCACTTACGCATTTTCAGAATAGAATGGAGCACTAGTTCGTCGGCTCAAATAGAGAATAAATATAATAAATATAATAAGATGAAATTGTCTACGCATTAGAAGAAATGGGAAGACGAGATTGAGCGAGGCAGCACCCAATGAAGATCTCATCGCGAACGGATCACGTTTCTGTTTCGTTTTGTGACGATTATTATCGGAACCATTAAAGTTGTCATGAACCGCTCGGGAATGTTTTTTGGTTGCAAGTTCGAGAATTTTTTTTCTGATTTTTAGCTAAGCTCCGCCTTATTGTGTGTTTTTTCCTTCTCGATTCTGCCCTACTTGCCACGTGAATAGTACATGACAGTATGAGCAAAGTAGTTAACGGTTTACTGGGGTAATAATAAACGAATTAAAGTCCAAAGCCTAAAGCATTGGGGCGTTGGTCAATCCTGTCTGAGGGATGCGCCCACGCATTCGACTTCCATTCAGAATCGTAGTGGTGTACTGAATGTTTATGTGGCCTATACAATTATTTGCGGTAGCCAGCCACTGCACAAGTCAGTGATATTATCCTCCCAGACGAGATCGGTACCACTTCTCCGACCTTGGAGGGATGGAAGGTTTGGTTGGCCCAGGCGGATATCGATCGAGGCTCGAACCCGCGACCGTGCGTGTGTGAAGTGCGCCTCTTGCCACTACACCACTTCTCAGTGGTAGGGTTTTAATATTGACGATGGCGTGGGAACAAACGGGGGTTCCTCGCTCGATAGAGACAACGGGAACAATTAAGCTGAATTCAGAAGTGCGCCCCGGTTCCTGTCCCATACCACGGAGTAAGCGCTCTGCAGCCGGAATTAACCCCGGAACAACAAAAGGACCACACACACTGCCAAGGTTTTTTTAACTGTAGGTAGCTAAGGAATATGGCTTCTCCTGTAAACCAAAGAATTGAGCTTGAGCTCGAGAAGCAGTATTGATTGAAAGACAATAATCCATGAAAAATGATGTGATCAGGTGAAAATTAATAAGTTAACCTCTGATTATGACATATCTTCAGCTACATAATGGAAAGTTATGATAGCGTGTTTACAAGTGAGCTTTGAAACATTCCTGTATTTAGCCATGCTTGCAATTGTCACATTAAAGCCCTTGGTAAGCAGATTAGGGAACTTGCACAACGCCAAGTGAAACCGGTTCTTCGATGCAAATCGGGACCTTTCATGTCCTTGTTCTTTCTATGTAGAAGCAGGAAAAAATAACCTTTTCCTGCTTAATGTATTGTCAGCATTGGACCAGAGCGGCTTCTGACCGGATCCTCCAGGACGAAGGCCAACGCGGCAGTCTTTTCAAGAAAGCTTCGGTACGCAATGAATACTGTGGCTTGCGACCGTTGAACAAGGGCGATCCACTGGACCACTTAGACTGGCGCTTTTTCTAGGAACTTGATGATCATTGGGACAGATGGCTGATGATCCTATCATCAGGCCCTGTATGCTTTCTTAGGAGACTTTGGTGAGACTATTCCTGTCGCATGAGCCCTCCAGTTCATTTAGAAGAGGCTTACGGCCCTACGAATCTCTTTACTATTATATTAGGTTGGCGGAAAAGTATGTGCACCATTTGCAATTTTTTTTGAATTTATTTTTTTCCTTTACAATAACTAACAGTTAACAAATATATGCACCATCATTATCGACAAGGTATTGCCATTCATCAGGCAACTTGTGGTTTCCGCTTGCGTAGAATTCCTGAGGTTTCGAGGAGGAAACTTCGTCAATGTACGTCTCGAGTTGATTCACATAATCAAACTTCTTATTTTTCGAATGGTTCGACAGCGACGGGGCAGATGATAATCCGTTAGAGCCAGGTCTGTTGAATACGGTGGGTGGGCCAGAACATGCCATTCCAAGCTTTGAAGCTTTTTCTGAGCCTCCTTCGAAGAGTGTGGGCGAGCACTGTTGTGGAGAAAATAGACTTTCTTCAGTTTCTCTCTTAGAGCTGCAGCAATCCGGTCCACAGAGCACACTGGGCTTCAGTACTGACAGCGGAGATTGGTGGTAGAAAGTCCCAGTGAATGGTCCTGTTGAATGGCTTCAAACGCTTGGCATTGCCTTCTGAGGGTAGGAATTCTGGATTGGAGCTCGGGATTCCATGCTCTGCGCATCTAAGCCACTGGCGCTTCCTCATGTGGTTTAAGTAGGGAACACACTTCTCGCCGCCAGTGATTAAGTCTTCCAGCCATGCAAAGGTGCGTCGGAAAGTCATCAAGTTCAGGCATGAATCCCTCTTCATTTGGAGGTGTTGGCCACCCAGACCACAACTTATCCATATCTCCGAATCTCCACGTCTTTCCGAGGCGATGCAAATGGACAGCTGCTGTGTCGTGATGGCTATGAGCTCCTGTTTCAGCTGATAGGTACTAAACTTAGTATCTTCTTCAACCAGCTTCAGGAGATAGTCATCATTGAGCTCAGCTAGTCTCCTAAATCGTGGTTCTTCGGTCCAGTTAAAGTGGTCATTTTTGAACTTCTTGTACCAACTACTTGACGTGCTATTAGAGACGATGAATGGTCCTATCGCATCACATATTCCCCCTCTCGCTCAATTTGGATTAACGTTTTTTCTGAACTTATGAAGAAAAGATAGTCTGACTAGCTTTGAGTCGAGAGCGATTCTTGCAACCATAACCGTTGCGAAATGCCACGGCACGTATGGTGTGAAGAGCGCATTGACCTGCACTTACGCATATTCCACAGTGAAGGCTCTAGAGCAATCCCCAAAGATTCCACAAAATGGAAACCAAAATGCGCAAATACTTTTCCGACAACCTAATACATATTTCTAACTCTGGCCTAGACTGTATCAGAGGTGGGTCTGGTACGATACTAACAAACATAAAAGTGAAATGGGAAAGAAGTAACATTTCCGAATTACTAACTGGTACGTGCAATCCAAGTAAATGGCCGAATGACTAGAACTGCAACCCTGACCAGCAATCGGGTTACTGTTACCTACGCAAATTATCCATTAATGAAAGACAATTTACTGTTCCATACTGAAAAGTTGGATCAGTACTTGTATGCATACGTGATAGAGGAGGTTAACTCGCAAGTAAAATAAGATTGTAACCATGAGGGCCAAACAGCATTCAGACTTCAGAATGAGCCACCGCAGATCCTGTATCTGATATTGGTGGGGTTCTTAGCTTCCAGAAGAACTGATGAATGTAAAAATTGAAAACTTTATTAAGCAAGCATTCTTTAGCATTTAAAAAGTTCAACTGTGAATGCACTCAATGTAAGCAGTCTTTAGTAGTAACAAGATCCGACACTTCGATATCAGTAAGATTCACGAAATCCTTGTCCACCACCTCAGGAGCATCGAGAAATAGCCGCGATTTGAGTAGGCAAATCTGAAATAAGGGAAAGAGTAGTATTAAAATTTTACAATTTGAATCACATTACTTTAAATGGTTACCGTTACTTGAAAGTATTGACAACCGGGAATCTTTCTGATCCGAAAAGTCAAAGATTTCATTGGACAGGGGTATTTCAGTTGCATGACCCCAAAAATTGGTACACCGTTTCATAGTGGTCAAGCTGTGATGGCTTCGTAACTCTAAAGTAGAGGGACTATGTCGGAACTTTGGACAACTTCATAGGCTATTCCCAATGAGGCATCACGCCCTCCTAATGGAGTGACCGGAACGAGAAAGCACGACTAAATGAAAATGCTCTGAAATTCGAAACTCATGTCATAATTTCCTTGCAGATATTAAAAAAGAAGAAGTAGACAGTTGTAGCAGACAGTGATAAGCACATACAAAAGTTTTTCAAAAGATTTTTCAAAGAAAAAGTTCGGCCCCACTGACTCCGAAATCCATTCTCATCGGGCACTCGTGGTAGAAGTTGATGACTGGATCAATATCGGATCGCCAATCACTAGCTGTGCCGTTGACGAAAAAACAACCATCTCTGTCAGTAACTGTTTGGCCCATTAATGTGTCGACAATGGCTAAAAATGTTTTTTAGTTAAACCTATTATATGTATATCTGATGATTATGAAGTTTTTTTTTACAGTTTGGCAATCTGATTATGAATAATTATGATTATTCTGACGAAGGCGGGCTAGCCAAAACGTTAGCCTCAAAAGTTTGCAATCTTGGAAAGGCTGCAGTAAAATTACATACTAATCAGAATTACTTTTTAACAGATTTTTGAATATTTTCATGAAACTTGTGCAACTTTTGTTGCCAGGATTCTTCATGACATCTGACACATCAGGCATCTGGCAGAACCTGACCCTGCTTTGGGAAGCTTGATTTGCTAGAACCTGAAGAGCTCTTCCTTATTTGATGTGCTCGAAGTCGGTCAAGCCCTCTTATTTACTAAAGTCAATGCCATGGCGTAACCCCCGGCCAGGACTGTCCGTTCTCCTTTAATCTGTGCTCAGAGTCGGTCTCGTCCTCTAATCTACTAAAGGAGATGCCATGGCGCAAACCCTTGACCAGGACTGTCCCTTCTCCTTTGGTATGGTACCACTATGAGCTACATTTAATGCTGCTGAACTAGATGGTTCAACAACTCAAGTAAACTTCATGTGAGAGAAGCAAAGCAGTTACTCGCTGGTGAACAGCTCTAATCCAGAAACCGAAGCTCGCTGTAACCCTGGTACGGCCTTCCACTCAAACTCCGCTTCATTTTCACCTCTTTCGCAGTATGAACGATAGCAACTGGCTTTGGGAATTTATTACCATTTTAGATAACTTTTTATTAAAGCTTAAAAATACCATATCTCTGAGATATCGCCACTTACGATCTACATCGTACATCTTCACGGTGATATTTTTTAGTGGTTCTCCATTGCAATAGACACAACCGAAAGCATTCACTGTTTGATCCTCGCCATTAACAACTTGAAAGGTCATCAAAATTGTGACCATTCCCAATAATGACGTCATGCTGAATTTGGAAAAGAACTTGGTTGATCAATGACAGGAATATCCTATCCCAAATAAAGTAATAAACCAACATCCGATCTTTAGTTTTGATCAGAAGCTCATCCGAATCTGAAAGAGAGCCTTTGATTTATTATTATTATTACTTAATATTTGTTACACAAGCAGATTCGTGTAAATGAAAACAACAACAGATCCAAAGCAAGCTTCCGAACACAACACGATTATTCTCAATGACACCATATTGTGTAGTATATTGTTACGGTACATAATAACATGTTGGGTAAACAAAGAAGTAGTGAAAGAGAGTAATAGTAATAAAAAACTAGAAAAAAGTTCAAGATGGTTTGAGAATTGTGAAGCAGAGAACAAAAATCGGGCTCTTTGTCGATCCCTTTGACACTGCTGTCGATACTTTGACCTACGCTTTCGAGACCTGGATAATACGAAAGGATGAACGTACTGTCAGCGTTACCCAACGCGCTCAAGAAAGGATGATGCTAGGAGTTCCTCACTACAAGTGCAGATAGGAATCTAAAGTTCCGAGCTCCGTCAACGAACGAAGATCAGAGACGCTATTGCTTATGCCAAGAAATCGAAGATCAGGTTGGCCGCACACATTATGCGATACCGTGATGACTATTGGATCAGGGCGGTTACTGACTGGATCCTTCGGAAACGTCAAAGTAACACCAGGACGACCATCGATGGTCAGACTTCATCACAAAAGCTCTGAACGAAAGGAATGCTGGGCCTCGTGTCCCGAAGCGAAGACGAAACACTGGACCACTCTGGTTCGTGACATGGTCGCATGAAGACGGTACTGGCTCACGATCGAGTGAATCTATGTTCAAGCGGACGAGAGATAATGCAGGTAATAAAGCACTGTAGTCACTGTGTACATACTTGGAGTGCGATAATAATTTTCTCGTTCGTCATCAGAGCAGAATGTTAGGCGCACCTCAATGGGGAGCGAAATATCTACATTTCTAATGTGATATTCTCAAAACTAGTAGTCATAGTGGTAGCTGGAGGTCCTATTTTTCTGATTGAAGGGTAGTTCTGCTTACTAGTATTTGTGCAAGCAAAAATTTCACAAAAACATGGCTCCACATTTTCTCGTTTGAGCCTAAAACCAAGTATTAGACATGTTATACATTGCACGTTAAACATCCGAGAAAAGGGAGACGGCCATGGTGCAGGAAGCCGGTCGTCTCGATGACGCGCCTCGAACACATCTGCCCATGTAGTTCCCACTAGGTCACGCCTCTCTGATTGTAAGAGCGTCAACAGTACAAACAGGCAGACCCAACTTTTTAATCAACTGGCTTAATGAAAAAGATCTAAACTCTTTTATGGATTGTCCTCCACAATCCGTTTGGTTAATGGGTGGTCTAAAAATCAATGTAGGCCTATTCATCCCCAATTATCTATTGATTAAAGGATATTAGAGGTGGGGAATGTTCCATTATTTCCCTTTTTATGGATCGTTTTAGCCTCGTAAACATAATAATCTGGATTACAAATGTTTTGCCAACTGGTAATGGGGCTGACGCTGCAACAGCCAGTTTAGGAAATACTTGTACGGGCTGGCTCCTCTCGTCATGAAGTGATGGTTGAAATGTTTCAAACAATCATAAAATTATAATTATGGCTGAATAGCAAATAAGTGCTCAAGAAAAATCGGGGTTTTGGCTACTCGCTACTTTTACTGCTTATTGTACTACAGTATATGAACATTGCTTTCCATTCTGCATCCATATTTATCAGCAAAATAATAATTAAGTAAATCAATACAATATGACAAACTTAAAGCTACAATTATAAGTTACTATGCAACAAAAATCACTAAGAGAATACTGCATTAAGCCTGTACACATTACAATAACACAATACATTCTACAGCATACAAAATTTATGATTTTATTCGGAAATTAGCAAAATTATTTTACAATTCACCTAAGTTATTATGCCAGTACCATATTTCGTGCTACCATTAAACTATTAATGGCTAAGTTTTAAGATTTTCCGTTGAAACATCATCCCTACCTCAGCTTACAAGTCAGATGCTGAACTTTTACTGGTATTTACTATTACTTTTACTGGTACCGAGTTTCAACGAAAATATGTCACAGCCTAGCACAATAAAGTGAATTTTACTGTTAAATCATCAAAAATAATTGTTGAAATGCGAAATTGTTACAAAAAATCCAAAGCTTAATTGTGTATGCCTTGAAATCACTACCGCGCATTGCATTATTGGTTTTATGATCAGTTACTATAATAAATAATTTAAAATAAATAAACTGACTGCATATTTACGACACTACTGCTAACATGACTGATTAAAGCTAAAATTGTAGAATTTGAAGACGAAAATGCGGGTAAAATTAAGACCAAAATAAGTTAGGAAAAACGAAAGATAGTGTTTATATTGCATTATCCGAGATTACTACGTTGATTATTACTGATTATTGACAATCACAACCGAGACGGATCTAGCGCAATTCATGTTCTGCATGCTAAGATCTAACTACTCTAACAACTTTTACTTACAATAGCCTTAATATGATTTCAAAAAAAAATCGATGCTTCAGTTTGTCTTAGTAGCCATAACCATCAGTCCCAACGAAAGGATTTGGATTTGGTGGCATAGAAGGAGGTGCACCAGCTTGATAGGAAGTATTGGCTCCACCGATCTGATGCCCACCAGTAACTGCACCAACTCCTTAAATTCAACTCCTTTACCTGTAGAAAGGCAGCATTACCGAAGTTGTAAATCAATTACAAGCAGGGGAATGAAAAATCGTCTTTTTGCGGATCGCAATAAGCTTCTACAAGTCGTAAGTGAACAAAATTCACTTCAAGAATAAGCCTAATACTTAGCAGTTATCATTTGAGTTTAGCGGCTAGAGTTACTCTGTGCATGGCGCATCCTCCCCTATCTCGAACATATAAATACTACTTGAGCCTTTAGTTTACTGAACAATTGCTATATACGCGAAAGAAATGATGTCTGATTAGCCAGCAGGCCAATCGGTCGCATCGTTCTAGGTGGAAGAAAGGAGTACGGTAGGAAAACAAGTAGGGTTGAAAGTTTACCTTCAGAACTGCCACCATAGCCGTAGCCATCCTGGACCTCACCGTCGATTCCGCTGAATTCGTTGTCGAAATTTGTTCCTAAAGCGGTAACTGCTCCCTCTTCATATCGTCTCCATGCGAAAAACGCCGCTCCTCCCTGGAATATCCCAAACTCCTTAATGAACCATGCACAAATGGGACATGTACTAATTACTCAAAAATCTGTTACGGTGAATAGTACATTTTGAAAATGTAAAACTCACCCAGGCCAATGTCGAAAGGAATGCCAAAAGGATAGCGAACTTTGCGTATCCTGTGTCATATGGTTCATCCAGTTCAAATGACGAGTACTTGCTCCAAAATGTGAAGAAAGCAATCAGAAATATAACAGCGAATATTGCTGAAAAATAATAATTAAGGAAAAACTTAAGTAGACTACTGCTGGCCCCATAGGCCAAAGTAATGGGGAATTCTACTAAAGTAAGTCTCAGTTTTGTAAATATTAGGATGAAAGCATGGTCGTGATGGCTAGGTAGATCGGTTCCATCAAGGACGAGCCCTATGCTATCCTCCTTCTAGCTCCATTAGGTCAGAGCAATTTCATCTACAGTAAAAACACCAACTCGACTACTGGTAGCTTCCCTAGTAGTACAGGTGTGTGGGTCAAAATGCTTTCAAATATAATTCCAGTCTTGAGCGAAAGTAAAGCATGCAGTCAACGTCGCACTTTTAATCTCCGTACACTCTGGAGTAGGTACTGCTTCCGCATTGTTTAAAAAATACAGATATTAAACGTGAGGATTTGGCAGGAATACCTGCGAAAGGGGTATGACCCTCTCGGTAGGATGCCAAGGGAAGGTAAGTCATGCTTCTCCTACAAAATAATTCCTATTTGCTTTGACGGCCTCGGTAGATCTTGGGCAGTCCTTTACCATCGTCATCACTCGTTTCAATTAGCAGAAGTTACGCAACTGACCGGATACTGCTAAATCTCCAGTGACAATTCGTTTTCGTGTTGGAATTGAAGAGACACGTTCAAATCGTGCATCTGACAACAACAGTGCTCCAGCTCCGACAAGGGAGAAAAACCCGAGAGCTGACGCAAATGAACACGTCGACGCACTACTGCCAAACAGACAAACCTGAAAACTTAGTGTTGAAAAAAAACTCCTTTCATCAACCATCCTTAATTACATAAACGTCATTTTGAACAAATATTTTCTACTATACTTGGAAACCCTAAGTTCGACAGAATTTCACTTTTCTTTTTGAATTTGTCTAAGACGTATAGGGCCAAAATGAAAGCCGGTGGGGAGAAGAAGAGGAATATTGGTAGAGTTGACCTATAACCAGTTGATATTACTTGTTCACACTGGAATCGGCTGTCAGTTGAATACTGAATGACCCACGCGATGTGCGATGTAGCCTCCTTGATTGTAACAGTTCTTTTATCTGGGCTCGGATTGAATTGCTTTGTCGAGCCTGCTGTTCCATAGAAGGAATATGGTATGGCATTGACTAACAGAAGGAGAGCTTTGTACTGAAGAAACCACATGTAACGGACGTCCTCCATCTACTGAGAATGGCATTCATCGATGTTCCGTAATTAGCGGTTTAGCCTGAGGTTTGCAAGGTAGGGAGAAACAAAGTCTCTTCTTTGTTTCACCACCCTCGACATTCACCGGAGCTGCAACACTTCTGGAGCTGCTCCACGTTTTCACATTGTAAGCAGACGAACGTCTCCTGTCGAGTTGACCTCCTGAACGTGGTTGGCGGGCTATTTGGGTGGGCTCCGTTATCGTTCAGCATGGAAATTAGGCTTCAAATACAAATTGAGCCAGAAGATCGCGATGATACTGATAAAGGAGTCAGAACCAGCTTTAAAAAACCAGCGTGGAAATTGTGGACATACCAGGAAGGAGGGTCCATCATCTCGTCATTATTTCCTTTGAGAATGTCAAGGCAGTCCGGGAATAAAAAGGCCAGGCAAAAAAACCCATTAACTGCGTGGAAGTCGGGTGTGCTGTTGATGAATGTATGGCATCCCGCCTTCCTTTCCCTTGGAAGGAAGGTACTATTCTTCGCATAATCGATAGGGAGACGTCAAAGCCAAGAAAATCCAATACATATCTCAATCAGCAAATCTTTGATTTCCACCAATGCCTTGGATAGAATGAAAAGTTATCTCAAAAGTCTCTGTACTCTCCAGTACCAGAAAAAAAAAACTCTGAAGCGAGCTTGAAATTGCCTAAATGGTACGTAACTGGGTACGGAACCAAAATATCGTGGTCACTCTTTTCCCCTGGAGTCTGATCTAATTGTTTTATCGCTATTCAATCCTATTTTCGGGGTGTGCCTCGCATGCGACTTCCATTCAGAGTAGCAGTGACGTTTTGAATGCGTACGTGGACAATACATTATCATGCAGTTTCCAGGCTTTATAAGTCGGCTCCTTTACACTTCTAGACGAGCCAAATATCAATTAACCGGCTCTGAAGGGGCAGACTAGACCGGTCCACTTGTAATTAACGGACGCAGAAGATATAGAAGACTAAGACGGCCCGGGCAGAATCGATCTGGTATTCGATCCCCGGACCATGCGTGCGCTGGTGCCACTTGCCATAATACCAACTCCGCCCTTTTCTAGGGTCATAGTTTGAACGATTGCTGTTATCCTAATCCCCGGCATAAGCGGCACACGCAAGGACTGCTGACGCAGTGATTGTTCAATATACAACTGAGAAGGAGCTAGTAGTTATGAAATGGGAGTCGGCCGAAGTGGTGATAAGAGAAGCGTATGCAAATGATCCAGAAATTGAAAACAAGATTGAATTTCGCTCAGGTTCGAAAAGGTTTCTACCTCTATGAGATCGGCTAACTAGTTCCAAACTAGTGTGGGAACACTCTCGCCAACTTGTACATTCCCCATGTTCCTCGAAGCATTGTGTAGTTCAAATGCACATTCAACTCTACTACGATTTTGAGGTGCGTCGAAAGCGCGGCTTACTCAAAATAAAATCGATCAATACTGAGCCAAACTGCGCATTATCCCAGCCCGAGTCTCGTCTACGTTAAGACATTCATTCAGAAGAGAATTCTGAAGTTTTTCAGAATACTTTTCCCTTCAAGTGACCTAGAATATCAAAAATCGGGTGAAATACAAATGTAATACTACCAACCTGATGATGTGAACTGCCATTTAATCGATGCCAACCACCTTTTGATATGCTAAACCACAGTAGAGCAGCGAACACCTGAAAAAGTAATGTAGCAGAAGTTCATGCATTCTTTCGGCTTACTGATGCATAAGGCTTCTCTTTGAAATCAGGTCCGTTTGTTCGTTCATGCATGATCCTGCTAATGAACAAGTGGAATTACTATAATAATTTACCAGTAATCACTTTATCCAAACAATTTCTATTCAGTGAACCAGCATGCACTCATTATTTTGACATTTGAAACGCCGGGCCCTACGGCAGGGCCGAGTTTCACATTAGATAGAGGGTGAATCCGAAAAAAATTGCTCAAGGGTCAAAAAAAAGGAACTCCACGAAATACCAGTTACTCGTAATGGAAGACCTTCAGGAGAATAAGTAATTTCGATAGTAAAAGCGATAGAAATAAAAAACGTTATGTAAGTCGATCGCCTCGACCGATCCTCGAAAAAGTGAATTTTTGGTGGGGATGAATGCATGGCGCATCCCACTGGAACGTGATACTGAACTATTCACTTCGGCAACCTTTTGTATCTAGCTATTAGCTATGTCTTGGTTATAAAAAGAAATATATCGAATTCCTGTGTTCAAAATGTTTGCATAGTATAGAGTTACATGCGAGGTGAGAAAATGAAGTGATGACTTCAGAAGAATTTTGCCTTATCTCATTGAAATTACCTGTTTCAACTCAATTCTCAAACCTTCGTTCAGGTCATTTGTTTTCAGGCTACATATCCCAGAGACGACGTCCTTGGCCGTTTCAGCTAAAAACTCAATAACAAACGAATTTTCGCTGAGAAAACCCGATTATGTCCTGGCTAAATCTCTGAGTTTACGTGCGAGAAGCGTAGCTCACAAGTTTGTGATCTTAAGAGATCACTGTAGGAAAAAAAATGTCGTGTGAGGTCTTTAAAAGTATAGGACGAAACTATTTATTTAAAATTTGAAGTATACTATACTTTAATGAGCAAATGAATATGGCAAGGGATCTCCTATGAAAGAAATTGAACCCTTCAAGAAAAGAGACCACTTTGAGGGAAAACTTGTAAGTTTATCAGATCATTACAATATTTTCGACTGAAATCATAGTTCACCAAAGTAACTTTTACAGAAAATCCGGTGAATGGGCTCAGCGTATGAGTGCAGCTATCTGTACTTCTACTTCCTTCCTATTGATGGGCCTCCACCTTTTGAATGCAATTCACCAAAGTGAACTGCCCAGTGGCCTGAGTGTACGTTCACAATTCTCAGAGCCTACAATTCGTGGTGACGAGTTGTGTTTCGAGGTATTTTCATTGATGGGTTTGTAAACAGTTATAGGAAGAATTGATCTCCAAAAATGGTGGAAGAAATATAAAAAACAGTATAGCCCAAAAAAGCGAAGTGGAGGACATTTTCAATAGTCGTCATGTGGAGGGAGTAGAGTTTAAATGATTCTTAAAAGATTTATAAAATAACAAGAGCGAAAAGAACAAAAAAACCGGCCTACTTCGGCTTGAAGGGCTTCGACAGGAAGTGGTATTAACAGAGTCGTTGAGGTCAATCATATATTGTCGTCCATTTTTAAATTTATCACTTTCGGAAGCGTATGATGACAACAAGGCCACTAGAACACCAGAAAATCATTTTTCAGAACGGAGGAAAGAAAATCCTCAGGGATTAAAACGGTGAATAATGTTTTCAGCCAACAATCATCACCAAATAGTCTTTTGAACCCATAAATTCCGAAGAAAGTAGGTTTCAGTAAGATGGCGCGAGCGGAGTCCTAATACACCGAGAAAAGTTGAGCGAACTGGCATGAACATTTGAACAAATTTTTTTTCAAAGACATTTTCGACCAGACATCATCAAGAGATGTTTTCTCGTTTTATACATCGCTACTTACTGGCCAAGTACTACTTCCAACTACCTAGAAAATAAAGTATTGAAGTAATAGTAAACACAAATAATGAGTAGCATGTGGCATTTCTTTCGGCATCCACAGCCTTTTTACAAACCATTTTACCACCACATTACAAAGACTTATGACGGTTAGCGAGTTGTATGTCTATACTGTAGGATTACCATAAGAATATTGTACCGTAAGAAAACCTGAATAAAAGAATATACGATCACTCCGTAAATTGTAATTGCAATTATTGCAGTTTCTCAGCACAGTATTACAATTATAGGTCAACAGCAAAACTGAAATATCCGGGAAAAAGATGAACAGCTTTTGGAAAAGAAAAACAGATCCAGTCGTTTTTAGAATGCAAATGGACCGCTCGGTTTCCTCGAAGAACGAACTCACTGCAAGGACAAAGATTCAGCTCCATAATATCTACTGTCAATCTCCCATTTGGGACCATTAGGGCTGTTTAGCTAATCTAGAAGTACCCTACCATCTAGAAAACCTCGATTGTGTTTCAGGAGAGATTTATTTATGAATTCCAGAGATATTTCGGCAAAAAAGCCCTAAAGTGCAATCTTTTGCTCCCTCTGGACAATTCACGCCCTTTAGATTGCCAGTGCATTTTGAACGAGAGGAAATGCGAGCGGAAGCAAATTTTCATCGTCCTCCTTCCGTGTCCCATCAAATACTGCAACATTTTGGCTTCGCTTCTGCTTTTTGGATGAAAATGATTTTTCCGTGGAAAGCAAAGGATGACGAGGTTTATTATGCAGAAGACCGTTTTCTACCAGAACATTATCAACGTCAAGTGCACGTGGGGCCTAGAACGGACATTTCCCAGGAGGACGTTACAATTATTACTTTTCATTTCTGAATAAAAATGAGTTTGCCATGAAGCGACTGGGATGGATTAGGACAGAGCCCGTTTCGATCAAGAACATATTGCTGCTTTTGAAGTGTCAGCGTCAGTGGCAAGGGGTGGTCGGAATGGATATGCTTCCCGAAGCGGAAATAGAATTTCTTCAAAAATTTCGGATACACGGTGGGGATGCCTGGGTTGATATAAATATTCAGATGAGTAGATAAATAAATAAGTAAATAAATAAATAGATAATTAAATATAGATATGCCGGAGAGGGCACTTTCCAAAACATCTTACCGCATAAATAACGAGGATTCAATTAATCACTCCAATACAATGAAACAGCCTCTTGCCTTCAATCTTATCCTTAGCAATTCAGTTTGAGAATAGTTTTGAATGGCAATTAAATTCCGTGTCAGAGGGTTACTGTGATTTTTTTCTGTCAACTATTCCAACATTATTCTTTATGAGAAGTTTGAAGGCTTTTGAAGAGGGCTAGAAATGGGACATACAGCTTCAATGAATAGGGGATATCATGTTACAAGATAATTATAGATTATGACCCCACAAAATGTTAATCAACTTCCTTTTCAGCATGGAACTTTGCTCAGCCCCGAGTTGCAGTAATTCAAAGTGAAGAAAAGAAAGATTCCAGACTCTTGCAATTCTGAGGAAAGCAATTTCAATCGAGAAAATGGGTCACAAAAAAAACTAACATAAGCCCGACTTGGTGAATTTGCCAGTTTCGTCTTTTGTTCACATCTACATCTTACTTTTTAATTTTTATAAATTTTATATAAGTTTCATCTGGAGTTCTTTTCATACAACCGGTCGCTCCGTCCCCCCAGGCTTTTGGAGTGCCACTGACAACCAACGAAACGCTCACCCAAAAGAACATTGTCCTCGAGTGGATGACTCAAAAACATTCATTAGGAAAGTTTTCGGAGGTAGAGTAAAACTGAAGCACACGGGTTCCCTTGGTATGACAAAAAGCTTTATAATAGATGCTACTTACATGTTAATGTATGCTAACAATAAAAGGTAAATAATGGCACACATATTGCGCTAAACATGCTATTGGATGAATAGAAAAAATTATTTCCAAAAGCTGTAAAACAAATCGTAATCGTTTCGTAAAGTAAAGGGATGAAGTTTGAGGTTTCAATCAATTCCGGTTTGGGATGCGCACCGCGTTTGACTTGTATTCAGTATCGTAGTGGCGGTTCGAATGCGTGCGTGGACTACACAATGACTTGCGGTGGTCAGCCGACGTAAAAGTTAATGCTTTTATCCTCCTAGACGAATTTTTTACTAATTAATCGATCCTGAAAGGATTTAACACTTAGTTGGCCGTGGCGGGTATCGAACTGAGATTTGAAACAGGGACCATGCGCATGCAATACTGCGCCACTTGCCACCAAACTACTTTCTTCTAATTATCACATTTCAGAGAAAACGGGAATACCAACTTATTAGCTGAGGCCCTGTGGGTGTCCTCAGTCTCCAAAAGTCAAAATTGTGGTAATTCATGAGCAGTCACTGCTTTAACGCAAGTTCCTGTGTACTTTTCCAAAATCTCCTTTTTTCCTAGGCACCTCAATCTGCTACTGAATTCGTTAGGCTGCCGTCGGGAACCTGCCCACATGTCGCAAACATTCAGATGCAGGTCAGCGATCGATAAGCCTCATATTTCCTCCGCCCCCAGGGACCACCAGAAGAATTAATGGTGAAGGGAGGGGACAATGGAAGGGAATGGCAACAGATTTCAAGGATATCCCGAAAGTGAAGGCGGAATACCTCCTGGAATTCTACTCGAAACAGGAGATCAAGGAAATTTCTGATCATAATGTTCACAAGTTCAAGTGGCTCCAGAAAAGCTTTGTTGAAGATTCTATCAAAATTTCAGTAAAACATGGAACATGGCGGAACGGAAAACGGAAATGAACGGAAAGCGACGGATTCAGCTTTAGGGAATCATTTAGGGAATTAAATAGGGAAACAAAAATAGTGAAAGAGATTAGGTCATAACTCAGAGTTACTAGTAATTTTTATCCCACTGTTACAGCGTTATCGTATAGTATCATTCAGTACCATTGGCAAAAAATTGTCCTTCTGACAGCTCAGAAACCGATTTGAGACTGCTCCGGAGCAGATTTTGGTTCAGGATTTCGGTTAATTAACTTCAATATAGGTAACTCAATAACTCAGTAATGTAATGTGAAAAGGATAATAAGGAATTCGAGCCGACCGAAGCGATGATGTCAAAGAAATTGACGACTCCAATTCATGAAACGGCAATCGTTAATAACCATGAGTCCGACCACAACAATTACCAAGCCACCTGTGGGCTCGAAACGAATTGCGGTGAATGTGAAATGAAAAATGAAATTGCTCGGATATATACAGGAATCGCTACGCTTTTCAGTAGTCAAGTAAACCAGTAACATATAGTTGTAATGAGTAGCAAAAGTAATGGAACTCAAGATTTAATCGTACGTAGAGACTTCGTAGAAAATCTTGAGAAGTAATTAGTGATAATTATGCGATATACTTCATGATATTGCGAAGAAGTAAGAGAGAGTCGTCTATTAGTTTGTAAGAGGCTAAAAGTAGTAAACTTACTTTTCAAAGATCAGAAGTTCCCCATCGTTCTGGAAGTTATTACTACCCATGACTTACAGGGTTCAAAGGTGGTTGACCGAGTCCTTTGGTATGAACATGGGGCGAAATGATCCCCGAAATCTACCCTAGCCCTCTCCCTCTTCTCAAAGGGATGCTTCAAAAGGGCGTTCGATGGTGAGAGTTTTGCACGATTTTAAAACGATTTTTTGTATAGCAAGCATCCTCTGTACGGCTCCATTCGGAATGATCATAGGAACTGTCTTGAGAAAAAATTCACTGTATTTTTTTAATTTGTGAAACATATCAAGCTGAAACTCTTTGAAGTCAGCAGATTGAGCTGTGCTGGGGCTACAATCCTAAACGAAATGGAATAACAGTATTTCAATTCCCATGGGATACTTGGTGTCCCATCACATCTGAAATTAAAATTAGGCCAGTGGTTAATCAAAATGCCTGTTTCTCAACTGGTAATTTATTCATAGGGATTGACAGGTTGTCTCCATTTACTGTTCAAGCGCTCAATTACACTCTGTGATTTCATTGAACTCAAACAAACTTTTCATAATTAGTTTTTACAGGCTCTAGGATGACTACTGTGGATAACTCATTATCTGACAGAATCACCACAACTGCTTACCCATTTCATGATACTTGAAACCCAGTAATTCTAGTTTAGAAGTAATCCAACTATTATATTTCAGGAATGGAGGTAGGGAATAGAGGGATCGTAGAGGTTGCAGATTACTGTCAATTCGAATTCCCACATAAAATTTTCAGATTCCTCAGATCGGCAAGGACGTCATACATACATACTTTCTCACAAGTTATAATATTGATTTCTCACTTTACTAGTTAGTATCGAATTAGTGAATAGAACATGTGAAAGCTTCTCTGATGGGAACTGCAGTAAAACGTCAAATGCCAGGTGATATGAGCAAAAGCTCCCTTCCTAGCCATGACATGAGTGAGGCATACCAATAACATGGAAAAGTTCGATGCATGAGTAGTGCAGTAACAAAATAGTAAGAGTAACTGGTAACCATGACACACTAAAACCTCATAAACAACGCCAAATCTTATGGCTAACGTACCATTGAAGAGTCCGGGCTCAGAAAATTTTTTGGCCCTTTTTTGAATGAATATTAATCACTTACCAATGCTATAGACCTAAAGATGACGGTCGGCTTCCGGAGGAATGTGCCCGCATCGAATTGGCCGCCAGCTAATCCTGTGCCATACGCTCGGATGTTGTCCATAGGCTATAGTAAAGATGTTTGTTTTCGGAAAACAATATCGGTTTCAAGTCTAACGGTGAGCAAGGTTTCTAATGAGACGAGCAATAATTGGGAAAGGCTATCCCTTTGCCAAAAGCCTCAAAAAGCAGAGATATGGAGATCTAATTGCAGCGGGAGTTGCTAGAATGAAACGGAGATGGTGACGCCTGAAGTGATGAGGCGGTGCCTGTTCTGCTTGCGTACAGAGCGTGTGAAAGGGAGAATGGTCAGAATAAGATGAACTGGTAAAGTAAGGGGAATGACATCTGGAGGATGATTTTAACTGATAAAAGTGATAAGAGAGACATGGCGTGTACCATGATTGAGTGGCATGTCAGTGTTGAAACAGGAGAATGATAGAATTGCCGAGAACGACTGGGAAACGCATTCATTCACGCCATTGAAGCAGCATTCGCTACTGACGCCATCCGATACTGGGACGCGCGGCGAGAAGCGCGCACTTCGGCACGTCGGCGGTGGCGATGGCGGCGTTTGCGATTGAAAGGAGAAGTGGAAGAGCGCGAGGGCAGCTTACTATCGATCTTGTACCCCTCGCTCGCTCTCTCTTGCTCTCACTCTCACTCCTGCCCGAAATCCCGACACTGAATCCGATGCCTAAAGGCGGTTGAGTCTATTTAGATGTACAAGAACGATTAGAGGCCATCGCGCTGCTGCTGCCGCCTATGTCGCCCACGTCCGACGGGACGGCACCGGCGCGACTTCGCGCTTCGACGACGCCATTCCCAGCTGCCAACGGAAAAGGCGGCGCTGCAAACACAATCAAACATTCCAAGTGGGCAGAATACGGCATCATCCAAAAGAAGTAGACTGGAGCGAGGTAACGCCGAGCACTTTCTCGGTTGCAGCTTCTGATGTCGACCATGGAAACAATGAAATTCAAAGCTTTGAATTATTCAAGAGGGTAGGCCTCGACCATGTCCAATTTCTCTACTGGTTGGCTAGCAACACTCTTCCGGACCATGAAGGCATGGGGAAACGCACAAGGCTTTAGAAAAATGCAGAGCGAGAATTTCTCAGTCAGAAAAGTCCCAAGCTGGCTTCCTATCGGCCTTGACATGTTTCTTCAACGTGGGCTTTAGTTGACGCAGTCGACCATAGCCAGCCAAGACATCAACGTCACCAGCGTCAACCGAACAACAGACGTTTTTCAATCTTGGGTACAAACTCCATAACTAGTTATCCTTTTGTAAGTAGTTAGTAGTACGGTAATTACTGTTTCTTAGGTAGAATTACCTCCAAAAGTTGACCTATTCAGCTAATGATATCGAAAATTAGGTGGGCATTGACAGCATTGGCCTCAAGCAAGGTCCAGCACTACTGAAATGGGCTTCAGTGATTCCAATCAATGTGCCCTTCTGAGTCCGTCAGACCGAATAAAAACATAACAACGTTAGTCTATTGGATTGAACCCAGTACTTCGAGCATATGAAAGGGTAAGGGATATGGTCTTGGACGTTGATCATTCCCATCCGAGAGATGCACCCACGCATTCGGATTCCATTCACAATCGTAGTGGCGTATGGAATGCGTATGTGGTCTGGCCTATGAACAAATCAGTGCTTTTATCCTCCCAGACGAGCTTGGTCCCAATTAACCGACCCCGAAAGGAAGTATGCTTGGTTGGAGCAGCCGTACTTCGATCCGGATTCAAACCTGTCACCATACGATGTGATAGTGCGCCACTCACCACTGCGCCGCCTCCGCCCATTCTTCGAGCAGAAGAACCTATAGATAAACTCCTATTTGTTTTCAAGCTTCAAGCTGAATTGCGTACCAGTTGATTTTTTTTCGATACTCCAAGATGGGACTGAAAGCAATGCACGCTTTCTATGATTCATTCCAATATTGTTAGCCAGTGTAATCAAACTGGCTTTCATGATGGGGTATCGTTTTGAGAGCTACCTGGCCAAGTATGAAGGTGCCTAAGATCGAAGTTGGGCAGCTGAAACGGCAAGTAAAGTACGGGCCAGCCTCGGAGCGCTGATCTTGAATCTACTCCTCAAATTCGTAGAATGCTTTGACTTAGTAGAGGTGTTTGAACTTTGTTTATCTACCTTATTTAGGGTAAGCAGCATCTAATTACTCTTACTAATATCTCGATGTTATTGATGATAAAATGTTCCAATACTTTGCTGTTACACTTCGTAAAAATTGGCATCATTACAATTACAGTCCGAGGCATGCAATCCATACAATTCCATACTTTCCCTACAATTGCAAGTCTCGGACCATTTTATGGTTATGAGCACTTAAAAAGGGTATATAAAAGTCATAAATGGAGGTACGAAGTCGGAAAGACAGAGCTGAACAAGAAAAAAAAAGAGGGATGTCAGTGAGAGAGAATTAGGATGAAAAGGATTTCAATGTCGGTCGCTGTCGTAGAAGCAAAGAAGGAAAAATGCTATTGAGCATGTCACTGGACTTGCTTGACGAGATGAACGAAAGTACTTAGAACTTTGAACGTACTAATGAAACTTACATCTAAATACACTTAATTATCACGCTCTACACCAGAAGCGCTACCCAGAAGTGAAGAAGAGGCATAGGCAAATTTGCTCAAATTCAGTGCAAGAAAAAGCCAAGTTGTGAGAAATGTGAAATTCAATTATTCAATCGATTTCCGCTTCCCTTCTGGTTCCCTTTGATGTCAAACGATTCAGGGCCTCGTCGGAGGGGATTTTAAGCGCCCAACTGTTTGACCCGAAAGCAACGGTTAATAGAAAAAATAAATAATAATATAAGCAGGTAAAGGTAAGACAGATGAAAAATCGTCCACATGAATTTAGAGTAAATCATTCAGGTGAGCAGTAATCAACATGAAACTTTGCCATGGCATTTTCATACACAGAAAAGGTAACGATGACATTCTTACAGGTTACAGTAACGCTGTGAATTCTGTTCAGTTGTTGCAGTAATGGGAGTGAAAACTTTTCTGTCCTGCTGACGGGGTCAAAGAAACTGATGTTCAGCCAATGCTGACTAAGATACCATCACAATAGGGCTACCGAGTGTTGTCTACAACGACGGTTTCTCTTCTGGGGCTCCAAAGAAACATCAGCCAATCGAATCATTATATAATATTATCAATCTTAAAAGGTCAATCAAATAAAACTCGGGATAAGGGGTGATAATAGGGAATCATAATTACAGCTAATTGTAATTGATGATAAGTACTTAATTATGTTCGAAAAACTTTATTTGATTAAACTCCACACGAGGTTTACAAATGCCTTAATGGCTTACGTTTCGGTGAAACCACATTCGTCGGAGCCTAAAAGGATGGAATCAATTTATGAGATTACCCGATCAAACATCTCAACCCCCCACAATATCTTCGAAACCAACTTGATCATCCTACAATCCTAGGTGGATAAAACGTACCGTACCTTCCTTTTGAGCAGAATCGGCCCTCGTGAGCGATGTGAACTGGGTGTCTCGAGTTCAAAGTTCACAGTGAAAGGCTAGCCTTATATAGGGGGTGAGTTCGCGCGCGATTGACACGCATTCTCCCTTCCGGTTCATTTTTGGATCCGTGACCCGGATCCAAAATGCCTCTAGGGTTTTCCTCGCGGCTGTTTGTGCCTCATGCGCCAAGACCTCGACCGTGACCCCGAAGTCGTCTCCATTATGAGTTTGTGCCCTGTGGCAACCTAAGGCAGTTGAGGGGAGCGACCTAGCCTTACCGTTTAAATGTTCTTTGATTCGAACATGGAGTGGTCTAGCAGTCTCACCTATATACGTATCTCCACAGTTTTGGCAAGTGATTTTGTAGACCACACCAGTTGCGCTACAGTCACCTTCTCTGCCATTAGGACAGACCACACAATTAGGTGTTGCACATGTGCGATCGTACATGCGGTTACGGACTAAACGGCGCTTTAGATTGTCAGGAGGGATTTCGACGATACCAACAATGTTTTGAAGACCCGCTCTCCTCAGACACTTCCTTATGGAAGTGCTTACTTCATCGGAGATGAACGGCACAGCAAATGGGATTTTTGTACTAAATAAATCACCATTTGTCCTGCTTGACTCTTTACCTGCCCTGGCCTTTCGAAATGGAGGAAGTTTGTAGCCATTAAGCTCAGCAATATTTCGAGCTATGTTCACGGACTCTTTTCGTTCCTTCTCTCCAGAGCTAACTTCTGCAGCAGTTCGAAACATACTTCTTACCACTGCTCGTTTCGTTTGGAGAGGGTGTGCAGAATTCCAATGAACAAGGATGTTTTTATTGCTGGACTTTCTATACCACTTCGTGGAATAGTCCCCCTAGCAATTCTTACTTGGACATTAAGGAAAGGCAGCCACTCTTCATGGGGCTTTTCTCGAGTAACTTTTATCCGCTCAGATTGTGCATTCAATAGGTCAAAGCAGAGTTCCACCTCGTCCTGCGTAGAGCAAACTATGAAGCAATCGTCGATGTACCGACAATATAGCATAGGGAGACTTTCAAGCACGGGCACTTCTATTTTGGCCATGAAGGCAATGGCCAAAGTAGGAGCCAGGCGTTGTCCCATGGCAAGGCCTCTAGTTGGCGCATAGTACTTCCCCGACCACCTGAAGATGTTACAGTTCAGGCACTCTTTCAGAAGAACCATTATTTGACCTATAGAAAGACCGTGCATATTGACTGTGCTTTCGTGCTGGGAAAGCAATTCTAGCACAGCTTCCATAGCGGCATCGTTACTCACATTGGTATACAGGGATTCCACATCGAAGGATTCTATGGCGCATGTTTCGCTTAATCGCACTCTACGAAGTTGATCTAAAAACATGTGTGTATTGGTAAGGTGCGATGGGATAAAACGAAGTAGTTGTGTTAGTATGACGTTTAGAAACCATGAAATCCTGTCGGTGAGACCACCCACGCAGCTGATAATTGGCCTAACCTTAACGGATGAGGGTGTTATTGACGCCAAGTTGTCCGTAGGGGAGAATTTGTGGGTTTTGATGAGCAGGTACAATACTGGGCAGCGAGGCGACTCAACCTTGAGTCGCGCTATCAAGTTAGAGTCAAGACTTGCCGACTTCGCTATGGCCATCCATTGTCGGTTCAGCCTTCGGAATTGTGCCTGGAATTCTTTGATTGAGCATGGCTGGTACAGAGAGCTATCTTCAAGGTGGCGCTCGGTTATGGCGCGGTCGATTTGATTAGGAATGACTACGAACTCCCCGCCTTTGTCACTGACCGACAACCTGATAGTGTGCGATTTGACTAAGCCTTGAAGTTCCCTGATTCCCTCGGCCTGCGTCCTAGAGATGTTAGGCGATAAGCGCTGTTTTTGGAACCTGCTGAAAACCTTGAAGATTTCGTCGGCAAATATTCGGAAACTGATGTCAGAAGCGATATCAGGTTCCTGCTGTTTAAAGTATACCTGCGGAAAAGGTACCTTAAGCGCGGCTCTTGCGTTTGTCGTGTCTGAATACTTAATTATGGCGTTTAAGAAGCACATTGGCTCAATGGGAAGGCGAATCTTGCCCCTACTGCCTTCCACCCTGACTGCTTCTACTACCAGAGGACAGAAACTCGAGCTCTTCCCTCGATAAAGTAAGATTACTGTCAGATTGAAACGTTCCCCATCTGAGAGCTCGCCAATTTCGATAAATCACCCAGAAAGGACATTATTCAATGGTCACTGCCTGCTTTTCTCTCGAGGGATCTCTTCTCGAGCCAGGTTGAGGGTATCCTAAGACCTCCACCGCCTTATCTGGTTTACGTTTTAGAATAATTTGACTGCATGTTTCTGCTAAGCTATCTGGTGCCATCATGTTGACCGTATTGTTCCGATGAGTTTTGTTTTGCGTTTGTTATAGCGTGAGCTATTTTTGTGTATCTCTACAAATAAATAAAAATTAACCAGCAAAAGTTCACCACAACATTATCACAATCAACACCGCGCGTAAATATGTCGTAAGTCTGAGGTTCTTCAAGCAAGACGGTATTCTGAGAGACTTCCTCAACTGTCCCAGCAAAGCAGCGTTTCAGGCCGTTAATGCACTCTAAGCGTATAACTCAACTCAAACGGACCTTACAATACTTGACTCATAGAATTTACCATGCTCATTGAGGAAAAAGGAAGTGGTGCTCTGACAAAAAGTCAGTAACGGTACTTCACCTCGATCTCTGCAGGGCGCTAGTGATCATAGTGAATGGGAAGTACCCTGTAGGCGATTCACGAGGGCCCACAATAAATGAGCCTTTTCTCCTCTTAGGGATTGCCTGGCCAGCTAGACAGGGTCTGTTTAGCTCCCGTTAGAAAACTATTCGGGGATATCCACATGCCAGAAATTAAAATCATTTCCGTTGCAAATGTAATTAGTTATAGCTGCATTTACCTTTCATGCCGCTCCTTAGTTACTCAAGCGCTCCCTTTTTTCATTTATTTGATTGGCAAAACATTTTATTTGAAAGATGGAAATTTTTGTTTACTGCTCTATTGGTTTTATCAGTCATTTTTTGCTTCATCAAATCGCTATTCATTATTCTATTATTTTGTTATTACAAGTTGTTTTATTACTACTTTATTTACATATTTAGTTACGAGGTAGAAATTAGTATAGAAAATCCTGAAGGGATCTTCTGAGGGCTACTGAAAACCAGAGGACGTTTCAATTGACAAAACTTTACTTAATAACTATAAAGTACTTTCAAACATACCTGCATGATTGGAAAAATGTGAAGTTCGTAAAGGGCATAGTATGCCGCGTTATTGATGTCAGAAAGTTTTGCAAAAGGGTGTTCACAGTGGCAGTATCCGTCAGTGATGCACAACGTTTACTATTAACTACTTGTTGGAGGCTACTTGTAAGACCATAGCCCAACTCCATGGCGAATACTTCCTATCAATATCGTCATCATCACTTTGACGTCGCCAATTAGCTATGACTCTTCGATCTCTTAACTTTTTCCGATTCCTCTATAAGCATTTCCTCTGGGCCAATAAGTCGGGCTGCCTATAGATGGACCATTAGATTGGTTGACAAGCAAAGGATACCAGCTCTTTGATCCTCTCGTTTTTTACGAACTATTCACGTTCCTTCAGACCACAAAGTGTGATGCATTAGATTTCCTAAATAAGCCTAAAAAATAAGAGCTAGGAAAGATTAAACAATTGGGTAAATGAAGCCTGGGAGACGGACGGTAGGATCGGTTCTGTGTAATCAATTCGCCGCACGCGACTTTCGCGGACCATTCGCTTCGCCATTATTACAGCTCTAGCGTTCTCCATACAGCTCAATCGATATGCGTCATTATTATGGGCATGACTCCAGAATTAGTTCTTTTGTCCTTGTATTTCTTACCTGCTGCTGCATTCTGCTACATTCCTTCGCGCTCGACGTCTCTCCCCGCGACGCTTCAATTTCGACCCTACTGAATCATACTCATAAAATCTTGCTGATTTAGATGTTCTGACCTGCAGTTTTGACTAACTGCTGCTTTCGCAGTTATAGATGATGAAAATGTCTCAAGAGGGTGGGAAATGATGTGCAAAACGCTATTCTTTGACGGGAATCGAGCCACGGCACTTGCTTTCACCCTGATTTTTAATTCCTGCACTACCGAGTCGGAGCCCCCCTCGTCATCTGAATGGCATTTCGCACGGATCTTGAGCCCGTTCATGTGCCCGTAAAGACAAGTACATATTCAATTCCCTTCCAAAAATAAGCGTTTTGCCCGTAAATCGCCATCCTTGTGAGACTTGTCAACTTAATTCACAGATCTACCTCAGTTTGACAAGTGGAATTGTGAGGGATGTTGATGAACGAGAGTTGTTCCGCCGTCCACTTGCCTCTACGCTCCTTTTAAAGACTTGAGCTCCACTACGGGCATGTTTCCAGATTTTCAATTCATAGTGTTCAAAGAGCTGCGAGTCCTGGATCTCCGTAAAGATCTCCAAGGACCATTTCTCTTATGAGTCAAGGGTCCAAAAACAAATGACGACTACATTCAGAACCTTGCCATTATTTTTTCGTGGTGTCACGTCCTAACATCTTTGCTAGGCTACTCCCTCCAAAGCTACTATGTTCAGGTATCATAAGATATCTTTACGTATTTCCGAGTAGTACAACGGCAGTGCATCACATGCCAAAAATGTCATAAAAATTTGAGGCTTTATGATGTGTAGGGAAGTGGCTTGTGCACTCGGCTTTTTTTAACAGCTTTTGAATGCTTGAGTAACTTTTGTTTGAACAGCGGAAGGCCCAAAGTAGAGTACAGTAATCGGAATCCTCTTTCAAGTAATGCTTGAACCCTGACAGCTGAAGGACCCAAAAACCCAGACAACTTCCGGAGGCGGGTTATGGTTCGTCAAGCTGCGCTTTGGTCATCCCCAGAAATGTGCTCATTGAGATTTCAAGCCCCAGTAGGTCCTATATTTGTTGATACAGCAGTTTTTGGACCACCTTGTCAGTCTGTGGTCCCTTACTCTACGTTGGGGTTCCGAAGTCTCTGAAAAATCTAAAAGTCCGGATAAAACGTCCTTTCCCCCACCTGTTTTGCATGCTAATTAGGCTTCCCTCTTCCCTTTTTTCCGCGCTTTCCCCTGCTCGTCTCCCTCTTCTCCCCTTTCCCGCCCATCAATTACCTCCTACAACGAATAGTAAACGATTCTATTTTTACAAGTATGCCACCTTTTTTTGCGTATTCTTCGCAGTCGGAACCCTAAACGCATTGAGGCTTTCATTCTTAGAGTCATCAATCATACTTCATCTCATTGCCGACTTTTACTGCTCCATTACCATGTTGTAGCTCCTTTACTCAACTTCTTCTTACTTGTGTGTCACATGGTTCGTTCCTGTGGCGAAGAGGTAGGACGCTGACAACGGGTGCGATCGCGTACATTCTTCTCGGGAAATAAACCCAGGATCGAGTCCCATCCTAGCATAAATATGTATTGAAAAGTGGTTGATTAATTGGTAACATATTCATCTTGGAAATTCCCACCTGGACTGAGGTGGGAAGACGGGAGGTTGACCATTATATCGACTGAGCCAAACAGGCTATTACTCGGAATAAATGAGCATTTGAAAGCCGCTACCCTTCCAAATTGATGACGATCCCGTGATATATCCCAAATTGCAGCCGTCCACTTTTATGCTCCTTGATCGGCTGGCCCTAGTCTGCTTACCACTTAAATTCAGAGGTGATCGAGCCTAATCTGGTTTCAGGGAACTGTTTCGGACCTCTTTTTGCCCCCGAATTACGGTAGGAGTCATAGTAGTCAAGGGACCTATTCGTTAACCAGTTTTTAAGACTTCTCAATTAGATATAAAATTTCCTATTATAAATTCATACTTCCTACAAAATTTCAAATATTTCATGAGTACTGCTGTACTATTGCACTGCGTGCGTCACTGATTCTGCCAGGCAAATAACCCATGGTAAATTCCCCCAAAGCTTCCGGTTTTAACGGCACACACGTCAGGCTAGCGGTAGTCAAGGTCATGATTTATCCCATTTCATGCCTTATAGATTTCATTTACACTTTCTTGCAGGGCCCCCATATTTTCTAGTCTGTGCAGGATTCGATCGAAACACTATTTAATGATTGTATTACTGAGTTTGTTGTTGTCTTGAACTCTTCACGAGGTTTTTAAATAACCTTTATTAGGCTGACGTTTCGGCGGAATCGCCTTCTTCAGAGCCTGAAAGGATCATAACAATCTGTGATTATCCGACCAAACGTCTCCACCAACCCACTAAGTTCGAGACCCCCAGGGCACGCAGGTGGTCGAAAGGAGAACCACTCACCGTAACTTTGTGGATTCTTCGAAACCACCCAACTAGTAGTGGTACCAACCGACCAGTGTCAGCGGGGGTACGTCTTCATTAAAGTCTGTGAGGGAAGGCCAATCTTATATAAGGCCGTAGCTCCCGCGTGATTGCGAGGCATTCTTCCCTACGATTCATTTTGGGATCGGTGACCTGTATCCAAAATGCCTCGAGGGTTTTACGCGCGCACACTTGCGACTCCTGTGCTACGACCTCCACGGTGACCTCAAAATCGTCTCCGTTATGCTTCTGAATTCGATGGCTCCCTAAGGCAGTAGACTTTTTCAATCGTCTCATTCCATCTATGTGCTCCTTGACCCTCACGTGAAGTGGTCTTGCCGTTTCTCCAATATACTCATCACCACAAACCCGGCAAGTAATTCTGTAGACCACTCCAGACATGTTACAATCACCTTCCCTTCCAGCTGGACAAACCACACAGTTTGAGGTCGTACATAGGCGATCGTATATCCTGTTACGAATCAAGCGCTTCTTTAGATTAAAGGGTGCTACATTTACAATAGCTACTAAATTTTCCAAACCCGATCTCTTCAAGCACTTTTTAATGGAGGCGCTGACCTCATCGGAAATAAATGGTAGTACAAAAGGAGTCTTGCCTTCAATCGAGGTACTACCATGTCTGAGGATCACACCACCAGAAGAAGCTCTACGTGAAGTTGGAAAATTGTAGTAGCCATTGGACCAAGCTATATCGCGTGCCATTTCAAGCGACTCTTCGCTCTTCCTCTCCAGTGCAGACCTTCCTAGCGGTGCGAAACATGTTTCTAACGACCGCTCGTTTTACGTAGAAAGGATGAGCTGAGTGATAATGGACAATGATGTTCTTATTACTAGGCTTTCTGTACCACTTCGTAACAATCATATCACCCTGTAGCCTCACTTGAACGTTTAGGAAAGGAAGCCAATTTCCGGTCGGTTTCTCCGTGTTAACTTAATGTGCTCTGATTGTGAATCAAGTAGGCCGAAACACACATCTACTTCTTCCTGTGTCGCACAGACTATGAAGCAATCATCGATATATCTGCAGTAAAGTAAGGGCAGATATTCCAGTACAGGAGCTTCAATCTTGGCCATAAATGATACGGCCAACACAGACGCCAATCGCTGCCCATAGCCAAGCCTCTAGTATGTGCGAAATACCTTCTCGACCACTTGAAAATGTTACAACTGAGGCACTCCTTCACAAGTGTCATCAGTTGGGATATAGACAGCCCTCGCATACCAATTTCGTTCTGGTGCTGACTAAGAAGCTCGAATACGGCTTCCATAGCAGACCCATTGCTGACATTTGTATAAAGAGCTTCTACGTCGAAGGATTCCATAACGCACGAACCACTGGGGTGCAGTGCGAAAAGGCGATCCAAAAACATTCGGGTGTTAGTGAGATGGGAAGGAATGAAGTTAAGGAGCTGCACTAGAATGGTATTAAGAAACCATGCGATTCGGTCAGTAGGACCACCCACGCAGCTTACTATAGGACGGACTTTCACAGAAGTGGGATTGATTGAAGCCAGGTCGCCTGCATCTAAAAACTTGTGCGTCTTTATGAGCAGATACAGGACTGGACAACAAGGCGACTCAAGTTTGAGCCGTGTTGTTAAGGTTGAACTCAGCCCTGCAGACCGTGCTACTGAAACCCACATCCGATTTAGTCCACGCAGCTGCCTTTTGAACTCCTCAAGAAGTTGGAAAGTTGTAGTAGCCATTGGACCAAGCTATATCGCGTGCCATTTCAAGCGACTCTTTTCGCTCTTCCTCCCCAGTGCAGACCTTCCTAGCGGTGCGAAACATGTTTCTAACGTAGAGCTTCTTCTGGTGGTGTGATCCTCAGACATGGTAGTACCTCGATTGAAGGCAAGACTCCTTTTGTACTACCATTTATTCCTGATGAGGTCAGCGCCTCCATTAGAAAGTGCTTGAAGAGATCGGGTTTGGAAAATTTAGTAGCTATTGTAAATGTACCACCCTTCAATCTAAAGAAGCGCTTGATTCGTAACAGGATATACGATCGCCTTTGTGCGACCTCAAACTGTGTGGTTTGTCCAGCTGGAAGGGAAGGCGATTGTAACATGTCTGGAGTGGTCTACAGAATTACTTGCCGGGTTTGTGGTGATGAGTATATTGGAGAAACGGCAAGACCACTTCACGTGAGGGTCAAGGAGCACATAGATGGAATGAGACGATTGAAAAAGTCTACTGCCTTAGGGAGCCATCGAATTCAGAAGCATAACGGAGACGATTTTGAGGTCACCGTGGAGGTCGTAGCACAGGAGTCGCAAGTGTGCGCGCGTAAAACCCTCGAGGCATTTTGGATACAGGTCACCGATCCCAAAATGAATCGTAGGGAAGAATGCCTCTCAATCACGCGGGAGCTACGGCCTTATATAAGATTGGCCTTCCCTCACAGACTTTAATGAAGACGTACCCCGCTGACACTGGTCGGTTGGTACCACTACTAGTTGGGTGGTTTCGAAGAATCCACAAAGTTACGGTGAGTGGTTCTCCTTTCGACCACCTGCGTGCCCTGGGGGTCTCGAACTTAGTGGGTTGGTGGAGACGTTTGGTCGGATAATCACAGATTGTTATGATCCTTTCAGGCTCTGAAGAAGGCGATTCCGCCGAAACGTCAGCCTAATAAAGGTTATTTAAAAACCTCGTGAAGAGTTCAAGACAACAACAAACTCAGTAATATAATCATGCCGAGGTTCATAGAAAGCCGTACATGGAACTATTTAATGAGTAGTAGTGTTTCTCAAGTTACTCCTTTTTTACTTGAGGAACTTGAAATATTCGGTTAATATTATAATAATGAATATGCTGCGAAAACTCGTACGTTTCTGAACGAGTTTCCACAGTTTTCGTGACAGTTCATTAGGTCTTTTTTCTGACATTTGAAATATGAAAGATCTCATGAAGTTATGTAAAAATCAATTTTGCACCAATAATTGATTTCAAATTACTAATGATACCCTGGTTAGCCAGCAATCGGTCCTCACAACAGTCTTTCGACCACGATTGTAGAAGAAAACACCTAACCAACTAGGTGGGTTAAAACGAAAAAAAGTGGGTAATTTCAACCTCGCCGTCTTTTTCTCGGAGTTTTTTTTTTTTTGATTTTACTCCTAATTTCATAAAGAGCCATTAACCTGATCTGTGCTAGAACTTACAAGAACTCTTCAATATGAGCGACACCTTTGCTTGCCCTAAATGGTGACCAAATTTACAGGATCCATAACCAAAGATTTTTCCTTTTCAAAAAGTAGGGGCACTTTGGGTGGAGAGACGGCGTCCCAAAACCTTTGTAGGGTTCCCACTGCTAGATTCCCACTTTTGAATTCGACAGAAAACAGATGGGAAAGCCTAGCGATGGGAAACCTCACCTGGGCGTCCAGTACTATGTACTGTAATTCTTTGGAAGAGTATGCAATTTTTTAGTAACGTTTACGTTTTTTCTTTTAGTACAGTTTATTATTCATTCAACAAGAGCTCTTGCGGGAAGCCGCTACTTAGTAATAGTAAAAGAGTAATAAGTGTGTGTGCAAGGGTTGATCTGAAGAGTACATTCATAGTATCCAGCAAGTTTTCGTAGCTGACTAATTGACTTGGTAAAAAGATGTGGTTCCTCAGTGGAGCATGCACTTCCCAGTAATAATATATCTAGTTTGATGACATATTCAGATATATGGCTTCCATACCTACCTACTTTTTTACTTACATACATACCAGTAACGTATCGTGCATTTCACCTGCCTTCAGTGCTATGCAGTGCTAAATTCGTGTTCTTCATTGAATGGGTCTTTTGATGGAAAAGTTTTCAGTTTGTTACTCCTTCAAATTACTTTCTGGTAAAGACCATAGTAAATTACTGCCAAATTGTTCATGCAGCCAGGTGGTGGGCGTGTTTTTAAGCTGAAGCCTCTATTATTTTTCCGAATCCGTCCATAGCCTATTCATAAACTGAAAGCTTTGTTCAGGAAATCCCAAAGTTACCCTAACTTTACTATGAAAGAAGTAGTTTTGAAATTCGTTGCGAAAACGACTTTGTCTAAAAGCGATGGCGTGGCGCAGAGGCATCTGGAACCGTTGTCGAATGAATGGGTTCACAATTCGAAACTTGGACTGAATTTCGAACTGCCCAGCCAAGATCTCGTTTTTCATGAGCTAGTTTATTGGTGTCAGATTCGTCTGGCTAGCGCAGACCTGCACAAGGCTTGCACAATGCCACAGAATTATATTAATATCTAAAATAAGTATCTCCCTGTCCAGTAAAGTAGTAGTAATGGTTGACCAAGAAATAAATTTAGTTGTGTATCGACTAAATCATTTAAATTATTTTTTTTTATGTTTCCCCAAAGTGGGTATCGTGTTTTACATCGTTTTCGTATCATGCATGTTGGGTGAGTAGAAGTACTGAAGTAAATTTACACTTGTAAATTTTATTGTAAATTCAAAAATAAACGATCTGATTACATGCCATGACCGTAGGAATTTTTTAATCAAATAATTCTTTTTTAGATAATTTTATATATCCGTGACACATAAAAACAGGGAGCTTCATGAAACCGCTAAGAAGTAGCTCTGAATAAGCAAATCCGCTTACAAATGTATTGCAATATTTCTTATGAGTAGTAATAACACAAGAAAATGTGTTTACATATTGGCGACTTGTTTACGGTAAGAGATGTGTGATTTCAAAACAAAGAAGACCCTAGTATGTTCCGCCTAAGTAAATGGTAGCTATTTCGAGGGGAAGACAGAACATTGTTTACTACTACGTAGCATGTCTTAGCATGTGTGTGGAGGTAGCTTATTGTACAACTTGTTTACTCACCAGTCTCTTTTTGGTCTCATATTCCATTCTTTTTTTGTATACTATGTATATATTTATATTTATATTCTAAAATCATTTAGTATTACACATTCCCACAATTCCCGCTATAAATAGATATATTTTGGGATCATGTAGTATCGCACGCTT
Organism: Haemonchus contortus; assembly: GCA_000469685.2. Taxonomy (NCBI): domain Eukaryota; kingdom Metazoa; phylum Nematoda; class Chromadorea; order Rhabditida; family Trichostrongylidae; genus Haemonchus; species Haemonchus contortus. The sequence continues at coordinate 39,383,759 of LS997567.1, read as the reverse complement.
TTACTTCCCCTTTTGCTTGTTAAGGAACTCCGAAGTGGCTTTGTTTACACTGTCATTATTCCAATAGGTCTTCGGCATAATATATGCCAACACCAGTCCATTCGTACAAATCAGCATAACAAGTTTTGCTTCAAGTAATTGTTACTTGTTATGTACCACTTTCCTAACTTCCCGCTCTCAGGAAAGGGTTTCGACAATTCCCAAGCTGATCCTCAATCGTAGCTCGATCAGATCATCGCGAATGATATAAACTTTTCTTGCGCGTACCCCTCACTGATGTAAAGTTTTTGGATGATTAGCTACCGTATTTTCGAGGGTGCTCAGCTATCGTAATTCAGGTAAAAATAAAATTTCAGTCGGTTTTTTGTGTGTAATAAAACTTATTTTCATTCTCCTATTGGTGGGTTAAAGAGAGTAATCTGGGTAGGAGAAATTTTGGTGTGTTCCTTCCCAGATGAGACCCATTTTTTCCATGAGCATGCTGACAGATGACAAAACCCCGTCCAAGTAATAGCATAAAGTCAGAGCCTCTGATCCCTTGACACTTAAAGACCCCATCCCATTTCAATAATCGCCTTTCGGTCATTCAGGGGCCTAATAGGGGCCACCTATTGACGACCTGCATTTCTCATCCTCTTCAAGACGAGATTTATGGTTTCCAAGCCGTCTACCATCATAGCGGTGTCCCCTACTGCGGGCATTCCCAAACTTTTTCGATTTCCAGTCAACTCGGGAAGTGAGTTAGAAATTTTCGAGTTTTGAGGATGCCACCCAACCGAATTAAATTTTTGAAGATAGCGCCACCCATCGCTAGTGGCCCGTGCCCCAAACCTAACTAGGCCTCTTCAAATGATTTTTACGCCAACAACCCACTCGCTGACAGGCTGTCTAACGGGCTGCCTGATACCTGTTTTAAATTTTAATTATGATTACCTTTGATGTTCTGTAGGCAGTAAAACGTTTCCCACTGTTTTCTGTTGATTGTGCGTTTTGTTATTGTAGATTTCTCCCATGAGGGCCTTTGGGAGTTTCATTGTCGATTTGCCACTATTAGTATAGTGTTTATGGTCTTACTTCTAACTACTTCTAGCTGTGTGAGGGGTTTCACTATTTGTAACATCCTTTTTGCTACCATGGTAAGCTTCCATTAGCATTTCATTTTTATTTTAATATTTTATTAATCGAATTCTGAACCAGTCATTTAAGTTAGTCAGGCCCAGGCCCTCCATCCCTTCAAGGTCGGTTAACTGTTAACAATCACTTCTCGAAGAATGATTGCTCTGAAACCTAAGTTGGCAGGCTTCAGCGATTTATTTTATATATTAAGCCCCCATTCAGATTCCTAGAGGTTTTTGAATAGAAGTCAAAGTCAGATAAGCTTACTAGAATGCACTAACTCCAATAAAACCTGATATACCAACTTTACTTCCGAGTAAACTTGTTTGTTGTCCACTGCCTGTAGGCACTTTGTCCACCACTAGTTTAGGGATTACGGTTTTAAAAAAGTTTTTAGAAGCCGTAGGTAAATTGAGATGGTCCCGCTACTCTACTAGTCAAGGTTTACTTTGACTGGCCTTCTTCGATAGGTTAGTAATTACTAGTATGCTCTGCGCTCTTACGAAAGCAATGACGTTTACTTTATTGTTTTCAATGTGAAATTGCTGCAGCTGCCCTGCAGGCTTCGTTCAGACCCATTCTCTCCTTTTCTTCCTTCAAGAACCTCCCACCCCCCCCCCCCCCCCCATTTCTTGATAGCTCTGCGCCGAATAAGTAGGTTACTATCTAACTGCTGTAATATCTCCTAAGCAAGTTATTATAAAGATGGTGTGAAGCGAACTAACACTGGCTTTGTTCCACTTAGGACCTCTACTTGTTTGCTGTAAAGTGAAATCGAAGAAATGTTTCCAAAGCACACTTCGCTATTCTGTCTAGATGGCAAGGGATAATCATGCAGGGAACAAGTTCCTATTTTAAGTAAATAAAAACATGCCATTTAGCCTGGACCCCAATTTTGGGCTTATGAGTTGCCCTTTTCTGCATGACGGTATTTATGCAGGCAAAGTGCATGGTCTACTAATTTGTGAGCCAGTTTTCTCCTTCCAACAAGCGTTTCTCCTTTCGTTCAAGAGCGCCATGCAGTCCTCCATGGCTGTAGGTTTTGCTTGAATCCAGTAGTTGAATCCAGTACCGGAAGTCGGAGTGACGGAGTGGCAGTGGTGGAAGGAAGAAGAAGGCATCCTTTCCTATTCTCTCTCAGGATAAATCCTTGTTCACTTGTTGACATGTCTTAGAGCCCCATCTACTAATGGGGTAATAACAAACCTACTAGAGAGGGGGAACACGTCTACCCCTTGCGAAAGTCTCCCTCCACAGACAGATTTCCACACTACTTTCAAGTTTGCCCACCAGGGGCCCATCAATCCTCGAACAGTACGATCACTGACTCTTACCATCAGAAACAAATATGTCTCTTTGTAAGGCCATATATGTATATACGTATATGACAGAGATGGTGAAGTGGAAAATGGCGCACAGTCTCCCAAACACGGTCTCGCGTTAGATTTCCGGAGCGCTGTAGCCGAACCAAGCCTTCCATCCCTTTGGGGTCGGTAATCGGTACCAAACTTGTCTGGGAGGGTAAAAGCACTGACTTGTACATCGGCTGGCCAGCGCAAGTCATTATATTGGCCCTATACCCATTAAAACGCCACTACGATTTCAACTGGAAGTCGAATTAGGGGCGCATCCCTCAGACGGGATTGATTGGCGCCCCAAAAGTTTATCCAGACATTTATGAGTATATATGAGCGTGTATATGTTCACAATGCTAACATAATTATTCCACCTTACATTACGCTACAATTACTGATTCACAATTACAATTACTCGTTATTATACATTCTAGAAGGCTCGCCATAAAAAATGGTGTTTTCAAGGGGCAAGAAGTGGGAGATGGAGCGATCGAGCCCCAAAAATATCTTTTACTCCATGTGGTTGCCAATGACCACTTAGCCGTGCACAATTACAGCTCAAATTACCACCCCATGGCTGTTTTCATTACTTTACATCAGTTTTATGGCCCTACCCCCTATTGATCATTGTACTGATCGCAGGCATTTCTTTCGGTTTTTCGTTTCCTTTTCAACGGCCGAAAAGAGCTTTCTTTTTTAATTTCCTGAAAAATTTTCAATTTTATCGCGGAAATCTGTCGTTTATCGCTGTGGTACATACTTTTGGAAAGATCACAAGGGCGTGGGCCTTATTTCTTCTCAGAATATTGGTCTTTTTCAGTTACAAAGGGAGACCGGCAGAGGATCGGTTTTGTACAATCAATTCGCCGCACGCGGCTGTCGCGGACCGATCCCTCGCCGTTAATGTAGCACTAGCGTTCATCATACAACTCAGTCGATATACGATCCTAATTTTAGGCATGATTCTACTATTAGTTCCTTTGTTCAAGCATTTTTTTCCTGCTGCAGCATACTGCTATATTGCTTCGCGCGCGGCGTCCCTCTCACCGCGATGCGACAATCCGTTCCTACTGCACCACACCCGTTACAACGCCACTGATTCTTTTTTTCAGAAAGATAAGTGGAAACGTGGCTAGCATACTATTCATCCTAAAAACAATCTTAAGGACTCGCAAAAACAGCTACCCCTCTTTCTCTGCGCTCTGGTTGCTAGTGTTAGAGACGAAGGATGCCTCACTGCCCCCTTCCTACTGCATTTTCACTTGAAACTACGTTGGCTTTTCATTTGAATTTTCGATGGCTGTGTCAAAAGGTCCGTACTCTTGATTGCCTATAAACTCGGCGGGAATTTAATGATAGTTGTATTCCGTATTGTCAAGCGAGCAGAAGGATATAACAAACGTTTAGTTGTTTGTGTGGTGCTGTCGTGAGCGTGGACAATGGAATCCCAATTACCATCCCATACCCCCCCTTCTTCCTTCACGTACGTATCTGCAAAATATGGTAGCTTCTGCTATGCAATAAATAATTTCCATAGGAATACAACTTCCTTTCATTTTTAAGCAAGTATACTTGTCAAAGAAGTATTTACTATTTACCGTCTATCCAAGAATCTTGAAAATGTATACCGCAATCCTACTAGGAAGACTTCATGTTATTGTACTGAGCGAGTTTTCAAGCCTGAATGTTCCTCAGATCCTCTTTCTATGCTTGTTTTTTCAAGTTGAGCTACTGGGAAATGCTTAGTATTCCTTGATGGTATGACAGTAGTTGCTGATAAAAGATTCGGTTTTATCGATTGATGGGTGTGGTTTGGGAGGTGGGCTGTACCCGTGATGTCTTACGACTACCGGCGTTGTTTCATGTCGACGAGCCTTTCACTTGTAGACTACTCCACTTCGGAAAAAAACCGCATCTGGTTCGAAATCACGAAAATTCTTCGATTTTTTGTTACTAAGTTTTCAATTCATCCCGATTGGGAAAAAAATGTGAAAGACCAGGTTTAAAATCGTAGACTGAGCATGTTACATGTTACAGAAAGGGTTCAATATTGCGGGAGGTAACTAGTATTCGACTTTTTTTGTTATTCACATGCATAGTGCTTCTTTCCGATACAGTTCCCTTCCTTTTTGAGAGGCTTTCAACAGATTGTGGTTAGACTTCCTCGATTGATAGAAAGAGTGCACTTCTCAGTCTGTTTATTTTCTGCCATCAAATAATCTTTTTCATCGGATCAATTGACTAGTCCTAAATGGCTTCTTGGTAAAGGCTTCACATCTGATAAGGCTCAGTAGTAATCAAGAGTTTCTATCGTTACTGTTGAGCTGTATACGCTAGTTACTATGTGGGCAAGCCAATTTTTTCAGCTCGCGCAAGTTAGGTTCAGATAGAAGTAATTAGGATAGTAAGTACAAAAAAATGTTTACCGTAATTTCCAACTTTTCGGTTTTTCATAGTTGGCATTACGGTTTGTCATGTAGCGTTTAATCCCCTCTATGACAACGAGGACGTGGCGAAACATTCCGACACGTCCTTGTTTTGATAGAGGGGATTAAACGTTTGTTGGACATTACAAATCATCTGGAGTTGCTTTTAATCCTTTGAGTACGGTGAGTTTGCGTTGGTGATATTCTTGGGCCGTTTGAGGCTTCAAAGTGGAACTATTTTTTACCCATCGGTCTAATGTTTCGATGTACTTTTTACCCATCGAAACATTAGACCGATGAGTAAAAAAAAAAGTTCCACTTTGAAGCCTCAAACGGCACAAGAATATCACCAACGCAAACGATCTCCAATTGCTAGCCGGCGTAGGGAAATCAGTGTTGGAGAAAAAGTTCCGGTTTCACAGCACCTTTATTACCTTTTCTCGTTTCTTGTTCAATTGTTTTGGGAAAAAAGCGTGAGCTAATCACTATATCTCTATAGAACTAGGTTTAACAGGTGTAAGTGTGGAGCAGCAAACTGTACAGTGAACTGAAACCAGTAATAATTTTTATGAAGGGCCTCCATGAAGGTTTTTCTTCGTACTATGAGAAAATATCCACTCAGGAGGGTCCCGTCCAGTTTTCTCCTACTGTAGCCTAACTAGTGACCCTTACTTTAATCAAGTGAGGAATTTTACAGCTGCCCAAATCAACCCACTACTACCTTCTTACTATAGTTAAACTGAATGTAGAGGAAAAAGTAACTTTCATGACGGGTCATGTCAAAACGAAAGAAACGGCTACATAGCGGTTCTAAATCGATGTTTCCGGAAAATTCCAGAAATAGCTCTACCTTTTTCTGTCATTTTCTCGAACGTTCTTCTTTTTCCTTCCCTGACGTTTAGCGTTAATCTCACGCCGTTGCACGGTCCATTGTTCCCTTAGGCCGTTTTCAGTTATTTCTGCATCTACGACAGTTTTTGCCGTTGCCTCAGGTTTTGCAAGGTCCTTCTTGATCACGTCCGGCCCCCTTCTTTTGAAGCTGCTCGTGGCCACTATTTTTTTGAACATTGTACCTCTTAACTGTAGAGATCGGTTACTACCAACTGGTCGTTATTCCTTGTACATATGTGAAACGGCAGTCAATCGATCGATATACATACCATTGTGGAAGTCGATTGCTTGGGACCATCTCATTCCAGAGTTATTCGATGCCAGAAACTTCCTTTTCTCCTTTAAAAACATTTCATTTCAGAGTTATTCGATGCCAAAAACTTTCCCTACTTCCTTAAAATCATTGATCCTAGCTAGGCATACAAATTCATCATTGCCCTATAGGGTCAAGGGAACGTCCGTTCAGGCCCTGGAAAAGGGTAAGCTCATTGATTGTGCGGTTTCAATGCCCTCATTCTGATTCCATTTGGAGCTTCTCGTAAAAATGCTATCTCATCAAAATCATCAGCATCTCTAGCTAGGCTAGCTTCAGTGGGATGCTCTTAAGACTGCAGATGACGAACCCCAGATTCGTCAGATTTCTACCGCCATTGAGGCTTGCAACATGAAGCCTTCCATAAATATCTGGTGATTATTTTTATAATTACGTTATCTTGCCTACTTATTTGCCTCAACTGGTTTTTTTTCGATACACTCATTAGTTATTACTATTTTCATCTATCATGATATCAGAACAGCGCATCATTTCTCTTTTTTTCTACTTGCAGACAAAGTTATGAGTGCACGTTGAGCACCGGCTCGCATCGTTGCCATCTTCACCTTCTACTTACTGCCCAAGCCAAAGTTGAATACGGTTTTTTTTCCACTTGTATCTGACCTGGTATCTTTTTTTCCCTCTGATATACTTAGATATTTTTTGGAATGGTTAGTGATAGCCACAGATCATCGTCCCTTTTCAAGGGTAATATAGTATCTGCCTCCATTTTACGTGGTGCAGTTTGTTGAGAACTGCTGTCGTTTGCAGTTGATGACTTCCATCTATCATCGTGTGGCTAACAGTTTTTGTGACTAACAGTTTTTTCTAGCCAACATTTATATGCTGTTCCTATTGCCTGATACAACATGAAACACCCAATTTTTATTCAGTTATCTGCTGCACTTAGCACTCAGCACTTTTCGTGCGCTCCAGTCCTTTCCAGTCCTATACCCTGAGATCCTCCGTAACACATTAAAACGCAGAACGAAGATCATCCTCATATTATTTCTATATCTTTAATCCTCATATCATTCCTAGATCTTTAGGGTCTTTTTGCACTCTCCAGGTACTCCCTTTGAAAGCACCGTCTGGGTGTCTCTCATTCAAGCGTACTATTCGTCTCGTCCTGTGAATAGTGCAATTATAACAAAATCGGCATAACACGTCCACTTCGATTATCTGCGTCGAACAAACCGGTTTCGGAGCCCTTATTAAGCCCTGTCTATGCCGTTTTTTGACAATGGCCCATGTACTATTCTTGGGGACCACAGAATCATTCAAGCGGCAAATCCCAGGGTCCAATTTTATCAAGAGCTTTGCCTTTAAATTAACCTCCGTGACGTAGGATGAATTCGACTTCTTTACCAACTTGAATCAGTATATGCCGCCAACATAGCCCACTCATAACCTGAATGAACCTACATAATAGGAAAAGTTCGAGAACGGAATTAGGTACGCTCCGGTTACTTGACTTCACCTCCCCCGTGGTTCAAAAGGAGCCTCCAAGAATCGGCGAAATGCCTGCACGGCTCCGCGTAGGAATTCTTCACGAGAAAAGTAGGATAAAAACGCCTGCCTTCAACTATTTCCGCTGGTTCTCTGTTACTTAAATTCGCTCCTTTGTTTTACCCAGCTCCTAGTAGGTTGTTCTCTACTAGTAATGAAATGTTACATTTTTTTCAAACAATCTCCGCCCTCATTCACAGCTTATAAAGTGTTTGAGTTCTTTTAGGGTAATTTTCGAAAATACTGTACTTTGAAGGAATGTTCGCGACTCGTTGACTCAATTCAACTCTGGCCGGAGCATGTTCTCCTTCACTGCGGGTACGGCTCAAGTAAAGTACTCAACTGGCCAAATCACGTCAGTAAACTTGACCTCCAGACGTACTATTTAATTGTTTACAAGTTTTTTTTACACTTACCACTTGCTTGCGGTTTTTGAGTTGTTCTGAAACTGGATGCCGAGATGTAAAATTGATGTTGTCAGCTTCGGGCCGTTCCCCCCGTATAATGAGCACCCTTCCCCTCCTCGTTTCTCGGATTGACACCTATCCGTGCCAATTTTCTCCCAGTATTTATGCCATCATAGAGCCGAATGGATACTTTTTTTCGTGGAGGACCACCCACTTAGAAGGACTCTCGGCTCGCTGCACTCAGGCCTATACATATTGCGAGTTCCCTAGACTCGTAATACTTGAATAGTTCAACTTCACCACGTTAATTCGACAATTTCAGGGGTTTAGCATCTTTACTGTTTAGTGAAACAGTAACCCTATCGCTTATCCAATCCATTACTCTGATTCTGATCTTATTGCCAGTTTCTTACTACTACTACTACTACTACTCTCCTACTCCAGTACAGTTGAATTAACTGCTTTGCCTCTTGTTGGAGACGACTCTCAGTAGATCCTAATTCCGATGGAGTTTGGTGTTTGACGTTATTTACCAATAAGCGACCCAGACTTGTTAGTTTCTGTTACCCACTGGGAAGTTTCTGTTCTAGTTTGCCTCTATGTTCTCATCAATTTTTATTTGGGATAAGTCACCCACAGCCTGTACAGCCTTGAAGAGTCGGGAAAGTTGTAAGGAGAACAAGTTGGAACTAGTTAGGCATTGATTGTATAACCTCACCTTTTCACTTAAGGAAGAATGACCTCATTCAGTTGTTTTTGTCGGCCCTACTGTCATACTTCAACTCTCAAATGTGATGCTATTTTCTCCCCTTTTTTCCGATTTCCATGATGAATATTGTTATTTTCAAAGGGTTTTCCGCAAGCTCTTTTCCTATAATGGTACATCTTGACCTTAAAGGCATTATTTGAAGTCGATTTTTCAATCCCTCTCAACTGACATTTCGGTTTTCTCGACGGCATGGCCTTTAGCGAGGATTCTGTCATATGAAACGATACAAATTCTGGATGGGAAATAAGCAAATATTATTGAAAACAACGAAAAAACAATCTATTTCTTATCTGGGCGGAGGTGGCGTAGTGGCAGTAGGAACACTATCCCACACGGATGCTCTGTGGATCGGATCTCAGATCGATACCCGCCTAGGCTGACAAAACCTCCCATTTATCAGGAGTCGATCAACTGGTATCACTCTCCTCTGGTAGCCTTTCGACCGAACCATTCCTACCTAACTCCTAACCGAACCATTAGCTCACCGGTTCATCCCAAAACGGGTCTGGTCCTCCATTCTCCTTCAGGTTTCTTCCTCTGGTTGCAGGTGGCGCACAAGTGGAAAAAATGTACTTCGAGAAAGCTCATTTTGAAGAATAATTACTCATGCCCTTTCTCATCCAATTCCTTCCTTTTTTGGTCTATTTTTTGTAACTCATCTTTCTACCGTACAAAATTGCCCAAACCTACCATGAGAATTTCGCCTGCGGTGGTCAGCCCACTACAAAGAACTATTCCTCCTCAAGACTATAATTGAATTTTCAAGGGGGGTTACAATTATTAGTGCTATCCGTCCCTCACATTACATCTGCGCCACTGCAGAAACCTCACTTAAATAACTCCAGCAGCTGTGGAAGTTCGGCGTGCGGGAGGACGTGTTCTGTAGGTGATTTTTCCCCTTCCGATTGAGGTGATCGACGTGCCCTGGATTCTCCTACAAACTCATTCACTTTTTAGTCTTGTCCAGTATATCTTTCTACTCTATCACTTTTCCAGTTCATGGGCTTCCTTACTCGCTATCAGCCCCTTTGATGGAAATTTCGCCTGCGGTGGTCAGCTTCCTTCCCTTTGATGGAGTCAGTTTTTCTCTGAATTATTCCTGTCCACGGGAATTTCAAGTCTCTTTGTCCCACTCGTGACGGAGGTTGAGATACCTTAGTGAGAAACCTGAGATCCCCCACAAAACTGAGTACTGCCTAAATGTAGGAGCATAAGGTTTGTATTAATCGAGACTCTTCATTTACTCGCTTACTACAATGCTCGTTTGTAAAATTTGATTTGCTTTTCTCACCTATAATATTTTATTTAAGCCTGTAACTGTGATATTTTGTTCAGATTCTCACATAAAATAGTAATTTAAATGAACCCACAGCTTAATGAAATTTAGAATATTTTTGCTCATTTCCCATGTGAGAAATTATTGTCATGAGGAAACTTCTAAAAATAGAAGCGGCAGGGAGAATTACTATATTCTACTATACTATACTATACTATACCTTTCGAAAAAATAGAAGAACTGTGGTACTCCAAAAAATAATCGAGTAGTTATATTTTTTAGGAACACCAACATTTGTTTGTAACTAAAGTAGCAGTAATCTCTTAGCAGTGAATGTTTATGTTGTAATGATGTACTTTCAAATTGCCACTATGTAGCTTAGCCCATGGACTTTATCACGTTGTGCTCTTTATATCCTCATTCAGCCCGAACAATTCTTCTCTCGCGCTTCTTTGCGCGCGTCCGTCGAAACTAGGTCATGCCGCAGCCGGCGCATGCAGCAGGTCAGCCAACGGTACTTGACGGACGTCACAATTGTCAGTGGGGCATTCGATTTGCGCTTGGTCCACGACAGCCAGCTCGAAGAGAACATAACACGGACCAATGCAAATCATTCGCTCCACTCACATTTGGTGGTACTGTAATATCATCTTAAGATGTCCGTGCTGTGCGCCGCGCGCGAAGTGGGCGAGGTGACCTACGCGCGCAACGAACGTTCTCCCTTCTTAGCCCCATTTTCTCTCAAGAATCTGTGCACAATCATAAGCTCGTTTTAGTAGTAAAGCTTAATGGAGTGTGACCTAACCAACATGTCATCGAAAGCCAGAAAACCTAGCGATTGACAGCAATCAAGTGGCACTCCCCGAATCTCTGTTAAGCACTGGCACCTTATTGACGGCTCCTACTGATTGGTACTTAAAGAAACCTTTTTGCCTCTTCTGACTGTTTATATCAGCAAATTATTCCATCTTCGTGAAGATGCTTTTCCCACAAACTCCCTAGCACGACAGCAAAATTTACATAAGACAAGGAACTCCCAAGCCGCCACACTTACTTCGAAACTTGAAAAAACGGGCTCTCGTGAATTATAATTTTTCTCCAAATTATTCAAAACATTTAAATGGATTAGGAATCTTCTTCTGAGAATAGTGCAGCTGAAGAAAAGAGGATTGTACGAAAAAAAACTGCATCGGACATTACGAATTCTCTGATGGCAATCACTTTTAAGCGAATGTGGGATAGTGACAAATAGGGCCACTACCATGGACATGGCCCGAAAATTAGAACTCGGATCGAACTTTTGTCGGATTCACCCAGAGTTTTCCGGGAAGCCCAGCGAGCAGGTAGGTAAGTTACAATACCTATTGGCAAGAGTCATCAACCAAATGCTACTGGCCATAATGGAAATTGAGATTAGAAAGGATTTTTTTTATAAGTACAGTTCTCAAAAAACAGAGCTGTTCTGTGTTCTCAAAAAGTGTACTAAGTGACTTAGTAAAATTTTTTACTGCAGTAAACTGATTTCTCAGAATACTTCAACTATAGTGGTGTGTTAGCAAGGGCACATCTCTGGCTCACAGTATCTGTTGGGCTCCTTATTCGTAAACCCGGCGTGCCCAGGACGATCCATTGCGAACTTGGGCTATGTGAGATGATTTTCAGTCTGGAAAGTTTTCATCTCATTTCATGGCTTCTCCATTAATTCTGTTTGTTTACACAAAAATTTAACAAAAATTCAAGGTTATCCCCTAAACTTCCAAGTTGCCAGGGATTGTTTTTACAAAAGTTTACTTCGCTTATACGCTTAACTGAAACAAAAATTTTCATGACCTTTCAAAGTGCACTACGGCTCTTTATCATTTACCATCATCAATTAAATTCTCTAAAAACCTTATCCGTCTTTTAGAAGACTGACAGATCAATTGATCATTTTGATGTGCAGCTGCTTCTTCCGCTGACAGTGATCAAACCCCCGTTGTACACATTTTGAAGGAACTTTAAAAGCCACGTACACACTACTTGAATGATGACTACTAGTTAACGTCAGTGAGGACAGTGGCGTGGAACGATTTTTCCAAAACATCAATCAACAAAGCAGCTGGTTCAAAAATATTTTGGAAGGTTGTAATGTGTAGGGTAAAAGCGTAGGGGTCCCCTAGAGAAGTTCATCGTAGTTGAGTTGGAACAAAACAAGCAATGGAATGCTTCGAAAGAAATTGAACCTATCAAAAACAATGTAGACCACCTTCGAGGCTACGTGAAGTTGATACAATCTCCTAGTAATGCCTTTTTATTTCTACAGCTGTTAAGTTTTTATACATTCGAGAAAATTGGTAAATATTTGTATCGTCACTGCACTTTGTATGAAAAATATATTTTGCATGGAAGATATATTGTACTATTTTTGTATGAAACATATATTTATTTCTTTTTCATCGAAACGAAGACCGTTTGGCCACACTAACTTACTAAGTCCTTCAACGAGTTGGGGAAGGACTGCTACTTCTTATATGTTATGTTTCCTACGATTGATTTAAGATGAAGCAATGAAACTTGTTAATCAAACTGTAAGAAGTACATATGGTTAGATTTGCGTCATGATCTAATTACCTGAATCGGCAAGGTAAGGTAATCTCGAAGCACGGGTAATTTAGCTGGACCTTTCCACGACACACTGGGAGGACGGTTGTTTGATGGTATTTGTGAGTATTTTTTGTCAATTTTTTTCTTCAAAATTGTTTTTTTGAAACATATTTCATGTTGTCGCAACAGGAAAGTCAAGACAAAAACAAGTTCTAGGCTAAGAAAAATTACTCGGAGGCATAGTATTATAGTTGTCATATTTGGGTATCCAAGGTGGGCCCTAGAAGATCAGGTGCTGAGGGCAGATCAAGTACAGATGTAGAGTGTTTTGGTGTTCGTTTTCTAATATTTCACTAATTCCTCTTATCTTGGCTCTCCATGAACTTCCTCTTTCACCGGTTTTTCTTCCATTCATCAATTAAACACGTAAACTTCAAAGCTCAAACTTATAATGGCCTACCGTACATATGGCAACCAGGAAGAAGGCGATTCCCAGAAGGCAGTTTTTAGAAAACCCTATCTTTTATATAATTGGGATGAATGAATGTGCGAGTTATGAATTTATATATGAATATATTGGACTTAAAGAACTGATGGTTCACGTACTGGGCTGTCCGGTGCGTCGTAGTCACTTAAGCGGGCGTTGACGTAAGACTCATTAGCTATTCAGGACCAAAGGACCAAAAGAACTACCCAACACAGAGGTGGAAGGGTAGAATAGAATATAGGAAGCATTCGATCCACTGAACGGGGCTGAATAGAACAAACCAGCAGCGCTGCTAATTTTTTTTCATTACTTCGAGAACTTTCAGGAAGTTACTAGTACTTTCAGAATTACTTTCAAGCGAGGAGCACTGACTTTTTCTTTCATATGAGGTCTTGAAGCGAAACTACAGCCACCCATCTGGAGTGTAACTAAGATTTCTCGCTGTACGAGATTCCCCGAATAACAAGTTATTTCATAGAGCTAACCTAACAAGTACGAACTACTTTGGCGCCATGTGAACTAGTCGTCGAAACAAGTGCGAATAAATTAAATTGCGAGTGAAATTGCAGGCTTGTACTAGGTATGACCTAGTAGAGCTATGACTAGCACGGTAATTACTAGCAAAACCAAATTAAGACTAATTCAACTATCTATTTTATTAGCCAGAGCGATGATTAGTGTATGGGTGTAAGTACAATTGACTCAGCTTTATAGTAAGGATGTTTTATAGTATGTAGTACGTGTTTTTTTTATGAAAAATCCTATCAAAAGGGCGAAGGCATTTCAGTAGATGTGCAGCCATGCAAGCCTGAGATTAAGTGACGGGGGATTCTGAGAACAGCATTTGAGTAGAAGTTTTCTGACTACTTAGAGCTCGCGAGCAGCTCGAGACCTTCCCAAATTACTCTAGTAAAAGGTTTCTCTTTCAGAATGCTCATTAACAGGTATTCTGATAGTGCATTGTTCACTAAAACAAGTCCTTTATCGACGTTCTGGAAGATTTTTGTTGCATTTGAATTCCTCTCTAGGGTGAGCCGTCTCATTCGACCCACGTCAGAATCATTGCTGCCTTTGAAAGTGCTTACCGCCTTTACTTTGACCTAAACCAACCGTTGCATGTGCCACTGTTCCTCAAGGAGCATGATACCGAAGAGTCGCCACCGGTGATTGAGGCCCATTCAGGCTATGCAAAGGTCCCTCCGCGAACTGATCGCGGGACCACGTATATGGCGGCGGGACCACTTTCCACTACCTAATTTTCCCCCGCATACGTATTGTTTGTCCAATATTTCTGGCTCTTTAGCCAGAAATTTGTTGTTGTGTTGCTGTTGTGTGTTGTGTTGTTGCATTGATTTTTATGAGTTCATAAAAACTTCAATCCTTTCTTAGTTTATTAGCAAAAAGTATGAGGGTGGTTACAGTAATACACTCTATGCGGCCACGAAACAGGACGCTCACTGTACCCACCCTGTTGTTTTCTCGTGTAGGTTGGCTCGAGCAAGTAATTGGCACCACTCCAACATCTACCTTCCAGCTTTTAAATGCTTTCAGTAAGGGAATGAAAAACAAGTCGTTTCTAGGAGATTGTGGGAATCGGCAGTGAATAAATGTGCATGTTTTTCTTCATAGTTATTCTGCACTTTGCCATTCTTCGTCTCTATCCTCAGAAGCTCTTAGGCTGCATGCTACCTTCTAGAATCTGGCATAGACATCCATTTTACCAGTATACTACTAGTTTTTCAAATTTTTCGGTTGCGAGGAAACGCTACTATGTATACTAAAAGCTGTTCGTTCAAGTCCATATGTACCTCACTCCTCAACCTTTCCAAAATTCATCCAGTGTTACAGTACCCTCAGTAAGAAGTGTATTCAAAACTTTAAATGAAGATATTTCTTTATCAATGAATTACTTCGTTTATAACTCGTCCTTTGAACTGGGCTGAAGTGGTGTAGCGACAAAAAGCGCTTTATCACACATGAATGACCACAGGCTCGAACCCCGGATCGATACCAACCCTTCCATCCTTCCGAGCTCTGTACCAAACTGTCTGGGAGGATGAAAGCGTTGACTTGTACATCAGCTGGCCAACGCGGGTCATTGTATAGGCCACATACGCATTCAATACACCACTACGATTGTGAATGGAATTCAAATGCGGGGTGCATCCCTCAGGCGGGATGATCTACGCCTTGAGACTTTATCTTTGATCCTTTACTCTGATTTTCGAGTTAAATACAAAGTTCAAGCTTTTCATCTTCTACTTTTCCCTTTGCTGTGGTAAAAAATCAGACTTTGTCCGGAACTTTTGTCCGGAACAAATCAACAAAATGCTTGTTTTTCAGCCTTGTCAAGAGAAATACAATTGAAATACGATCCTTCTTGTTTTTAGCACTTTTTACCTGTTCTTACACTATGTGATGTGTTTTTTTCATGTGCGAATAACAAAGTCATTACTCCGATGAAATTTGTTCATTCTTTCTATTTTTCTATAGGGACCAATCCGACGAGCCGAAAGGCTTGGTTGAAATTTCTGCCCGATAGTATTTATTGCCCTGATATTAAGGAAATAGTTTTCTAAAGTATTCGCAGAGGTATCCGAAGAAAAAAGCTGTTATGACCCTGAAAATGTCCGTACGAACCTAATGACCCAGCGCGGTAGAAGGCTTAGGGGACCTGAGAGGCTTCGTTATGAGGCTTGATTCCTGCATCGATCATCGTAGTAATGTCTTTACATATCGCTGTTCCTATCACTATTTACTAGAACGTACTAGTAACGACCTATAGATGAACGATGTACTCGTGCTTTCGGATAATCGGAGATGGGGATGATGCATGACACCTGGGTTTGCTCATTAACATGTCGTCCTACAGAATCCTGAACTTCTTTGAGTTTTCATTTTGTCAAAATCCCTTTAAAATATCCTAGTCAGGTCAGAAACCCCACCTAGGGAGAAGCTTTTACCTGGAATAAACTCACCCATTCTTCTCCAGGTTGTTCATCCCGTTTCCAGTCATTATCTACCTTTTGGAAAAATGCTGTAAATCCTAGGCCTTTGAATGGGTACATTGTCATAGGTGCGATCAGAGCTACCATTGCCTACCTTTAATGGCCTATCTTGTGCCTCTGGCTTGCCCATGAAGCAGCTCAAACCACCCGAAAGCAGCCCTAAAAAGCATAGAATGTACGCCGGGTTTGGTTTCAACGCTCATACAAGAGATCAGCAAGTGCCTAACGACAGGCCCTGGATTGTTCCGCTCAAAGTATGGGTAGGGAGGGGGGGGGGGCTGTGGGGATGAATGTTGATTTTCCTGAATTTTTTTCAAAAATATACAATAACCCCATTGTTGGAAGAATCACACTCCACACCCAACTCTTGCAGAGATCGAAGAACTTAATTCTCGTAGAAAATTTTTAAAAACTACAATAACATGAGTAGGGGCTTCATCAGGAGATCCTCGTGATTTCCAGGGGAAACCTTTTAGATGTCACGTGCTTCCGGTCCTTAGTAACTTCTAACTGCCAAGATATTACATTATACTGGTATACTTGTTTCACGTATTGGTCACAATACTAGTAATCTCTGTGTTTTGAAACATTCTCATTCTACTGCAAAGTTTCGTCGACAAATTTATCTGTCTAGTGGACTATTGTTCAGTAGTATTGTCAAGAATTGTGGTATTCCAGAGGTTTGATATTGGATCAATTATTCAAAATTTTAATCATGCAGTTCTTACCAGAGTAGTTTGGCAGTAAAGTTGATTTGAAGGAGTATCCGCCATAGAAGTCTTAGAGAAAAACTTTTAGTTTGAGACGTTCCATGAGACTTTGCTTTATTTTGCCACTTTTCGATGTTCTCCCAGCAATTTCTAGGTTATTTTTTTAATGAAAATATATATTTTATTTTATTTATTTCTAGGTTATTTTTTATGATTTTAGATGATAAAATTCATTCACACATCGAAGATCAATAATATTTGATAAAAAAAGTGTAGAGTGCACGAATTCATCGTGAAACCATTAAGCGTGAGACATTTGCCACCACAGCTGGCACAAAAGAAGTTTGTGACTGGCAACGCACAGCACTGCTTTTTCCGTACTGGTTTATGTTTTACTATAATTTACTGCGAAGTACCAGGTAGTATCCGACATGATTGCTAAACTACCTCTTACTGGTAGTGACTACCCAATTTTTTGCGTTTACCCCAAATGAATTCCAGGATTTTGAACTCACCTACATACCACTGCGAGCTTTTTCCCTTCAATGCCGACCCCCTCTCCTCCCCTCTCCCCTCCCCCCCCCCCCTTCTTCCGAAGCTTTCAGTTCTTTGCTGGTCTCCTCATGATTATTAGCTATGACTTCATGTAGCATTAATAAGGACGCCGGTACTATGCCCCCTCATATAAATAATCGAATTTCCTTCAAAACTGAGGCATGACACTCCCGGAAGCTCCGTTAGTCCGCTTCCCTGTTCACATGCAATAATCCATAGTTTTTCCTCTTTTTTGCTATCATTTTTTTCGAAACCCTGGCATTCTGTGAGAACGCTCATTATGTAGATCAACTACATATATTTAGAGAAATATTTAGCTCGTCTCTCATCAACATCAAATAAAAGCCAGGCTTCCTGGAATGTCACCAAAAAACTAGTTTATATAATTACTTATGTACCCGAATCTTTAGAAACATTTTAGTCACGTACTTTTCAATGTCGTATTTTTTTCTGATCCGTATGCAACATTGTTTGCAATATCATTACTACATAGTTGGCTACTCCTTGAAATCTTTTCGGTATGAGTTAGTTTTAGTAGAGAATCCAAGTAGAATGAAAAGATCCCTGTTTTTCATCTCTAGGTTCCCTGGTGAATCGGAAAGTGCTTCGTTGCAGTAAATCGCTCAAAACCTTTTTTTGGTCTTTTTTATCAAAAAAAAAATATTTTGAACCGCTGTTATTTTATTTTGGCGTCTTTTCCAGCTCCACCCCTAAGTGGCCGAGTTACCAGTTGCGCCTTTTCTTGGCTGAGCACCTTTAAGTACAAAAAAAGTTGCAGTGAAATGATTTGGTCAATCCAGCTATTTCACCGTTTTTTGTATTATGAAGTGAATAGGAAATCGCAGAATTCACATCAGCTTTGTTAGGCAGCATTCATAGGTCTGATTAGAATTCCATCTCCTTCAGACATGGAAACGGACACGTTCTGCATCCTAAACGAAGTTTATCAATGTGACATACGTCGTCATTTTTTTCGTGTGTTGGGCTGTGGATGGAAATATGCTGCACAGACCGCCGAAACATCGGTGTGGCATACTAATCGGCTCCCCGTTCCAAATTCGCTTTTTTGCACGAAAAAATTCCCGTTTCACATTCATCGGTACACTTCAGAATCGTGTACGGTCTGACTGCCAGATCAACTCTCAGAATCCTTTTCGATTTCTTCTTGGAGCAAAATTTTCTCGTTTCAATACTATTTTTGAAAGGCCTCGTGATACGGTGCTAGTTGGTACGACATTTAGAAGGCATACAAATGAAAGCATGGTCAGGCTTTTCGCAGACGAGTTTTTTCATCTCTAAGTCCAGACTGAATAACCGTATTGTGGTTGTTTTGTGGGCTCGAGTAAACTCGTCCGTAAAATCGTGAACTTTTCAAATCCTCGTTTTTTGTCAGGAAACATCCTTATATCGCGTTCTGCATTCCCTGCAGAATCATGAAATTCGTAATTGTCAGAAATTTTCTCAGAATTTTCTGGATTACTTCTGCATCAAGAAATTCCTGATTCATGCTGTTCTCAGGAAGCGCTACGATACGGTATCAGCTGACTTAGGTATGAATAGCACTGATGAGGCCTCGCCTTTATGAAATTACCTTTTCAGTTTTTCTTTTTTCTTAGCCTTTTGAATAACATCCTTGATAAGGGGTGGTCCGAGAACTCTCTTATTTTGTTAGTACCGATAAAGAAGTGTTTCAATACAACTTTACGAGCACTCATTACTACTTACTTTACCAGCTGCGAATAGCAATCTGATGCAAAACGGAATGTTCGGATGTTCACGGCTCTTTTCCAGTGCGTTCTAGTCGCAAGTTGCAACTACGGCGATGACATGTAATTGTATTTTCGCTCTGATACCCTGAGGTCTTTCTTAAACATCAAAGTGACTAGGGTGCAAAAACTCGAGTAAAGGAGTTAACTTGATTCCCACCCTCACTGCTTACTACGTAATGCAACCGCCTTGCAATAGCATGAAAATGAAGTGGAGATTTCGCTTCGTCGAAGTGACCCCTGGAAAGGAGCGATATTTAGTAAAAATGTCTGCTAGGGGACTTCGACTGAGCCGCGGGCAGTTGTAAGTAGGCACACAGTAACGGTGAGAAGGGAGTTTCCAGGGTTCCGTCGAAACTAGGTCACGCCGCAGCCGACGCGCGCAGCGTCGGCTCGCTAATCTTGACGGACGTCGCATTTGCCAGTGAGACAGGATAGTACGGACTAGTGCAAATCATTCGCTCCACTAACATTTAGTGGTACTTAATATCATCTCGAGAGCGTAGTAAGCTGCGCTGCCTGCGAAATGGGCAAAGTGACCTAGTTCGACGGACGCGCGGAGCGGACGTGCTCTGGGTTCCCCAAAGTCAGTAGCGTCAGTAAGTAGCGATTAAGCTTGAGTGTCCCGGGTCAACTCGGCTTGAGCTTGAGTGTCAACTCGAATTGTTCCACACGCTTATCAGGATTTCATTTTTTTCGAGCTCTGTTCTGAGATTGTACTGTGGCTGTTAATGGTGCATTGATCTATTCATGCCCGTGATTCGGACAGTTACTGAAAACAATTGCGTAAAGTACGGTTTCATAGATTTCCTTTCCCCATGACAGCTGCAGCGTGACCTAGCTTGAAATAATGCTAGTGAAAACCTTTATTCCATGTGATTTCGCTTAATTCAGCTGACATCACCCATGGGATCCTCACAAAGTACACTTCCTTAGATGACCTTACCCGTATGGGATCAGCTTTTCTTATACACCGGAGTCTCAAGGCGTGTCCGGCTGAGGTCGATCTCATGCTACCAGTGAATTGAGCTCTCTTCCTACTCAGTCATCAGTGAACACGGCTTACAAGCCGGTCCTATTACTGGCTCGAGGGCGACCTCATGATATTACTTCCAAACAAGTTCAATTGAAATTTCTCGTAATGAAATTGCTCCATGTACTTTCTGCTACTTACGGAACTACGCCATGCCCTTTCGTTACCAGTTTTTCATTACTCCACTGGTAGATTCGCGGAAACAACGATTTATATTCCAAACTAAAAGAGGAATTGAAAGGACTTCTGGGGTTATTCCAAGAATATTGAGCTGTAATTTCGAAACACCCCCTCTTCCATACTCCTGAAAGCCTTAGGTCTCCCATAGAACTGCTCAGGAAATGGCTCTTTTGCATTGTTTCTTGATGTTCTGGTGTATAGATGCTCTCCTGCGTTTATAGGCCCCTAAAAACTGCATTAACTATGTCCTCTTGCAAATTAAGGTAAGTGGAAATTAGCACGAATGTACTTTACGAGAATTGATGAAGAACCTTTTTTTTGGAAGTTCGATTTCAAGAGGAAACAAAGATAGATTGAGGCTGTGTTTTTGATGTGCTATCGGTTCATCTCCTTGCAAAAGAAAATTGATACGTTGAGCCAGTCTTACATGTCATTTCCTCCTGACAAGCCAAGGCTTTCCATGAGACAAACGACCTTTTCTTTTGCTGGTCCAGAATTGAAAGGCTACATGGAGTTAGGGCAAGGCTACTGTATGATGTTTCCTTCATATGCACTCTTCTTCTAGGGAGTAACTTCTTGGATTTAGTGACAAAGCGAGTTTGGCCATTTTGGAAGTAGGCACTCGCTGGCCACTTTCATTTTTCTACTTCTCGCAGCGGCCTCAGCAGACTAGATGGTCAGTGCTCTCAATCTATCAACTGAGGCTTGATCACAGCACGGGAGACGAACAGTAGGATCGGTTTCGTTTAATAGATTCGCCGAGCGCGGCAGTCGCGGACTATTTGACACGTTATTACAGCTCTAGCGTTCTTCATACAGCTCAATCGATATGCGCATTATAGACATTATTATAGACATGATTCTACGGTTAGTTCTTTTGTTCTTGTATTCTTACTTGCTGCTGCATTCTGCTACATCCTTCGCCTGAGGCGTTTCTCTCGCCGCGGCGCGACAATTATGATCCTACTGCACCACGCCCCCACAGCACTTGCTCCGAATAAACTCTGTTCCACCTGATGAAATGGAACGGTTTTCCTGAATATTCGATTGAAATATTATGTGAAATTCCGCTCAGGAGCATTGATGCGTTCGTCCATCAAATTTCATCACGTTCCGTTTCATTCGGTTGTCCTTCATAGTCCATTTTCAGCGATAGATCGTCTCAATAGAAACGCTTCGCTTGATTTGCGTCACTGACCGAATGCTCCATGAATTTCCATGTCCTCCGCACAAAAAGCGAGTCATTTCAGTGAATGGATGAAGTGGAGTGTTACTAGTTCTTCTTTTACTAGTAACCATTGCAAAATGGCTCGGCATTCCAAGAAAATGTACTAAAGGAACATGTCATTTGTCATAAAGGTGCCATGCTTTGCGTAGAGCGTAGCCCCTTCGACTCAAACCTAGACCTTTGTAATTTGGTAGAGATGCCTTCCATCGCTAAGCTAGGAGAGATAGTTAGAATGTAATCTTTAGCTCATCTGCGTGGAAATGATGTCGATCGATCAGATATTCAAGCTTTTGACGCTTCCTTCGAATGTTCTCATTAAGTACAAGCTCGAACGACTTCATAATCACAAGGGAGTTACATAACTACTGAAGCTTCTGCTGATCTAAATAGTGAATTCGGCCAGAAGAGTTGAGGGAGCTGTGGGCAAAAGTTTGGCCTCGGACTGAATTCAAACCCATCCTTGTAATTGACAGACGCCTGTTAACAGCATTTCAAGACATAGCTTACGATAATTTTGGGGAATTCCATTTGGCGCGTAATATAAGTGATTCAAAATAGTGCAACATTGACGGAGAAATCGCGAAAATCGGTTTTTAAAGAAATATGAGACCCTAAAAAGCTGTAAAATAATGGGTTGGATGAGAATGTGACTTCAAAAGTAGCATGAAATGGTAATCGGATGAGCCGTTCAAAGCTGTAAGCCTTAGCTCATAGCTGGACACCGTAAGGTGCCTGCGTGCAACGTGTGCGTCCCGCTGCGGGTGTGGTGCGATTCACGCGCCAATATAATGAGGTCATCGGCTAAAACGCGCTAAAACATCATTCCTACCATCATAACGGAAAAAATAAGAACTTATAAGTAGAATAAGTAAAGAAATGACCAAATATGCACGTTTACAGAAGGTTGCGTTTACTAGGATCGAAAAAATTAAAGTTATTCTTATTTTGAACGTTTGAATAGTAAATTGTTGACCTATGAGGTGAATTCTCAGTCTCGAAGGGGCTTTTTTTGCCATAGTAAAGAGATTTGCTTCACTCATGGTGAAGCCATGAACTACTGCAAATTTGTTTGGTCCATCTCAACGGGAAAGTACTGAAACGAAGCTGCGAGCGCGATGACCTCATTATATTGGCGCGTGAATCGCGCGCCCCCCTCCCGCTGCGAATGGTGCAACTTCTACAGCTTTACAACTCCGTGAGAACTCGTCGTCAGTGTGTGTATGTCGGCTAAGCCGGCTTTGGCAATATGGAATATCTTTTTGCATGCAGGACAGCTTGGGTCAAGGAAAACCCTACTCTTTCAAGTACTCTAACAACTTTGTAGTAAACTTTACCAAAAGCTAATGTGTGGTATTGTGAGCGAAGACCTGCTTTATGAATACTGCACCATTTCACTTCTCCAATATGGAAACAATGGTTGAACGATTGGCCCATAGGATAAAGACGCATTGAATGCTCAATAAAAATAATGGGAACACTCTCGTATGACGACATCACTGATGCTATGCTCGCATAGACGGGTAGTTCCATTTTGGCAGATAACGATAAGTCCAGCAATAGAATCAGGAGCAACCAGTAGTTGTGGCAGTATTTATTCGCAAGTGACGTCAATCTAACAGAGGTGACTAGTATAAAGATGAATTCTTCCAAGAATCACTTTTATCTAAGACACATTCTACAACCAGGACCCATTCACTGCCTCTCTGAGCACTGAGGAGGGCGACAGAGGTAATAAGGTGGACACCTGGCCAGAGTTACACTTTTTGAGTTTAGTAGTTATCAATCCCGCCTGAGGATGCTCCACGCTTTCACTTCCATTCAGACTATAGCCCGTTCGATTACGAACTTGGCCTATAGGGTGAATAGCCGAGGGCGAGCGGCGTAGAAAAAAATCTGTGCTTCAATTTTCCCAGACTGGTTCAGATTCCCGCCCAACTGTTTTCGTAATTACTAAACTTTTTTCCCAGGATAGAGCTGTTCTATTCATCGAAGTAGGTCCAAAAGGTAAATTGTAATGAGTTGTCGGTTTTTTCATTGGGACTAATCATAAATTGCCTGTCAACGGTCATCTGTCGTCCCACTTATCATCGATTTCCTCGAGCGGGTGCCAGTAACGTCTCCATTCGTCCCTGTCGCGAGCCGCGATAGCTCAGTGGATCGTCCTCGCTCGAAGGACACGAGGCATTCATTCCTTTCGTTCAGAGCTTTCGTGAAGAAGTCTGACCATCGCGTTGACGGCCGTCCTGGTGTTCGCTTGACGTCCCGAGGGATCCAGTCCGTGACCGTCCTGGTCCGACGGTCATCACTATATCGCTCCACATGCCTGGCCCACCTGATTTTTGGTTTCTTGACGAAATCAACGGTGTCGATAATCATAAATAATAATAGTAAATGGGCAAGAAATACGATCTCATTCCATAGAACTTCTCCAAAATCGATTTCTCGTAATAATCCATGTTCAGACACTATTTCCATAATCCTAATCGTACAACTGAATGAGTCTCGCCGTCACACTCAATTCACAGTCTACTTACCCATATGCCGCTTCCACAAGGTTATAATTTGAACCCATAAATTACCGTTACGTAGGGTTCGAATGCCTACATTTTGGTTCGACTCTGCCTGAAGTGAAGGGGGTTGCGGGCAAATCCGCTTTTGGATCGTGTGTAAGGTCCTTAGGTCCTTTTTTATGGCCATCTCTGGCCGTACATACATTCATCAGCAATCCAAGGTTTTGCTTGAATGCAAAATTGATGGTTTGTTTCCATGGAAGCTCAACTGCACTGAAAAAAACGATGATTCCACACATGCCATCAAAATTTTCCATAGAATTAGAGGCATGAGATTAATCACTTCATTCCTTTGAAATTTTCTCTCCGAATGAATAAGAAAACTAAGAATTATTTGGTTTCAAAAAATACAAAGCTGATATGTCTGCTCTCATGCTTGGGCAGTTGTCTTTTTTGAAAAAGGAATAAAAGAAAGGAATAGTATAGTGCCAAGGGCCGACGTTACCACACAAGCGATCCTATGTTCGAAATCGGGGTCAACACCCGCTCGGTTCGACGAAGTTCATACCCGTGGGCGGGGTATTTGGTGCCAGCCTCGTCGGGCCAAAAAAGCTTGACACGTCAGCTTAGTACCAGAAGTCTTTGCATAGGCCCAGGGGAATTTGGGGGAGTTTTTAGAATTCAAATTAGACATCGTTTCGTCAATTTTCGTCATCGTCATCGTCAATTTTGACTACAAAAAGATAGACTGAATTAAATATCGCAACCGCATGGGTGAAAATTTAATCTATGTGGGGATCTTCCGAACGAAAAGAGTTTTTCATAGTGTTCATGCCTTACAGTGCCCACACTGGCCCACAGCCCCTCCCTCCCCCCTGCCCACCCCCCTCCCCCCTAAAACCCCTCTTTTAGCGATTGTGATTGGAACTTGAATGCGTGGCGCATCTTGGAAGGATAGCTGATCAAACTTACCAAATTTTCCACAAATTTCATTAAAATGAACTCGTGACCTCCTTTTTCCGGCTTCCTGTCGAATCAGCCTTTTCGCTGTGATTCCTTATCCAGAACTTTGTTTTTTTTATTCCTTGCAATGAATATTCTTAATTCCGTTATTTCCTATTATTACAGCTTCCTTTCATGATAAAAGAAAAGAAAGAAAGCGGCAGCAACTGCAAAAGTCACGCAAATATCTTATCCTTCCCGGATTTGTATTTAGCGATGCTGACCTCTCCTAATACCTTCGAAAAGTAATCCTAAAAATCATTCAGTATCGGTTCTCATCCCTCGTTGATAGTTCTTACTTCTTTCTTCATTTTATATCACATTAAATTGCTAATCCTCCTTGTAAGACTTGTAAGTAGTTGCGTGAATGGGAGCGGAAGTAAGAAATGATAGTGATATCTCACGAAACTATTTTTTATTACTTTTTTTCCTTGTGAGGACTTCGAGAATCCTCATCAATCTTCCTTTTCTTTTTTTTGCCTGACAAGATCTTACCAACACCTCTTGGATATGTAAAGCGACCGGCTGCGATTTAGCTACCTAAGTGGGGTTTCAGCATGGCGAATAAATGGATGGTGCTACTGGCTTGGATGTTCTGTTTGGTAGCGTGTTCCAATTGTTTCAATTGTGATTGTATGGGCAGTTTAGTAAACAAACGTTTTTTCTGGTAACTGTTGGACATCGTTCGATATTAGCTACCCACTTTTCACTAACTTAACACCTCCTCAATCCTTTGGATTTTGGTGTATAGTCAATTCTGGAGCAAAAAACCTCCGCTTTCAAACAAAGGTCTTTGGACCCTCTGAAAAAAGCTCTGTTATAGACGCAGGGGATGAAAGCGATTGCGCGCATTCTTGAAAACTTCCGAAAGAGGTTGGATGCGCGAAATATGGTCATTCTGCATGCGAAATGTGATATGTTGTTTACAATTCTGTGATGTTTACATAGGAGTAAATGTTTCCTATTTGGTTAGATTTGTATAATTTTGATGCTAGTTTTCTGCGTCACACTTCATGTGGGTCACCCTCTAGTAGAGTTCTCTCACTGATACGGTGCAGACGCCGATGCAAAAACGCATGCCCACGCCAATCTTTCTAATTCCCGCCCCTTTCCCCTACCTAACTTTGGTAGGCGTCATGACCGGCTTACCCTAGTGTACTGTATTTATTTATAGTAATGACTACGAATTGACCTCTAGTGATGCCTAACTACTCTACTTTTACTTTAAAATTAGTAGTGGCGGTCAAGATACATGAATTATACGTTTATGAAGGTTTGCGTTTTTTTTTTGCGTTTTTGGGTTCACCACAGAAGTATCTGAGGAAAACATCGGTGAAGCATGGCCCTACGCTGCCTGATTTTTGGTTTTACTGCTGGCTCTTATCCTATAGCTCCCACTGAATGGTCTTCCATGGCACTTCAGAACACTGAATATGGGAATATGCTTTGCGTCAGCAAAGCTTCCCTCAAGTAGTGAAGAGTAGTAGCTCCATCCCACGAGTAACATTTGACTTGCATGCTTTAAATTGTATAGCACTAGGATTTCCTGGGGATTCCGTGCAACTTTTTTTTTCTGCAAATCTGCAAATACATTCCTATCTGTGTACTTTAGTATTCTGTTCCACATGGAATTATCATATGGCGAAATTGGAATTCTTGTCAGTCGTAGACACAAATGAAAAACACCACGGAAAAAATAACAACCATGACAGGGAATCGGCAATTACGGTAGCAGTCGTTCGACATATTAATTATTGGTTCGAATAATAGCATAACAGAGCGTCTGTGACGATTTTATTCGGTCCAAATGCCAATATCATTTTTGTACTTGCATATTTACACCCCTACAACCAGAAGCTTCGTCTTTTAGAAATTTTCCACAAAAAAAAAATAAACAGTTCCTTCCCTCCGCTCTTTTTTCCCTTCTCCCCCTTGACGGCATAACCCTAGACAAGGCAAGGGTCGTATCCAGCTGTTTGTTTTCTAAATCTAGCTTTTGGCGGAGGTGGTGTTGTGGCAAGTGGCGCACTTCACGTTCGCATGGTCATGGGTTCGAATCACGGATCGATATTAGCCTAAGCCAACCCTGCCTTTCATTCCTCCGGGACCGGTTAACCGGTACCAGTTAGGTCTGGGAGGATAAAAGCACTGACTTGTACATCAGCTGGCCATTGCAATTCATTGTATAGGCCACATACGCATTTAATACCCACTACGATTCTGAATGGAAGTCGAATGCGTGGGCGCATCCCTTAGACGGGATTGATCAATGCCCGAAACTTTATCCTTAACTTTATCCTTTTCAGCTCTTAGCTAACACTGCGAAACGAGTATGTCATCGAATTTGATGTAGAACTTTTCCAAGTTCGGCTCGGCCAACCCCGCCCACCCCAGGTGTTTCCGCCCATCCACGAATTTCGTTGAACATCGAGCTAACTCGTTGCTGGTCGCTTCATCGCACTGTAAACTCGTTAACTTTTCGATTTAATTAAAGCACTACCCTAGCCCCAGGTACCATAAAACCTCTAAATAACAAAACACACGGAAATTTGAGTTGTTGAAGTAGTAATTTTTGTAGCGGCACGTAGTAGGAATGGTGCTGCCCGTGGTTGTTGATTGACTACATCAGCTGACCAGGCTCCCTTTGAAATCGCTCCGCTCAAGTGAATCAAATTTAACAAGCTAAGTTCATTAAAAAGACAGCAAGATAATTGGAATCCACCCAAGCAAGCAGCGGTTGTTGGCAATTCTCAACGTGCACGTAACTGTCTGTACTTTTGAATAGTTATTTTCTCAGAATCATCACTGACTTCCTAGCGAACCAGTCAGAAACTCACTTGTTGTAAAACTTTGGTTTGTTTTTCTTGAGTTGACTTACGGAAGCCTAAGTGTAACGGCAAATGTTTAATATTGTATTCTGCTCCATCCGTCATCTTTTCCTGCCCTGGTGTCTATTGAACGAGCCTACATGTTTTCCTGAGCACCGATTTTTTACCAGAACCAGAAAATATGTCTAGGGGTATTGAAGAATGAATTTAGGGATACCTGTAAGAGAGAGTGAGCAGTAACGGCAGCTGAAATCACTAGTTACATCGGATAAGAAAGTTTGTGCGAGTTAGAAAAGCCAGCCGTAACTATGAAGTCAATTTCGATCATCATAGCGCCTTTTCACCATCTCCCACGTTCATTGAACCCTAAGCTTCCCACGGACATCTGTCCTGTAAAACTGAAAAAAAAAACTATTAGTCCTACGGCTGGCATGGAGTTCTGTTCACATGAGGGCGATTCTGATGCTCCTTTAAGGAGATAAATGAAAACTTCACCCATCCAGCCCCTCAGACCAAACCCGTTTTGGTAACCCTACACGATTCGATGGCCTGGTAAGCTAACGCCAGAAAGTCTCGCTCCACAGGAATGGTCCCATACCTGTCCAGATCTGCACTCCTTACCTAGGAGTTGGTGAATCCTACCAGGGCTTGGTAACTTTTTGCCGGACCACCCTGGTAGCGTAATGCAACTAACTACACTGTTCGAATGCTCTCTCTGTGTGGGCCTAATCCTATCCCCTATTTGAATGGGAATCGAATAGTTTCGAGCTTCTTTTAGAGGGAATTCATGATCCCCTGAACTTCATTCATTTCAATGACTTTTCACAAATATGCCAGAAATGTACTTATTTTTACTAGTAATACTAATACAAATTGAGTCGAATCTCGCGGATTGATTCCACTCATTGCTAAAGCTACTCGAAAGTCAAAGTAAGGTTCTTCCCTTTACGATTCTGTTTTGCATGTCTCAGAGTTGAGCCGTCATTCCCATGGGAAGCTGCTGACAGCCTTCGCTTCTTGGCCAGTATATCTGTTCGTTTTTCTTGCACAGAGTTCTTTATTGCACTACTTTTACCGCGATTCTCGATTTTTACCAAAAAAATTATAAAATTTTCTAATCGAGGTTCTCCGAAGCCGGGCAGTTTCCAGTCTTTCGTCAAGAGCCTCATTACATCGATAAAAAGGGGAAATATAAAAGACCTCTGCTGTTGAGAGTTTTTTGCTAGCTTTTCAAGTTACTTGTACTGTTTTCTCACCCCGAAAAAAAATTGATGAAGAGCGAGGCCATTGAGTCCATAGTTGTCGTAGCGCAAAAGCCACACAGATTTGTGATTAATTGTTGATACTAGTTGTTATCTGGCAAGTAATTATGCCCCGGAACTCCGCAAATAATGTTTAATAGTCACCTGAGTGAGCACCTGCCTTTTTTATGCTTTCACAAGGTTTCAATGTTCTAGTGACAATATCTCCTAGTATTTTCGGTGTGGGAGAGCTCGGTCATCCCTGCTAGGAAGCCTGGGGAGCATTCGCCTGATAATCTTGGAGACTGTGGAGTTCGGCAACCATCTGAACCCTGAGCCACTGTTATCGGAGGGTCAAGACGTGGCAGTGTTCACGAGTCAACTAGGATACATCCATAACTGCCCATTCACAACTAATGGTTCCTGAGGGCATCCGTTGTCGTCTTAAAAGCTTTACACTGGTTACTAGGCAAAGGTACCTATCGGTAAATGAGTAAGCGAGCTTTGAGCTGTTGAAGATTTACAATGTGCTTCTCTCTTCTCTTCCAACTGTACCATGGAAAACCAGTTCAACTCTAACACGAAAAAACACTCCCACCGGAGTTTCGGCTGTTCAAACTGTAAACTTTGCAGGACTTTTCAAACAATCACAGTTGTGAATTGAAATGCACTTTATGCACTTTCAGCTAACTACTGCCTTTGTACTACTGTTTAACCTTTTGCCTTTTACTTTTTACTCTTTATTGTTATGATAACATAATTTTTGCCGAACAAAATGGCTTGCCTTTGTTTTTAGTGCTCCTTTTCTATGAGCAATGTCCAACTTCCGCCACGCAGGAGCTTATTTCCTGTATGTCTCTGTCCGTCATTAATTTCCTCATGCTGAGATCCAACCTCAAGCTTGAATGGTCTCATTACGCACGGTATCGAAGTTATGATTCAGAAGCCAGTAGGCAAAACATCCCGCCTGGGGCGGAGCTGTCTGGGCGAAGTCTGGGGAACGCAAGGCTCATATCGTTGGAGTCATGTGGTTTAGAATACCTTTGGTCCTCTACGTCTGAAATAGAAAGCTCTAATGTAGGCTTCTGTAAGATTTTGAAGTAAGTCGAAATCAAGGTCTAGACTAGAGTGGGAGCTGATGGGTTGGAGGTAGTGGTCGCTTTCGCGTTTATACTTTCGAGCAGAAGATGCCACATCGCGGAAACGGTAAGGAAGTGGTATTGGGCATTAAGTTCGAAGAGTTCGCAGGTTTTTGTCTTGAATGATTTACGCCTGACTACTCTCTTTCTAAAGGTATTCCTCTGAAAAGAATATACACTTCCCGAACTTTCTTGTTGAGTTGGCTCGCTTTCCTCCTCCTACTTTCCCCGCCTTCAATTTCTTTCTCGTACACCACTACGCTCAAATGTGGATCCGGCTTTTTAATTTTTTCGTCTGAAACCCACCAAAAGTACTTTTTGGCCTTATTTTATGACTTTATATCTCATCACATTGACAGCATAGCTTATCGATCTCGACAGCTGTGGCAGCTAAAATGAAACGTAAAAAGCAGGAAATTTCTGACCGGAAACTGGTTTTCGAAACGTACTAAAATATTTTGCTCTATAGCAATTCGAACCATGATTTCTCAGCCTACCCTTTTTTGTGAATTTCAAGGTTAACTGCAGTTAAAAAAGTTCTAGGGGAGAGTCAGGCCCAGAGTGAATCAAGGCCGCGGAGGGGTATGACTCCGCTGCTCGGGACGTCATCACTTTGGTGAAAATCTGGGATATTTCTGAAAAGTTTCTTCCCAACTCAAACAAGTAAATATGGCCCCTGGGGCGAGCTACCTCAATACTTGACTTGGTGGTCATAAGTTTCAAGAGAGCTCATTGAGGATCTTGAAAGGATTTCGCCTTTAACGACCCTCTAGTCTCCAAAGCCGTTCGGTTCCAACCTCGGCTATCGCCATAGTGACACTTCGGATTTCAACCTCTACTCGTGTTGTAGTTCATTCTCGAACGTGTGCTCGGCTGGGTCTTTGGCCGTGGTTGGACATGCTAGAACCGAGATTCCTTTATGGAGAGCCCTTCCCCAAAGTGCTAGTTCTTCGAAGCCATAAAGTGATATTTCTTCTGCAACGGATACCATTTTGGCATTGAGAGAATTGAAAAACTGTCATTAAGAGCAAATTTCTTAGATATAGAGCTCTAAAGAACGTACTGCGGCTTGCAATATCCCGATTGCAAATGTTTCAGACACGAAAATCATTCAATTCCTTTTTTTCTCTACCACTACATATTTGAGGTAATTTTTATGAATGCATAACCTCTAGGACACGTTGAAGGTGTTATGACAGGAAGGTGTTAGCAGAAACCTGAATGTTCCTGTCCTCAAGGTGTTCCTATAGTGCAGCAGCATTAGAGAAGCCTTTTCTAGGTCATAAGAAAAAAGCTCATAAAAGTAAAAAGAGCTCGTGTTTACAAAAACTTATGCCATCGTTTCAAGCCCAAAGTATCATGATTTTTATAATCGATCCGATCGATCGATGAAAAAAATTTATAGAATGCCCATTTGATAGCGAGTATACTTCAATTTGTAAGTTTCCTCTCAAGACCTCAATGGCTCCGTTCAGAGATACTGTCTGCAAATTTGGAAAGAAGACTTGATAGACAGGGCATTCAGAAGTTCTGAGAATTTTCAAATGTAATAAAATAGAAATAAAATGTAATAAAAATACAATAGAATGTAGTAAAATCCTGTGAGCTTGATTCAGGGAACTATTCAGACCTAGGAATCACCCGGTTATGGGAGAAAACACAGGTCCCATTTGTAGTTAGTGTTGTTATCGCTATGGGACCAAATACGCCCTTCCCAGAGGCATTTCCTAGGGGAGAACGCTACAGAAGAGCTCATCCGACGGCTTTAGCCCAGCTTCGTTGAGTTATGTGCCCACTCGATGTTCCAGTTACCTGAGACAGGTTCTAGATTTTTCTTGTAGTGGATTGCGTGATAACAAAAGCGAAAACATAAATAAAGAAGGCTAAACTCATCAGTTCGTGAGGAATGAAGAAAAATGTTGGGGCAACTGGTAATCCATGAAATATTGTTCTCGTTATTGCAATTGATTCGACAGAAAGCGTGATGGGATTAACTTGGAACAGCTTTGGCTTTTACTGTGATGTTTACCTTGTGATGTCACCTCCTTCAGTATGCTTTTTTGTTTTGCGATAGCTTCTGATCAATTTAGCTCGTCCCTGTTTACAAATTTTTTGTTTATTTGTTGTATTGAACTGCTCCAGTCAATCGTAACCCGTAGAACGTTTCTGCACGTTCTTAGCTCCTTAAAAACGTGCACTCTGTTCGTTACTCTGTTTGATGTGGTTCTGGTCGGACGAGTTTTCTATGCACAAGGTAGAACGTTTCTCTACGTTCTCAGAACCTTAAAAACGTGCCCTCTGTCCGCTAATCCGCTAGTTGATGTGGTACCGGTCGGACGAGTTGTCTATGTAGTGAGGAATTCGCACTTTTGACTAACCACTGTTTAAACTTTTAGACTTTTTTCACTGAAAAAGCACGTTCTCACCTAGTTCTCAAATTCTTGGAAGTAGTGTTACGGTGGTTTTCGTAGACGATTGCTCTAATGGTTTGCTGTTTCAACACGTCGCCCGTCTGAAAACAATTGCTGAGGTGAAAGACGAGAAATGCCGGCATATGTCGAGCGTTGTTTACCCTGTATACCTCCTGTACATACAATGAGGCAAATTCAAGTGTCAAACCTTCGGCCAAGTCCACAAATCATTCTCGTTTACGAGCTATCCACCTACTAAACGTAAGCTATCTCAGAACTTTCTCAACCCCAGAGAACTCCATTATTGCCATACCAGTAAAATGCAAGAGTAAGCAGCCCTCTGTGCCGTTCTGAATCCAGGAAGCCGTTCAGCAACACCACATCGAAGTTCATTCGTATTATACTCTGTATATATTATACTATTACATTATTATTTGGCTTACTATATTTTTATTATAATGCATTACACTTTGTTACAATCTTATTCAACGACCTATCAAGAACTTGGTTTTATTACTGGTCAACTCTAAGTACTAAGACCGAGTAGTTTCCAAGAAGTCAGGAGGGGAATTGGCTTCATTATGCATTTCTGGGCGTTTCTCGGTTTTCCATCGGAAATTACAGAAAGCCTAGCTCAGGAGATTTTCCAGGAAAAATTTACTTTGAGAGATTTTCCAAGAA
This sequence comes from Haemonchus contortus, assembly GCA_000469685.2. Classification (NCBI taxonomy): domain Eukaryota; kingdom Metazoa; phylum Nematoda; class Chromadorea; order Rhabditida; family Trichostrongylidae; genus Haemonchus; species Haemonchus contortus. The sequence continues at coordinate 39,350,335 of LS997567.1, read as the reverse complement.
AAGTCATCTCAGAGACGATGTGCCGCTGTAAGTGTCTTATAATAAGGGGAAGTATCCCTTCCTCCTTTTTCTATGCTGGAATCTCCTTGAAACTCTTCGAGTCGGTCACATTAAAGTTCACTATATAACTTTTTACTGAACTTAATACCGTATTCAACATAAAGCCACAGTTCACGATGATTCTGAGGTATCCAGATGCAGCGGAACAATGGAAGCCTCGGTGCAGAATGGTGTGAGGGTGGAAATCCTAAAAATTGGCGAGTTTTGAAAAATCATGGACTTTTAAAAAATAGAAAAAAAAGGAATTGTGCGAGGTCTCCGTCTCTAACCGTCTGGGTGTCTCCCACATAAACGTACTATTCGTCGTGTCCTAAACTAATTGTGAATAGTACACGACAAGACCGGCATAACACGGCCACTTTGGGTGTGTACGTCGGCCAATTGCTTTCTGAGCCCATATTACGCCCTGTCTACACTGTTTTTTTGGCAATACAGGGTCCTTCATACCATTCCTAGGGACAACGGGTTCATCTTAGGAGACCATCACAGAAAGCATTTTTATCATGAACTGTCCCTTTATCAGTGTAAAATGTGTGGTTTCCCCTAACAAATACGCCTTTCGATACCTAAGCTTATCCCACACTTAGGCTGATCTCAAGAGTAGCACCTGAGAAGGAAATGTCATGCCCTAGCATATCGAAAGTCTGTGTTTTTTTTTAGCAATCCTAGGTCATCCGTCCTCAGCTCAACTGAATAGGGAATGTCAGTGGACGTTCTTTCCACAGATGACGTTCCATGGTTGAGTCCTGAGTGCAGCTTATTAATTAGGTATGTTTTCTGGGAAAGTTGACTTTTTAAGTGCTATATTCGCATGCATATTCAAATGTCTTCATAATACTGAAAGTTAATCGATTCGCTACTAATTCAAGATAACTGACAGTATCTCAGCACTTCCTTCTTTTATTCATTATGTGAACTCTCTTAAAAGACCAGTTTCTTCCTGTTCAGTAGTCTCTATAGCCAACCTTTTAAAGACGAGTGGACGAGTTTCCGAAAAAAGTACTGTATCGTCATGTATGCACCTTATCGCTTGAAGGTCCCTATAGCAAATATTAATGGGTATTCTTTGAACCCTGTTTTGGCCTTTCCCTCTTTTCTTTGCTCAGTAGTATTAAGTAAGGTAGTGAACTATTTTACTGGAAGTGTACCTTCGTCATTATTTTGTTTTTGTTTGGATTTTCCTGCAAAATTGCATTAACGTCGTTAGCCCTACTGCATATTCAGGTCTCTTTTCAGTGTATTCGAATGTAGATCTCAGCTGTTTCTGCGACTTGTTATCTGGAGCTGTTCTGTAGTCACTATTCTCATGTATCATCTGTGCCACCTGTCCCGTTGATTATCGATTAGCTCACGTGAGCATAAGTGATGTGTCGCCGTCCCTGTCGCGGCAACAATGCAGCAAAATGAACAGCCCTCACTCGGGGGACACGAAGCAAGCCTCTCTTTTCGTTTAGAGCTCTGTGAAGGAGTTTCATCATGAGCTTAGCTGCCGTCATAGTGTCGCCCTTAGGGAATCAGCTTATAACCGCTCTGATTCAGTTGTCATAACAAAATCGCATGACTTGCTTACTTGTTTCTTAGATTCCTAGGATTGCGCGGTGGAGTCCTGAGAGGACGTCTACTGAAGAAGAGAAATCAGACCAACTAAGTGCTAGAAACGCTTTTTGCTCCGGATGACGAGGATTCCGTGCTGTTTATGACACTACAAAGCATTTGCTTGGATAAAAATTTATGTGGACCATGGTTTCACGAAAGCTCAATTAATTTTTCAACAATGGCGTATTGGAAATTCTGGCATTCCCATGAAAATCCTCATCTCGATCCTTTTGTGACTTTGCGGTTTTAGTACTGGTGGTGAGCCTATACTCAGAAGAAAAAACGATTAAATTCATCAAGGATAGAAATTAATGGCACGTACCACCCTTGTGCTTTAATTGCCATGCTCCTAGCTTTATGTCTGCCCACCATAAAGTAGCCATTCTAACGTGACTAATAAAACTTTACAGTAGTATCTGATGGAGTCGGGAAAATGGAGGTGGGTGGGGCGGAGAGACTAGCAGAGGGAGGGGGAAGAGGGCTGCATTAAAAACAACCATTTTTTTTCTGTTTTCCGCCTTAATTTCGAGAACAAATCTCATTAACAGGTTGGAACTGGAACTTTCTTTCTAAATTTCACATTTTTGACACTTTTTTTTTCAAAAATTTGGCTGCTGGTAGTCGTCAAGTCGATGCATTTAGGAATGCACTTTTGACTTTTCCAATACTAACGGGATACAGGACCTTTACTCGGAACAAATCGTCCCGTCATCATAGGGAATCAGCTATTGCGGACGAGAATGGAAGGATCCGCTGAATGTGGGAAGGAGGGGGCGGGGGTGTCCAGGTCTTTCTTCCTAGTCGAATGGTCTTTGAAAGGGCAACTGGGAAAGTATGATTGACCGTTTCATCATGGTTACTTATTGAAGCTTAATCTTTTATCAAAAATGAAGGCTATCCTCCTTTCATGCTCCTATGGGCATTTCAAAATGAACATTCATTTGTCACAGATGAAAAAGGTGATTACGAATTCTGCCATGAATGCTGTCCTTTTGAAATTGCGCTCGAATCGAGAGCGAACATCCGCTTCGTTATACTGAATGTAGTCGCTCTGGAATTTCTTTCCGGAACTTCTGTTTCGTAATCTCCGCTCAGGGAAGCTGAGCCAAATTCACAACGAATCGTAATCTGTCAAAATTAAAGAGTAAGTCATTAGTAATTCGAAATTTTGTACTTTCTGATGAGTGGGCGGAAGCCCATTTGTGTCGAGAAAACAAGTACCGTCGTTGCTCTTAACAATTGGCCCTAAAGTATCTTGGTGCCCTTAAAAGTAATGAGACAACCCTCCTGTTACCAGCCTCCTTATAGCTCCAACTTTCCAGGGCCAAGTGCATAGCTGTGGTTAAATGTAGCTATCCCGAAGTCCAGACTCACATTATTTGCCCTGTACTTTTCATTACTTGTTACTCGTAGCTAACCGTGCTTTCTAGTTACGAAACTAATGCGATTGCCACCAACGTTCGTTTTATATCAGTGGCTTGGTTTATAGAATGGATTAGATACGATCAGTTCTCACTACAGCCACCCCTTCAAGTGGTGCTCAGGATTCCTGGAACTATTGCACTTTTTTCTGATCTGCCCTATAATGGAATATACAAAAACATTTACATACATTGTACTATTCGTTTCTTTGCTTCATTCTGATTCATTCATGAATCTCTTATTCAATCTTGGTCACGAGACACGCTCTGTATCGCCCCCTCTTCCATTCAGAATCGAAGTAGCATTCTGAAGGCGTATGGGGCCCCTCAATGAATTTCCGTAACCAGCCAATGTAGAAAATATTACTCATACTCTCGGACCAGTCTGGGACGGGACCAATAAACCTACTCTGAAGGGATGAAAGTCTCGATTAGCCTGGGCGAGTATCGATCCCGGAATCGAACTCAGAACTATAATTGTGACAGATTGATAGATTCGAACTACTGCGAGATAAAGCCCTGCGAGCTAACTAACCCGTCATAGGGATGCGCCCACGCATTCGACTTCCATCAGACTCGTCTGGTACCAACTAACCAACCTCGGAGGGATGGAAAGTTGCTTTGCCTAAGCGGCTATCTAGCCGGGATTCTAACCCGTGGCTATGTGCGTGTGTGAAATGCGCCGCTTGCCTTTACACCACCCCTGCCCAATCCTTTTGCTATGAGATGCACACAAAAATTCGACATTATCGTAGATGACTTGATTTGAGCTGCTCAGCTCGTAGCTCGTATCCTCCTGCCAAACCAAAACAGATTAGCGAATCTATGGATCTGCTCCACTCAGTCTTCTCGTCAATGTATCCTATAGCCAGTGACGATGCACCTACTCCTGATAAGTAAATTTGCCTGCACCTTCACCTAATCAGTAAATCTGACGAGTAGAACCTGCCCTTTGGAATTGCTTCAGGCTTTTCCTCGAACATGGCAGTCCTTATCTTTATTCATCTTTCGAACGTCCTTAATTGACATCTTTGATTCTATGTAGTTCTTATTTATGCCCTCTTCAGCCTCCTCTATTCCAATGAATGTGCCTGAATTCTCCTTTGTACGTAGGTAATGTCATTTATCCCCTCCCCCCTTCCCTACTCCTTCTACCTACGCACCCGCCTTACAGGTGAACCCTCCCTCTCCTTTTCACTCGAGGGTATCCCATGCTTTCGCATTTGGGACAGTAACCTTTTTAGATGGGATTTTAAGTCTCAAAACTCGACTTATGAAGGAGGCATTTTTCATCATTGTTCCGTTAGTCCTGGGCCATTTATTTGATTTTGTATAGTTTTATTTGCTCACACCAAAAAAAAAATTCAAATTCCTTCACGAAAACAATTGGAAGTAATATAGTAGAATTTAGTAGGGTAAGTAATCAAGAATGACACCCATGGGCCTTATCTCAGTAGAAGTTTCATTTGGTCCCTCAAGAGGGTAGACACCTGGGTGGCCTCAGAACCAAGTGGCAGAGAACTTCTGTGGCGCAGCTATTCATTCGCTCTACTATTCATAAACCTAATTTTTTGATTTTTTCGGCATTCCCTGGTCTGAAAAATCCCTCAAAAAGTGAACTTATTGTCATTTTAGTACTCCTGTATTTTCCTAATTACTATAATTTAGCTAATGGAATATAACAAAGATCAGAGTGCTCAAATCCCATGAATCCTAGCCCCCATCCACCGTGTTACGTCTGTAGGTGTGCGTAGTGTACGGCTTGTTTATTCGACAAGTTTGTAAATACGATTATGACCGAGTAGCATTTACTGCTCACGGCTTAGTCACCACGTTATCCTGACTTACGACAAAAGCCCTAATTAGCTGCAGATCGCTTGTGAACGCCTGTTTTCAATTCCGTAGCATAATTAGACTGTTCTTTACTCGTTCCTCGTTAGTTTCATCACAAACTGGTTTGCTACCGAGTAATGTTAGTCACTATTGGAGCAGTTTGGGAGTTGGGCTATCTAGAAGGCACTTTTGTCCCCGAATCCTCTTAGAACTTCCCATTATTTCGCAGAATAAATCGATCTAAAGCTGCCTTTGGGAGCCGACACTATGTGTCGACCAATCAGAACGGGCCATCTGCGGTCCCAGATCATCTCCCATTGGACGGCTGCCTGGAACCAACCGTAAGGACCAAGACATCAGCGTCATTGATGGCTCGAGTAGGGTTTTAAACCTTCAATTTTTTTACATTCTATAGGTCTAATGCCTCATACGTCAAAGTTTACTAGTTAAGAAGTGGGCGATGCCACTTACCCGCCCGTAAGGGACAAGTGTGGAAGAGATGGGCTCCCGCATGCCTTACCGTCAGTGCCCAACATTTTTTTCTCGAAAAATCATCACCATCTCCTCTTCTGCCCTATAAAGCAAATCGGAGAAGGATCCGATGTCATTCGCCATTTTCTGCCCAATGTGGCTTCTCGGGGCTCTTAGCTCTCTATCGCATGCATTCTGGTTAGCGTTTTTTGGTGGTCCCTGAATACTTTTTGGATACTACCTCCAACATTGTTATCCAGTAAATTGAGCATACCCATGGTGGCAACCAGTATTGTCAAAATATTTGTGCATTGAGACGTTTTCATAAAATCTTCTCGCCAAAGGTCGTGTATCGTGCCAGCTGCATGTCTGAGCTCGTTGATTATAATGGCAATAGAGCGAGAGCTCCCTCAACCCTACCAACACTATAATTATCGCCCCCTATTCTTTCCCTACTATTATTTACACCAACAGCGAGCCAAGGAACGGATCAGAGACCGTCACCTCAGAATTCGTCTCCGGATTCACTTCCGCAGGGGTCGCGGAGGGGCCTCCATGTAGACTCCGCCCTGCCACGATCACATTCTAGCGGATACTTTTTTCTCGTCTACACTCGCTTTACATCTAAAATATGATATGTTTCCTTGATAAAAATTGATCAATGAGGAATTTCCCGATAAAACGTTGAGCATTCGCAAAGATAGCACCTTTGGTGGATCTTACACTTACGTCTTCATTGCTCAATGTTTAGGTCACTAGGGGTTTGTGACCTCTCAGCGGCGTTTTTGCAATTTTCAGAACCCATTTTCCAATAAAACCTTTTTATTGCTGAAGTAAAATCAAAAACTGCTGGGCTGACATTTGCTTAGGTTTTGTAGTATTTTCTATTTCGAAAACTGCTTCAGAAAGAAGCAACAGATTTCTGGAAGGGCAGGGGAGAGTTATGTCCAGGTAGTTTATTGGGTAGAATCCCAGATTAACCCTTCTAATTTGCGAAAAACATCGAGGCATCCCCCGTCAACATGCTCATCCTAGTAGGCCTGTCACAAATCTCTTCTGCAAAATCTTTGCAAGCCTTTACTCAATTTTGCAAATTGATCCGGCTTTTCCTAATCACTATTCGTATCGTATAGGCAAGGGAAGGGGTGATGTAGTAGCGAGTGGCACACTATCCCACACTCATGGTCACAAGCTCGATTTCTGGTCTGGCATCCGCCTAGATCTTCCAAGTCTTCCGTCCCTGTGGGGGCGGGTAACTGGTACCAGACTCGTCTGGTAGGATAGGAGCACTGGCTTGCATCGCAAGTCATTGTATAGGCCACATCCATATTCACTTCGCCACCATGATTCCGAATGGAAGTCGACTTTGGGGCGCATCCCTCGGGCGGAATTGATCAAGGACAAAATTTTTTTCATTTTTCCTAAAAGCGAACCCTCTCGAGCCTCACCAATTGCACGGCAACTAGTAATACCCTATTGTGACTGTACTTTAACAATAGTGGGTTGTACCTTAACGCTGACCCTGTCGAAGGTGTGCTAAGGAAAGAATGCCACCTTCTGTTGACAATGGCGAGCATAGCTTCGGCGATGATTTACAGTCAGCTGCCTTGGCTGGACGAGTTTATAGGTATCAAGTTGCTATTTTCAGTCTTCAGTTTAGTATTCGTGCCAGCCGAGAATGTATTTTTACTACTCAAGGTTGCATTTCAGTAATTTATAACAACATTAAATGCATTAGGCAATTTCTGCAGTTAGCTTTATAATTATACATTCACCTGAAATGCTTACTTTTGATTACAATATTTTATCATAGCAAAACTTTGAGCTCTGAGGCACAGAGCCAATAATTTTTCAGTATTTTCGTGAAAGAGCCTGGCATGTTGCAACTCTTCATCGAACAGCGGCCCCATTCATCTATCCACTTCATCCGTTTTGGATGGCATTCAGGTGACAATGACAAAAATACCAAGCTTTTTTCAGTGCATCAATGAAAAATGGCCGGCTATTTTTATTTTGAAAGACAAACGACGGCTACTGTTGGGCATATTACATTTTTTTCATTTTTTACGATGCAGTCTTCGACTTTACTAGTTATTTAATCATGTTCATACATGCTGTCGGATAATATTGTAATCTCGATTACTTAAATATGTTACAATACAAGCTTTACAAGTTGTGATTGGATTGGGGCTCCGTTTACGTCAAGTAATCATTTTCTATGTACTGCTTAAATCGCTATCCAACAAATTTCTTTCAAGCATATCCATTGTGAGAAAGGACGTAAAAATGTTTTGGACCCATTGATCTGTTCTGTAGAGGGATACGCCACGCACACGCCCCCTTTGGTTCCCACTCAAAACCGGCGTTGAAATTCCCAGGAGTCCTGTAAAATGAGTGCGGTGGCCGGCCGGTACAAAAGTTTAGACCTCCTAGCGAGTCTGGTACTGTTTCATGGACACCTTAGTAAGGAAGGCTTTGTGGTATGAGTGAGTCTTGAGTATGGTTCCGATCCTCGGACCGTGGATGTGAAGTAGTGCGCCACTTGCCACTACACCACCTTCACTTAATATTTTATATTATACAGTATTCTATTATACAACTTATAAACTTATTTTATGTTGCGTGTTATATAATATAACGTAATACATTATACTGTGTTACCTTGCATTACATTATATTTTACAATTATGCTATACCACATAATATCACGTACTCTTGTCACTGAAATCGAGGAGCATTCTGCCTAAATGTGGATGGTATTGTATACACCTCATCTGGTATGTGTAAGGCTAAGTAGCCCAGTGAGGATGACTCCCATATACGGTGCTCTATACTGGAGTACTTCCCACAGGGAGACGGGCAGTAGGAACGGTTTTGTGTAATCGATCCACCGCACGCGACTGTCGCGGACCATTTTCCTCATTATAACAGTTCTAGCGTTCTTCATACAGCTCAGTCGTTATGCGATTAATACTTATGGCATGATTCCTTTGTTAGTTTTTTTGTTCCTGAATTTCTTACTTGCTGCTGCATTCTGGTCGCGGTATGGTAGAAGGACCGAAATTGTCGCGCGCGGCGTCTTTCTCGCCGCGAGTGACAATTACCGTCCTTCCACCATGCCGCTTCACACAGACTTGATCCGGAATTCCCTTCTCCCTTCTCATTCAGCATTCCCTTCTCTTCTAACCCAGTGCCACCTCTGCAGAGACAACTTCAAATATTTACCATACATGTGGCTAATTTAGGTCACATTTTCCCACGCTGATGCCGATGACAAAGGGCGTGGGTTTGTGCTTCACACAATTGGTAGTTTTTTGTGAATTTGAAGCAATCACCGCCAGATTCCCCTCTGAACGTTCTTTGAAAAGCGCCAGAAATGTTGACGTGGAATGGCTCAATTTCACATAGTTAGCAATTCGAAGTTTTGAGCCATCTTCAGGTTTTATACGAAGGCGAGAAGGCGGAAACGTCAAAATGGAAAGAACTCTGTCTTAAACCTTGTCCGACATAGAAAATAAACCAGTCTTACGTAAAACAATGAAGTCCTAACAACAATGAGCGTCACGGGTTTCGATTTCCCCAGGGATTACTCAGTGCCTCTATTTGTTGAAAGTTTTTACTTAATATTGGTATTTTTTGCCACTGGACTGCTCTGGCTCGTGACAGGGACGAATGGAGACGATACTGGCGCCCGCTCGAAAAAATCGATGATTAACTGGACGACAGGTAATACAGGTGATGGGTGTTTTGTCATGTTTCGGAAAACCACTAGACGGCTTGAGAGGTCAACAAGAAGCTTGCCGTATGTTCTGGTAGAAACATTTTGAAGCTTTGATACATTTAGAACGTGTAGTTTGCTGTGGGGGTCCCAGCAGCCAATAGCATGCTGATCTGGTGCCCTCCGTTGTTCTGATTGGTCCGTTGCTCATCCTAATTCCTTTTGGCGCCAGAACGTTATTATCGTGTTATTCTTATAGCCTCATAAAAAAGTTCTTCCAAGCGGGTTTCTGATGTCTATGTGGTTTCTCACAGCTGTCAACTACTTGACAAGCAACGATCAAACGCGATGTTGTTTGGCAAACAGAAAACCGAAGTCGTCTAGTCCGCCATTTCCGTTCACCCTATTCCGTCTCAACAGCCTTCTCACCTTTATGCAGGCGGTTTTCTATTTGATTAGTCAGAAAAAATGGAGTTTCGACAATTTTATTGAGCCACATCATCAAATCCTTGGTCATTATGCCATGTGGAAGGAACATTTTCTATACTGTAAAAGGTACTTTGCTATCAGCCTGCACTTGATTATCCCCTTATGATTGGATTTTCTCGTTTCATTTGCAGCCCTTGTATGCTACCCAGCTAAATGACTGGTAATTGAATCATTAGAAAAGGATTACTCAATACTACTACTACAGAAAAGGAAGTAGTTACTGTCCATCTCTTTCAATAATAAGAATTCTTCTGAAAATTGAGGTTTCTGCTACTGTAGACCATATATTCTATGAAAAGGATAAGGTCTTTGGCATAAACCAATCCAGTTTTGGGACCCGCCCCGCATTCGAATTCCAACTAGGAAATATCATCACATACTCGGTTTTAAATTCACAAAGTGATGAAGCGTTCCCAACCAAAAAGTTTACAATACAGGGTTATTTTGCCTCAGAAACCTGAAGGATTTAAGTGAAGGAATCAAATTAAAATAGTTACAATGAACATGGACGTTATGCAGACATGGGGAGGTAAACAGTGGCGATTGGCGCGCACTATCACACCCATAATCCTTGGGCGGATCCCAGATCGATACCCGCCCAGGTAGACCGAGCTTTCGTCCTCAAGTGGGCTAAGAGGTGGAGGCGGGGGGGGGGGGGGGGGAGGGAAAGAGGGGAGGAGGTTTTATTCGGTCAATCCACATCAAACTATAGAAGGGTAAAAACTCTGACTTTACGCGCTCTTGTCACAGCAAATCGTACACATTCAAAACGGCACTACCAATTTGAATAGAAGTCGAATACGGGGCGCACTTGAATAACCGGACCGGTTAATGTCAAAAACTTGTACACATCCTCATGTAAGGACGTAACACCATTGGCGATTCTATAAGAAATGTTGTCATTCTGACAAAGAAAAAAACCCTTCCTAGCTCTTTCTGTACTGTATCGTGAAATTCCTTTTTTCCCGTGCTTTTACCCCTAAACATCCTAATAACTTGTAAAAACTTTTAAACCTGGGTATCGCCCCTATACCAGCAAGCTCATCAATTTCGAGTGTCAATCTTTATGTGTGAGAAGCCTTCAGTCTTGTCTATGTTTCCAATTGGAGCTGTTTCGGTCCACTCCAATGTGATCCGTCACGGAGGCAGTGACCGTCAGCATTACGCCCACAGGAAAACGAATGGGTAATATGACAAATCCCAGCAATTACTTATAATACTCATTCTTCATGTAGTTTTTTTTGCCAATTTTCCCTAATCCTGCAACTAATGCAACTGGAGCGCTCAATCTCCTTGCCTTCAGCTGAACACAACCACAGTTGTCCTGTGAGTTGTGTAATTTCATGATGACGTAGTTCCTCTAAGGGTGAAAGTGCAAACTTGTAAATGCAAGAAGTTTTTCCATCGAAAAGCACTTCTTCATTGACAGCCAATTCTTCATTGACGAGGAAGTTCAAGTGAACCCAGGAAATGGTGGTTTTTTGGATCCAAGTAGCAAATATTCTACCAGTGTCCTTTTCCGCTCCACAACATCTTAGCGAAAGCTTCCCAACTGACTTCTCTCTCTGAGCTAACAAGTAAGTAGAGATAGTAGGGACAGTGGAAGTAATAACACCGTAATAGATAATTACAAGTTTGACCAGAGGCCTGGAAATTTATTTGGCCGAGTTCACCGCTTTAGCTGCATCTAGAATAAACCCGGTAGGTGATGTAGCGGGCAATGTGTAGGCCAGACGAATGGATGCGGCGTTGGTTGATTACGGTCGTTGCAGTTCGGTGCCGCGAGACCGCTATCAAAGATCTGCTGAGTGCCGGCGCGCGTAAATGGGACTCTTGACCGGTCATTACCGTCAATTTCAAGGCTTCATTTTTGTTTTTTGTTGTTTTCAAACCCTGGCGCTTAGAGACTCCTCGAAAGGGCCATACATTCTAGATTTGGAAAAAATTTCCGTGAAAAACTTGTGCTGTAATAAAGGATAAAGTTTCTGGGTGTTGATCAATCTCGTCCGAGATGTGCGCCCCGCATTCGACTTCCATTCAGAATCGTAGTGGCGTAATGAGTGCGTATGTGGTCTATACAATGACTTGCGGTGGCCAGCCGATGTAAAAATCAGTGCTTTTATCCCCACAGATGAGTCTGGTACCAATTATCCGACTTCGGACGAATGGAAGGCTCGGTTGGCCTAGGCGGACATCGATCCAGGGTTCGAACCCATGACCATGCGTGTGGGATAGTGCATCACTTGCCGCTACACCTCTTCTGCCCTCTGCTTTAATAAACTAGATAATAATAATTTAATAATTTAATAAATAAAGGTATCGTATTTACAAAAATTTTAAAACGTTTTGCATAGATCCCCTTTTAAAAGGAACGGCTCATCATGGGAAATATTGTGTTACAAATAAATTTTATTCCCGGACGAGATTAGACGTCAGAATTTACCTTCAGCTGCCAGAGCTCCATCCTGCGGAGAGTGAGATATCATATCCTATCGTTGTCGAGTTCTAAGTATGTTAGCCCATATACTACTACAAATCCTAAGAATTTGTATAAAGTCGTATTTTGTTTGTTTTTCCATAGAACAGTAAATTTTGATGGGTCCAAGCGCAATTTTGATCAGGAAAAAAATTCAATTTCAAGCGTAAGAAGTTTTGAAAGTTTGCATACCCTTTTGAGGAAGGGTAATGGTATGAAGGTGGCCCTAAATTGCTGTGTATAGAAGGCATGAAAGAAGGACGGAATCAAATGACACGTAATACAGCCGGGCTTTCTTCTGTGAATTCTTTTTTGAAAATTTAGTGGTTTCCACGTTCTTCTAACAACGTTCGCACATAACTTTAATGTTCCATGGAATCAATCCATCTCAGGCCCACCTGTTTATTGTTTACTCAACTATTTATCAATGTGATTTCGTGAAAAATTAATCGATCCCCTCTAGAAGGCACTAAGTTGAGAGGTTCACTAAACAATGTGATTACAGGACGCTCTGTAGAACATGGTGATTACCTATAGGCTTTGTTGTCTACCAAGAATAAAACAGGCTAAAAGGGTCATTTAGTGAATCAGCCCTACACCCACATTCTCCTGATTACTCTCAAGTATTCTGTACTTTCAACAGCCATACCAAGATTGGGTTTCACACACTGCCCTAAGGAGGTAATTCATGAGTTCCCTTTCCGGATTGTAGCCTCGATCAGGTTGATAACCTCTCTTACCTTGTTTTCTTCCTCAATTACCGGGCACACCCCACATAGATGTCTGACAATGCCTTGGCTATGGCCCGCCCCTTTGCTTTTGTCTATGAGGTGTTACATTCTACCCAGTTTGGGGTTGGAACCCAACATCGCAGTCGCCTACTTCGAAATGTGTTGACACGCGCCTTGTGGCTTCGGCTGGTCGTGTCAGGACCCTTCGCGTTTGATCTCTGGCGATATAGTCGATAAGCTCTTCTCTCGATATGCAAGACCTAAGAACGACGCTCGGGAGTGGAGCTTGTCATAGGTCAGACGCACCACAACGTTCGTCCTCGGATAGTCATGTCAGGACCCTTCGCCTTTGATCTCCAGCAATATAAAGGTCCTGGCACGACTAGCCGAAGATGACCGCTTTGGCACATTCCGACCTACTCCCCAGCGTTATTCTTAGGTCTTGTACTCCTTGACAAGAACTTGAGTGAGACTTCGGACACCAAGCTTGTGCTCATCTACATTAAGTCCCATTTTTATTCCCGTTCTATCTCTCTTTTCTTTCAATTCATTTTATTTCTACAACTATGTGAACCCCTCTAAGGCGACTACATTAATGGTTCTCTTTTATTGCCCCTGGATGTCGTCTACCTCAGTGGTGGAGGTAATTTCGTGCTTAGTTTTATTCAGCTTTGCAGGGAACAATAACCGTTTTTCTGTTTCATTCGTGGACTACATCTATTTCCTTCCCGTGTACGAATTTTTTTCCAGAAAGACATTCTGAATGGGCTAGTTTACGATGTTTCGGACTGAATTAGAATTGCTGCAACGGACCAAATAAAACCATTAAGGATCGGTGAAATGACAGCCCGTGGTTCTCTCAAGAGGGTATAGGGTAGGACAAAGGCTAAAAATAGAGCGTGCGTAAGGTTTGAAGTCCATTTGTGGGAACGACAGCAATGTTATAGAACCCATGGGAGTCATTTCCATATGATACCCATGTTATCCAGCAAAAGCAGTTCATCATTGTGGCGGGCCTGATGCCAAGAAGTGCCACCAACATTGCCGTTTTTAAAGCCTGTTTCAAAGTGCAACTGTTCAGAGCGACTCTTCTTACGGACTAGATCCAAAATCTTCAGAGGTGAGCCTTACTTATCTCATATCCTCCAGTACATACATATATGTGGGTAGGAGGGGAGCCAAGTGTTCAGAGGCCGGGCTGTGGACAACTGGTAAGAAGTATTTGTACTGCTATTTGCCTACTGGTGTTGTTTTTATCTTAGTTTCCAGTTACCATGCGCTATGGTAGCAGTACTATAAGGGCAAAGTGGTTCGGCGTTATTCAATGCCTTTCGTGGGTTACGCCCCACATCCGGCCATTTTTCGAAATTGTGGTGGCGTTTGAATGCGTTTGTGGCCCATGCAATGGTTCGCGGTGGCCAGTAGATGACCATATGACCAGTGTACGAACTTTTCTAGTGATCTCATCCTCTCAGAGGAGCCTGGTCCTCTCATGGGCGTAAATCTTTGATTCTTTATTACATCTCAATAGTATTTTTATATATTTTGTTATCCAGAGCCACTGTCGAGTAGCAGAGGTAGCCTACTTATGATCAGGGACCAATTCCCGGATCGCTATGCGCTTAGGTCGACTAACTCCTACCAAACTCGGCTGGGCAAATGAACGCTGATTTGAACATCTGCCAGCCCATGCACCTAGTTGATACACTGAATTCGCTTACAAATTCAGTCATGACTCTGAAAGAAATCTGAAGCGTGGGCGATTTTAAAACGAATTTGAGTAACATCGATTTCTTCACCTTTTTTTTTACTCTTCAATTCGTAATTGGACTCATATCCCATGACACAAACGTATTTGTTTCAATCAGATATGCCATAAGATATGCTATTCTATTTGCATAACAGAGTTTGTTACTCTGATAATTATGTAATATTCCTTGGTGATAATAGATTTTGTAGAAAAACCCGAGCCAATTGATGTAATAAGATTTGAACGTAAGAAAGGATCATTTTTATGACCAATTGAAGTGCCGTAGATGCTGTAGAACACGTAGATATCGACGGAGTTACAATGCTTGTCAAAAGAGAAACCTTCACTAGAAGTAGAAATTTTTGAAGTTTTAGAAGTAGCAGTGTTGATATCCGCTGGACCAACCTGACTTTCCACCCCTCCGGGGTTGATCAGTGGGCGTCAGACTCGTCCGGGAGGATGAAAGCGCTGATTTATACATTGGCACCGCAAGTCATTGCATAGGCCACACATGCATTCAACGCGCCCGTACGATTCTGAATGGAAGTCGAGTGCGGGGCGCATCCTACAGATGGGATTGATCAAAGCCCAAAGGCTTTATCCTTATCCTTCAAAAATGAAGGCATAAGTTCAAAAGTGTGAAGTATCAATGGCGATGACTTTCACTTCTGAGAAGAGCCCAGGAATGAAGCTACATGGGAGCCTGCATGAGCACGCACACTAAGGCTCCACTACCCCAAAAGGAGAAGAGAGGTGGTCACAGGATTTACAATACTTCTTTTCCTAATGCCAGATAAGATTTTCCTGTTTGCCAGGCTCACCCTGGGGAAATGCCCGCACAGGAAAGTTTGGAAAAAAATTATACCCGAAAAGTCTCCCATGCATAATATCGGCACAAAGGAATGGGATCAAGAGGAAATAGGTGCTCAGAGGAGTAGCCTTGGTAATTTGGTCTGATTAGACTTTTGGATTACTCATAGGTCTCTATGTATCGCATAACAAATGAAGGAAATCTTGCTCAGTAGTATTTCAAAAGTTTTCAATTTTCTCAATTTTCAGGTGGCAGAATTATTTAGTTCCCGTGTGTACGTGTACCCACTAAACTTTATGGTTTTTTGGGATAATGTTTAATCCTTGCGCAGGCATTTCTTAATGCTGAAAGAAAATCTTCTATCAGCCTAGGTTGAGGCAGACTGTTTTTCCTTCGTAGAGCAAAAAGGGTGTATTAACGATGGCCTTTCCTGCATTTATTGCTTATTAATACTGTATCTATTGTAGTAAGAACAAAGTAGCATTACTCCAGCTAAAAAAGTTAAGGGGCTTTTATAGAAAGAGCATGTGCGGGATGAGTAAATGATATGAGAAGTTCAGACGGTTGAACCTTCCAATGAAAATCTGCAAAACCCATCTGCGATTGAAGGGTAGTAGTTCAGAGTGCTCAAGCGAAATGATTATTTTATCACTCCCACTCTTGTCACTCTTGTAGTAGAAGGGTAGAGGGGAAGCGAGGTGCAGGGGGGGGGGGGGCTTTAAAGAAATTTAATCTAAGTAGTTGTGACCGAGTGGCGGTCACGGCACCTTTCATCGCCACCTTATTGTTAGCAGCTACTCAGAGGCGGAAGAGTGAGGAAAGTAGGAGAGGGCCATCCTCCAATGAGGCTCCGCGTGGGAACGTAGGTGAATCGGTAGGATCTGAAATGAAAAATACAGTAGAGGAGAGCATTAAATTTGCTACCTTAAAAACTCCAAAGAATCACGAGCAGGCTAACTTTGCTTGGAATGGAGGATTGTTATAAGTGCGTAACCAGTTTGTCATGTATCAGTTTGACCATTTAACTCATTTTTGAAAAGTGCCCTTGGAAGCCATTTCATAGGTCCAACAAGGAACCAAGCGCAGCCAGAATTCTTAATGGGAATCGAAAACGTCATCGCATTCTGAAACAGGAGCAGGCAGCGGTGCAATGTTTATCCTTTATTTACTTTTTACATTTTATATTTCTGACCTGCAGTTGACGTCATCACTTGATTCACTTACGTTCCCATACGAACTTGCAAGGGATCTTTCTTCGAACTCGTTTCTGCTAATAATCCCAGCATGCCCAAGACCTAAGTGGACAAGATTTATAGGATCATATTTCCACCTGTGACTTACTGCCTGAACCTAATGAAAACAATTGATTTTCGAGAATGCTGACTTGAGCCGGGTGTACTATCGAACAAGTAGCAATTTCATGTGTATATATTTTAATTTCCAGAATTCTCTGGAACCACTCCTACAATGCAGTAATTACTTTCTTATTCATAGAGATTATTTGGCAATTTGCTGCAATTCGAAATTTCTGCTGTTTCAACTTTTTACTCCAATCTTTGAAAAGAAAGTATTCATTATTGTTATCATTATTGTGATGATCTCTATGATCTCTCCCGTGCACAGGCTTGTTTCATCGCCAGACAAAACAGCATAGTAATTACATAGCGTTTTCATGATGAAACTTAGTAATTCTTGATCATCAGTGATCTTTGTCTTTGATCTATGAGCTTCTCATCATCTTCCTATGTGAATGACCGATGAACCGCTGTACTTCATCAGCTAATAGACCTACAAGTAACGTATTCCATACCCACGGCTAGAATGAATAGCTAGCTATGCTATCGCAGGGGGTGAGGGTCCTTCTTGAAAGCTCTTGTCTACCTGGTATAGAAGTGAATACAGAGTACGTAGTAACGATGTTAGCAATTTCTTCTAATCCTGAATTAGTCAAAAAAAGAAGTACGAATAAATTGTTTTTCCCTCAGAACACTTCTAAGTAACTAAGTAAATAGTAAGTGCAATTCGAATAGGATTCTTATGACATTCTTCTAATGTACCTAATAATCCTTAAATTAGATTTACACTGGCTGCTTAGGGACTGTTGTATATGTATTTATAAAATTACTTAAGTATTTTTCAGAGCCATAGAATGTGTTTAACGAGTTAGTGCAGAAGCCGTTGATAAATCTTCTCCTGTTGACTGCCCTTTTTTCGATTAGCGCAGATCTCAAGAAAAGATTGAAATTGCATTTTCCCATACCGTGGGAAGCATCTATAAATACGAAGTGCATTAGCTTTTCTTTTAAAAAAAAAACTCTCGGGCAAAAACCAGTAATGTCTCAGGAATCTGAAAGATTTAAACCTTCCTTCTTTACTTCTTTTTTTCTTTTTATCTATTCTTCATCAGTGCTGTCATTTCGCGTAGGATGACACGTTGTAAGCAAAACATTGGCCTCAGACGGTACTCGAACTTGTGATTTTGCTTGGGCCGTACTTGCCCTTTTCAAGGACCCTGCTCTTATTACTATAAGGGGTAAGGAGCACGGTGCCCGAAAAGCACAATCACTGGTTCAAGTACCGCCTAGGGCCCAACTTGTGCCCAAAGTCCGCTCTGATTTCCTCCTAGTGGTCAACAGGGACTGAAGGTGTAATACATTTTCTGATACTGCTGCTCAGCTCTGACCGATGAGGATCCTTACAAGAGCCGTACTTTTCGAAGAATTCAAGGTCTAGGCCTTGTTTATTTGTTTAAGCCTCCCTTGTAAGCATTGTTTATTATCTGTTGCGTGTTTGTTGCATATTTACAACCTTTTGTTTTTGTTTGTCTTTTCACGACCTAATAGGCACCGCGAATAGCTGCTTGTGCCCTGTGAGGGACAGGCCTTCGGAGCAGCCACGTTTCATTACCTGGTATGCCCTAAAAGGTTCTCAGGCTTGGTTAATATGGTGGAAACTTGCAATGGAATAGCCCGATCCATATAACTATAATAAAAGGTACAAGTTAAGCGCGTGGGGATTAATCAAAGCTCTGTCCTTCCGCCAATTACCTACACAGGAAAGATTTACCTACAGAACTTTGAACCATTAGCAGCCGCGCCTAACTCTACTAACCAGGGAGGGGTAGTCTACTTACCGTGGGACTTCGAATGGAGACCCAGATAAATCTATAGAGTTTTGAATGCTATTAACGAAAATGGAAATTAAAACTGCTAAATGGTTTTCCTTAAAAAGTTATGGGGGCTGGTAATTTGCTTGACAGTAGTATCAAGTGCCTAAAGAAATGTCAGAAAACGTTTAGAGAGTCTTTAATAAAATGAAAAAACACTTTGCAAAAAGCCTGCGACGGCGTGGAGCAAACCCGCACCTCACGCCTATGAAGCGGGACCACTACCATGATGCCACCTAGGCACTTGATACCGAAGCGACGAGTTCGCATATCCAAATAATAGTACTGGCAAGCAAATTTCCAGCTCCCATAACTTTTCAAGGAAAACCATTTAGCAGTTTTGGTTCCCATTTTCGTAAATAGCATTGAAAACCCTATTGATTTATCTGGGTCTCCCTTCAAAGTCCCACGATAAGTAGACTACCCCTCCTTGGTAAGTTCCAATACTGACTATTTTGTTGCTGAGTATGTGGGAAAATACTTGTAAAATCAGTCACTGACCGTTTGAAAATGTTTGGCACAAGTAATAGTTATTACTTCGAAACCAGTTATACGTGGTCCTGTTATTCAACGTCGAAAGGGTCTAGTCTGTCATTCGTTTGATAATTTTATACGATCGGCTGTGGAAAAGGATGTGTGAAGTTAGTTAGAGTCCGAAAAACATGGCTATTGCGAGGCTCATAATTCGTCCAAAGGCAAAGAGGGGAAAAATGTTTATTGGTCTCATAGGCAAAGTTTTTATTGCTCGAAACTCTCCTAAGCAGGTCCGAAACCGTTTCAGGAATTTTTAGTAGCTAATGAATGATTGCGACATACTAGTAAAGTTACCTGATGCATCTGATAGCAGACGAGCTTTTTTGGCGAACATTTTACAGTTCACATAAACCTATCGGTCCCCCTTTTTCCACTGTACCTCCCAGAGCTGCAACAATCTCAGTCCCAAGGTGATTACTTAATTGTTTCCAGGGAAGCACCTTCAGGCTTGGAGGACGATTAGGCTTTTTGGCTGTACTTTCTGGCAAAATTACTGGGTACGACACGCATATGGACTGCCCCGAGTACAGAGGGATCAAAGATTTCCACGGGATCCTCCTGCGTATGTTCCCGGCTAGGCTGAATATTTGCTCTCCGTACTCATTATCCTTTATGATATATGAAGTAACTAAGAATGGTTGCCTATCTTAAATTGGCTGCGTTTTACAACCAGTACATTTCAGTAAATGAGTTATTATAAGCAACATTTGCTTAAATTAAAGAATTTTGAAAGGAAATACTCGAAATTAAAGTGACGTCACACATCGAAACACCCATGAGGGTGTCATGCGTTGAGAGGTCCACCCTTCCATAGTTCCCGCCCACAGACGGATCTCCAACTTGCAGTTATAATGTTCATTTGCACGACAACCCTGTCTCTCATGATTTCCCGTATTGTAAAAGGATACATGGAATTTGCTGATCGTTTCTTGAAGGAAATCAAATATACTAGTAACTGAATTACCAAAATTTGCTACGAATTACCTTCTCCATAGTTTTGAACTGAGTGCTCTATTGAATGTTTGCAGTATACTAACCTCGAAACATGTAGTTATTCTTTTTTTATTTCGGGATGCTTACATTTAATAACTTTCTGAATGTATTCTAGAATGTTTTCCTTACATTACATCACGCTTACTGTGTAGTTGCCTTATACTTGTACATTTCTTCTGCTCAAACGCATATGAATGAGCACCGATGGTTTTTTCGGGAAACGTTCAGAGCAGCTATAACGAGATATTCTTGAACTTACCCGACTTTTCGTACTTTTACTTATCATTTTAAATCAACAGAAATCAATATACCCTAATAAAACTACTTACTACCCTCATCCTCCCCTTCATGATCCCTAGTGATACCAGTTGATTTCTTGGCTAAGAGTCGGTCTGACTACACTAGCAAGTGTACCAAGCCTGAAAGATTTACTGTTAACCAGATAGCTTTCGAAAAGATACCGCAAGAAAAAGTTAATGATCTGTTGTGAAGTGAAATATATCTCATCCAAAAACCATTCCAGAAGCAGTCCCGAGTTTTTCGCAGGTTGTTGGGGGTTTTATAGCGCACTGACTTTACAGTATTATTACTTCTGACAACCAGATGTCCTTCTTATTCGAATTTCATAAGTATCCAGTTCTATGAAGCCATCAGAAAAGGTGAACTGTTCAGAAATTTCAGTAGAACCTTCCGATGTAAGTAAGTACAAACGTTATCACGAACAATTGTAGAGTAACTGGAGCAGTATTACTTTTCTCTCTTATTTCTCTCTCTTTCTGCTTTACCTTCAATTTCCTCAGTGTGGTTGTGTGTGGTGGAAGAGCTATTTTTAGCAGTCGTTGGTTCGTGAGGCATATTGAGCAGGATAAGAGCTGGCAGCCGGACATATATGAATGAGCAGCAGCGCCGTAACTGACTAAAGCAGCTATCATGGGAACCTCAGATTTACTGCCTAGTTTTGTACTTGTTTTCATAATTTTCGTAGTCCATGTGTCATTAAAAATATCGGCAATAACCACCTAAAAATTGTATACTCATATATTATATCTAAATACATTTTTCGTTTGTACCTGTATCGCTTAATCTGTTTCGTATAGTCGCACATCTTACTGTATAATTTTACAACAAATATCTTAGTTGGTCAATGACCAGAAGTACGAACCGTGTTCGTATGTGTTTACCACATTCCAGAGTACCTGTGGTGGTAGACTAAGTATTGTACGGCTACAACAGAGTGAATAGAGTTTGCCACAAGTTGGCAGTTGGCAGTACTCTGTAGTATCAGATTTTTCCTTCTACTTTTCCTTTAAGACTTCTTTCCTTTCGCAATTTGATTATCTTTGTGGAAAACCAATCCTGAAAAGCCGTGATTGATGATTATTCTACTCATTTAACCTTATCCAAGCTCAAGTCGAAGGTAGTTAGGTCGACTCCATCGTTCTGAACGGAAGTGGAAGCCTTCTCAGCCGAGAGGGGAAACTACGTGCTGTCCTGTTCATGCTCCATGCTGCTTGTCCTGTTTCTTCAAGAACGGAATGTAGCCTAAACAGAGCGAACGCCGGTTGAAATTACTGAACTTAATTGATCCCACGGAAGAGAGCTCATGATCAGCTAGTTTTACCTACAGATTGGTTCCAGTCCGTTGGAAGATGTGATAAAGTTACTAGGAGCAGCATAGATAGGCCCCATATCAATGGTACAGCCATTTTCCCAAGCCTAATCCGGTCAATATGCTAGTTTTTTTTAATTTACATGCTAAATCAGGAGCATTCTACATAATTATTGTGGTTCTGTAAGGTTATTGCGGGGCTGCCCAAAATAAGAATCATGGAGATTCTCACTCGTGTGGGGCCCTGCCCATCTACAATTTCCTTCCAGATCGAAATTCCATGAGACCACTTAATCATGGTAGCCATCTTCAGAGTCAGGAACAGGTTCTTCCCTCTGGTTGATGCCTTATTCGAGGCATGAACCCGAAAAAAAGAAGAACGACATGACGTTCTTTCAGTGTCTAATCGATACCATGAGGAAACTCGTGTGGGAATCAGATAACATTCACAGAATCTAACACCGACTTCATTACTTTTACATGGGAACTCTGTTGTAGGTAAAGATAGAAAATCAGAGTAATGCCAAGTATCTAGCATTCGTCACGAGTAAATGTCATAAGTGTTATGCCTACTTACTACAAAGACGTTACCAAGTATTGAGTAAATAAACGGTTTAGCTCTCTCGTGCTACATACATAATTGTATTTGAATCTTTCAGTCATACGAATCCAATATTTCCATTGAATTTACTCATTTTCTTTTTTTTCTCGTGCACGGTAATAACTAGGCACATTATACGAGTTTACGCTGACAGCCTATCCTTAGTTACTCACGTTTACTTGATTAGGTTACTTCTATTTGCTGTGGTTACCGTCATGGTTGACTTCTCATGTGTACAACAACCATCCATTAAGGCAATCTGAAAAGGATGTTTTCGCTGTTATTGTTTTCAAGAGGATTTTCTCACGTCTAAACAAAGTCTTGACTTCCGCGTTCACATGAATTTTCGTAACTTACTGCTTTACTTCGTAAACTTCGAATACGATCGTTATTAATGTCTGGTATCCAGTAATATATATTTTCGATTTCTAGGGTCCAGGAAATGTTATAGCCATGAATGGTAATGAGACGATCACGACCGAATTAGCGATCGAGAATGCCCAACAACTACTGCAACATGTAAGTACAAGTAAATAATACTTTAAGCGGAACAGATTAGCCTAAATGCTTGATGGCGCTATTCTGAGCATAAGATTGTAAAACAGCACAACAAGTTCTTAAAGAAGTCAAGTCAAGTCAGAGGGTCTTTGTTCTTTAATCTGACCATATGAGTAGGGTTAGAATCAATATTGTTAGAAATTGTAGCAAGCAATATTGTCATTTATGTGGTCGATAAACATTGGGTTAACATGCCAAAAATTCATTTCTGTAAGTTATCAATCATTATTGCTCAGTATCACTAAGTATGATATAAGTATCACTCAGTACCACTCAGTATCACTAAATATCAATGTCAATGAATAACGTGTTTTCCTTCTTTCTCGTCATTTCTCGTGTAGGTGAAGCTCAATTGCATTTTGTTCTTCAGTGACGTGCCCATGAAAACACTTCGCAGTAAAACAGTTTTAGTACAATTCCATCAAAACACATTGCTGAAAAGAGAGGTTCGAACCCGAGTGTTGTGAATACTCTTCTCGCCTCAACCTTCAAGAGTAATCATAGAAGGCATGTTCTGGCCCAAAGATGAGGGTCGGCACCAGAAAGCCTTGTCACCTTGGTGCAAAAAAATGGAGACAGACAAGATTTCGAGAATTTTATTATATTATAATAAATCTTTTTAATTAGCGTAACAAAAAAGGTCTTAACAATATTTAGGGAAATTTTTTATTACATTCGTCTACTGTCTAGTAATTTTTTTCTTTGTCGTTTCAGAAATTCAAAATTCAGCGAGAGGTTTCACGACAATTCAACCGGAGTTTCAATTAACATCATCGGAGTAGGCTGCTCCGCAACATGAAATACTATACTATTCATGTGGGCGCTCTACTTTTTGCAGCAGTTTTTTCATGTTTTTTGCAAGATTTAGGGAGGAGCTCTGGGAGGGTAGAGGCTCTTCATGAGAGTGCTCATTCTAGGAAATCGTGTCGAAGCCCCGGCAAAGAATCTAACAAAGTGTGAATTTGTAACAATAAAACATAATACTACAAATTAAACCTTATTTCCGATAAGCTACTTAACCGAAAGGCTTTTCTGATATTTCGCTTTTCGAGATTCATCGCGGACCATGCGGCTACTTGGTTGTGCCACCAGCTGATGCTGGCATACCGCCTACAGTTATATATATATATATTTATTTATTTATTTATTTATTGCATGAGGTATCTCATGTGATAAGAAAAAAGAAGAAGTAAATAACTAAATAAGTTTAGTTTTTCGAAGTTTTGTAGGTCGCAGTTTCCCGTTGAGAAAACCAATTCCTTCTCTCAATGACAAGGCATTCTTGAGTTTCTATTTTAAGCCTGGATTTTTCTATTTTCGGCAAAAAAGGACGTCAATCTCAGAATGAAACCTTCCCAAGTGAACTGACGACAGCAGGCTTCCTTTTTCCTTTTATAGTATATTCCTTCTCTTTGCTTCCCATATCGGCATTTCCTTCGAGATAGAGCTCAGTTTTTAGTTTCCAACCTTTCAGGTCGGATTTCTGACTAGGATACTAGAAAAGAAGCTTGCTCTTGTCTTATAAGTTCCAGATTGTAGTTTATTACTGCAATTGACTACAAACCTATAAAATTCGATATTCCTGCATCTGTAATCGATGGCTGGGATTTAATTGACATTAACTTGCTGTTGTGAACAATGGATCATTGCTCCCACGCATTTTCAACCGTTCGCCCAAGTTTTTTCTGGAATTTTTCGGAGTCGCTGCACATTCTATTTTTTTTCTTTCACATTGATCTGAATGATGAACATCGTTCTTCTCCGAAACTTCCCATGACAACGGTGTCAAACTCAGGGGGATCTACACCAACAACCTTCTCACTTCTCTTCGTTGGAAAGGTCCATGGTGGTTTCTTTTGCGTTCCGTGAACCAACGTCATTTTTCTATGTGATTGTCTGTGAAATGCTTCGCTCACAGCTCTGGAATCTTATAGGGCCGTCTATATAACCGCACTTTCTGTCCTGTTCAGACGCGACAGCTGCATGGAAAGGGTATTTGGACGAGCTGTTCAAATGTGCGCGCCATTGCATACTGCTGACTACAGTAAGCTGCCTGCGCGCCAAATATGGGTCCCGGTGCGAACGATGCGACCTCTGAAGCTTTTACAAAGCTTTGAGAACTCGTATGCCTTGGATGATGCGTCGTCTCAGTTGGTTCGAGGCCCTTATTACGCCCCGTCTTGGCCACTTTTTGAAACGGCAGCATATCTTAGGCTGTTTTTGGGGATTACAGGTTCATAAAAGGGATTGATTTCAGAAACCATTTTGTGAGCTGTGCCTTTAACCTACCTTCCCAAAGTATCAGCACGCCCCCTCACTAGGCAACAGGGCTCAAAATGCTCGTGAACACTAAGGAGTCTGAGGTCTTCGTCGATTCCTTCCACACAACGTTTGTACTGACTAAGTAGAGCAAGGGATCTGCCCTGGCTTTCACTGTCATTGCAAAGCTTGAAGAGACCTCCACCCCACATTCGCATCTCCTAGGACTGGTTAGGTTCTGTTTTGACCCTTGTCCTCAGGGCATCAGTCAGCAGCGCTCGATAAGCAGCTCTGTTCCCAGATTCATGATATTTTTAGCGTTTTTGGGCAATAATGGGTTATCTCCTATTTTTTTCGGTTACATAATGAACATATCTGCGAACTTTTTGTTCTATCCTACTGCATACGTCCAAGCGATTTTGATGACTATGAATCGCATATCATTTCTGAGAGCCTGTGAACATCTGCAAGAAGCATCAAAGACCTTTCTCCTTAGACTATTCATGAATATCGTAATCTATGATAGCAATTGTCTAGTTATAAGTTGCTGCAGTGGCCTTTTGCAGAAACAGCCGGTCTGCTTTATGTCGAACCTTGCCCCAATAACTTTGAAGTTCATATCTCAGGGAAAAAAACGAGTTGTTCCTTCATTTCACTTTTCTTGGAAGTATTTTCTCCCCATTCAACGAAATTTCACGTTTGAAAGTAATTATCAATATATTATATTAATCTGAAATGGATCAAAAACAATTTGGAATGAATGAAAATATGGAATAATGTTATTGCCATCTTCGGTCTCTGTTCATTTACGCTTAGTGTATCACGAAAGAGAATAATGTTCCACAGAGTTGTCTTCGAAAAACTTTAATAAAAATAACGGTTTTCTTCCTAGCCTGTGATTGGTTGTTATTGACGTTAGCCAATCACAGACACTTATTTCAGGCTTGACATTGCTCCTTCATTATTAAGGAAGATGCTTTACATAAATTGATGCTAAGTAATGAAAAACGATTGTTAGTGATATTTCCGAAAGAACTTATTTGTTGCCAATTACTATAGTTGAGGGTAATTAAGGCAGTGAAAGCAAGCGGCTGAGAAGAAATCTGCTCTAAATAACTGAAAGCTCCTCTTCGAAACCCATTTGAGCTTCAGATCCGAAAATCAGGAGAAATCTGTTCCAGCATATGAATCCTAGGGATTTTCAACTTTTGGCACATGATAGTTCCCAGATGTTTGTGGTAAAAACTATAATTTTAACTATAAAAAAACAAGATTGCTCGCCTCCGTTTTTAATCAAATCACCAGTCAGTAGTTGTCAGCTGTCCTTTAATTGTTTGACCATTAAATTTTGATGCTCAGAGCCGAACTTAAGTGTTCAGTCATTTTGGTATCAATCACAGCTATCAATTATTTTTCGCCGGACCTTTGCCGCGCTTCCGTTAATTCATTTACTTCCGGGAACTCATGTGAAAAAAAACATAGATCATTTCAGCAATTCTCCGATGTAAGACTCAAAAAAAATTTTGATTGTTTTGTATTTTATAGAAATTTGTAAATTATATAGTCTAGAGTTCAGCAGTGATCAAAAATTCATTAGAGTGTTGGCTGGACAAAGGTTTCCGGATTAGCGAGCATTACATCTCTTAGCGATCTTCACAGCACTGAGTCAGTAAGTAACAAAGACCACAAAGCAGTTAATGGCAAGGCTACCGCATCAGTGAACACCACACCTTTCAGTGACCTAGTAGTAATGACTAACTAAGTAACAAAGTTCACTATTAGTTATGACAAAGTTATCGCCTCATTGAACACCACATCTCTTATCAGCTTTGTATGTATGTAGCATTGACTCAGTAAGTATCAAAGTTCGTAAAGCAGTTGGTTCTGATTATGTCGTATTTTTTATAAAGTTGAGAAGAAAATCTTAATATTAGAGGAGAAAGCTTTAAGTTCCATTACATTTGATCTACCTTAGCTGATAACTCCTTCTCGTTGTATCGCTGAAAGTGCCTTTCTGAATATCTTTGATTCCTACCAGTAGCAATTCGAAAAGCAAATGATAAACTCTGTAATTACTGCCATTTTATATTTTCTTTCATTTACTTTGTAATTCAATACCCAACATTCAACTTCTGAATGAACAAGTTTTTTTTTGTAACTCGTTTCTTGAGATGTTTACATCTGATACCCCCTAGACCATCTGTCGCTCCTTTATTGCTGTATAGTTGAGTTTCTAAATTGTATCCGAGACAAGTCCATTGGAGGACGATTACTTCGCGAAGTAGTCTTCGCTAGCCTTTTTTATTTTCCCTAATCTTCTGTGTTTACTGTTCAGATTTACAACTTTTCGCGCTTAGCTTAATGCTCAATGGTGATAAGCTATGCTACAAAAATTCCACTTCTGTGTTTAGGAGAAAAGCTAAAGAATACTTGTTAAGATGAACGATGGAGTCGGAAGCCTGTCTTCTAATCGACTTCTAACAAAAAAGGAATGACGAATGAGTCCAAATCCTGAATTTTTCGCTTTCCAAACATTTAAGACAGGGGATACTGTTACTCAAACTCCCTTTTCAATCAACCCGAACGGGGCTCTTAAGGCCTAACTCTGTTGAAAGTCGCTGAGTGCCTGCCTCTAACTCTTGCTAGTTTCTCTTCAAAACGATAACCTTCATTCCTTACATACCGATTACTGCATATCCCAGTAAATGTAGAAGTGGAAACTAGTAAAAGGTTACGAAACTAGCCAGCCCTTCAGTTTCTATCCATTTTGCTTTTATTGCCGCTCTCTAGCTTATTTATGAACAGATGAATGACGAAAGTAGCTTCTCAGAGATTTCAGCAAATTTTTGGGTCTGATTAGGTTTAGCGTTGAACAATTGACTTACATACAATTTGATGGAATTGTAGTTGTTAATTACTTTTCTGTTGACTTCGAATTCGTTGTCAGGTGATCAAGGGACCTTGCAGCCTGACAAATTTGTTCACTTTCCTGAAGAAGGTTTGCAAAAAGTTTTCTAAACGTTTTCGTTCTGAAGAAGCTATCCTTTGATTAATTAACCCATTGACGACCATGCAGTCCACATGTGGACTGCAGTTGTATATTTTATTTATCGCCACTTTTTAACGATCTTTCTTGTCGAAACATAAGATCAGGTCTAAGTTAAACTATATACTGTGTGGTCCCAAGAAATCTTCTAATTTTGCAATTAATAGATAATAAGAATAAGCATAGACATCATACATACTTATATTTTAGCCTTTGGTTTTCAGGGTATATCTACCTTCCGCACTAATTTAGACAGTTTTACACCACACCGGTGTTTTTTTTTTTGAAGAAACATGTGGCCCTTCAATGATTTCTTTTTCTGAAAAGAATTAGTGAATGGAGAACTTCTCCTCATCAGAATCCATCACTAGCTGACTAAAATTGAAGTGCCACCTGCCATCATCGTTAGTCATATCCTAAACTTGCAAACTCAGAAAAAATTAAACAACTTCCAGTTCAAAATTAAAGAAATTGGCCGTCCGGGACCATGCAGTCCACATGTGGACTGCAACGGTGGTCGTCAATGGGTTAAGGATACAGAGTTGCTTATGCAGTATCGATCAGAACAGGGACGTATAAAATGTTGCTGGAATTGAAGAAAAATAGTGGAGTAATAAATAATTTTTGGTAATACTGGACCTCGAGTTCGCCCTGGAAATTTCCCCTAACTTCTCTACCTTCAGAGTGTCAATTACTCAGTAACCACTCAGTATGGGTACTGACCAGCATCTTTTCCAAAACGTTTATTAATTTACTAATCAGTCTTTCCTACTCATAAAATGTATTCTTATTGTAATCTGAATGTGATACTAAAAATGTTTTTCTTTTATCTGTTCGCTTGGGAGAACAGATCCGCCGAATAATTGAACTTTCAACAAATTTTCGATTAAGTGCAGGTTCCTTTCGGTTTTGAAATGGTTATTCATATTTAAATATAATAAATTAAATAGATATATGAAAAATAAGTGTAGCTTCACACAATGTGAATAGCTGTGATTCAATACTTTCTCTATTGAGAATTCTGAAACGTCCAGTACCAGATAACTGAACAAGAAGAGATAGCAGTAACCATTTCTTTTTTTTCGAAAAGATCTGATTTCAAGATTCGATTGAACCATGCCTTACTTACCGCAATATACTAGTAATATGATATGAAACTTATGCAGGCTACAGCGCTCATCTCCTCTGCTCAATCTCCTACAAGTACATTCAAAGTAGTTGTCTTATTTCAGGCCCGTATGCTGGTCAACCTGGTGTGCTGCCTGGCAGCGGTACTTGGTATACCGGCAAATCTCTTCGTCTTAATTGCTATCTTCTACTTCCGGTCAGTTTTGAACCACCTCGAAACCAATTTAATTTATTGTTGTTGACAGAACAGTTACTTTTTGTTTTTTCTAAACAAATTCTCATTTGTAGCTGTAACTCAGTGATTTCTTCGTATTAGAATTCAAAACGTTGTCGAGCCATCCACCGTATCTGACTCAATACTGGAGTAATCTATAGTCCCAAAATGTAACCAGCGGATTCTGTTGGTGTTCTGAGCAGGGAATCTGACTCACCAAGCATTCCAGGATCTCATGGTATCCGAAAAACCGCTTGCCGTAAAATCGCGCCTTCTGTTCAGGCTATTAATCTTTCATTATATGCATATTTTACGTCTTTCTTCCACCAACTAGACGGATATTTCGAGCCGCCGAAACCATAGGATGAAACCAATATTCCTACTAGTAACACCCCCGTTACATTCTTGAGGGGGATCAAGAAATTTTTCAAGTCACCATTGATTGGCATTCGAAGAGTGAAAAAGATTTTTCACTCGGTGGCCACATTTCGTGACATGCGCGCGAGCGGTTACCCCCACTGCTTTGAGTTCGGTCGATCCACGTTTCTCCTATAACTGCTAATCTCCTGGAACATGTAATCCTAACACGACGTTAGGTTCAGTGTCATGTTACTTTTATGGCAGGGCCAGTAAAAGGAAAGAGTAATACCGTAATTTTCAGAAAAACATCAATACACATAAATACTGTAATAATACAATAAAAATAAACATTTTCTTGTAGGGACATGCGAACAATATCCAATATTTATATTGGAAATCTTGCTGTAGCTGATTTACTATTTCTCGCTGGCACTCCGATCGTTATCACACAATCTATAACAAGAGATTGGAATTTTGGAAGTGTTGTATGCAAGGGTTTCGTCACTGGAAACGGGGTAAGCTTATCCATATTCCAGATTAAATACTATTGTAACGGTGGTTGTGAGGTTTCGGTTGCTAAAGGGAGGCAGGCCTGTGATTGGTGGGCGTAATTAGCCACCAATCACAGACCCGACTCCGTTTAGCAACCCAAACCTGTGAGGTCTCTGATTGGTGGTTATGTACTCCCACCAATCACATTCTTTCTGTCTCCTCGTTGGTACCACTGCTGCATTTGTTCAAGGCACTGCATCTAGAATAAAAGAGACCAGGGTCCTTAGGTGAAACTAATTCAAAAGCTGTAAATTTTCAGATTTCACAGTTCGCTTCAGCGATGTTCATCGCAGTACTATCACTGGATCGTTTTTTTGGCCGTATGTCGCCCAACTCGGGCCTCAGTACTGCGAACTCGCCGAGCTGCTATTGCTGCCGTCGTTTTTGCTTGGGCCATTGTGATTTTGGAGATCACGCCACTATTCATGTTTGTGAAGCTCATAAAGAGTTCTAGTAAGTCTATAAACTTCCGTTAAGCAGTAATTCTTTACTTGTTTTTCATATCGGGTTACGACGTTTACGTAGTCGCAAAATATGGCATTCAAAATTTGGTGCATCGAAGTAAAAGTGTAATTCTTCGAGAAAAAAAGAGGAACTCACAAGAGAATTTTTTATGTGCACATTTCCTATTATTCACTTATCCTTTTCAGGTTCACCCGGTGAAGGAGGAAGACATATGTGTTTGTTAGTGACCGAAGAAGATCGGGAACTTGATGGCGAAAGTGCCGGCGCTGAACGGGAGACGCTGTTTTCGCGGAAGTATGTGCTTTGAAAAAATCAAAAAAAAAATTAAATGAGATGGTACCTATTTGTAATAAAGGAAAGACCAATCTGGAAAACCAAGACACGAAAAAAATAATCCAGCCTGGGTACCAAGCTGGAAAGAACTTCGGTTCGAGTGTACTTGAGGCTGTTCTCGTAACTCACTGTCCGATTCCATTGGACCATTGGTTAGGTTTTTTCGAGAAAGTTCCGGAAGGAAGCCAATGAAATGGCTCTTATTCCCAAATAAAAGAAATTCGTAGGCGTTCATTTGCTTCGAGGATGGCTTGAGATATTACCAGCAGTCCAAGGAGGGGACCGTTTATCAACGGGACACGCACACGGGTAATCCACCTCATAAATAGCGGAAAGGTATGCTTACCATCCAGATTGACCAGAGCGTCCTATGGGTATTTAACCACATCAGGAGATTTATGCTGAATATCTACCTACAGTAGAAATACTGTAAAATGCTGTAGGAATAGGTAAGACCCCTACCTCTTGCTACCTTTTGAGCATCAACCAAGCGGTACGTGGAGCCTCTGTTACCTAGACGGAGCAGATCTCCCTCTAAAGCAGTCCACGCCGAGAATCGAAGTTTTCAGCTTTATATGCCGTTTTCACACAATTGGAACTGTACTCGATTACTAGAGAGTAACTTGTTCAGATTCTTTACAACGTACACTTTCACATTGAGTTATCTACTACCATTAATTGCCATATGGATTTTCTATGCGAAAATCATACGTAAACTTTGGCAACGACGTCATCGAATGCATCTGAAGCGAAAGATGTCGAAGCGAAAAACTACAAAGGTTTGTTGACATCTTATGAAAATGCGTCATTTGATGTAAATTTTCTCATAGCATTTCATGCAAATGGAGTAAACATGTTTATTATTGACATTATAGCCTCATAGTTACCAATTTGATGCGGTTTCAGGGATTCATGACTTTCGGAACTGGGGAAATGTGACCAACATCGGAGAGGGCTAAAAACTCATCTTATTATCCCTCAGTATCAAGTAAAAATAAAAAAGTAGCCAAAATCGAAATGGTCAAAACTCTTGACGCGATTTACACCTGAGAAATCTTGAAAACAAACAATAAATAAATAAAACCAACTCCCCGTGGCTTACAATTAGACAGTACTACGTTAATGTGGAGTAAAGCTACTTGTTTACAGTATTGTTTACTTCCAGTACTCTGACTTTTTACTCCTTTTTTCGTTGCTTATTTATGACGTTATTTACAGGTTACCATTATGGGTCTTTCGATTGTCATATCCTATACACTCTGCTGGTTACCATATTGGTTAATACAGTGGTCCATAGCACTGAATATTGGGTGGAATAGGTAATGATTTTTTCCTTTACATTTAGCACAAGTTGTAAGGGTCAATATTAGGTCACGAATAACTAAATTATTACTTTTCAGGAATTTATCAATTCTAACGTGTGCATCATATGCAGCATTTGCATTACTATACATTAATCGTGCTGTGAATCCCTTCATATACGTGTTCCTGTCGGAATCATTCAAACGAAATGTAAGTCATAACTTACTTCAAAAGAGAAACAGTAAGGGCAATGAAAAGAAAGTTAGTGGAATTTATTGGTCCCGATATCGCTACGCATTACAGTGGTGGGGTTGGGACTGATATCACACCCGCATGAGCCGGGAGTCCAGTCTTCGGTAATACCTGCGCACTCCAAGCAGGCCTTCCATCTCATCTGAATCTGTTATATGGCAACAGACTTGCCCGGGAGGATAAAAACACTGACTTGCACGTCAGGACGCCACATACGCACTCAACTGCTGCCTCGGTTCTGACCAGTAAGTGGAAGTCGAATGCGGGGACATCCCAATAAATGGACTGGCTGACGCCAGAGGCTTCAAACTTTCATTGTCACGTAACAATGTAGCAATACTAGTACTTCGCCTGTTTTGAAAGTACCAAACTTTATATCTATTGTACAAAATCATATCGCCACTGCGGATTGAGGCCGTTACCAGACAGCCACCCATTCAGTGATAGATCTTCTTGACATCGATCTAAACGAACTCCTACCATATTTCCGCTGTCATACCGCATTGAAGTTTCTCAAGTTCCTTAGATTCTTAGCCTTTGCCTTCCCGAATTTCAAAGTGGTCTGTCTACCTATGTATTCACATCACTATTCCCAATTCAAGAAATCGCCATTGAAAATTTCTTGATGACCTTTTGAGATCGAACTTGTTCAGAACCGCCTGCGACAGATTTCATCAAACCAGATTTTGAAGATTTTTTGATTATCCACCAGATGTGTGCATACTGAACAAGTGCTGTTCATTAGAAGAACAATGCACAAGTACGACTATTCAGCGTGGGTTGACCACATGAAGCACCACATGCATATGGGAAACGTTTTTTCAAAAGCGTCTGTCATTGCCAACGTGGCCTGGTGATGTAGCCAGAAACCTCTTCAGAGAAGTCTGTCAGACACACGACTCATATTGGCATATTCACAGGGATATGCTGACGAAAATTCCAAAATTCCGTTAATTCATTCACATAACTCACCCACCAAAAGGTTTCATGAGGTCCCCTGTTGCAACGCAGCAAGGGTCATCTTGCAAAAATCTTTTTTAGGACAGAATGCCAAAGACACCGAATGCAAACATACAGTTGTTGTTGGAAAGAAGGGGGACATAGGCGTTTGTTTCTTGTCTGCTGTGTGGTGCTCCCGATTCTGACAGTTCGGAAGTTAAAGTTTCTTTTCACCTCCATTATTAGCAGGGAAGCAGGTCGATACCTTCAAAAGCTGGGCATAACCGATGTAAAAGCCAAGAAACCAAGGTCAGTCCTAATTTTTCGCCAGTTAATTCTGCAGTGCTGCAAGTTCTCTCAAAGGCTAACGTTGTACATGTCAGTTGAAAGATGGCTGCCTATGATGTACAGTACATGAGAACGTAATAGTATGGCAGTTCCCAAGATTTCAAAAGCTATTGGGGCGCAGGTGGTGCAGTGGTAAGCGGCGCACTATCAAGCACATATGGACACGAGTTCGAATGGCGGATTCATATTCGTTTGAGCTAACCAAACCTCCCCTCCCTCCGGGTCGGCTAATTGGTACCACTTTCGCCTGGGAGGATAAAGCACCGACTTGAACATCGGTTAGCAAGTCACTGTATAGGCCACATACGCATTCAATACAACACTATGACACTGAACGGAAAACGAATGCGGGGCGCATTCCTCAAACGGTACTGATCGATGTCAGAAGACTTTATCCTTTTAAAACTTCTATTGTAGCACCTTATTCCCTCTCAAAAATATGAAATGATTATACACTGACTTGGAAAGTGACTCCCGGTTCTGGCCCTATTCCCTACTTCTAAGAACACAGGATTCCCTTAATAAAAAATGCTACGGGAACCATATCCACCTACAAGTACTAAGTTCGAACCAATCTAGCCTTTAGAGCTGGAACTTTGAAACTTGTGAATCTTCACAATATGGTTAGATTCCAACGAAGACCTAAGTATCCATACTTGCCCTTTCTTTCTTTTTGATCAAGTCACTTGCGACTTTAACGGGAATAAACTGCTTCGAAATTTCCCATGAATTTCGCCTCCTATTGATTTATTGATTTTAGGTTTCCGAATTGGTTTTGAAAAATTCAAGTGTACAACATAAGCATAGTAATTCCGCGACCGTCAAAATGCTACCTCAACAAATCAACGAAGGCACGGAATCTGTGTGATCAACGTACTGCTTGTATTTATATGTGTAATAAAAATTTTGTTTACATTTAAATTTGTTTGAACAACAACACATCAATCCGGATTTCAGACATCTTCATTCAAAAATTGTTTCCATACCCGCGGAAGCTAGCTCTCAATCAAGACAATTCACATGGCTGAATCGGTGCAAGAAAGATCTACGATGACGTCACAATATGGAAATACTTTTAGAAATAATAATCTTAACATACTAAAATAACTATTATAAACTCTTTGTGAGCTAAAAAACAGCTGAACTCTGAAAAAGAAAATTGAAAGTAGGTGGATGTTAGCGATAGACACCAGATTTCGAGCGTGCGAATGAATTGGTAGAGACATGCCACCTGTGTCGCTATGCGGATGATTTCATCTTTTTCATTTTCTTTTTCCTGATCATTCTTCAATCTTAGATAAATCTCAAGCTGAAATCGTGCTAAACACGGCGACACAGGCTCAAAACAGTGAAGAATGTCTATTAGGAAACCTAGGACGGAATAAAACGGCACACCGGTAGTGCGGAGAGAGAAGAAAAAAGAATAATACCGGATGGCAAACACCCAGATTAATCGTCGTAATCATTTAGAAAGAGAACGGGTTAAACATGGAACATAACCATTTGTGTTTTGACAATAATCACCCATAGCGACTCGTTCACACAACTGAATAGAAGCGAGCGATACGCGCCGCAACACACGCACGCACGCGTAGCAGATGTTCAAAACGCGCGCCAACGAGCATGCGCTACAAACTATCGCACGCGCACGCACGTTGTCGCTCGTGTCGCTCACCTTACACAGCGTTGCTAGCAATTGTTGCCTACAGCGCAAAAAAAAAAACGAAAATTCTGCACGGAATAGCGAACCGTATAACTACCGTAAAATCATGATACCCTTTGAGATAAGCTAATATATAAACGTATTAAAACATCTCGAATACAATATCAAGATACGACGGACGACTAGCGGACTGCTCAAGGGTAGATCATCAGAAACCAGCGAAAAAGAAGCGATCTTGAATGATAGCGATCACTAGAAATTCAGGATTAACAGCATCTACCTTTACCGCTAACTTAAAGAAGAAAAAAAACGTGAATAAAGTTTTTTCTGAAAAATCTCTCGAATCGGATCGAATGTTCTCGAATGCACTCTGGTTTATTCGAGGAAAAAGTCGAGAGCTGAGGCTTGTAAGAAAGCTGTTCTGAACACCTGTAGGTGCCCACAGGATGTCCAGGAAGATGGATTGTTGAGAATTGACGTAGCCCCCTTGGTAAAAAAGCGAAGTTTTGGAGAGGAGAGAAAGTGGACGGGAGTGCGCTCTGGTGAGGTTTGTACGTTGGGGTGGTGAGCTGACTGAAAAAATCAATGTGACAGTAGAAGACGTCGCTGTAAATCGGATCGGATATTTTGTGATCCGAGATGATTCAGATGATGAACACGCAAAAGCATCGAAGGACGTCGTTGATGTTAGTAACGAGTTGACGCCCGTCAGTTATCGTCAGCGTCGACCATTAGCCCGTGAGCGCATTTCTAAAGTAGTACCGAATTACTTTGAGGAAAACTTAAACCAAAAAAAATTTAAGTTAACAAGTAACTAAGTAGCAGCGTAAAAAGTACGGGGTTTCAAGCAAAGAAAAATGAAGAAGAAAATTAGTGAGGTCATGTTCGGTCTTTGGGTGAAAAGGTCGAGTTCAGTGAAATCAGTGAGCAACTTCACAATTAGAAATCAAGTCTATCACATGAACTCTCACTCATCCCGCTCTCCTGTTATAGTTTTTCATGAGAATTGTAATTGGAGAGAATGGCATTGATTATTCGCTCAATCTATGATTCCCTTTCTTCGTTTCATCGTCTTTGAAAAACGGAGGAACAAGAAAAAGAGGTGGAACTTGAAGATAATGATTGAAGTTCTCAGTCATCACCTTTCCATCGAATAGAGAGATTTCGATGAAGAAAAGGAGAATATGGGAAGGAAATAAACGGCGCTATCAAGAAATGTCAGGTGAAGATTCTCAGTTTTAGCATCTTCGTCAACAGATTACTTTCGAAGTATAGAAACAAGAGACAGTTTCTTTACAACGTCACTTTCAAAGTACTATATCGGGTTACTACCTTGGTCCAGCCTTCGTTCCTCTCTCCCTTATCTACAATTGAACATAGGCCATCGAACGCATAAAATCCGTTAAATGCAGCTAATACATAGTCATAGGCTAAACTCGAACTCGAAAGTGCGTTTACGGGCGGATGGGATAACCACTACGCTACAGGAATGAGAATCTTGGATTTGGGGACAAGCCAGCAAATATATGTATGAATTAGAGAATCTCACACCCAACTTGGCTTGCAATGGAAGAATACTTACCTTTGAAAGAGCTAGGAGAAAGAAGTGGACGCTTTTGAGAACCATAATACACATAGAGCAGTAAAATCCCTGAAATACGACAGGTTCGTGGAAACAGTCAATCGAACTAACTCCAAGTGTAGTAACAAAGTCTGCGAAGTGTTAAAAGGTAGGGGACACAGTGCTGGACATGTACAAAAAGTTACTCTTCTTTACTAATCGAGGTCATTGTAAGCAGAGAACTGCTCGAAGAGGGGGGTCAGTGGCTCTTCCAAGAAAAGAGGGCCCTTCCTTATAATAGAATATGGACTTTACATGATATTTCACAATTTTTGGGTTTTGGACTTTATTATGCCGTTACGGTGTCCCAGTCCCTGTCTCCTTCTTCAGCTTTCCCAATCGTAAGAGAAAGTCAGCTCCATGGGGGCGGGGAGAAGGGGAGGGCATATCAGTAGCGGCAATCGCTTACCATCACACCTGGTCATCCTAATAGAACAGAATTCCTCTACTTACACAAGAACATGAATATTACCAGTAAAATACTCACCGTCAAATTATAAGAGGTCTTTATTGGAAGAGATATGTCAAAAAAGCATATTGCAGAGAGTGATAAGGGACGATGGGGGCGAATTTTTTGGCGAGGTTGTAGTTCCCGTTTGACTACATCGCATGTCTGAAATGAAACAAGGGCATTTTACGAAGTCATTTGATGGTTGAAATTCGAATGATAAATTGATACGATTCACTGAAACTTCAAGTGGTGTGAAACGGAAATGTGTACGTAGCGACGTAGACGCCGAGAATTTTTTAACGAGAAAAAAATGGTCATAAAAACATGGGGGGCAGGAAATGTGTGGCTTTCGGACAATGCAATAGAAATACACGTGGAACAGCTGAACAAACGAAAACAATGATAAATCAAACAACGAACATCCAGACCATTGGCGTCACGACAGGGACCAAAACCTAATCAATATTCCGGACATTAAACTGGACTTGGTCAGTGTAATTTTTACTTGACCTTCACGTGTCTATTTATCTTAAACCATGGACGAGAACCTTCGAAAACATGTGAATCGGTGGCAATGCCGATTTTTAATTTTTCCAGATGTAAAAATTTACAGGTGAAGACCAACTCCATGGGCAGAACAGGAACAGGCCAGCCGGCTGGGCATAAACGACCTATGGTTGGCGCAGGAAGGGCTACAGTTATACTAAAATGAAAATTCAGTCCGGCACTCGGCTCTTACAGTCACCCCCTGGCTTGCCCAAAGCCCCTTTTCGACGCGTCGTATATGTGACGGGTAAAAATTTGCGTATTAACACGTGCCGGATTACTGTAAGAACCGAGTGCCGGACTGAATTTTCGTTCCAGTTACAGTTATATGGTTCTTGCTTTTTTTAGATCCACTGAGCCGATTATTGTCGGGAAGCTCCGCCCCGAATGCTACAGCTGGAATTTGTTACCCACCCAATTCGAGCCCACCCAATGACTACACCCTCTGGAAGGGACGAGGAAGAGGTGCGCAAACAGCACATGGAACATGGACAACGGTCGAGTATGAACAGTTCTTTAGACTCCTCTACCGTGTAAAACCTTTATTATATGTTTCAGGCTGTATCACCCCCCTTGGGTTCACCCTCCCTCTGCTGCTCTAAACAAGACCGCTTTGCTAACCCCTTTCTGCCCAAACAGCCTCAACTGCCTCACTGCCTATCAAGAAGGGCCATACTACATCAGAAAACGAA
This sequence comes from Haemonchus contortus, assembly GCA_000469685.2. Lineage (NCBI taxonomy): Eukaryota > Metazoa > Nematoda > Chromadorea > Rhabditida > Trichostrongylidae > Haemonchus > Haemonchus contortus. The sequence continues at coordinate 39,311,347 of LS997567.1, read as the reverse complement.
CAGTCTAGGAGATTACCATCCAGCATTCGTGAGTTTCGCCTTTGAGGACAATGAACAAACGTTTTTCAGGAACAGACACAGCTTGAAGCTGAAGATGAAGTAAAAACTCATCTTAAGAAAGAACTCAAAGAAAGTAGTTCTGGGCCACCAGGATTTCTAGCAGACCTAGTAACTAATATTTCTCTGCGGTAGGTACTCTTTAGTACGCAACTGAGTTCAACGGTTGGATATTGTATAGAGCTACAGGAATCAAAAATCTCCCCATTGACCGTACCAAAAGAAAACGAAAAAAACGTAATTTGCGCATTCTTAGATTACTCTTCATAACTGAATTAGTTGTACGTTTCACTTAAAAATATTATAAAGTTTAATTCAGGATCTCGAAGCTGAATTCACATGCCAGAGAGGACGCGCCACGAACCCTACCCTTACGTGGCAATTCTGTTCTATCACAGAGTTCAAGAGTAGAAAAATCTTTTGAAACCATTCTCACTGGGTGACAGCTTGCATATAGAAGAGCATGAAATTACTTATAGAAAAAATCCCTAGACTTACTAAAATTGTTTTGTCAATTTTTTGATGGGAATTACCCAAAGGAAGTATGAAAATCACTAGGATACCTGAACTGAACATTTTCGGAAAAGGCGGAATTTAGAAAAAATTTTGAATTTTTTTTCAGAGTTCAAATTTTTCGGAATTTCTACTCAGAATTTGAAACAGAGTTTTGAGAAGAAAAAGACCATTTTTAGATTCACAAATCAAGTGCAGTATTGATTTTCCCATTCACCAAATTGTTACTTTCTTTCTCTCCCAGAATATTCCGGAGCCATGGAAGCTTCCTGTTTCTCACACCTATTTACGAATCCATACAAAGCTAAAGTTCACAGGGAGCTCAAAACTAGTTAAATCGCTAGATACCACTAAGATTTGAAGATATCAGCTTTTTTAGGAGTAGTAATAGGTAGAAACGTGATTTAAAAACAAAAAGGTTCAAGGAAAAACTTGAATGTAAGAGTTGAATCAAGTAAAATCGGCCAAGGTGGAAGTCTCGAACCCGATTGCCTGGAAAGAACTAGAAGGCACGTCGGATCATTTCTCACAGATATTTTACATGAAAAAAAAATCACTTCAATGCCTCTCAAAAGTGCGTGTGAATAGCATTTGAATGGACTTTGATTAAAGGTACAGAAAAACTATGGCGATAATCGGATGTCACATTAACAAGTTATGACAATACAACGAAGTACATCCCCGTGCAACATTGCAACTAAAACCTTCCTGTCAATTTGAAAAATTGCCTACGCTACACCATACATCTGCCGATCTACCCGTTTTTTGTCGACACCCCGAATACGAAAGCTGCCGAGAAAACTAGGAAAAGCTGGCTGAATCAATACTAAGTACAGACCACCCACAGAGTGAGTGATAGAGAAAGCGGGACTAGAGCACACACACGCATGCATACATACATACACACACGAGGACGGTTCATGTACACCACACTGACACCTAAACACAACTGCACTGATGCCCGCCCATCCACCTGCACAACTCCGCCCCTCCTATCGGTTCGTGTGGTCGTTCGTTGACGACTCACCACCAACTGTATCGGGTGGACGGACACCGGGAGGGAGCCCCTACACGAAGATGGCGGCCATTGGGACGCGCAACGGACGGACGATGGAAACGGGCGAAGGCGGGTCTTATCTTGATTATTCAACGATCGAACGAAGTGTTGAATGCCATTGCCTGACGCCCTTCCATGACTTACCCCCGCCCTTATGCCCTTCACATACCTTTGCGTGTGATGTGAGACCGACACATCATTGAAAAACAGACGCCTTCAGCAGCTGTAATTCTTCTTTGTGGCCAAAGGGGAGGGAATGACGCATGATGACGTGGCTCATGAGGAACGAATTCTGTCGCCACCCCAATCTAATAAGGAACATAACGCTATGCAATATTTCAGTAGTTCTTCCTCAGCCTCGTGAAAGAAATTGCTCCAACTGAATTGAGACAACAGAACGGCTATGGACAAGGAAAACGATAAACCACCAGAGACCACTGGACGAGATCCCCCAAACCTTTTGGGAACTTGTAACGGGCGAAAACTCACAAATCAAACACTACCATGAGCTTTTTTACATGGAAAACCTGCTGGTAGCTGGTTCCCAATCCACGAAATCGTACCGGGAATTCGTGCAGTGTAACCCCATTGGAAAATGAAGTAATTACTCAACCATCGGCCCCACCCAAATAACCAGTTCCCGTGACTAAACATCATAACATTATCCTTGTCACGTTGTGCTTTCAAAATACATGATTTTGTGCGATGGCTGGCGAAACGGAGGCAATGACAAGTGGCGCCCCGGCAGTGTTTTTTAGGACGACTGAACCCCAGATCAAATATCGCCCAGACCACTGCCCACCGCTATAATTGGTTGCTTCGCCTTGATCTACAGACTGAAAATACTGACCCATGTATGGTTCCATGTATGGTTCGAGCTCTTCATCACATGTATTCATGTAAACAAATAGGTATCCAAAGGAGGCTACATAGAAATGGAAAATGATTGCATGGCGCAGTTTCAAAAAGGAATAATCATAGTCGAATTGAATTTTGGTTTTCCTAAACAGCTATAAATCGGTAATCATAAGTGGAAAGGGATTATTTCGGGGTATGGCCACACATTTGACAAGAACTGCTATTAGTTCAAACCAGATCTAAACTTGTTACCAGTCATCAACTAGTAAACGGTCGGAATTGAACTACTGGCTTTGAATGAAAAATTTTTGTAAGAAATTTTGATATTCTGACATAGTAGAGATCAAAGCCGTTAAAAACTTTTCGATTCTGGTCGAACCCGTATGGTATACGCCATGAACACGTCCCAAGGTGGCAGATGAATTGAGAGGTACAGCAAATAAGCAGTTTTTCTATGCCCCCATCACCATCAAAACTTGTTACCAGTTATCCAGATCAAAAAATACAGTTTGCCTGACTACCTTGAGCCTTCAGAGAACTCGAGTTCCCTGGAAAACGATATTTGATGTTTCTGTGGGTTGTGAAACGGGCAATCATCTCATAGCTTCTTCAACAAGGGCTCGTTAACGCTGAATGCCAGAGCGTCTTCCATGCTGTACCTTTCATAAAGCCATCCATTTTATGCAGTTTTTACTGGAGTACTTGACAGCGATGGGCAATATAATCGATGGATTCTGGTTATCGTTTTTCTCCGTTCTAGCACAATGACTAGAAAATTCTACAGTATACAAAAGTTGTGGGGGAAATATGAATACGAAAAGGCTATATGTTATAGAAAATAGGAAAACTGGTTACTGAATCAAACAATACGGCAAACACGTCCGTGACACGTTTGTCATGACAAAATTTTCACAATAGACTGTAACAAATTCTTGATCCCTCTATTATTTATTCAGCCCTTTACGCCTGAAGCAGTATTCCGCTCAATTTTCCTTTCTGTTAAACTTTTTGTTGAAGTGAACTGAAGCATACATAATTTTTAATTGAATTAGAACAGGAACACACGCGTAACGTAACCGACCAATCACGGATAGGCATTGTGGCTCACCGTGGGTGGTCTCGCCGGGAGCTACTCTATTGGCTAGGGGTTCTGAGTTCCTTATAATAAATACAGGTGGGTCCTTCTTAATATTATTTTTGAACTGAGCAACACTTTTCAGATTCATCCTCGTTTCCAGGGAAGATTTCATATGAGACTGAGCTGAATGCACGTGAAAAATGCCCATTAATTCGACGCTTTACAGGACAAAGGAATCGTAAAGAATGAGTTGGGAGTAGGACTTACTATAGTCTAAATTAGTATAGTTATTAAATTACCAAGGATGCAAAAAATATGCTAGCAGTCAAGTTTCAGTAAAAATTTACTGCAGATTAGACGGCCTCATGGAATGCTTTGCAGAAGTTGTTCGTTGAGACCAAATTGTTAACGATGGTTTAAGTAGTAATAGTACATTTTAAAGCAACTTGTTTCAGAGTCATCAAGTAGGTGAAGGACAAGAGACGTCACAATGATGGCAGTTTCTCCTCGTTGACAGGATATCACCCGAAAATACAAACATCCATGAGAAACAAATGGAAGCCCACATAGTGGAGAAAGTTGAGGTCATATACCCCACAACACAGAACAAATTATCCTGTTGTGCTCACATGTGGGCAGTAGGGGGGAAAAGCCTGAGGAAAAAGTCAAGTTCTTCAGCAATGCAAAGCGGCAAAAGCAGGCAAGCAGCAGCAGCATGGAGAGGAGAGGGCAAAACGAGTGGAACATAACGGCGGAGGAGGCATGACGGACGGGAGGAGTGCAACACAAGGGCGATGATACGCAGAATGGGGAAGAACCGAGGATGTGGTTGGAGAGGAGGTGGTAAAGAGATAGTAGTCAATGTGCACCGACCATTGAGACAGACAACACAGAACATGTAACGGGGAATGAGAATTGAAGAAAGTTGTGTGTTGCATCTGAACTGGGCAAATGGTGCACCACCACCACCACACGATGGGCACCGCCCCAAATGCAGCCAGCCCGTTGCCGAATCTCATTATGAACATACGAGACGATAGTCGAAGATGTTGGGTGTCTGACGACGACGACGAAATTCCAATCGTCATCATCATCATCCCCACATCATCATCATCATCGTCATCGGGGGCTGAGTCAGATATGGGAACGAATTGAAAAGCGTCAAAACAATGGTCGTTTCGAGCGGAGTGCGGTGAAGGAGGCATGACTAAACGGCTCGTTCGTCGTCCGCTCTGACTGCACCGAATGACATCGACGTTTCGCGCACGACGAGCGTCATCGATAAAAGAGAGAAGAAGCATGAAAGATCGGGAAAAAGTGCAAGGTTTGTATTTGAACAACTGCCCATGGGGCGATGGGCACCCACATGAACGTAAAGCTGGCAAGCGATCTCCGAGTCAAAGGGGCTCAGTAAGTCAACGAAAATAGCCAATTATAACAAGTTTCTTATGTCATTGCTATGCTTGATTGTTATCGGTAATGATGGGTAATTATTAGGAAATAACGTCGTCGTCGGAAAAGTGCACGTATGCAACAATGCAGGGAATGTAAAGTAAAAATCCCCGAGAGATGACGCCATCAAAAGACCACAAATGAGTCGCCCGACTGTTGCATTGAACCCCAAGCTTACTAAGTAAAACATATGCCCGAAACCCCGATGATGAGCTGTTGGATTATTTGAATAATCAAAAGACACGGGGCACGGAGGGGGTCGCGTCGAACTCCCCGCCGAAGTGACACGTGAAACGGGAAATATCGCCTGAGCTGCAAAGGGCAAATGACGGTCGTCGGTCGCACTGAATGGTTTCAATACGAACTGATAGGGGAAGCATTCGATTGACGTCAAGCGCTCGAAGAAAATGTGTGGGGAACGAGGAGAGCTAGGAGAATGGAATGTGAACGCGAAAAAGTGGGAGGACCAAAGATGAGGAAATGAAAGGTAGGAAAATGAGGAGGAGGAGGAGGAAAGGATGATGGGAGGTGGATATCGCGCACGCACACACGCTCACATACACGCACCCATCTCGTCGATTGATGCTGTCTGTGGGGATGCGTGTTGCGCTTAGTGTAAAGAACGCTCGCATTTCTATCTCGGCGCCTCAGCACGAGGCTTGCGTCATTGCACTATCGATTGCCAGTTTGGCTGTGTGCCAACATGACCGAAATCCAAAATGTAAGTAAAAAAAAACTCTGAACTCGGTCGGCATAGCGTCAGTCCCGTTCGCTTCGCGGTAATAAGCGCCAGTAAGTGCGCTTCCGCTGAGACGAGATCTATCCGGAGGAATAAAAACTTTGGGGACAGGCAACGATTAGTGGCAGAACAGCATCGAGAATGTCAGTCACCAAGTGAAAGCGAAAGTGATGGAAGTCAACTGGGAGACGTCATCCAAAGGTGCGACTGGACCGTCGTCGTGTTGCCAGGCGATTCACGTCTGGTGTATGCATGCATGATGTACTGGGGCGACGTCGGTGTTTTCGTCTGGGACTAGGGGAGAGCACGCGGTTCGAACAACACGTTCACGTCGACGTGGCTTCGTGCCAAACACCCACTGACGTAAAACGACCAAAACACTCAGCTTCTATGGCGCAGCGGCCTATTCAGACAGTAATCGCAATCGGTTGTTGTAGTCTGATCTCAATTCGCCAGATAATCTCCTTTTCGGACCGATGGTGGCGTAGCGCGAAGAGGCGCGCTATTAAACGCATGTCCAGAGATCAGATCCCTGGCCAGTGGCGGCCCAAACTAATCGGACCAGTCGTATCTAAGGAGTCTGGTATTGGTACCGAGCATGTATAGTATGATCTTCTTACTTGACCCTCGTAAGTTAGTGTTTCCACCTGTCCCTCTCTGATGATTCTGACAGATGTCGAATGCACGGCGCTAACGGATATGACAGGACAAGACAGGTATGATGGGCTGGCCGGCTTGGATATGAAGGGATTGATGTAGGTGGGAATGGCCACACATTTCCCTGGTATGTTACACAGCGGTCTGTTTGACTCAAGGAAAAATGGTAGTTGTGAAAGTAATTCATGCAACCCTGGAGGGCGCTGGGCTTACTTTTACCCTCCAACATTGCGAAATGACTTCCCAGAAGGAGTGTAAATTGTTGACGCTGAGTTCCATGCCAACATTTAGTACACGTTGAGGTTTTCGTGAGAAAATGACCCTGTGGAAAGCAGCTTTACCCAGCCGGCTCCTCATTAGACCTGTATGGAAGAGTGGAGATTGAGAAGTAAACTTTATTTAATCTTATTTTATTACTTACTGTTTATTGTTTATGTTTATCTATTATTTATATTTTATAACCTACTATTTTTTATTTTAATTCTACTTCATTGTAGATTTTGCAATTAATGGATGAGAGCTTATTTAATTGCATGTTCAGTGGCTTATTTGGCTCCTTATTTACCTATTTATAAGTTCTATATTTCATATTATTGTAAGTAGATTTTGAAATTGATGGATTAGAGCCTACTTAATTGCTCGTTCATTGGCTGACTAATTAATTTATTTCTTATTTGTTTGTTTATTCATGTGCACTCGCGGTGCATCACAAGGGAAATCACAGGTGGCATAGATTAGAAAGTTTCTGTCCTCAGAACAGGAACGAATGTTCTAGCAAAAAGCTCCCGAGCTAATCTAGGCCTGAGAATGACAGATTCCGTGAATGCTTCCCGACAACTTTGTGCTCAGCATGTGACTAATCATTCGTGTTAAGCGGAGGCGGAATAGCGTCACTGTCAAACTTTATTTTCGTTTCAGGAACAGCATAATCAGGGTGGGCTCAGTGACCAATCACATGCGTCCGTTGTAATGGTGAACAGTGGGTTTAGGCAGAGCATCTGAAGGGTATGCGGTGACGTCATTTTTTTGAATTTCAAGCCAGTGTTTTCACTTTGCCTACTGCTACGATGTCCGTCAATCAGTAGAAGACTTGGAACGGGAAAACGGCTGATGTACGAGTGCATTATCATCGACGACAAGTGCAATGCACTAGTGGCAGCAGCTTTCGACGAATATCCTCCCTCGCTCGCGTCGTTCCCCCGCTATCTTCTCTCGTTCTGAGCATCTCATATGCGTCATCATACAAAAATTCTAAACATATGTGTGTGTGTATGTATCGATGACAGTGCATACACGATCAATACATAGGTTTTGTACTGATCGCTCTTTGTGCCAGCGCTCGATAGGAATGCTGTCATGCAACTAGAGAACAAGAGTGACAAGAATGTGAATGTAACAGGAATCTTTTCGAGAAACTCGAATTCTCTGTTCAATGGGGAAGGGTTGGTTCCACATCGGTCTGAGTAATGGTAGCCCGAAAAGTTTTTTTACTTGTTCGACTTCGTGTTTTCTGCCGATGTCAACACAGAACTGATCTGAATCGAAGACCAGCGCCATCTGTAAGCCCTTATGTAAAGGGGAAATGGTGATGCTCCAGAAAGAACCTTAAAAATTAAGCAGAGATTATCGTTCTTGAGGGACTTGATCCGATTACTAGTAAAGAGTACAAAGTTGAACCTCCGTTTCGTCCTGTTCTTTCCTTTGTGATAAGCCTCTATGATAAGTCTCCATGGAGTCGGAAACAAACCACAATCTTATGTATTACTGTGCCCTAATGCCTGGCTCTGGGTCTTATCACAAACGACAGCCGTCGTTCTGACAGGTTCCGTCCGATAGGTGACGCACATTCTGGACATTCTGATAGGTTTACTGTTACATAAGAGGCTTAGTTATGTTGCGTAAATGATCCCTCTCTGAAGAAGTGGCAATAGAATTTGAAAACACCGGTCTCTAGACCTTGTTATCATTTTCTGATAGCACTGCCGTCATTCAGCTATAGAAACAGAATCATCAACCAATGTAAACTAAAAATCCGGAAAGTTCCAAGCATTTCTGATTATTTTAATAAAAATTTTGAAAAATCCTATTGCTATGGAGTTAACTCACCAGAGAAAGTGTCTTAACGAATACCGACTCGAGGCTCGACCTCACTGCACCCCCCCCCCCCTCCCCACCCGCCTCCTGCTCCACGTTCTTCCACCTCAAAATCGGTCCTAACTGATGGCAGCAAATAGCGCTGCCCTATTCACCTGAGGAAAGTTCTAGCAATTTTTGTCAGTCAAATATCTGCGAGTATTGCAACTGTAGTAAAACTCATGAATTACACTGGTAATCCCCAGACGTTACCAAGCCGTCAAGTAAAAGTAGTGGTCATGGACTTTTCGAGATTCTCAATGAAGAGAGCTTCAATACAAACCACAAAATCAGGAAAAATGAAGAGATCTTGAGCAAATACAGGGTTCTCTACGAGTAAGTCCACCTACCTGTCCTACTGGAAGTCGAGCCGAGTTTCAAGAAATAGGGCTAACCTCACTTTTGAATTAATTTCGGGTTCTGGTTGCTCTTTGCGCCCTCGTTCACTGGTCTTCGCTATTCAACCAAGTTAGGGTTTTTCTAATAATTCGTGAAGGGATGGTGAACAAACTTTATCTGCTTTACACAAGTTTTGTACTTTTACTTTTTAACCCCAACAGTTGTTCTATCCAAAATGTCCGCTGTCTGCTTCCTAGTATGCTGTTTTGTGTAGTACGGTAACAAAGTATTTAGAAAGTGTTAAAGAAAGTTAAAAGGAAGAAAAAAAGGAAGTTAGAAGCAGAGGAGTGCTCTACCAAAAATGGTCAATGCAGGTTCTTCGTAAAAAAAGGTCGATATTGTCTTGAAGACATGAACAGACGTAAGCATGAAAAGCAACAATGAGCCGACCTTTAGTCTATGAAACCGGTTTAATTAGTTTCCGGATGTACCACAACAAGATGGAATAGAAGGATGTTATAATTACCGATGGTTCCTCTTAGTACATTCTGGAACTTGGAAAAAAGTTATTAATTTGGAAGTAACTTATGGACCCGTACCATCGGACAAGTGATGGTGAGACGATTCGGCGAGTTGGTCATTGAATGACAGATGGAACGGTGGAGAAGTTTTTCGCTTTCAAATGCACGATCCAGAGATCAGAATCCTGATCAGACACCTTTCAAACTTAACCGGGCAACCATTCCATTCACGAACACGTCCTACAAAAAAAAATGAAGGAGTTTCATGCAGCATGCAGAGCAAAGCAGTATACGGCAATAAATGGTTCTACGATTTGGAGAAAAAGTCGATCACGGGGCGCATACCGGAAAATGATCTGTCAAAGCCACTCGTTTTGCCCTTATTCGTTCACTGGTCAAAATTCAAAGTCACCTTCGACTTTGTTACTCCGGTACTGTTGTTTACTGCAGTCGTCCAAAGTTCGGGAACGTTTCAACCTTATACGTGCCCGTCTAGTAAAAGGGCATGTTAGCAAATCATATTTGAAATTAATTTTATCTTTATATCGAAGCTGGTAGAAAGGTGTGAGCCTCAGTTCCGAGGACATTCAGAGTTGCTAGGAACACCTCTGGAAAGTATCAAGTGTTGTGTCCAATGATCACAAGAAAAAGCTCGCAGTGAACACTTGCACGCAACAGGCTACACTGACGTTATCTTCTACTGGTTTACTCTACAAGTTACCTTCAAACTTTTTAGTTTTTTTTTACAGAAGACCAGACCGTTCTCGATCCATGCGCTTACAATGAAAACATGTAAAGTCGCTGTTACTATATATAGTTTATGCCGCAGTCACAGCTACCCAACTCTGGCTACCAGGGCCCTCTGGCTGGCCTAGAAGAACCTCCGACTGGAACTTTTTTGATTACTTTGCTCATTAATTATGGGCTGCTATACTTACATGTCGTTTGTTACGCATTTATGTTACGTATTACATTTATACTTGCCAAATTTATTTTGCTGAATATTTTTGAAATTTTGAATTTTTTTGTTTTTCTCTTTTCTCTAATTTCTATGCTGATGTTGAGATGGCAATTCACCCCCTCAAATTCCTTATTCCACAGATCTGATCCTCCAAGGGCCAGTCCATTAATTCCTAAACACTTTTGCTGCGAGGTTGGAAGGAAGGAAAATTGCCGATCGATATTTTTCAGTTGTTGTCGCATAATTGTTGCACAGTAAACAAAGATCGTAATCTTTTGATCTTGTGATTGTTTACGTATGGTCCAGCTTACTTTTTACAGCTTTGCAACAAAAGCTTATCACACTGAAACGTTGCTATCGGAAAGTGATGAATAGGGCTTATCACTGGAAGTTGCAACTACGCAACTAGTAACTGTACAACTTTGCCAATGCGAAAAATTTGACGAGTCCCGAGTAAACAATAAGCAATGACTACAGACGGCACGAAGAGACCGAAAAAGGGTTAGATAGCTCAGTGCGCAAACGAGTTCCATCCAGATCGGGACAGGTTCCGATGAGGATGGTTCAGGGACCAGTTAAGTTGGTCAAGCGACCACTTGCATCCGTGAAATTGAGTCTGACGCAGTCCGCATAACGCTGAGGATCAGCTTAGGTACACATGCAGTTTGGCCACGCCCCCTCCCTCATGTTCAACTCCCTTCCACAGCGTATTGATCGATTTTTACCATTTTATGACGTTGTTTGATCTCTAAGCTGTAGCCAATCAGAGGCCCACAGTAATCAAGGAGCAAGTGCTCATTATATTTGAAAACAAAGAATACGCATCATTCTATTGACTTACTTTTTTATTTAATCGAATAATTCTTCTAATTAGAGGTATTCATCGTAATTTGTATTGGAATTTCCAGTAGGCTCATTACTTCCTCGTAATAGTGATAGTAATCTATTGCAGCTTTAATCATGCTTTACTGTTAGCTTAAGGATAATCCTATGCTACCAAATAATATAACAATGTAAACAAAAATAATAAATGTTACAAGTAAAAAATACATCGGCCGATATGTCCAAGCTTTTTATCATGTCCTGTTGATTTTGGGATGTTGACCTGAACAAACAGGTAACAAATACAAAGTACTGTGAACCTGATTCAGGGTGAACTGTCCTACCACTCTTTCGAATTCCCTTGCCGCTTATCGGACTGAATGGAAACATGTTTTAGTGTGTCATGAAGGCCGAAAATGGTCGATATGGCCGAAAAAAGCACCTGACGTTGCCAATCTCGGCAATGACAAATGACCGGAACAAGTTTGTTCGATCTCCACCGCCCAGGCATTACACTTAACGAAAGTTCGTATTTTTGGCGAACCTATCGGGGGCTTCTCACACAGTATGGGGCACCCAATCATTTGTATTTGAGCGGGAGAAGGGGAGGGGTTTAAAAGTGAAATAGAGGTCGAAACTTCGAAAAAGTGTCATTCAGTCTGCGAAGCAACAAGGTATACACACATAAGTCCTGAACTAATGTTTCTGAACAGCCAGAGAAACACTTACATTTGAGCACAAAATTTTTCCTCAATAACTATTCTGCTGAATGACTCCTACTAGAGGGAAGTATAGGCGACTATAAAAGTTTTTCAAAGCTTTTAGTAGCATCGCCAGTGGTCCGACTTCCGAGCAGGCGAGGCCTTCGAGCCTGGGAGCATCTGACAGAAGCTCTACCTGCTAGTAGGCGAAGCCTGCAAGCCCATCTGCACATTCAATTCCCCGGATCAAGTTTTCAACAGTCCCATAGAGAACTTGCTTCCCTCCGAAGGCCATTTATAGGAACCAGATTTGCAATAGGCCGGGAACCCTGGCTTGTCAGATGTCAGACCTTGACTAAGTAAACATAAACAAAAAGGTGGCATTCAAAAAGTACAAACATATCCCTTTTTGTTTATTGCTTCTCTCAAAAAACTACTGCTTGAGAGCTCTGGTCAAGGACCAACTTGGCCATATGGGTTTTGAAATTTGCCCATAATATTATAATATATGGTCGTTTTTTCATATCTCGATAATAAATTAATAGGTGCTCACTGAAAAGAACTTTGTACAGAAAATGGCGGCCTGTTATTGTGAATTTCCTACCTTGAACATCATTCAAAATATTCTGATAGATTATACCAGTTTTTGGTTCCAGTAACATGAAATTTTTGCTAACATTAAATGAATGCCATGAACTTTCGTATTCGATCTGTGGTGCAAGATTAATGAAAAGATTAATGACAAATCCATTGAATACATGAACAATAGATGTTGGATTGTTCCATTTGTGCAGGTGCGGGAAGGGGAATGAGAGGGAGTGGAATTGGTCACTGGTGAAGCGAGTGGGCAAAATTGATCTCAAGGGCCAAGTTTCCTTTTTGTCTCTCTATAACGTTCACATGATTTTGTTTTAAATCCTTTCATTGATCCATTGGTCATCTTGCTGAATGAAATGAGGTTAGCACTTCCGGTTGGGTGTGGTGCAGTAGGAACGAAAGTGTCGCGTCACGGCGAGACAGACGCCGCGCGCGAAGGAAGGTAGCTGAATGCAGCAGCGTGTAAGAAATTCAGGTACAAAAGAGCTAGTAGTAGGATCAAGCTATAAGTAATAATCGCATAGCGATTGAGTTGCGTGAAGAACGCCAAAAGTGCTATAACTAGGCAAATGGTCCGCGAGAGCCGCGTGCGGCGTATCGATTACACAAAACCGCTCCTACTGCTCGTCTCCCTTTCCGGTAGACTGCTTTAGTGCTCGTCGTGTACCCCTGTCAAAAAATCTCATTTTTTGTGCTCACTCAATTTCCAATTTGGGCCTATTTTTCCCGTTTAAGGAATAAGCTTTCAAGCTTTGTTTTTCAGCCACTTATGACATACTTTTCCAAATGCCTTGAGCCGGCGTTCAGGTCCTTAGTGTGAATTGGTACGTTGTGGTCGTAGTCACTGGTTACTGCTTCTATGATTAAGTTGAATAGAATAGTATGTAGCTACTTAGGCCTTACTTATTCAAGAGGAGCGTGTTCGAAATAGTGATAGTACTATTACTTTTCCACTTCATTGAAGAAATGAGTTTTCGGAAAGGAGTCAAACCAGTTTGTGCTGGAAAATCATACTTCGACCAGTTTCATCAGACCTCAATTGCCGCTATTCACTTGCCTTTGACTTACTTTTCCAGACCATATGTAACTGATCTTTTGCAATCCTTTTAAAAAATCTTTTTACTTTCCCTCCTTACGGAATCGCGGTCATCGTCAATGAAAGACATATGTATACCGTATATCTTCGCCCTAAATCTATGTTGACGTCTAATTGCAATCCCTGCTTGTTTGTTTTAGAGTGCTTCAGACATTTCTTCCTTTTCTACTGTTTTAACACTGACTATTTTCACCATCAGTCAATGCGCTACGTAAGCAGTAATTTGACGGTTACCTCTATATGGCTCTTGATGATGTTAATGTATAATTCTTACTTTTGCAATTTGAGGATTTTCTAATCTGGTGATTTCTTGGTGGAAAACTTCTTCTGGTCACCGAACAACCTCGTCCTTTTGTTTTTTTTTTAAATTTTTGTATTTTTTTATAACAATTTGAGGTCCAAAGAGTTTTTTCAGCGATTTTTTGAATGTCGCTGCAAATTTTTCTCTGGGTATCATATCATTTTAATCCTATTTACGAAAATGATTCACCCAAGTACATTCACTTTACTGGTACTAAATTGGACAGGCAAATGGTTCTGTAAAGCGAGCGGTGCATTTTTGGCAACAATATTTCCTTCAAAAGAGTCAACTTCAATCGATGACACTGCAGTGGTGTGAGTGACTTTAGGCCATTTCACGTATAGCCTATCGCCTCTATTGTCCCAGATCCCAGAGGATCGCTACTTCCAATTTGTCCTTAACTCGTGCTTTGTCAGTTTGGTAACCTACTCTTTTAACTGTACCTATTTAGGGTAAACACCAAAATGCAATGGTGGATACTTGTAAAGCGTTACTTTGTTTTCTTCACGACATGTCTCATCGGTTATCTCAAATATCAGTATTCACGAAGATTCACGAAAAGGAAACCCAGGGATGACCTAACACCTATAGAGGACATCACTCGAATTCACCCAAAAGTAGTCCAAATTCTTGGACAAAATCCTGGGCCGTTCACATTACAGGTAAGGCAAAACATTAAATTCTACTTTTCCGTGACTATTCCTAGTATTTTCTATCCGACTTTCGATCTTTTAACTAACTTCACTGAAGTTTTTATCATTTTTTTCTGTCTAATCGACACTAGTGGGTTTTCAGGGAACGAATACTTACTTGGTCGGTTCCAATCAAAAAATGTTTTTGATCGACGCTGGAGAGCCAGACAATCCACGGTGACTTTTTGGTTTAAACTCCTGTACTCGATAACAATTCTATGAAGGGTTACTCTATCAAATGAGTATAGTAGTCTTTACTGAGTCTTCTTAGAGTAATTCGTTCCACGATAACTTGAAATAGTTATGTCTAAAAAATTTTTGATTCAGGTGGAAACCGATTTCCTAATTTGGAATTACAATGGTATTTAATTAGAGTTCCAGATACATCGACAAGCTCAGAGAAGCTCTTGGTGCTGGCACAATTGAGGGTATAATCTGCACTCACTGGCATCACGATCATTTAGGTAAAGTAGTCTGGAATACAGTATTGAGCTTGAGTGGTAATACTCGTACAATTGATCTTCGAGCATATTGGAGTTACATGGAAGCATCTATTCCCAGTTGTGTTGCAGGTGGATGTCAGTCAGTACGCGAGCACTTCAGGACATCAAAAGGCGATCCACCGCCGGTATACAAGGGAAAGCACAGCAGCACAGTGAGTTTTTAAGCTCTAGAGAACTTTAATTTATGCAAGAAGTCCCTGAGATACGCAGTAGGCCCGGGTAGTGCCCCCCCCCCTCTTTATGATTAGACCCTATTTGTATCTATGAGAGTACCTATAGAGTAAGTGAGGTCATTTAAAGCTTGTTATTATTGCTAGCTTGAACCCGCGACCTTTTGGACGACATCAGAAAGTCACCCCTTTTGGAGAGACGTTATAACATACCCAGTACCATGTTTTGAGGCCAAATCTTCACGGATTTGCATTTGATGGAGAAAATAAATGCTTCCCCTAATGTGTGATGGCATTGAGTGCGTACGAGGCATACCTGTGATTGGTGGAGGCAAACAACCAATCACCGCCATTCTTGGTACATTCTGCTCCCGAATTTCATTACACATTGGTAATGCAAGTGATTTTAGGCCAGGAAGGATTATTGTGAATGTATTGCAGACGGTCACGTATTCAGGCAGAATGGCGTCACCCTTTCCGTAATAGATACAAAGTCAGTTTAATTCACAGTGTTAGTTTTGAAATATAAGCTAATTTAAGCAGAAAATCGTATTACATGATCATCATATGGCTGTGCTGTATGTAAGATCCATTTCCCAATTACACTTAATAAAAACAGAATAGATCAGTTTTCATTTTTCACGGTGCAAGCCAGGCATCCAAAAGCCATCTCAATTAGCATAGGCAGCGATAGAGCAGTGATCAGACGGCACTGCACTGCCCCTCCCGCCCTCCTCCCTCGGGTACATGATCCCATTCCTGGCAACCAATCTACCATCGCTCTGGGATAAGTGAAGGATGCCATGAGGGAAGGTACTGACTGGTTATGGGCCACCTAACTATCTGGTCTGGTATAGTAGGATATAAGATGAAACATTCACTTGTTTTCAGGAATCCAAGTAAAATTTATATTCACTTCTCCGAGTAAGACTGACCATTGCCACTTCCTCCTGTACTTCAGGGGTGTGGCCGGCAAAGGTTTCCAATAAACATCTTCATATAGCAGTTAGCTATAGCGGAGGTACGAGGGGCTTGATGGTATCGGGCGTAGCTGGACCAAAGTGACCTTCGAAGTGATGAACGGCTACTGTGGCCATCACTGCGCTCATTCCGTCCACATATCGCTACCTAGTAAGACCTAGTAATCACCGGCTACACATCTTCAGCCCAGTCAAACTTTGACACTGAACTTGACGCGATTCAACGGGCGAGTAATTAATTAGGAAGCCGTAAAGGATGGTCTCAATGACCTTTCCGTTTCGATGTCCGCTAATTGACAATTTGAAACAACGAACGTGTCCTTGGAATGGTTTACGTCTGACCTCCAGACTATTTTATCTTCAGACACGAAACTGTTAGATTTTATCTCAAGACCAGGAACTCTGTTAGACGTGAAACTGGTAACATTTCTGAAAAAAAGCATAGTTGATCAACTCCCCTCTGCTCTCCTTCGAAAGAGAATCTTTCAACAAAACAGTATCAACTTCAGTTCGAAAGAGTTGGATCCTAGCTTGAAAGCTATGACGAGCTGGCCAAACTGAAGGTACAAGAGCACTTTTTGGAAGCGCCTTCAGTTACAGTAGCGCTCAAAAGTCTTCGGTGGAATGGTTCCTCAGAAATACTTTTCAGTCGTAACTCCTTTCCTACTGGATCTAATCATGCGAAATTTCGATATGTGTAGCATGGGTGTATTATGAATATTCACCACTAATGACATGCATTCTGACCAGTTCCAGATATCCCAAAAGGCTTGAACTCAAAATCAGCTGGAAATTTGTACAGACGATCGTCCGTCTGAAAAAAATCTCTTTCCATTTCACAATGTGTAAAAAGTACGAGCGCTAATGCCGAACACAGTAAAGGAGAAAAGCGCACATAACTGCAGACTAACTGCAGACTTTACCAACTTTACTTTTAGCGAATTCTGCTACCGCAAAAAACACCTTCCTTTAGCTACGTGGATACTGCTGCTTTGCAGTCGGACAGTGTTGGATAGCGTGAAATATGTTTTAGTCAAAGATATCAAACTTTTGCGCTTCTGCAAAAAAGCGTGAAAGCGTTTGGCCGGAGACTTTTGAGCTCTAATGTGTGTGACATTAACAGAAAGGGGTGCAAGGGATGAAGGCAGGGTTCCCTAAGCCCATTTGGGAAAACTAGTTGTGAAATGAGCTTGGCCTATATACCAGCGAAAGTCTGCCCACAAATCCCGAATGTTCAAGAATTTAAATCATTTTCGTTGCGTGAAAACCAATTAAGATTAGTATCGTGATACTTTTAGTTCTGGCTAAATAATAAAAAACGTATTGTCGTATTGGGATGAGGAAATGGAGAAGGTACGGTTCGGGGAGACCGAGTTGGCATGGGATCAGAGCTCAATGATATCACTGCGGATTAACGTTCTTTCCTGTATATTACCATCTTTACCGAACCTGTATACGCAGGAGCAACCTAACTCTAGGGAAGACCAACATGGAGCAGTTGTAGAGAGTACCATACTTTCAGACCGACCAGAACTTCATCCTTGTGACAACTGTTTAGAACTTGTTCATAGACTAGATGCTTTCTGTCCACATGAAAACATATTAAAACATCGAACTTCCAGGAGTTTCGAGTTTCGCACAGTAACATATATTATGTACCGAAGAAGGAAATTGAGCCATGTTTGTTTTGATATAAGCCACTAGCGTTGAACCCTCTGCTCCCCTCCCTTAGACTACCTTGATCCCGTTTACCTTCGCCTTCTTAAGGGCTTCTTTATTTTATCTTTATTCTTTAAATCAAATTCTTAATTTTTCTTTTATTATGTCGAAGGAGTAAAGCAATAAAGCCATCATTTTAGAGGCCATACATCAGACCATATATCAGTGCTCTATGAAGAAGAAGGCATACTGTTCAGTGGTGATTGCATATTGGGTGAGTACAGCAAAATTAACATTTCAATTTCCAATTTTCCGGTTATTCAGCAAATACAACAGTTATTTTAGCTTTAATAAGCGACTAATTAATTTCCATTCTTTCCCTTTGTCTAGAAATTATAACAATTATTTGAGCTTCATTCAGCATTCAATAAAAACAAACTGCTTCTAGGAGAAGGGTCGACGATATTCGAGGATCTCGGTGACTATATGAATTCTCTAAGAAAACTACTCTCGCTTGATTGTAAGGTCGAGTAACTTTCTACCTTACTTCTATATATCATCACAAGGTTATTACTAGCTTCCCTCTGTGGAGTTACTAATAAAAATCGAAACTACTTCCAAGCTATCCGAAAGCGAATCATTTTCAGATTATTTGTCCAGGACACGGTCCCATAATCACTGATCCGAAAGCGAAGATAGAGGAGTATATCGAACGAAGGGAAAAGAGAGACGTACAGATCTTAAACTACCTCAGTGAGGTAAGGTAACTGTTGATTTTGGATTTTGCCCAAGGTAATGAAATAATTGTTTAAATTGCCAACATTGTAGAATCCTTCGCCTTCGAGGCAATCAAACTATCTTTAGGCTTCCTAATTTTGGTTTCCTTGACATTTTTGTTTAATAAATTAATAAAAAAAGATTACTGAGCATGAGGTATAACTTTATTGAAATTTATTATACCCCTTGATGCTGAATTTCATAAACTTCCGATTTGGAGAAACACATTTTGAGCCTATGATTTTACTATTCATTAGCATGAGATTCTCTTTTATCGTGAAAGCGAGTAAGTGAATAGAAGTGAAGATTATTAAATTAAAGCTGAGAGAAGTCTGACAAGTGTATGAGAAAGCCATTTCATCAGAAATTTCTCGAATTCTCTTCCCTGGACACTTCAGGAAATTTTCGCTTTCTTCATCTCCACGTACTCACTGCAGGAATTCAAGCTCCTCCCTTTATCTCCCTGCCCCTACCGTTTTTGGGTCGCTTAAGTGAGATACAGTCTTAAAATCAATAGTGCTTGCTGTGGAATTTTGAGTATGACTGTTTATTTTCGTCAACGACGATGATAGCTGATAGTGATAGTTTTTTCGAACTGTGACATTCACATTGTTGATGTTTTTAAAATTCAGGTGACCGTGTGTAGTGATAGAAGCGGGCGATAAACCAAACAATGAACGTTTCTATAAATTCTCATCGAAAAAAAAACATTTGAAAAATTGTAAAAAAAATTGACATGAACTTTCAGGGCTTTTCAGGATTTGAAACATTTAGCTACTCATGATCAAACTCTTTTTTTTAGGTCGAACGAGCGAATGCACTGGAAGTGACAAGGGCGCTCTTCAAAGGCCTCCCACGAAACGTACACGTTGCGGCATTTCGATCTATTCAAATACACCTCCAAAAATTGGAACATGAGGGAAAAATCAGAAGGACGGGTTTTGTAGATTTCATTCTGACATCTTCATAAGTCCCATTCACAAATTCCTATGCCGAATTGTGCCGGGTTGAAGAATAAAAACTTTAAGTTTGTTGAAATTGTCTCCAAGACCTATTTATTTGTTTAGTTATTTATTAAACTACACCCAAGAGGGCGGGCTACAACACAAAAGCAGAAACCCTGAGGCAGTGGTTCTATGTCAACGACTCAAAAAAGCAGTCAACGAAGAAAGGGAAACATGAAAATAAAGTCTGAGGTCGAAAAAGAAAACAGACTTACAAATGGGAAGGGGTAGCTGAGAAAGAAAAGAAAGGGTGAAAAAAATGAGAAGATCGCATGGAGGGTCCTCGGTGGACGATACTCGAAATATCCTTTTTTGCATGCGGACAGAAGGCTGTTTTCCCTTATGAAAGTAGCTTTTTAACGAGATCAAAGACAAAGTTGCTCACCAATTGAGGCTATAACACAAAAAACATTTATTTTTATTTATTTGTAGGCAGATAAACAGATTATCCACGTGGACAAATGCCTGCGATACAAATGAAATGGCAGTAACAAACAGGATATATCAAACACTAGAGTATAAGTAAAGATGAAAGTGAAGATGTACATGAAAATATGAAACCGAATTATTTTGAAAAATGATGATATACGACTGCACCACCATTTCATTCTATCAGGCTCGTCTAGCTCCTCATAACCAAACCCGTTGGGAATAGAGAGAGATAGCTCTTCACCCCGGTGCGCACACTTCGACTCAGGGAAATTTTTCCAGTCATAATCTGAAACATTGTAAAGGCTTATACATGATAAAAGTTAAAGTCTTTGAGCGTTGGTCAATATCGTCTGAGGGATGCGCCCCGCATTCGACTTCCACTCAGAGCCATAGTGGCGATTTGAATGAATGTGTGGCCTATACAATGACTTGCAGTGGCCAGCTAATGCATAAGTCAGTGCTTGTGTCTTCCCAGACGGGTCTGGCACCAATTAACCGACCCCGGCTGGCTTGGTTGGCCTACGTGGATATCGATCTGGGCGACGAAGCTGTCGAAAATCATTTACGCATCATGTTGGACTTTCGAACTTGTAGTGCAGAATGTCATCCAGACGCTTTGAGGCAGAGGTAACAGGTCCGGAAAATGTTTGATGGCTTTGGCTAAAACGGCAAAGTTTGTGGGATCATCTACAGGCGACGATGTATGATTCAAAATTTCAGATTAGCGTTTTTGCTAATTAGATAACATTTCAGACTGTTTTTTACTTGGAGAAACGCTAAGGTATGCCTCATACTGGGTGTGGTGCGGTAGGATCGAAAATGTCGCGTTGCAGCCAGAGGGTCGCCGCGCGCGAAGGATTGCAGCAGAATGCAGCACCAGTAAGAAACACAGGAACAAAAGGACTTACAGTAAAAGTATGCCTGAAATAATGATCGCATATCGATTGAGCTGAATGAAGAACCTAGAACTGCAATAGCGGTGAAGCGAATGGTCCGCGACAGCCGCGTGCGGCGAATCGATTACACAAAACCGATCATACTGCCCGTATCCCCCATTCGTTTTATTTTTCTCTCCTCACCTGTATGTTAGCGCTTTAGTACCATTATGTTTCATTTTATTACCTTTTCGTGATGGCACAAGTCTATGCGATGTAATAGCCCCTTTCAGATTTCATGAATTCAGGTCCAAATCAATAAAAAAGTTCGAAAGAATTCTCGAGACTGGAACACTCAACCCTCAAAAGAAATTCAGCCTGACGAGAACAATATGCAGATGTTTTGAACGAAGGATTTTCGATTATGCGGACATAAACAGCATCATTCGATAGTGTAATAACAGAAAATCTCCAATAAATTTTAAAAAAAAAGATTACGCAGTTCCCTCAAGGGACCTAGGTTTCCTCTAAAACCAAGACCCAAAGAAAGTGAATGGAAGTAAAAGGATTTCAGAATTTCCCGAAATCAATCTCAACACTCAATAGAGCACGAATAAGTACGGACGTCGCCTTACAACCTCACAACTCCAGTAACATTAAGAACAGCCGATATCTCGTGATAATGCAGCATCACCTGCCCCATCTAGACGAAAATATAACAAGGTATTGCATTTCGGACATGTTCGTAAAAACTGAAATGCTTAGCAGCTGATCGATCGTGGGTTTGTCAAGTGGAATATTCCAATCGATATTAGTCAAAAGTCAATCTTTTCATCCCATCGATTAAGACGCTATACAACTGAAGTAAGCGGCTGAGAAGGCTATAAATTTCCAATCAAACGTACTTACATACATTCGGATGAATGCGAAAATTAAAAGCTTTACAGTCAACAGGTGGAGGCACGTACATATAGGAAAACATAGGCATATGGATGAGTTATTATGAAATGAGGTATGAAGTTGCTTTGTCAACAACGAAAATTACTCGACACTACTCTATGGTAGTCAGCCTCGAGTATTCAGGCTCGTTTATCTGTTTGAAGTAAACCCCGTGAAAGATAGAATATAGGTTAGCGTATGTTGTGTCTAGGATCATAGTTTTTAATGCTTCCGAAATGACATATCCCGAGGGTTTCCTGGTCTGACGACTAATGTAATAAACTAAGCAAATGGTAAAGGCTAAAGAGAAAGAAATACTATTACTCAAGTCCCTTCTCTAATCGGAACATTTTGGACTTATTTGAGGCTCGGAAAATGATCTCATTGTCTTCACGTTTCTGCTGGGATCGGCTAGTTTTGTTAGCTTTCTAAGTAACTTCGAGTAGTGTCAAAGTGGCAGCTCTAGCCTTGTTTCAATAGAAGCCTATAAGAAAATGAAGAAGTTCTCAAGCTCAACAGTACTATTCCACAATGCCATATGTGTGTCCAAGATTGAGTCTCAGGATTTCTCACGGCTTGGCACTCCATGGCTCACTCCGAGGAATGGAGTTTCAATTGATATGAGTTGAACTTTGTGTTCCATAGAGGAAAATGCTGCCAAAGCTTTCTTTACATCCATAAAAGGCCTCCGTAAACGTATTATTACTTACAGTACGAGTGTTTTCAGTTTTTCATAGGGTTCAAATGAGGTTTCCATCAATCAATTTGTATTTCTTACACAGCCCTCCACAGCTCTCTCAGCCAAGGCGATGTTCTATGCCCAGCGACGTGAAGTGCACATCTTAGATGATTCAGTGTAGATTCCCTGAAATCGTAATAAGCTCCGCCCAGTCGCGAATCTTCAAAAACATTCTTCGGCCTTCACATCACAGTACAACTTTTCTTACTATAACCAGGTGGTGTTGAGTCAATTTTTTGAATAGACTTCATGGTCAATCGCCTTTGACAGCCAACACTACCCAATGTTATATACTGTTACACTGCTTGTGAGCATTTCTCCTGAACTCATGATGTTTCTAAGTAATATTTAGGTTCGAATGCTATTTAGGATTGACTTGCTTCCAAGCCATCGGCCCGGGTCTAACTAGAATATCGTCTAGAATTCCTATTCCAAATTTTAATATAGTCTTTTACTGCTCCAGTCGACTTTGTTGTTTTCAAAACTTTGTTTTGGTTTCACGGTGTTCTGTTTGTTTCTTGTCATTTTCATATTACAGCAGAATATTCAGCAACTTTTCAGTAAAGCTCATTATTACCGTTATTACACTACTGGAAAAGCGTCAAGTTTACGAGTAATCCATTTACGATTGTTCTTTTATCCGCCATTGCGTGTGGAGCAATGTAGGACAACCTCTTTGTAAAAAAAAACGTTTTAAAGTTAGTTTGGGTAAACAAGTTAACATTTTTGTTGTGAACGCTTGAAATTTAAATTAACTGCTCCGTGATGACGGTCTGCGACCAGGCCAGACTCGCCATTCTACTTACCATTTACTTCAGTAACTGTGAAATTGGTTTATTATTTAATTGAGCTTACGTTAAGTAAAGGTATCACTCGAAGGCCAGGGAACATTATCTTCATTTGTTTACAAATCAGAAAAATCCTTCTAGAACGACTACAATTTCGCATTTGCGTCGTTCACGTAGTGGGGAGGATGAATGGCTATAAACCATTAGAACTTTGGTGTGGCCGACCGCGAATTCCCAAATGTGGGGAACGTTCTTCTCCTTTCATCCCTGACATTTCCATTAAATTGCTAGCTCTATGCATCATAATCACGCTTTTGCAAGCCCGAAAAAAGGCTTCATTACTCACTTGCTTTCAGATACCCGTGAATACAGCTGAAATATTTCTTCGCTAGGACCTCTAATTTTGTCAATAACTTTCTGAAACTTTAGGAGAACAACAACTTTACTGTGAAGTAAACATTACTCCCTTACATATTTAGTAACAAACTTCCTTCACTTAATAATTTCCATTATTTAACTGTTGCTTCATTGCCTCATTTACATTTTGATGCAGCGCAAGTGGGGTAGTGTCAGCTGAGGCTGCTATAGCCCACTCCACTCAACATTTGACATACGGAATGAATCCTGCCCCCTAATCCTTAACATAGTCGTAAGTCGTATTGCACGACAAAACCCTGGTACGTGCATCGGCAAGCCCTGCACGTGTTTTTTATGGCCACATTTATTTCAAATATTGGGGCCACGAAATAATCGAATTCGAGAAACAACGAAAAAGGGGGCTGAATGACGATTACCGAGCCTCTTCCCTGTTCTCATTTTGCAGTTTTAGCATTTTTCGAGCAGTATGAAAAGCAGTTTCTCACATTGGAACCGAAATGGAGCGAACTATTGGTACTACATAGTTACTGGACGGAATAAGTGGATGGAAGTGTGCTAGGTTTCGAGGATGTTTTTGAGAGCATGAGATAAGGTTAAGGTCCGGCAGTTCTATAGGCTATCCTAAAAAGGTAGCGAACAAAAATACGGCTTTTAAAATAATGCAAGCCAGTCTTTGTTGACTATGAATGCCATTGGCAAGCGGTGGCAATACCGCTCATCATCATCGTAATCACACACGAAAGGTTGTCCTAGAGATTAGGTGTGTTGGATGATACCGTTGTTCATGATGACTCACTTACTTGGGAAGCTACATCCTTAGAACTTGTTCTTGACAAAGTTTTCTTTTTATCACATCTCTCGAGAAGCCTTGAAAGACTTCTTTTCGAGAAAATCGCCTGCCTTCTCAACATTCCTCCTTCAGCTGGATTTCCTTATTCTTCGTTATGCTCAGCTATAACTGATGCGAGATCTTTTGGAATTAGGTGGTCGCTAATTAACTGTAACTTCTTACGTGAACGTTTCACACTTTGGGTGTTTTCTTTTTTTTTCTTCCGTCCAACGTCTTGAATGGGATACATACCATATGCAGATACATCTACATATATGTTGGAAAATAGGAAATGATAGAGGCAATAATAGTTTGGCTTCCGCTTCATAAGTGTCCTAGACGGAAGCTCGACCAAGGATTACTCTTACACCGTGCTTACACCGTGCTCCAGCGGGGCCACGAAGAATCGGAAGTAGTCTTCTAGGATAAAGTCTGGAGGTGTTGATCAACCCCGTCTGAGAGATGCGCCCCGCATTCGACTTCCAGTCAGAATCGCAGTGGCGTGATGAATGCGTATGTGGCCTGTGGCTTGCGGTGACCACCCGATGTACAAGTCATTCCTAATATCCTCTAATATCCTCCCAGACGTGTACGGTAACAATTAAACGACCCTGGAGGGATGAGAGCCTCGGTTGGCCCAGGCGGAGATCGATCCAGGATGCGAACACGTGACCGTTATAGTAATCAAAGCTCGGATCAGTGGGTGAAATTGAGCACAGCTGCCAGAAATTGTCAAAACTATA
The DNA here is from genome assembly GCA_000469685.2 of Haemonchus contortus. Lineage (NCBI taxonomy): Eukaryota > Metazoa > Nematoda > Chromadorea > Rhabditida > Trichostrongylidae > Haemonchus > Haemonchus contortus. Next base: position 39,285,957 of record LS997567.1, on the reverse strand, counting down.
TCGGTTCAAAGGATATTCGCATCTTCATGTCTCACTTCAAGAGATAGAAGGTCCTGGCGCGATAAATTACATAGTTTCGACGCGCCGACGGCAATGGAATGTGGTGACCTATATCCTGAGTCAGAAGTTTCCATAGGTCACCGAAAAAACATCGCAAACAAGGATGTGAGTCACCTTTGCGGTGCCTAAGTTAGCAGCTCTCGATCGATAGACATAATTTCGGCTCATCAGGCGCAGAGTTACTTGGTTCAGTGTTTCAACCGTCTTTTGTTGTAGTAGACAGTATCTATGCCGACATCACATGCTACGTCTACTTCTTAAAGCTTTTACTGCGTAGTACCTATAGCTTGAACTTGCTTCTGGGCTGTGGTTATAGCTTCACAGTGCGCAAATGAAGAAAACCGTGAAAACCAGGTCATGAACTGGGATTATTAGAGGCGAACTCGGGTGAAATCATCAACGTTCTTATAATTGATATTAGCTAGAAGTACGAATGAAAGAGAAGATATTACCAGTATTCAAATACAGCAAATAGTGATTTTCGATCGCTCAGCAAGAGGGCGAAGGTTTTTACTGTTTCCCGGGATAAGAAATTACGGCTTTTCGAGGCTATCCACTTATCGACATTGGAGGCTACTATCCATCCTTTCGAGAGGATTCCTTGTGAGGCGCTTACCTCATTTTACTGCAGCAACTCGATGAAAATTCGGGCAAAATCGAATTTGTTGTGATCGGAATGTTCGTGATGGGGCCACCCCCTCCTTCACATTACGACCTGCTTGGGACTAAGAACGCTTCTGGAGAGATACTCATTGAAGTCTCAAACCAACAATGAGGTTGCCTAACTTTTTTCCTCGTCCACATCAACCAAAACGATTGCCAGCACACAGACGACATTTTTTCCTTTTCTGATTTTTTCCTCTGGTTTTCTCGTGGACCATTCTGAGCTTTACGGATAGTTACGTACCTTCGATTTTCCCGAAAGGTTTCAACTTTGTTCGAAATCGTATAATGTGGCCAAAGCGAATGTGAATTTTTATTTGTTATTTTATGTTAGTTGTATTTCCTATAAAATTAGGTATGTCATTGAGATCCGGAGGAAACTTAACCTTATTTGTACAGGCCAAAACCAGTAATTGTTGGAATTTCGAAATCCTTGAAACCCTGAGTCTGTGATGACTCAGACTACAGCTTTACACCATCATTCATGCAGTCTGCAAACTTTCCTGTTTACCTGAGCTCTACCTACCCTTTTCAGCATTTTGCTGAGTATTATTTTTCTTGTTGTGCAAACTAGGAGTGTCTGGATGTTTCCTGAAATTTCATTATCTGGCCACAGCCATTCAAATTCCAATGATCAGACGCTCTATCGAGAATATCGATAGAAGCCCTGCAAAGGTTGTTCACGACCTAAGGATCCTGCGGACTATTGGTTTGAAATAGCTGTTTCCTTTGTTTTTATTTAGTTTATTTTTTGTACTGCTTGATTGCAGAACTTGTAAGAGCTGTTTTCCCCTCCTGATTAATACCGTTGATTCATACATTGTTCTGAGTGTTGATTATTTGACATTTTTATTGTAACATATGGTCAAAAACTTTCAAATGAGCACTTTCAAATGAATTTGTGATTTTGAGAGAAAAAAACGCGGTTTCACCTCAAACAGTGCAAAAGTGATTTGACTGTTTGGAAAAAGTATTATCAACTTCGAATGCAAACCCCAGAGAGGAGATCCATCAATCAACTTCTGTTCGAATGATACTAGTAACTACAGCTCGGCTCGAGTTTGCCTATTTTTGATGTAAATCTAGGCGTTGCTTATTGCAATGCTACCTTATTTGCTTTCATTTAAATTTTGCTGGTTCCTGAAACACGCATTACAAGTTTCATCGGAAGTTTTACAGTAAAATCCGATAAACTGTCACCAATTAAAAAAATATAGGAATATAAAAAAATAAAAATAAAAGTCATAATATAAAAATCATGATAAAAATCATAATATAAAAATCATGATAACGATAGAACAAAAATTGAAGTTGTTACTGTTGTTGTAAACTTCCTAACAGGAAAAACCTTTTCAGCCAAATACATTTGGCTCCTTCCTCCGATGTCACGATGACGTAATTATTATTTGTATGACCTTACTTTGTTTTTTCGAAACTGTCTGTTTGTATCCTATGTGATTGATAATATTTTGTAACTAAATGCATCAAAAATTCATAAATTCTCACAAATACCCTTCTTATGACAATATTATTAAGTTTATTGCCGCTAACGATGACTGCTGTTAATCATCCATATCGCGGCTTCCATTTTCATAACGAACGTCGTCATTATCCTATAATATCACAGAGCCCTACTTGGAAGTAATTTTTGCATGAGCTCTTCATCGAAACAATAAAAGTTAATGAAAGAGGAAAGCTGAATTAATCTTGGCTTACGGTTAGGGGATTTCGTTGTGCGATATGCCCGTTGCGTCAATATTCCCAGTTTCCTGGAGGATTACAGTAACTTTGTGATATTTTATGTCTCAAGTACTTAGCTGATTCCATGGTCCCAAGCTTTTGAGCCAAAGTCCGCCCCTTCTATTGGCCCTATTTATATGTTGCGCTAAAATGTTCAGGTAGGAATCCAGCCATCTCGACGGTCTTGATTTGCGACGGCGGCCGCACTGATGTGCTGAACTGAAAAAAACGGCGGTCGACGAGCGCCTCTTAGAGACGGTTGTTTTCCCCGTTCTTGCCATAGAGCTTTGCTCTTTGTCTTTATGTCATTTTCTAATGCGTTTTATTCATTAAATAAACCTCGCATTACGGATACCTTCAATATTGCCCCCTAGAATGAATCCCATATCCGAAATCGCTTCTCCCTCCTCAAAGCTATTGAAATTCTTAGGAGTGATGGCCAAGTTCAATGTTTTCGGGGGTATTCAGGCCTCAAGTCTCGAGCTGATTTCAAGTTATTTGTAAGAGGAGGTTGGGCCACTCAGTTTTGAGCCCGTTTCCTGTATGAGCACCGAGGTAGTATTTCACTTTTCAGTTCCACCTCATCTAACATTTCGCTCGTAGTCGGGACTTCATCCATCCTGAAGCTTTCCCCAACCTGGGCTTAGGCAAAAAGGTCTTCCTCTCGTGCAGAATCATTTTTCATGTCACTCGAAACTGACTCTGTCAGTGCCTCATCCTTAGGGTTAGACAACGAGTTCTGAAACCGGCGAGGTCTTTTTGATGCAGTGTCGATCCCGATACCGATCTTGCCGTTCGAAATGAACAGCGCTAGCATTTGAACGAGCTTTGTAAAAGCCTTCATTTTTTTTATTGTTCTGCACAAAGGGTTGCAGAATAATTCGGAGGATCGGGATGTTCACAAACTGAACTGTCCTTGCATACGACTCATAGGGTCCGGAAAGCTGATTGAGCAAATTCTTGAGAAAAATATAAAAATAAGAATCTTGTATCGGTAGAAGCTGATTTTGAACAGAAATTCTCTGATGATCTTTAGATGCTTCAGTTTCAAGTTGTTTTTTTTTTTGACGGGAAGAAATCGAGAAGAGAACCCTCAATTGAATTTCAAGGCTACTCGATAATCAGCCAGAGGGCCGAAAAAGACGCTCTGGCCGATTACAGAAATAGAAGGCTCACTTTCTGCTCCTTCAGTGCACCCTAAAACTGGGAAGAGTTGAATCGATCTGAGAGTTCAAAACTAATTTTCGAATTTACTGATACGTTTCATTTTTTCTTTACCCCCATCGATTCTACGAGCGTGAGCGCAATGAAAAAGCACGACTTATGCCGAAAAAGAGAATGGCTGTTTTTTTCTTCCGTTTTTGATGTTGTGTTTTTCGAACTTTATTTTTTGGTTCTTCTGTGCCTTTCTAATAGCGATATCCGTTACAAGTTTTGAGGGTACAAAAAGGAACTTTTCGTTAGCTCTTCAACTGGAATGCGCCATAATCCCATTTTCGCGCTGAATTTGTGATTGCTAACGTTCTACTATATTTACTTTATTTTACATCGAGTTCATAATTTTAAGCATACTTGCACACAGTTTGTAATTGAATACTTTCAAAATGAATTTCTAATAACTGTATACATTTAAATAATTATATACCTAAGAATCTGGAATGCGCCATACCCCCATTTAATGAGAGAATGCAAATATGTCCCATCAAAGATCTACATCAGTCTTTAAAAGAGACGCTACTTGCTGAGAGAGAGCGCCGCATTTTTAAGCGCCGCCACTTTTTGTCAAAAGTCCCTCGACAGCTGTCTTGAATCGAATTGTTGACGAGAATCATGCAACAAAATACTGCCCGAGTTCAAATCAATTGACGCCCACCAGGGAGATTCGATCGAGGGGGTCTTCAGTGTCGTCACTGTCACGAAATCTATTTGAATGCCCTGGTTAAATGGGTGGGAATATTCGAATGGATGCTGTCTGCATGGCACATTCCGGGGCAGATCGATTGCCGCTCAGTTGTTCGGTCGTTTCTATCACAGACCCACCAAATCCTTCGCTTTCTAAGATTTTTGGAAAAAAATCAATTCTTTTTTTGTTGTAGTATGTCCAATGCACTTTTAAATTAGCAAACACAGGTTCCAGCCTAATGGTGCGTTCATGCGAGGCTGATCAGGGAAATTAAACTTGTTTGCCATCGGTCCTTCATTCAGTGATTTTCTCATTCGCCTTCCTTACCATGCTTTCATTACTAGTTATCCAGTGCCGACTTTACCACTGTTGTCCCCTTATCAAACTGTCGTTTTTCTCCACCTTCTTCTTTACATGAATATTCCATGTTCAATGAGTTTACTTCCGACGTTCTTCCTTAATGTTTTTCTTGAATATTTTTTCACACCACACTTGCCTTTAGAGTGTGTGCCATAAGGTCAGAGAGCGTTGAGCGGCATATTGATCAAACGACAGCGGCGAAACGCTCATTCGCCCTAATTCATTCCGCAAATGTGCAGTTCGTCACGCGCGAAAGACTTGCTTTCGGACCTAACGACACACAACATGGGCCAGTAGCATTTACCTCCCTTCCGGAGCTGTTCTAACTTATTCCTATATATCATAAACCAGCATAATAACGTTGCCTTCTTGTTTTCAATCCCAGAAAGCGGATGATGAAGGAATACTTTTTTTACAGAAAGCCGATGCCCCATGGTTTGTCATTGTTCCAGGATAAGCTCCCCGTTATAAAGCTTATCAATCAGCACCGGGGCGAAGACAACCCCTAAAGGGGAAAACAGGATTAATCACTACTGTACTGCAATCGGATTGAGCCTGCAGCGCGTAGACAACGAGCTCATTGGAAACAATTCAGCTTTCAGTTATGGAGATGGGTTTTCAGGGAAGATGGTGGTAGAAGAACCGGATACCACCGGTTTTCGGTTGCAGGCTACTTGGGAGATCGGGAGCGGTGAAATAAATTCGTGTTGCAAGGTTCACGTCATGCGACCACCTTGCCAGTCCCTGCTGTTGCTTTGCTCCAGGAGTGCGCCGAACTACTGAAAACCGGCTACTCAAGTAGAAATAGGATGTACAAAGTACGAACTCCAGCACAGGGTAGCAGTAGAGTACCTGTTAGCCCTAACGGGACGGTTTGCATGGGAGCGTACACCTACGCTGTTTGCGCGCTTCCATTAATGTGTTGCAGGGCCAGGCAGTAATGCGGAATACTAGTTACTTTCGAGGACATTACCCATGCATTTAATGAGTTTACTGTATTCAATGCAAAGTAATTAACTAAAAATAACGATAATTTTCGGGCAAGGAAATCGTTACCGTATCTCTGTAACGACTTCGAGACGCTCTCACAGTAAAAAATTATGGTCTATTCATAGAGTAGAATTCAAATTATATGGCAAAAAATTTTTCTGTTTTGGCCGTCTAAAGGAGACCGAATCATAATATGGATATCAGGCATGGCTGTCGGCGATAAAATTAGACCCCTAAATGTTTATGACTTGTTTTGCGCTGTTTATGACTGGTCCTGTTGTCACGTTGACTTGTTTGTTTCATTACTTCTTATCATAATCATTTCCGACGTTATTTTCCATGTCCTACTAGGTACGCGTTTACCCAACTGCTGATGGAACTGCCCCGTAGCCCTTGATCGAACCCCTTTCTTCCCGTTTGAATGAAACTATGCTCATCAATATCGACTGATTCAGGAAGGACCCCTCAGAATAAGGGAACATCACTTCATCATCTTGTATCCCTTTCTGCGTCATACATTTTACCATTTTAAAGTATTGTCAGAAGTAACTGGCATGGAAGTGAATGAATAGTGTTTTAGTGAAACATTTTGCAGTGTTTACGTAGAATTTGGCAGGATTTCAGTGAGTACCTAATTGCGATCATCAGTATATACTGGATGGGATAGGTATTGATTTTTTCGAATGTTCTTCAATTGCTGTAAGACCTTGCTAGTAAGGCTGCCAATGTTAAGTATAGTTATTGACCAAAGCGTTTGCAATACAGCCAAGATTCGATTCCTTCACTGACATAGAAGTAATTAGATTATATGCTCGGCCTCTGGCTGAATGCAGATTCCTATATATGAATCAGCATTCAGTTAATTATCGACTTGGTTTTTAATACAGCCCGAGGAGCCAAGAGAAATAGCAGGATTGGTTGCTGTAGTCGCACTTCTTATGTACGGCAACATCATGAGGTTCCTCTAGCTGCTGTTTTTTTGGCTATTTTATTGTTCTGTTCCCAGAACGCCTTTTTTTTTTGAAACCGAAAAAACAAGGAAATTTCACTGACTGCTTGCTCGGATTCGTGATCAATCAATTCGAATAAGCTGTAGTGTAGGGAAATTTCACATCTTTTCAAAATTTCGGTTCATCGAGCTTTGCTGGTTGACGAGATTCTGTGGCAGGAAGGGGCCATTTCTTGCCTATCACTGCCAATCCGATCCAAGGTCATGCAACTCATCGACTCAATAGGAGAGTCTATAAATCAGTGCAGAGCCGGTTCAGTAAGACGAAAGTAGTCTATGTCAGACAACTGGATGGCATTGGGAAGGCCTTAAATAGGGTTGTCATGGCGAAGATTTTGCTATTTTGATACCCTTACCCATACCCGTTTCCCACCAACCTCAACCCTTGGTAAATCTCCGGCGAAGGTGGAGGTGGATCTGCCCATAAATAGGATAAAATGCCCGTCCATCGTTATATTTTGATTGTTTTGAGCTTGATTTTTTTAAATTGATTTTTATTTTGTTCTTTATTTCTGTTATACGCTTACTTGTTGTTCTCATGTTTCCAAGGATGCAACTTGTTGCGCTTTCCCTATCGATTGATTTAGTGACCTCAAGTGAAAGTGAAGTGCATGGCGCATCCTCGAAAGCCCCATAGAAGTTAACCACTTCATTTTTTCGAGCAAAGCCAGTCTTTTTTTTGTGAATTTTCATATTTTTGTGTAGATATACGTTGTATTGAAGGCGAGACTTACTCAGCAAGACTGCATTTAATCACCTCCCGCTATCGATTTCTTTTTCGTCATGCCTCTTCAGAGTGCCATGGTTTTTCCGTTTACTGCTGACTGTTGTTTACCAGTTACAGTAATTGATCTAATGAAATATAATATGAAGATACCAGTTACAGTAATTGATCTAATGAAATATAATATGAAGAAAGTTATATGGACATTTATGAGAAGAAGTAACTGAGACGCTACATTTCTGCAATATTATATGGATTTACTATAATTTCTGTTCTACCGTATTCCCTATCGATCGATGGCATCTCTTGAAGATGAACATGCATTAAGGGGTTTTTGTTACTATGTGCTGTTATATAATGCATCGAGATACTGTCATCACAATAAGATAAAAGTTTCCTACACTTGCAGACTTTTTTTATTTTTTTCATTTTTTCGCCTTGCTTTTTATTTTACTTCTTTATTTTACTATTTTACTTCCGGTTATTTTCTCTGTGTTTCTCGCGTGTTTGTGCGGGTTTTCTTGGTCATTTCACTTTTACCAGAACCCTCAATTACTCATGCAATACACGTGGTTACTTGTTGCTGTGACAGTTGTGCCCCCAACCCCCCCCCCCTCCCTCTACTAGACTAGTTCTCCTTTATTCGTGAGTTCTGGAACTAATTTCTGGGCACAAAAATCATTAGAAGAACTGTCCAAGATAAGGGTGTGGGCGGGGGGCGGAGAAACCTGGTCTGCTCGACTAGGCTAAGAGTATCCTCTTGCAGTTATCTTCGCCCATACGCTCTTCATATTTCTGAAACCACTGTATTAAATTAATAGGTGAATTGAAAATTTGAAAAGATATTGAAATCTCTTCCCCCCCCCCCTCTCCCTCCCCCTAGGCTTATTCTTATGCGACAGTTGCAACAGAATGAATAGAACATGATTCATGATTGCTTCATTCACGTGAATGCGCAGTAATAAAAGAGTGTAACAAAGGATAGCACAAGGTTTGAATAGATATTCCTGAATAACATCACCAAAACATTTCCTCCGAACATATAGTTATTGAAATTCAGTTCCTTTCACCCGTACCCAGGCATGACTGCGGAATTCCGTTTTATCGAGTATGATTTCCTTCATTTTGAACCCAAAAACGAAAAATACCCTTCCCCTTCCCTCTCAGCCCCCCCCCCTTCCCCGCTTGCACTTCAAAGTGCACTTATGAAATTGGAGGTTAACAATACGCTCCCGTTACGCCCATGAAGCAACCCCACCATAGTACTCTGCTGATGTGTAAAGTTCCTCTTTCTAGAAATTTCCCTCTCCCGACGTGCCTAAACACGTCCCTCAGGGGGAGGGCCCTCTTCATATACTTAAGCCTATTTTTAACTCGTTATCGGATTCTTAATTAGCTCCATTGACAATTATCTTCTATGCACGGCTCAGTTATTATCGACTATCGTCTGCATGAATGTGGGAATATTCCACCCAAATTTTCTTTTTACTGCTTGATTTTTAGTTTAAAATTTGTTGGTAACTTCGAATACATATCGAGCATCATTCTGTAGCGGAAATGTGTTGAAACAAGTTTTTATAATTTTGTAAATAAAGGCATTGACTCAATATTGATTCATATATTTCGCTTAAACCCTGTATTACTCATATGGCACCACTTATCATTGGCAGTTGATTCAATATTGCCAGCTGACTCACTTACTTGTTGCCAAATTTACCTAGAGATTAAAGTAGTAATTTGGATATTGCTCAAATTTTGGTATCTTAAGAGGGTCCCATGTGGAATAACCGTAGTTCAGGGTTGCAGAGAAGGCGATTCAGGAAATGAAACTTGACTGAAATCTCTCTGCTAGAGTTTTTAGACCTCAGAAAGAAAACCTTCAACCCTATAAATCCCCGGTGATCCTTAATTAATAAAATAAATAATATAAATATTTTTGAAGTGTTAAAGTGGGTTCAATACATTTTCAAATAACTCTGTGTTCTCAAATGACAACAGGCGGCATAGTGCATTTCGAAAGAGGATTATTCAGCGCCAAATGCTTTATCTTCTACCCTTTTATCTTTACACCGAGAATCCCCCTTTCGTCGTAATCCCGGGTATTTACAGGCTGTACCCTGAGGGTTAATCCAGTTATGTACACTTTTTCAGATAGGGTTTTAAGAAATAACAGGCAGTCCCAGATGCTATGTCTATAGAATGCACGAAAACTGTCAAAGTTGCCAAATAAAAGTCTTTTAGCAGCAAATGCGTCTCATTCTCTTGAAGTTCTTCACTTTACCAGTTCCTATGGCACGGCTAAACAACAGTTTTACTGAAATGTAAATAGGCGTGAAAACTGACGCGCCCTATTAACAATGACCGCGACGCGACCGCCGACAACTCCTTTTAGGCTTTGTAATGGGCGAAATGGCTCGTAGGTGGGCGTTTTGTTGTCTTGTGTTTGTCAATGCGCTAGTGCCAGATAACCTTGTCTCCAGTCACTATCTTCCTTTTTACTTGCTTAAGCGATTTAATTTTTATTTTGGTGACTAAGTGGTTATTCATACAAGTAGGAACGTTGCGTGATAAGAGTGTTTATTGGAAATCATGAACGACTTCTGTAAACATATGATATTCACGTGGTCAAGAGAGGGAAAAGCCTCTGTTTACGGGCGGGACAACCGCTTTTTGCTAGCTGATCGGAGATCAGCTCGTTGTTTGTTGGTCAGCCAGATTGCCATGCAACCGCGTCGCGCTGCCAATACCCATCCGAACCCCACTGTTACGACCGGATACCATTGCAACTGTGAAAACCGGCTTTGGGCCCTTACTAATTTCACTACTATGATTACTACTTACTGCTTCCAGGTCTCCTAGTAATTGCTATTTCTTGCTGTTCGTTTTTCGATTTCTATATATAATGGACCTTGTAGCTATGGTGGAATTCCGGCTGTGTTGGCGATCCCATTCTGGTTAAAGTTGGCTTTTTTTTTTACTTTTTTAGATGTAAACTTCATTACCGCCGTATTGATTACTTCCTAGTTTTCTCTCTTTTTGAATTCTAACAGTATTAAGGTCGCTTTTGTATATAAAAAGTGGAATGCAATTGTATCGGAACTTTTTCTGCTGTGGTTACAAATCGATATAGTAACACTTTCCCTGCGGTAGAAAGTTATTTTTGCATCATCTCTATCACGGTAATTGTAAAGTTGTTGTAATTATCGTGAGTGTCTCTTTGTCCGTGATTGTTGGTCTTCTTATCTCCGTTTCGGTAGTGAAAATCAGTGGTTTTTAAAGGCTACCCCGTCAGTGTCGTCCATACTGAGCGATTAGGTCTCTGATTAGGGACGAACTTTTCGCGACGAAAAAATATGCCGACTATTCCTTGCAAAATTCTTTTACTACTCCTTTACTTTTACTTTTACTGCTCAGGCTCTTCAATGTAATATATGAGTGTTTGTTTTATTTTTGTATCTTTATGCAGGAAGGGTGATTTCTTTTCACATTCCCACAATGTTTGCAAGTTATAGCCAAAACTTCGGCCTCGGATGGGACTCAAACCCGTTCTTGCACTATGCGGGCACCTTGCTGGGTTTTTAAATTAGATTTTGTTACTCCTACAACCATTGATCATCGAATATAATCTCATGGGAGAATGTTTTCCTATCTATATGCTTTTCTCATTAGAATTGCTCAGTCTCTTACAAAAGTGCCGTAAGACGCCATTTGTTTTTACTTTTCGGGCTAGTGCGTGTACGAATATGGTCATTGTAGGGATGCAGTAGTTACGGACTAGAACCCTGGAAATGGGTGAAACCGATTTGATTTATCAATTCCTACATGTCGTCATTGTTAATATAATACTTACAACAAAACGCGATACCATGCCGGGGGTCATAGTCATAAGTACGAAGTGGGGGTGGGGGGAGCATGGTCTTAAACCAGAAGACCAGGGCTGATGTAAATCGAAAATTGAGATCCTATTCTTTATCTTTATCCTATTTGTGGGATTTTAGGGGAGGCTAGGTATGACTCTAATGCAATTTGTATAAAAGGTATGGGTGGGGATTTTATTGGTCCCTATAACAGCAGAGTAATCAACATGAAAATGTCCAAAGCCGTAATTTGCTGTTTTAGTCTTACCGGACGCTTAGGCTCCGAGCTGAATTCCACTGAATGTTCCAGTGTTCCACTGAATTCAAATGACTGGCTTATTTTTAGCGGTTATTCGTTTGTTCCTAATGGTTTTTGATTTGAACAGAAGCCATCATATGCTTTCTTTTGATGTATTTGCCAATATGTCATGCTTCTTTTTACTACAGTTTTTTATTTGTTTTTTTTCTGGCCCTAGCCGCTTGTTGAACGTAAATATTTGCTATTGTCGGCATCAAAGACCATTGTGTTTTGAAATTTGATGGATTATTGACTATTGCCAGAAGGCATGAAGGCCAGCTTTGATGGCTAAAAGCTGAAAAGGCAGAAATGAGCGATTTGATGATTTGACTACATAATCGTCTTGACTTTTCTCTAATTTTTGCATCTTGCTTATGATAATTTTCTCTTCTAAATATGGATGGCCTGCTTATGGAGTGCCAATTCGTGCCTTTCTTAGGCAAACACGATTTTACATGAAGTTCAATTTGAAATTCAATTCCATGTTCCGTCTAATGTGGCATCCTTTCCGTGCAGCCTATTAGTTCCATTTTCATTGTCTATTCCGCAGTGCTCGTTTGTTATTTAACAGATTGACAAGTAAGTAACTGCGTATTTGTCCAAGTACTTCAACCATTTGTCTCAAAGGTAACGAACCTGTTTTCAAAGTGATTTGTGTTTATAGAACAGGTACCTGAGTATTTTATTGTCAATAAATGACTGGAGAAATGCTTTGTAGGAAAAAAAGATTTTATATTTCTTTAAATTCTCGCAGTTACATAATTGTCAACCAAATGCAAAGTGTCAACTAGATATCGGGAGAGGGAACAGTCTCCATGTAAAAATACAGCGCTGAAAGAGTCTATTCGGAAATAGTTTCCCCATAGTTTTGGTATGCATAGAATAAAGAGATTTTTGGCAAACGAAGGAAATTCTTCTTTCTGACACCTCCCCAATATTCAGGACGGCTTCTATGAGCGAGCGATGGTACTGTGCAGAATTTGAGAGAGAAAACCTTATGTTTAAGTTTCATTAGTACATCCTGGTTCCTGGTTATTTATTGTCGTTACCTGACTGAATGAATGTCTTTTTTTTGGAAATGGTGATCATATTTTTATCAGATGTAAGCAGTTACTTCCTTACCAGCCTAGTATAAGGCCACTCCTGTTTATTACTCAGTAAAACCAGGGTGGCGATTTCTTTTTCATCTCGAATGTGTTCTCTTTTTTTGCTGGTGTTCTTTTCGTTATTGTTTATTCTTTATTCTATCGGTTTCGTGATATTTTTGATGTCAAATAGAGATGGTACCATCATGGAAATATTTAAATGTAGTAAATATAAATATTATTACTATTTTTGAGAAGAGATGGAAGTGGATACTGAGCACAGATCATCTTCTCCCGTATTGGATCGACCGTTCCAGCGACCATTTCGAGGTGACGTTGATGCTGTTGAACGAGTGAAGGAGGTCAGTATGTTTTGCTTAGTTTTGTATTTTCATGACTTCTGTAGATGTAAGAAACACAAATTTTTTTAATACATCCATAGGTCGCAAAAATAATCGCACAACAAAAAAGAAAGCTTTACATATCTTAACCGCTTACAAACAATTCTTTTTCTTTGGTTCTTATCATTCATAGACTATGTTACAGCCATAGCGCTGTTCACGTGCATGTGTACTTCTTATTCGCCACTTTTGAATGATTTTTCAGTCATGCTTACGTTTTCGTGCACTCATTTGACGTGATCCTTGCTCTCCGTTCATGAGCGGTCTATGGGTTGAGGTCCTTAGTTTTCCATGTACTGGGTGAATTGCTATATGGCTTCGATCTAGTCGAATCTTGGCAAGTTTATTCGTCATTCTGTGAACCCATTGTGGTCGACGGTCCGCATCGCATACTATGTCCCCATCTTGATATCACCGCCAAGAAACGCAGCGATCGAAAATCGGAGATGTTTTCGTTCGCGCTAGTCCATCAGAAATCATTGGGTCAAACACGTCATAATGTTTGACAAGTGTCATCAGCACAGATTATAACGCTTGGAAAGAGAGATAACAATTGGACGGGTCTAATGAATGCCCTTTTTGCTAGAAATTGAACTGTGGTCTTAGGAATGTTCTGCTAAAGATGAAGGACTTTCTTTTCTGTGGTTTTCGAAGACCCGGAAGGATTCAATTTGCTCTAGAACTTTAAGCTGTTTAGTATAAATTTCAGTACAGTAGGCGTCAAAGATTAGGCTCTCTTCATCCTGATTCAGGGCAAGATACTACTCTTCGCTTGAATAATTTTTTTGAACTGAAACCTCTTCAGGGATGTGCACGAATCCTATCTCGAATCAATGTCAAAGTACCGGAAACTGTAGGAGAAGATTTTCTAATATATGCTACGAATGCGTGCTGTGCTGAATGGAAACTTCGCCAACAGAACTCGGAAATTGCGTTGAAAGTGGGTTTTTGAGAATTTTCATGAGAAAATCCTCTTTTGACATTTTGCATAATCGTTTTTCGTTTTCCGGGCATGTTAATGATTCTGGAATTATGCCTTTCACAACCAAACAATCAAGACACCGTGTTCGGCAATCTTGTCAGCCAACTGGGTTTCAATTCGGTAGGCTTATCTGTTTTTTTTACTTGTTAGTAGTGGGAACGTACTGCTTAAGCATTGTTTGCAGTTTTTTCTCATGAACTTGCATATACTTTTCCATCTTCCTGTGCATAATTATAGGCTAAATGCTTTCTCAGGTTGCTTTTTGGAAAATTGCTGTTCCGCTAGTCTATGATTCGGATTTGTCATTTGGAACTCAGTACCGCGATTCACTTTTGTTCTCGTTGGCTCTTTATGACGTAAATAATAGCAAGAATAGATTGCGGTTAGTTTATGAAGCTTATAATACAAGTTATCGTGTATGAGTAATATTGTTTTTCCAGTGAATTATATGCGGCTGTACCAGGAGTACGTCAGAGCATGCTGGGCGTGCATGCAAAGAAATTTGGCGAGAAATATCGACATATTCAGGTGAGTGACTCGTTGAAATTAAACATTTATAGGATGGACTCGCAGAGCATGAAGCCGAACTCACTAAGACCATTGGCCGTTAGAAGGGAAACATCCTAACCGGGGAAGGCAATAGTGCTCGGGGCTCAGTTTTAACGCTTGTGATCCCCTGCTGTTTACGGAGGAGAAGATAAATGAGGCTAGGAAACATTTAAGCATCTTGCTACCGTACTCTTGTTCAATATAGCTTATTTTTGTGGCGGTCGTTTGAACAGGATCACGGTTCATGTGGGGAAGCTCGTACAGTAGTCTGAAAAGGCCTTCAAAACCTATGAAACGCCAATCTAAGCCATAACAGTTATTGTTAATCTGTGCCAGAGATATTCTTCAGATGGTTCGTTCTCGAGCCAACTCGAGGATGTCATCTACCCATGCATCGTTGGAGGATCTTCTGTCTCTGGAAAATGATGCCGTAGAAGATGGCCAGTCAGATGGAGCCAGTGAAGGATTGTCGGCTGGTACTGGAGTTGCAGGTCTAACCAACACTACTCATCACAAGGTACGGTAGGGTCATTCCTTAGGGACATCAACATGCTCCTCTTTATTATGGAAATTTAATATTGCATTTTCTATTATTTATATGCATCGCTGAACATAAGAAGATTATCGCTATTCCTTTTCCAGCAAAGGGTGATCAATGTGTCGAATGCCCCGCCGGTGTCAATTCAACGAAAAGGTAGCGGATGCTGGGAAATTAAACAAGGTAGATGTGTAGTATTTTTTTTTGATACTTCTAATATTTGATACAATGTAATATGCTTGCATTAATTAGTGTTCGTATATAGCCTACCCTAAGACCCTGTTTAGTTTCGAGGTTGTGCTTAGCAAAGAGCTATTTGGCAGGATGTCGATAGTAGGGAACTTAGAAGGACAATCCCTTTGACATAGCTCATTTACTTAGCTCTTTGAGGATAGGGTGATAAATAACTCTGTTAAGGAAAGGGCGGCATGTTGGTCTTAACTTACGGTATTGTAATCAGGTTCTGGCGGTTTGGTGTCATGTGTAGATCCGGTGATGTCTGTAGATAAGGAAAATATTTGGCTCTCAAATCTTGGCATCAATCTTGGCAAAGATGAGCTGGATGATATGGTAAGTTCATTTCCTTCTTTGCAAACACATTTTATCAATGAAACTGACGGTGTTGTGGATTCTACCCCGAAGCTAACGTGCTCTATGCACGGTCCGCGTATACGTACGTCATTGAGTAGCTGACGCCATAGCTCTGCTCTGAAGAAGGGCGCAAATAGGCCAACAGGGTCATCATTCAGAGTGAACAAATGATGCAGTCTTGTCTTCGAAGAAAGGAAGGTGATTAGTGAATAATTTTGCAGGACGTTCCTCCTCCGTCGACGAACTCCCTTGGTTTGCCTCTAATAAAACAAGCCAGGGCTGGTGAAATTTTCCATGTACTTGAGGAAAATGACAAGAAACAGGAGCTTACTGACAAGGAACAACTTGTGGAGTACGTGTTTTGACATAATTCTGGTAATTCTCAAGTATCATTGATATCAAGAAGTATTTCCTTTATTCAGAAGAGATATGTCTCTGTTATCTGTCCTCCACGATTACAATAGAGCCAACTATCAGCTCAATCCCGTTTTCGTGAATCAGGTTCGTCGCTACTACGTGAACTGTCAGGCTTTTTGAAATTACAGTTCAGGCATGTTATACTTGTTATAATACTTGTTTATTCACAACTTTCAGGAGGATTACAATGCTTACTATGGTGGAATCAGTAATGGGCTTCTGTGGCCAGCACTTCATAATTTAGCAGAGTACATCGTTAAAGAATATGACGATCCAGCTGTGGGTTTGCTAATTGATTAATCTTGGATGATTTTGGAAATTTTCGTGTTTTTCAGAAATTTAGTTTTTTTTTTGCTAAATCTTGATCTAGAAAGAGAACTTTAAAGGTGCTTCGTGAACATTGGTGTGCGTATGTGCGTGTGAACTACCAATTCGGTATCAATGCTGCTCGTAACAGCCGCCCTCAGGATTTCATCTGGATCCATGACTACCATCTTATGCTTACTGGTCAGATTATGCGCAGTTTGGACAGTAGCCTTGAGGTAAGGGTACTTTTCTAAGTTTAGAAGAAGATTACAGATGTTTCATTTATTTTTCCTTATTAGGTTGGCTTCTTTCTCCATATTCCATTCCAACCTCCACCGGAATTCATGACGAAGTACAAGCTGGTTGCTGATCCCATATTACGTGGTATTTTACGTTTCACAAAGGTATGAAATCTTTTGTTCATGTCAAATTCCATAAGGCTGATGTTCATGGAGTAGAATGGACAGGCTTTATGAAGTCAGATACAATATGGCAGGCAGCGGGTAGGACGTAGTCAGTTAACTTTCAAGTAGTAGACCATTGAGGCTTACGTATTATTGCTAAGTATTAGAAAAAATTACTAAATATCACTATTTTACCGTGTTTCGCTCCTTTCAGATTCCTAAAACAAGTGTTGATAGTGCTTGTAGGTACAAAATGATGTTTATCTATTCTTAACCAGTGATTTGTTCAAGGTCGGTTTCCAAACTCATCGAGATCGCGATCGTTATGTCCAGATGGTGAGGGAGTACATTCCTAGAGCCAGAGTACATTTTGACAACAGAATTGACATATTCACGGTTACCTATGAGGTGATTTACAACTTTTTATAGTGTATCTCGAATTCCTAAGTGACGATTCTAATAGGTGGCCTTTAGGGATGGACGTGCTCTCTGGGAGTGTTCCCTGTATCGATCAAGAATGAAGATTTCCTGTCGATTGCTAATGAACCCCAGTGCGCCATAGATGCTCAGGAAATCAAGAAAGATGTATTGTTTATTTCTTTCTTTTCCTTTTTTTTGTCAATTTTTCTTTGAAGAAATCTGCAGATGCCGCTCGAACAATTAATTTTGGCTTTCTGTAACATTTCAATAGGAAACCATTTGTACATGACTTTTGGGTATTATATACAAGTTTTACTAGGTAATGGCTAATAGCGGTGAAGGTGGTTGCTTCTTTTTCTCCGTAGAGAGGTTCGATTACACAAAAGGTATAATGGAGAAGCTGAAAGCTTGGAAAAGGTATGCTTTCTGTTCTTTATATGTATTTTTATGTTTTTTATGTAAAATTCTTTCTGAACATATTGATTTGGAGGTATTTCGAGAAACATCCTGAAAGGAAAGGTCTTGATGTACTTTATCAAATAGCTGTCACAAATAGGCGTGCTGTTGAGTCGTACAAGAGGTACCAGGTTGGTGTTGTCAGACCTTCCAGCATTAAAACCGTTATTGGTGTAGTTTTCATGGGTTTACCGGTATTGTAGGATAGCTGTCTTGAATTGGCCAAAGGAATCAATGAGACGATTCGATGTGAATCACGTCCGGACTGGAGACCACTGCGATTTGAAACTGATGGTCTGCCTCGTTCTCGTCTCGTTGCTCATTATCTTGCCATGGATATTGGTGTCGTTACTCCATCCAAGGTAAGCGGTTCTTTTTCTCTCTTTCTCAGTGCCTTTGGGATCATTAAATCGTATCCCTTCAGGATGGTATGAACCTTGTGGCAAAGGAAATGATGGTTTGCAATCCATCAGCTTCCCTTGTACTTTCATCGGGAGCAGGGACTGAGGTAAAGTTTTCCTTTTTTTAAAACTGCATTTCCATCTTTCCTCAGGTGATCTTGGAGTTCTCATCGGCAGTGTTTTCATTTGGTCGATTCCAGGTGCAACTGGGAAATGCAGGTTTTTACTCAGATGACAAGAAATGTTATCATCGTGTGGATGACATCGCAGACATCGAGGTTCGTAGTGTTTTGAAGTTATTGCGCAGTATAAAGGCTAGTTGATTGTTTCCAGAACTTTGCTGAGGTATTCTATCGCGCGGCCACCGAGACGCGCGAAGTTCGACAAGAGCATGGTGGTCGCCTCAATCAGTTCTTGAAAAGTCATGATATTGATGAGTGGAGCACTGCTTTCCTTGATCCCAGCTGGACTCATGAAGTTATTCGACCTACAGAGGTCAGTCTTACTGCTCATGTTATGGCATAAATAACTCTTGATCGTGCTGGAATCGTTTTTTCAAGATTCGTCAAATCGCCGATTTCTACATGTTGATGGCCCAAACTGCTCAAATTCGGCGTCAAATCGTCGAAGTGGTTCTTAAGGGAATGCCCATTCGACCACATTTTGCTCTATCGCTTGAGAATGCTAAGGTGATTTTTGTTGAAAATCTGTCTCTGACCCTGAAAGTACTACCGTAATCATATGCTGCTTGAAGAATTCCCTCGAGAACAGTTGTATGGCGGATTCGAATCTTTTGGTGTTGGAGACAACTTCACACAGTGAAGATGCTGATGGCGCTAACACTCATGCTACGTTTGATATCATCGATGAACTTACTGAGTTACAAAAGGACCTGGCATTCTTGTCCTTCATACAGTCTGATGAAACCAATAACGTTGAACAGTTCATTGATGTAGGTTATTTTGGATATAAAGGTAAAATCCCGTTCTAAGCTACAGAATTTCATTTTTAGACTCTTGGCTCATTCCATCCATCAGGCCCAACTGCCTTTGCTGCTGAAGTAGAGAAAGCTGCCGCATTGTTGACATCTGGAGACCATTTCCATTACGTGTTCACCGACAGGTACATTACCTGAGCTACCATATATCAAGGGCAGTAGTTTTGGCGTTATTGTTAAAGGCAGAGTTCACGATAATTTTGAGGTACCCGTTTTCATTCGAAAAGCGGAAGTATAGATTGGGAATAGTTCATCGGAAGTGAAGAAAACGAGAGAATTCGTCGATTTTGAGGAAGATATGGCTCTTCAAGAGTAGGGAAAATGGAGATTGGACGAGAATGCCATGGCGGAAACAACATGGAAGGGGTATTCGGTCGAGATTTTAGTCATTGCAATTGCGCAAAGAGCTGACTACATCAAGCCAGAACTGTACATAACTGTTTCACTATCGCTATGGGGTCATGACAAGTTGTTTGAACTTCCCACATGGTTCCCTTGTGATCGGTGCAGCCTCTACAGTGCCGGTGA
Source organism: Haemonchus contortus (assembly GCA_000469685.2). Taxonomy (NCBI): domain Eukaryota; kingdom Metazoa; phylum Nematoda; class Chromadorea; order Rhabditida; family Trichostrongylidae; genus Haemonchus; species Haemonchus contortus. The sequence continues at coordinate 39,266,278 of LS997567.1, read as the reverse complement.
AACTCGCCCGAGGATACACACGGGCCAATCTTTGAGCCTTTGTAACTCCTTAACTTGGCCGTTTTCCGGCCTAATAGCGCCAGATATGGTATACGCGGGGGCCTCAAATTCATCCTGGGGGGAATTTCAGGAACCATTTTTATCGTGAACTGTGCCTGTATGTGATAGCCAAACCTCTGCGACTTCACAGAGTTTTGAACCTATTCTATCTATTCTCCTATTAAACAGCACTTTTTTCTTTAAACGCTCCTTAATTAGGAGATTGGAACGATAAGTTAGTAGCAATTTTGTTGAAGGGATGGTACTTTGAAGAGTTATTCGTGCTCGTATCCGACAAGTGTGCAGCCTGCATACTCTGCAGTCATTCAGGTATGGTCCATTCGGTTGGATTATCTTTACTCCTCTTTCTGTATCTCCCGGTACTTTAAATATTGTTAATCCGTGTCCAGACCTTTGACAATGTTACCTCAAAAGTTCCTCCCCATTTCGAGGCTTTTTCCAGGCTCAGTTTGCACGACGTTGTGCTCAGTTTTGTGCGATCGTCACGACAGCTCCGCTTGTCCATATTGGAATTCTCAATATGAGTACCATGCCTGAAGGTGAATTTTATAAGGTTTTCCTTGTCCAAGGGTGTCCTTAACGTAAACACTTCAAGGTTATTACGCATATGGCGCGTCTGCTGGTCGTGAATGGTACTTCAACCCGGCTATGCAATTCAAGGATGACAGCGTTAGCGACGCTGACCTCATGCTACTCAATAAAGCATTCGATATGGTGAGTGTTGTTCTACCTTTGTTTTCTGTTTATTCCTTCTACTTAAACGCTCTTTCCTCTTGTTATAAGGCTATGGTTGGTTCCTCTATCGAAGAGTTGAGGTGAATTCCATGAATTTCGAACTGGCGTGTCTGTAAAGTTGCTCTCTTTTTAATAACTTTTTGGTAACTGACCGCATCAAATGCGCTGTAAAAGGCAGTGCCGTAGTAGTTCTCCTTCTTCTGTCCTTATTTAAGATTGCATTTTGCTCTTCTCTACTCGCTGAGTCTACACACCAGTTCGAGAGGAATAAGCCATTTACATTGGCAAGCCTAAGTTTATTTCGTACTTCGGCCAGCTGCCACATGGAACCAATTATGCCTTTTCTCACTATACTTCTTCTCTTTGTTCACGTTTTCTATATTTCTCAAGAACTTTTCAAAAAAGTACTCTGAAAAGGAGTTTATTATAGCCATGTTGAGCCGGAAAGTCAGGTTTGTGGTACCTCATGTCATTTGGTGTCCATATCGCGATAGTGATGCGTCTCAGAGGTAGAGGCATAATAGGCCTCAGCTTCTTCATATTTCCCTCTTTGTTTTTTCTCGGTTGAAAAGCGTTTCTCACGATTAATTCGATTTGCATCAGCAGCTTTTCTATGAATGTTCGGAGCTAAAACAGTTTCATAATGAGCATTGTTGAGCGTCTGCTAGGGCATTCGAAGGTGAATGAGTATTGTATTATTTTTATTGTTTTGTACATACATTTTTCGCTTTATATAGGTCGAGGATCTACTGGAAAATCCGGAATTCCGAAACTTCACTTGGATTGGTAGTGGACTACAGAAACATTATGGGCATATCACAATCGCCAAGCAGGACGTCAACAATTCGATCCCCCACAGGAAGAGCCTGCAACTGTAAGTAGTGTACTCGCTTACTGTATCAGTCAGTGCTTTCATCTTACATGACAATTGCGGCACCAGTAAACCGACCCTGTAGAAATGGAAGGCTTGGTTTCTCTGGGGACATATCGGTCTGGGACGCGATCCTCAGACCGTGGGTATGTGATAGTGCACCTTTTGGGGAGACGGGCAGTAGGAACGGTTTTGTTTAATCGGTCCGCCGCAAGCGGCTGTCGCGGACCATTTGCCTCGTCATTACAGCTCTAGCGACCTTCATGCAGCTCAGTTGATATGCGGTCCTTGTTTTAGTCATGATTCTATTGCTAGTTCTTTTGTTCCTGAATTTCTTATTTGCTGCTGCATTCTGCTACATTCCTGCGCGTGCGGCGTCTCTCTCGACGCGACGCGACAAGTTCGTTCCTACTGCACCACACCTTACCTTTTGCCACTACGCCACCTCTACACGTCTCAGGAATAGTAATCACAAAATTTCGAATCATCCAACACGAGTATTTTGTATGCCACTTCAGGTTCAATGAAGTATCAAAGATTGTCAATGAAGTGGATCCTTCTGGAGCAATTCTTACGATTAGGGAGAACGAATATGACATAAAAATCTATACGAAGGTATGCCTAAACGAAATTCATCGCTAACTTGTTTGACAATATTTATTTTTCTCTTAATTTTTTTTGTATTGAAATGCGTACGAGAGTGAGATCCCAAAAGACAGGGATTGATTCTGTTTTAGCTGGGGGTTTTTACTACCTAAATATGACGCATTAAGCTTCTCGTCCATAATACGCCCATCATTACCTATACTGCAGTTTATAGACTTTTTTGTAAGTTGATAAAGTCGATGTCTTAAATGTATCATGAAATACCGCCTAATACTTCGTGCTCCGTTTTGCTGATTACCTGATCGCAAGCTAATGACGTAATGTTAATGCTGTAAATTTGAAACCGTTCAGGCTAAATTATCGGGTCGGATCTTCAATAAGGGTCATGGAGTTCGTCTTATCGAACGAAAGATGGGCATGCAACTTCAAGACGGTAATTCGGACTTTTGTTTACCAGTACATTACGAGTATCATGCTTTTTCCGTTTATCAAATGAAATTTCCTCGAAAACCTGTTGATTCTGTCATTGTTTAAGGTAATATACTGGTTTGTGGTGACTCTGATACGGATCTTCCAATGTTAGAAGAATGCCTGTCTGTCGCACCTCCGAACGTCTACACCATATGGGTGACGAAGGATGAAGCACTACGAGAAAAGGTGCGTATCTCAATTAACAATGATGGTGGAGCATTTATTCTCTCGTGGATTTCCTTTGCTCTTCAGTTGTTCTGCCGTTTTTACTGTCTACTCAAAGTAGGATTACAGGTAACACAAATCTGCGCCCATTTTCACAATAATAACGTGGCGTTCGTATCATGTCCGGAAGTACTGCTGGGTGCAATGGCTCAGGCTACTGTACGTGAGCTAAAAGTACGTGGTGGTGACCTAGACGATGACAATGACATCTGAACATCTGGACGATGCTCCTGGTCAGACCCTGTTGTGATCCTTGTCACAGTAATCGCGGACTCATTACCTTCTGGTTTTGAAACCTCGGCTTTGTCTTGCTGTCTGTTTACTTTGCTCCTAAATTTTTGCATTAGTCACTCGCATTTGTCAGATTACTACTTTTAAATTATGGACTCAAAATGTTGTGTTGCCTAACATTGTTACTGCCTCGAAATTTCACGTTAACAAGTTACTTCCTCGCATGCCAGTTAAACAGTTGGAATTTTGAGTTCTTGTTCGTATTGTTGTGTTTGTGTGATAAATAGATAAAAGAGACTTTCAGATTAGATAGATTACTAAGTAAAACAGTTTTTGGTAGATTTTTATTTGTCTAGAGCATTATAACATCGGTTTGTAGCCTTGATGACTAATCTGTAATGTATATTTAGTCTTTTATCTATTGTAATTAGAATTGAAAAAGCTCAACTGTTCTGTTATAAATTACGGTTTTCTTGCCAGATTATGTTCGAATAAGTGACGCAGACGTTTTTAAGCCGATATTCTAGATAGGTGTGTCCGTGTGTATGTGTATGTGACATGTCATAAGTAAGAACCCATCATAAGAGAAATGTGAGTTGCGTTACTTTTCAAAAGTCCGGCTATTTAAGTCATCCAGCTCATACCGGTGGCAGGTGGACACTATATTAGTGAACCCATGTATACATGATATTATTTTTTGAAATTAATTTGTATTTTAATAAAGATTGTCATGTAAAGGTAATCTGTACTATTCTGAAGCAAAAGAGGTTGAAAAAAGGTCAAATGAGATTCGTATTGGGATTGTGCCGTGCTTTGGGTAAGGTGGTGGTTTTTGGAGGTGATTGCTCACCCAGCTAGTATACACAGCTTTTTGGTATGTCATTAAAGTATGGGTTGAATTCACTTCCTACGTAGGGCTGTAGCGATTTAATCACGACTTTTTGACGGTTACTGTATACTGTTATAGATAGTAGGAGCAGTCTGAGAGCACATCTGATACAGAATTTATAAATACAGTAAACGGTTTTCAATCAAGTGAACTCAAAGTTCTGTCCGGCAAGAACTTCTTTATGCGTCTTCAGTTGTTGAATCCAAATCCCCTTAGTATTTTGGGAAAATTCTTGGAAGTGTTTATGGCTGTCAGACGGGCAGTATGTTTTGGGTGATCGATTCGCCGCACGCGGCTGTCGCGAACCATTTGCCTCGTTATAACAGTTCTAGCGTTCCTCATACAGCTCAATCGCTATGCGATTATTATTTTTGGCATGATTCTACAGTTACTTCTTTTGTTCCTGTATTTCTTGCTCGCTGCGTCATTCTGCTACACTCCTTCGCGCTCGGCGTCTCTTGCGCTGCGACGCGACAATTTCGTTCCTACAGCACCACACCCGTTATGGCTACTGTTTCCTTTCTCAGCGTTTTATTTCGAAAATACCAAGGGGTGTGGTGGCCTGGAGGATAAAGATGCTCTCCCAATGATTAATACCTTGAGTTCGAATCCTTGTCGCGGTATGACTTCTGAACATTTCAATGCTGGTTTAAAAACGCTCACAATCAGCTCTTCTGGTTTAGAGGGTTTTTTCTACTGGTTCAGAGGTTTTATCCAAAGACCCAGAAGACGGGAAGAGGGCAAGTCGGCCCATTGTTTCAAAAACAAAGAATGCTATTTCAGGTAGTGGAGCGTGCAGTAGAGAACCAGGAACGGCTTGCTTTTCCCTACCCATCTTCCCTCTTCCCTTCTGAATACCAGCTTTTCAACAGTGAACGAAGAAGAGGGCCGCGTTTTGGGGATTGGAACTGTTATTGAAAGAAATGTGCCTAGGAAGGAAAAGTCCTCATGACACCACTCGGTCCCATTTTCAGAAAGGTACTCTACAATTACAGGAAAGGTAAAACTTCTTTGAATAGAGATATAAAGCGGAAAAGTTTTTCATGGAACCCCTCGTCTACGTAGAATCCTTAAATTGTCTTGCACTTTTGGTGAATTTAAATCACATGTTCAACTGAGCGTTTAGCAAGTAAGTAACCCCTGTAGAAGTAAGAAAAACTGAATAGGAAGGCTGTACATTTTGCTTATGGTAATTGTGAATACTATTCCCGAAAGCTCCTTCTTAGTCATGGGAACGTTTTAGACATCTCACCACAAATAGATGGCAAAACAAACAATTTTCGGGGAAAACAGCTGTTTCGATTGCTTCACATTCATTACGGAAAATATCTTACTATGGCAAATTGAATATTTGCCGAGCGTATGTTAAAAATGAACGAATGACATTAGAAATTCTGTCCGCATCAATGCCTATGCTTTCTCGCATTCCATAATGTCGGATTAAAAGACGGAGAAAAGAGAGGTATGAAAGGACAAGAAGGGTTTTCTGAGAGCTACATTTTATAAATGTTTATTGCATGAGCTCGAAGTACTCGACATTTAAGCGGGTGGCTGCGTAGCGGCCTGCCCCATCGATCAATCGCGTGCCACTGTATATGATGCCTTATCGATTTGGAGCGCAGGCATACCGCAGGGCTGCTCTCATTATCGCGTGCTTGTCGAATCCAGCGGGATCCTAGGAAAATTGTGCTTCCACAGGAAAGAAGGGGCGGGGGTCATAAAAATGAATAGTAAGAGCTGCCTAATGGACGGAATCGTGAACAGTGACTCCGTGATCGTCATGGTTGAATGTCATGCTTCATTATTCCGATCATTGCGCCGTTCTCATCATTTGAACTACAGTAATAACTTGCTTTGTAAGGCAGGAGCCCTGTTCCGGTTTTCGGTTTCCGGCTTATCGACTTTGGTATTTACGGGCTTATTTCGGCACTCTTCAGAACTGAGAGCGTGTGGACGGAGCAGGGAAGGGTGCAGATCGGGGAACGGTTCGATTCCGCTGCTAAATCCAGGATTTAACAATCTGATGGGTTACTGGTAGCATTATACAATGGAGTTTAACACCTTGGTAAGATGTATTTATATGAAGTGCTTAGATAATTGCCGAGCTGTGAGTGTGGTGGCGGCGTAAGCATGAGGATCGATGTGCCCGCCCTAAGAGCCGCAGACGCGGCGTCGTAGTCGACATCATGTATTAGGACCATCAACGTCGTCGTCGCCGTTCTCGTCGTCGTCATCGCTTCTTCTCATCATCAGAAGCAGCATCGTAGTCGTCGTCGTTAACAATGTCACTATCACGTTCACAATCTTATGGAACCACCGTTGACGAGGCCGGTGAGTGCTTCTCTGGCGCAGGGCCAAATGGAATGTACCGTAATGCGGTGTTTTCTACATATGAATACATTAGAACAATACTTTTAACATCAATTGGGGCTGGGCTGAAATAGCCTTGTCAAACATCGGTTCCTCAACCAGCAACAAATGTTTCTGGTCAAAACATTCCACCAGATCGCCTCCTTTCTCAAATCGCCCTTCAAAGGCAAGCAAAATCCAATATCTTCAATTCTTCTTTGGTTCTCTCTGTCTCTGAAATTCTGTTCTCGCGGCTTTTTCGCTTGACCATTTCCGTTCGGCCAAGTTTCCCAAGTTCCTCTGGTAACAACAAGACGACATGTTGATGTTTTTCAGTTGGCCTTATAGAATTACAAAGTAAACAAGTTCCAGTTATGGAGTAGACCGAGGAGTTTCAAGAGGGCCTAATTTTCCCATTGCTGCCCCATATGTCGCTATTATTAAACCTGTTGACGTGGAAAAAATTATGACGTCATTTGTCACCTCGTAAGCCTAAACGGCCCTCATAGGACATATTCACGCCAAGTACATCTTGGCCATTGAATAAGGGAGTGAGGGCATATGCCCACATGCTTGGCATTCCATGCTCTCTGTTAATGTATGGGTACGCGTAATTTCAAGGGGATTCCAATTGCCACAGGGTATTTTCAAGATCGATTTTCATTTTATCTAGAGTAAACACACTATAAGCAAGCAGTTTCGTTTCGGAGATGCTGCTGCTGGGATTCAAATCGCTTCCCACTCATTCTCCCTCGGCTCTGACCATGAAGCCCTGAAGATGAGTTGCGGTTTGAGGTCCTTGGGGCTAGAGGGGGGAAGAGGGCGAAGAGGAGCGGAGCCATTCGGTGAAGTGGAAAACAAAGCCTTATGCCTTATAATGGCAGTGAATAACGCAAAACACCTAATTTGACGATATCCAAGAAATCTTTTAAGAAGTAGTTAAAGCGGAACAACAGTGAATGGTAATAATAATAGTAATTACGCAGTAAAATGACGTGTGCTCTGGCTCTGAATACAAAATCAATGCTGCTAGCTGGGGGAAACGGTAACACGATTTCATAACCCCGGTTTTTATTAGGTCTAATCTTAGGCCAAATAATGACGGTACTCGAATCTGATAAGTAATTCCAGCAGTCTCTGGCAGTAATTAAATTCCGGCCCCATGGAATTCCTTCCCGTGATCCGAAAAGTAATCGGGTAATTAATAATAAGTTCCTTTTCGACTTCATGGCTTTGAAAGAAAGCGATCCAGCTGAAACGATGGCCGTTAAATTGTTGTTAATCCAGAGACCTTGTTCAACTCACGTGGAGACCACCTGGGTGGAGCCCCAAGCACGGATTCTGTACATATACATTTCGGATTTTGGAATACTGTGATGTTTGTACTGATTGATACGCGAACTCCTAAAAATTACTTTAGGCGTACTTTACAAAGTTGTTAAGCAGAATATTTACTTTTGACTACTACTTTGAACTTTCTCGTCGTTCATGCAAGACTTCTCGTTGGGATACCTTCACTATTCTTTCAATCTTGTCATTCCATCAGGGTCTTCCAATGGGAGCGTCCGGAAATTCCTCGAAACTCATTTTTCTTGGACGAAAGCGTTTATGTAAGCTTTGAGTAATGTCTTTCCCCGACTAGACTGGTCTACAACAGGTATTCGCCCCCATAGGGTATGATACTTGGATAATGAGACCGAAAGACCGAACCTCCCATGGCGAAAAAGAAACCGATTGGTTGTCGGATGAGAACTTTTTTAAAGCTAATCCACTTCACGAAGTTTCCAGCCCCCAACCCTATTATCTTTCCATCTGAGGATTCTCTAACAATCGTTTCGTTTCCGATTATTTCAATTTCCCTGCCCAATAGGGACGGCGGTCATTGACCAAAGCTGTGCAAGCTATAAAAGGCTATAAGTGGGAAATTTGTTCACACAGCAAGAGCTACGGGCCCAAAAACTGATGGAACCGATGGAAACAATTGGATTTCGCAAACGAAGGGAAGGAACGAAGCCACCAGGTTTTTCTAAGAACTGCCAAGAAGTTCAACGTTCAATGCGGTCGAAAACGAAACCGTGCTGAATATTATTAAAGGGCTAGTATTACTGTATGGGCACAGATTAAGCACGCATTAGTGAAAACGGACCAGTACGGACCTCGAGGATAGCCCTCATGATTAGTCTGGGGAGTGTAATATTTGGTGAAGAGAGGGAATGAGTTCCACAGCGTCTAAATATGACGCAAGAGAGGGGGAAGGGCGGATCAGCCCTTATCATGGGCCTGGGATAGTGTACTGTTTGTCCACTGTGGGAACAGATTTGTTTGGCTCACAGTCAAGGTCTGAAGTTGAATGGAATCAGGAGAACGGTCCTATTCTGTAATGGATATTCATTTTACTCGTGGGTAACCCTTGTAAGGGTACTGAAAAGGTTTAACAAGAATTGGTAAAACCATGGAAGAGAATGGAATTCTCGGCTTCAGTCCTCTCTGTCCTTGCCTGATTAGCGGAGGGTAGCGGGAAGTTCCCGATCAAAATCAAAAATGGTTTCCAAGGAATGATACTCGGGAGACCTTTTGAAATCAGGGATTGTGGATAGACACCTTCAGAGATGTAGTATCCCTCCCAAGACAGCCCTAAATCTAACTTAGAGATTCCCTCTCCAGCGGAAACTATCCGAAACTCAGGGAGAAATGAAATAAGAAGGGACCTTGATGTCCTTGAAGTGTAAGTCCCTTCTTGTGGTTCAACTTTTCCCATCTCTGTAACCCGATATGAAGTACAAGGGGAAGATTATGTTGCCCACAAGAGAATTCCCATCAACTGTTTTCATTTCCACCCACATTGGAAAAAGGAAAAATTGTACTTGATGCCCCACTTCTTCCACCCATCTAATGAGCTCTCGACGCTGCGTTTGTGAATGAAACGTGCAAGCGAATCCGATCAGAGCTGCCTGCTGTCCTTTCATTAGTGGAGACTAATTAACTACAACCACAATAACATGCGTAGAATCTCTAATGTAATGGAAAACAAGTAATTCGATAGTACCCGGCCCTACATGGCCTAAAACGGATGGGCCTAAAATCTCAGCAGCGACGGCACGCACGACGAGTTCGATCCGTCCGATGATTGCGCACAGTGCGCGAACCATGTCACGCGTGACGGTCGCGCAGCGGCCTTACAAACCTATGCTGCCCCGTTCACCTCGGTTTCATGTATCGACGATTAAAAACTGATGAAAATGACACATTAGGTAAGTTAGACTGTCCTTTATACATTCTATTACTTCAAATTTAGTTGTAGTAATCAACAATTCGCTGTTCATGCGGTAATCGTTGTTTTGGACTGAAGCTGAAAGCCGGAAAAGGCGCGTCAATGCAATTAATCATGCGACAATCATGAAGTAGTCATGAAGCAGTTAGGGCGGCGAAAATGGCCATGAACGTGGTCGACTAATATGGAGCTATGGCTATGACAACATATCAACAAGTTTATGACTGTACTTTTAGATCTCGGACCACCAAAATGGCGTTTGGCACGGCGCCATTTTGTCGCCGCCCTGGCGCTACTTGGTTTCGCCAACATCTATGCGATGCGTGCGAATCTGAGTGTGGCGATCGTTGAAATGACTACCGGTACTGATAAGGAAGTGAATGGCACAAAAATACATGTGAGTTACTCGAGTAAAACCAAATTCTCGAAGAGATTTGCTGAGAGTCAAGTAAAAATGTAAATAGCTGTTGAAGCGGGACTAAAGCTGCCTTTAAATGTACCGGAATGGGCCCTGCATTAATTGCGGTCACTGGATTACTGGCAGTCGTTGGGTCAAGGCTTCTTCCCTTGACACGTGATGGTGAAACGGTAATATTATCACAGTGTCCTATGTCAATGTGTGCTTCAAAGGGATAAATGCCTAAAACCATATTGGCTTATAGAAATCCTTAGTTTTGCCGGAAAATTGCAGCTTATTTAAGAGAAATTGAACCCCTGGTTCAGTTTGCTGTCAAGTTGGTGGGTGACGGAACCCGCCGATCGAAATCGGCTTTTAGAGGGGTCCCGTACCGTTGGTAAAGTATTGTATGTAACTTGTTCCTCAATCCCTTGTCCTCAATCTCTTGCAGTACAGTTGATTTAAATGGCTACGGAAAACTGCTGGAGGGACCATGTCTGAGCAGAACTTGAAAATCTTTCCAGTGCAAAGGGTTTTAGCTCCATATATGATACAGGTCTTTCGCATTGTCCGAATAATTCCGTTCACTGCGTCATACATGAAGTAAGCACATCCACTTTGAAGAATGAACGGTCACAATCACTAAACACTATTTTATTGATTTATTCAAATCATGTTTCTATATTTACATACATTTGTATTTACATATGTATTCAAATCATGTTCCCATATTTACATACATTTGTATATACATGTGTTTTTTCCCGAGATTTGCTATAATATCTGTCGCACTCGGGACGATTGGGAGACGGGCAGCAGGAACGGTTTTCTGTAATCGATTCGCCGCACGCGGATGTCGCCGACATTTCGCTCGCCGTTATTACTGCTTTAGCGTTCTTTATACAGCTCAACCGATATGCGATCCTTATTTTAGTTATGATTCTACCGTTAATTCATTTGTTCCTGTATTTCTTACCTGCTGCTGCTTTCTGCTACATTCCTTCGAGCGCGACGTCCCTCTCGCCGCGACGCGACAATTTCGTTCCTACTGCACCACACCCGGGACGATTGACAATTGTACTGCAACCTCAGACTAAATATTGGAATCGAAATGACCTTTTTGCGCACATTCTAAGGTAGCTGTGAGAAGCGGCTCCGTAGAGTCCCCTCGCCTTGAACCATTTCTCTCCCATCAAGCCAAGTAGGCTTTCATCCTTTCATGTGAACCGTTGTCGGTTTTGTGTAGACGGATTGAAATACTAATTAATACTAGTAGTAATATTTAGTACCTAGAAATACTAACTAGGCTGATTAGCCTCTGCAGTTCATTATATAGGCCAAGTACGAATTCAAACATCGCTATGCTTCTTTAAAAAAAAGTTCAGTGCGCGTCGCTTTTCTTTTCGATGTTCAACCTTTGTCTGCTCAAGCTCTTGAGTACTAATTTTATACTGCTTAGTGAACTAACTGTTCCTTCCATTGTACCACCTCTTCAAGGGTGGAACTGTATAGTGGCACATGGCGCACTATCGGAACGCATGGTCCTGGGGTTGAATCCGGGTCGATACTTCCCCACTTCAACAAAGCCTTTTATCCCTCCTATGTTGGTTAATTAGTATCAGATCCGTCTCGGAGGCCAAAAGAACTGATTTCTACAGGTGCTAGCCATCGCTTGGCATCGAATAGGCCGTATCGCATTCAAAACGCCAGTGCGATTCTGAAGGAAAGTCGGATGCCAGGCGCACACCAGAATGGGATTGATCAATGCTGGAAAATTGATCGTTTTGCCCTTTAGTCACCTATTTAGGGGCTCGATGTTTTTTTCCATCAATGTCCAGGCTCTCAATCATTAAGCTACGCGTTCAGACCAACAGCCATTACCAGTAGAAAAAAAGCGATTGAATTACTTGTAGCCGCGAATGAATATGCATGCATGCAGGCAGCTGCATCGTCCAATCTGCAGCGGCGCCGCCATCGTCGTGCTTTCGCAAAATTCTGCAGAAAAGTCGATGTGATTAAGCGAGCCTTATTGAGAGCCGCTTGAAAAGGACTTAAAATGATGTCATCGATGAAAAATGGAGCGCTCTCGTTGCTCCCCGGCTTTGATGAGGGTGGGGTAGATTAGAAATCGTGGGCTTGAAAGCTATCTGATAGGGCTCTCTCAGGACTCAATTTGAAGTCGAATATTTATTTATTTATTTATTTGTTTATTTAATGAGCATACACAGATGCGCTTCAGTAACAAACAAAAAAACGAAACCGGCTACAAACCCAAACAGAAAAAAGACAAAAAATGCACACTAAGGTCTGTACCAACAGGTGGATACTTTCCAGGCTCGACACATCTAGGAGTCCTGCCGAGGTCTACCTTAGGTCTACCTTTCTCCTTCCTAGGCCTACCTTGCTCATTTTCCTCTGAAAGCATTGAAATATGTTGAAAAAGGAAAAAGATTCCGTATAACCAAAATTCGATTAGGTTAGTCTTTACCTCGAGTTTATCCATTTGGGGCAATTGGATGTTTACAAAAATTTTCATCCAAGTTGTTTACAGTCTAGCAGTTAGAATTGTAGTCTGAAAATGTAGCTTTTTCTGTATCCACCTGCTACTACTACAATTCAGTCGAAGTTAAAATAGGAAACGTCAAGTGATTTTTTGTTGTTGACACATCGTTTAATAGCTCAGACAATTTTTTTCGTTATGAATGGTTACAGGATTCAGGCATTTGTTCGGGTTCATAGAGATTTAACTAAGGCCCACTTGTAAATATTGAATTCACTGAGTCTATATAAATGACAAGGATTGGAAAAAGCTGAATTTATATGACGGAACTTTTGGCTAGATGCTAATTCCGAGAAGCAGGCTCAACTTGATGTGAAGAGGGGGGGGGGATGTCATGACGAGGAGAACGAAGTTTTCGTGGTGACTGACTCGGTTGTGAGTGGGATATGCGCACTCCAGTGGTCCCTCAAACAATTTCGAGCTGTCCTGGAACAGAGCAGATACCAAAAGAACCTGTTCAGGTCGGCTACTGGTAGATACAGCTGAGTAGTAGCTGAATTAGATCGGTAAATGATCAATTTATCTCATTTAAAAAACCCTTTTCCGCTTATGCTATCTACCATTCATATTTGGCAGCTCGCTGTTCTATTATAGTTCGGTTTGAAATATGACCAGATTATTCTCAAAGGAATTCTTTCTAATAAGACTGATGAATTGATCGGAAAAGTTTGCTTCGTTCGACGGCTTACTTTTAAAAATACTCAGACAGCGATGTTTTATCGATCGGTTGGTAGGAGATATCCCTGCCGACATTCTGAATGTCCATCATTTATTCACCATTAAGCGATTTTAAAATAAAATAGTCGTAGAATTTTATGTAAATAAACAATTCAATGAGCTCTTCATTCTTTCCTTTCATATGGCCCAATCCTTCTTTGAGACATCACCTCCTGCCAATCCATCTCCCACGAACCTCACTCACGTAGCCATGAGCGTAGGTACTTTGGGAATAAACAGAGCAACTAAAATGACGCGAAAAAAATCTGTTTTAACCTCTGACAACGTCATGGCTATGCAGGTTTTCAGAAGCTAACCCTTCCACGAAAATATGATTATTCAATGCATGACATCGCGTGTAGCGGTGAATAGCCATTCAAGATCTCATAAGTGAGTTCAGCTGAAAAGACGAAAATATTGAAAAAGGGGTTGGATGATGTAAGCCGGGAAACACGTAAAATATTGTAATTGTCAACCAACTGAATAAATTCCCTCGATCAATCTCGATGCACATGCATATAAGACAGTGAAGGAACGTCACCAAAAGGGCAGGTTACTCCATGCTCCTTGAACAGCCACAATACCAGGTCTCCCGGCTCATCAAGCATACTCGCTCAGTTTGGTAAAGGATGATCCATAGCATGACCTAGGCGTTTATGGTGGTCTTTGAGTGCTGTTAGTTCGGAAGAATTTCAAAAGCTCAAGTTCAGGAATACTCAAAGGTCGATGGTTGGCCAGGTTACCTCTGAGTATGCACATAATGGGAATGCCTAACGAGAATTGCTCTAAAGCCCTTTCAGGTATTTACTCGAAGAAATACGAAAATAGCGGATCCACGATTGGATTGAGAAGTTGGTTCGCAGTTGCGGAATTTTGGATTGAAGTAGTAGAGGGTAGTAGAGTGTACTTCCATGGGAATGTTTTTGGGAGTTTTTCAAGTTGGATTTTTCTATCTTGCCAGAAAAAGACCCCCAGTGGGTAAGTTCAGAGGTAGCGCGAAAAAAATCTCCGGCGGACATTGCAGAGTTACTGGTCAGAATACTTTTGTATTTGTTCCAACTGAGATTCGATCCTGGATTGAAAAACCATGACCTTAGGTATGCCAGCGGCACCGCTCATCATAACCTCAACTTATCTTTCTGCTTCCCTCAACACTTTCAGTTAATTATGTGATTTATAGTAATAGGAAATTACAGTGGGAAAAGAAAAACGAATAAAAGGAATGGAAGTACCCTGTTTTTAATTAGATAGGGATTGAAAAAGCACAAGGTTAAGGGAAAAGAAAAATAGAATAATTGAAATTTTTAAAATTCTAGCTGTTCATTGTCTGGGCTGGATTCATCAAGACCGAAAAAGGAAGTGAGAATTAGAGATTAAGAACTCATAGGGGAAAAGCTCTCAGAAAAATATGTCAAACCTCCGTTCCCCTTCGTATGTGTCTGCGTGACGTGTGAAAATGCTAACTAGATGCTTTGACATGGTTACCAGTATAAAAATTTGCACATGAAAGTCATGATTTGTATGGTGGTTGTCGATCGCTTGAGAAATGACATCATTATGCTTTGGGCTTCAAATAGAATTATCTGAGGCCTCGAAAAGTCGTCTTTTGTCATGACCGAGCATCCGATTGAGCTGCATATCCCGTGCATTTTCGTTTTGGGTGGTTTTTCGGATGGAATTCAATTAAATTCCAAGAGATGACGAACGGCGGCCATGGAGGGAGGGGGAAGCCGACGGGAGCATAACGATGGTCTCGGGGGCCTTGAGAGTTGTCGGTAAATTAAATTGGACACAGCCAGTGCGATCGTCGTAATGATATCAAGAGTCAATTGTATGGCATTGGCATCAATTGAAATGCCCATCAAATGAGCGTTTGTTTCCGCGATTGCACTTTGGGGGACCAATTTATTTAACCATGACATCATCGGGAATCTAGTAATGTTAAGAAATGTTTGCTGAGAAACCTTTTTTATAAAGCTCTAGAAATAGCTATGTAGACGTCATACGGATGAACTTTCTGAATCGAACAGAATTTCTCTGAATTCTCTTCACTTCACATCACTTGATTCTAGTTACTCCTGAATAACCAAGAAAATGAATAGAGCGAGTAAATACATTTGTATTCACCAGTGAATGTAAGCCAATTGTCTATTTATAGAAGTCCCAGGTGACAGGTGTACATAAGGTGACGTGTGTTGGGGAAATTACAGATTATGCTAAAGGCAAACATGTGGGATTTCGAGAAGACTGTCAAAAAGCCCCAGGGTAGATACTATATTGCTGTACAAAAAAGTTGGCGGATCTGATTATCGTGGTGGTGTACTGTAGTGCTGGGATGCAGTACATGTAAGTTAGCATAGTTGATTATGGCGAAAGTAACAGCCAATTGCAGCCACAAGTGCGTCCAAGGATCGTGATTGGTTCGTTGGTCTCGATCACCAATCACAGCCGCCGCTGGTTATCGCGCTCACACCTGGACGATCTTAGCTGCAAGCGTTGAAGTTCATGCAGCTATACATTTTGATCGCTGGTTTGGTAGTGTTCTCCCTTCTTCACATGCAGGACATTATTTTAGACCCCTCTAGAGAGACTAGGGTGAAAATGGGGCCCAAATACTGTATATACGTCACAAATGAGCCCTATTTCTATTTCGCAGTCATTTTGTGAAAATGTCGTGGAATCGATTGGAGGATTGGTTTCCATACGTATTGTTCGGCCTAGAACGATCAATATTTATGTGCTAACAATGTTTTCTAAAAGAACGTCGTTGTTTCGATAGAAATCGGCCTTTAGGGAAGTCAAAGCCCCAAAAGAGTTTTCTCATTTCCTGGCCGCATGAGCCCTTTAACTGGTTAGCGAACCTTACAGATATGACATCATAGTAATAAAAAATGGCCTTGTTTTGGAAGCCAGACCTATTTATCCTTTGGCAGGGCTTTGTTGACATTAGGAGGCCCTCATCGTTTATGCAGTGGATGACGGAAGTTGTTGGTGGTTCCATCTGGAGTGATGTCAGTTGAAACCCTCAAAGGCCATTTCCCGTGGAATCTGCGTCAATAGCAATGATTTGGCTTAACTGGTTTGTTTTTAAGGCTGAACGTGGTTGAAGTACTTCTTAACTACTATCCCGAGAGGATCCATTCGACCTCGATTGTCCGGGAACTGCGAGATTTACTGGAGTATTCCATTACTAAATGTGTTTCATTGACGGTGTGATGGGGCCAGAGAAGTCTTCAAGCTCTTCTGGTCACAATCAATTGTAGAGCCCTTTAGTTCGTGTATTTTTCTTGTATTTTCGTGTTTTTCCTCCTTAGTCCTTCACACATAGGTAAAGGGGTCAGTTCGGTATCAGTATGAAAATTTTTGCTTATACAAATTGATTCGAATAAAAATCTCCCAATCAATTTTTCTGGCATTCATCCAGATTGGCGGCTGATTGATTGCAAGTCCTATTGTGCTGTCGCGTTCGTTGAATTAGTAGTAAAATAAGTATTAGTAGTAAAAAATTATTGCTTACTCTTGACCACAAGTTGAATTTCATGGGGTCGTGAGCCATTGATTGATATTGATTGATATTGTTCCAGTCGTATTGACGAGTGCGAGCATGTTGTTCCACCCAACTAAATTCGTGTGAATATAGAAATTTGGCCTTCATAGGATGGAAATTTACTTGTCAAAATCAGTGCCGTGCTATCGAAAATCCTCCAATTCAGATGTATTCTCCTTTTCTTTATTATGACTACTACTCTATTTTGTCTACGAGTGGTACATTCGTATGTGGGTGATGCCATCACTGTTTTGACGAGGGTTTATCGTTTGCGCCGAAGTCTGCCAAAGCCGAGAACCGTTTCTTAGTACCACTTTTTCAGAGGAATACGAATGTTCGCAAGCGCTGCCGCAACTCACTTTTTAGAATGCATGTGTATTCAAATGCTATTTTTCATTACAAAAATACATATAATGATTCAGGAAAAGCTCAGGCTGTTTTCTCGTGTAATAGCAATAATGGTAGTATCGAGTATATCATGTACTCGTATATATCAAGTATACACGCCTGCCTGCAGTAAAGAGCTCGCCTATTGAAGCTAAATCTAACAATAAGTTCACTGAAGGGATAATCGTCCTTGGTTCATGTACATGGCTCCGATGGGGCATATGTACTTGGTAATCTCGAAGAAAAACGTGGGAACGTTAGCCTTTTGTTGGGAAATGGGAACGGACAGCTACTCCATCACGGCTGACCAAAACTGAGTGACAACTGGAGCGATCTGTGGCGAGATATCCTCAATGCGGTTTATTCTTCTAATATCGTTTTGGGGGATTGAAGGAGCCATGGAGAGACTGAGCGGTTTGGAAAGTTGTAAAGTGTTATTCCAGGATTCAAATAAAATCCGCTTGAGTGATATATTTTTTAGCGATTTTAGCGATATATTTTAGCGATATTTTTGTTACATCGATCTGATGGCTCTGTCCTGATTGTGTTTAAAGTGAGGTTTCTATACACGGGCGCGCATCAGTGTTTTCTATCCGTATTATCTGTGCACAATCCTTTTTATTGATGTTTACTGGATTTTTTTCATTATCAAATTATTTCATTACTGTTCTTATATTGTTATGATGCCCTGATTCATACTAGTGTATCTACGTACAATTTTCTAAGAATAAGAGTAATTTAAGGGCGGAAATGGTGTAGTCGCAAGTGGCGAACTATCTCACACGCACGTTCTGGGGTTCGAATCCCGGATCGATGCCCGCCTAGGCCAACCGAGCCTTCCATCCCTCCGGAGTCGGTGAATTGGTACCAGACTCGTATGGGAGGATAAAAGCACTGACTTATACATTGGCTGGCCACCGCAAGTATAGGCCACATACGCACTCATCACGCCACTACGATTGTGAATGGAAGTCGAGTGCGGTGGCGCATCCCTCAGAAGGGATTGATTATGCGAAAAACTTTATCCTTTATCCTTTGAGAGTAATTTAGCTAAGTATATAGCAGGAATTCCGGCTATTGCTGGCGGCAATGTTGAGAGAATTGCTGTTCTCTGTCTGCTAGTAATCCATCATGATCCATCATGACTCAGAAAACACTGAGACCCCCCCCCCCCCATATCATTCATTTTATTTGGATAGTGCCTGATTTACGGCTTACATCAATAGGCGTTCCAACTCGTATGAACCCTATTGGGCATCTCGTACCCAGCCCTATTATGATGGAGGAGTTTAGGAGCGGTTCCGCATAATTCAGTGCTGGATATTCGTACGGTACGAGAGATGTATGGCTGCCAAGAAAGAGGCAGTATTCAACACACTCCACATACAGAGTATATACTTGAATACAGTACTAACTCAAAAAACTAACTACCAGAAAAAAGCTGCTAGGCACCTTCAGGTCTTTGAATGTGCCTACATATTTGTTCGGAACGTTGACCTAGTGAAACAGTTCTACTTGGACAAACCTGTACAGCCAAGCAGTACAAAAACTATCTCATTGTATCTTGGGGTTGTATGCAGTGGTAATGAAAACGATCAGCGTTTAGGAAGCTTTTTTCTGGTAGTCAGTTTTTTGAGTTAGTACTGTATTCAAGTATATACTCTGTATGTGAAGTGTGTTGATAGAAGAATCTATGGTCCCTCGTGTCCTTATTTACACAGAAATTCTATAATTATCTTATAAATCTCCTACTACGTGCTTCTTACAAGTTGTCGATAGAAAGTAGCTTGAACTAGTAGTAAATCCCCATGGATCATCATCTGAAAAAATAAGGGGAATGGGCCATGTAATGGCTGTATCGCCGCTACATTGCCTCTGAGCATATGACGGAGGCAGTTACTATAAAATTAATGCTGCTCGAAGTGTATTGATGGATTTGTCATCTTTTGAGTCATCTGTCAACTAAAGGGAACGGGTTCACCAGAGGGGACCGAGAACTGTTCTGTATCGAGCCCTGCCTTCGACTTGTATAAAGAAATGAGTAAATCTGAGCTGCATTTATGTAGTTGTAATTACTAGTTTGTTGATCTACTATTTTACATTTAAGATCGATGGAGAGTTCCAACAATGGTCGACTATGCAACAAGGCGTTGTACTGGGATCTTTCTTCTATGGTTATATACTCACACAGGTACCCTTGCTTGATTCGGCAGATCGTAAAAAATCAATAATTGATTCTATAGCTACGTGTTACATTTTACTCTCTCGGAATGGATTTCGTTGTCAGACTCAGTTCTTATTTAACACTTTTCAAATTTACAGATACCTGGTGGACTGTTGGCGCACCATTACGGTGGAAAGAACCTGTTTTTGATTGGAATTTTCGGTGAGTGCTAATTTTTTGAAACTAAAAGAGTTTAGAAGTTAGAGCTACCATATGTAGTGGGCCAGTGTTCACAGTGTGCGCCCCGCCCTGAATCGGCCAAAGGGTTTTGGTGCGTATTGATTTGCAGGGTCTGACAATGAGAGTGCGTGAGGCAGTTTGATTTCGTGTTGAATGTTTTTTATATTTTCACTGTCCACTTTCTATGATGAATTTCAAGAAAGGGCAGCGTGTGATTTTCTTCAGTTTATCGATTCCATATTA
The DNA here is from genome assembly GCA_000469685.2 of Haemonchus contortus. Lineage (NCBI taxonomy): Eukaryota > Metazoa > Nematoda > Chromadorea > Rhabditida > Trichostrongylidae > Haemonchus > Haemonchus contortus. The sequence goes on along the minus strand of LS997567.1, from coordinate 39,246,315 downwards.
ACCCAGCTAGGGCATAGCTATACAATCGATATGCATCCGATCTGTTCCGCCTATTTTCCAAATTGAAACGTAGCTAGCTGATCTCCGGCGGCGCTAATTGTGAACTCTGGTCACTGTCCTACTGGTTAAGGATAGGTAATTCAGTGCTCATCCGACTAAGTCTTTTGCATTTCTGAAATCAACTCTACAGGCACTGCCGTCTTCACACTGCTCACGCCACCATTTGCTAAGATGGGATACGTTGTCGTAGTTGTTGCACGATTCGCTGAGGGTTTGTTCGAGGTAGGCGTGGTTTCCCACATGATCTTGTCTAAGAAGAGCGGTGTCATGTTTAATTAACAATAACTGGGTCGAAAAATGGAATGAGTATAGTTTTTGCTGAATATTTCAATGGCCTACTGTTAACATGAAATAGCTGATTCAAAAAAAAAACAGCTGAGGGCAGCTGTAATACCACCATTTTTCATTCGATCAAGATTTTCCAAAAAATAAATTATTTGTAATTTTTATGTGGTCCTTTTAGGGTGTAACGTATCCAGCCATGCATGTGATGTGGAGTCACTGGGCACCCATTCTAGAGAAGACAAAGTTGGCTACGTTCGCCTTTTCCGGCTCCTATTTTGGCACCGTGCTATCGATGCCTTTATCGGCTGTGATTGGCCAGGCACTGGGATGGCCATTCATATTCTACTTTTTCGGTACGTCTTTTTGAGTTTCATTCCTTCGGACATGAAACTTCAAAAAGTGTCTTGTGTACGAAACAAAGATTAAATGCTTTTTGGTATTTACTTCGCTTTTTCCACTGTGCAAAATTCTCCACCGTCCATATTCATTCGAGTGTGATTCATTAGAGTCCACTTCTGCATCGAGCTATTCTAAGTGCCCTTCAAAACCATTTTGGACCCTTTTTTGGCATCAATTCAAACTTGTACGAGGGCAATGCGCCCCAATAGCCTGGTAGGAGGCTACTTTCCAAAATCATCATATTTTACCAAAAACAGCTGTGTAATCTAGAAACTTAACTTGTTCTGCATTAATATTGCTTCCAGTCCTACCTTTTAAGCAATTTTCCATTACATTCAGTTACACCAATTCATTTATTTCAATTGTATATGTGTCTATGTCGTGCACCCCTGTGAATTGGTTAGAAATGTACTATTATATGGCCTCCTCGATGCCTCAGAATAAGAGCAGATTCACGTCAGAGCCAATAAACGCATTAACTGAAAATGTGAACGTTTTTTATCGAGCAGATCTGCTGATGAAATATTTTTTTGCAGGACTTCTCGGTCTTCTCTGGTGTTTGGTGTGGGCGAGACGAGTCAGCGATTTTCCGGCTACCGATCCTCACATCACTACAGAAGAGCTCACTCTTCTACAGCGAGACGCAATCAGTCATACTCATTATGTGAGTTTTGCTTGCTCATCTATTTGAACAGCACATGCAGTACTGAAACGGTCGGGCGTACCGGTTACATGTTAGCAGAGAATCCATTTCCCACGGACGATGCAATTGTGAAAGTGGAAATTCAAAAATCAAATTTCCAATGATCTTCACTGCTCTGCAAATTGTCACTCAGACTCACTATCACTTATTCGTTCTACTTTCGACTTTTTATGAGGAGAATGAGTGATAGAGGATGAGTGTAAAGTCGTGACGTCGGCGATAACTGGACTTCGTCATTTCGCTGAACCGTCATGCTCCGTCTCGGGAGTGATTCCCACATAACAGTAGTAGTAAATGGGCAGTAAATCTGTTTGACGAGTGGCGCAAGATCAAATGCAGTTCAAGAAGACTGTGGATTTCGGGGAGTTCTGACTTTCGTTTTGCGACTTGCACTTGGCAAAGTATCTTCGATCCATCTCTATCGAATTTTTTCATATACAGACATGGTAGCCTTCACGGGAAACTTTGCTGTTTTTTTACATCAAAAAAATCAAGGCTAAGCATTACAAAACCTATTAAATTACTTGAATCCATCTCGTGATCATAGCAGCAGTCACTCTCTTTTTTAGCAGCGAACTTTAGTTAGAAAATGATTTTTTTTCTCACGTAGAAAAGTAGATATCCATTTTCGACTCTCAATGAACCTTGGCATGTCTTTGAATAATTTTATTTTCAACTTTTTTTAAAATCAGTCACCAAGATGTTGAATAGGTTCTTATCAACTTACGTTTCGGCGTTATCGCATTCTTCAGAGTTTGGAAACCTAGAGATGATCGCTATCCTTCCCTCATTCAACTATTCAACTTCAAAAACCGGTTTCCTAGGCTTAATTATCCCAAATAGGTATGATAACCATAGAAACATTCAACCCACCTACAAAAAAAAGAAAAGTAGATAGATGCGTAAGGTTCAGTACCGCACAGGGGTTCCTTTGCGCTATTAGGTGTTAATCTTAGGCAGTTCTATAACAGAAACTTACTCAGCCCTGTTCCAACAAAGCGACCCTTGGCATGGTTGCATCCCCAGGTTGTCCTGGTTGCAATTGCCATAGCGCTGCCATCGCATCGTTGTGTTACACTGAGTTCGAGGAAGCACAACTGCTACTCTCCCTCCCCTCCCTCGCCTTCGTTGTGGAAACATGTGAGTGTGTATATGAGGTGGAATGGAATGCTTTCGGGTGAATGCTGCACTGACGGCCACGTAGAAATGCCATCGTAAACGATAAACATAATGAATAAGATCGGCTGAATACACAAAAGTTCAAGAAGTTTGAGATGGTTGGCTCGGATGACATTTTCGCTCAGGGAAGCCTACATACGCTAGTCAGTGTTGTGAAGAACCAGGGGTGTTAGATAAGAATAAAGAGAATTTTTCGTGCTCTGGTACTTCTCTACTTAGGAGCTCACTATAAATATTCCTCATGTTTTTCACTGTCCACTGTGCTTTGCCATAGCCTTTTAGTAGCCTAAATTTCGAGGTTTGTCAAAATAGGCCTGTTAACTCATCATAAACTTCCCTGGAACAGCTGCAAAAGTCTCATCATCCGGACCAAGTGCTTTGTTATGAACGTGAGTGGGAATGGAGCGCTGGTATTTGGCGCTGCTGCCGAATCGTACTTGAGCCAACCTCGTAACAATCATTCTTTTAGTGGTTTGGCTTACTAGTTCAAGTGTTTTCGGAGGGCCTGAATTTGGTTGGTCCATGTTGGTCATTTTGTAAGTCAAGTACGTAATCAACTATCTTCACAAACCGGAGTGAGAATGAATACATGGAGTACACTAAAGAGAAGATGGCTAAATGATGAGAATGTCTAGAGTTTTTACTTGTGAAAAGCGTGCTTCAGTAGCAAGATGGAGAAAAGTGGGATCACACGGTCGTCTTGCAGACGAAGAACGTGCAGAACGTGATCACCGTATTCATCAATCATCGTTTTTCAGGCGTCAAATCGTTAGTATAGTGTGAGGAATTCCTTCCATGGAAGAAGCTCGAAGGATAACTTCTTGACGGCATTCCCAGGGTTTCAAAGAATCCCGCGTACGCGATTTCTGACGTCAGAGCGTGTTTTTAAAACTCTAAAAAAAATTGAATTCCTTATCTTTTACTCCTTGCCAGATTGGAATCGAATACCAGTTATTATACTGGTGATGGTGTCAGCTGTGAAATGAGACTCTTCAGTTATGAAGGACCACCTGATGAACGATCAAGTAATTGCTGAGCTGGAGTTTCAAGACCTTCTATTCAAACTTACACTGAAATCCTAATCTTATTATGCCCTGAATATACTTAGGCTACTTCAAGTTGCGGTTCTGAGTAGTCCTCACTGCGCTTGTCAAGAAATTCGTTGCAAAGCCAATCATTAGATAGCATTTCTCTGAACTAGTATTTTACTCCAGTAATTCTAACATTTTAGATTGTTCCATGGGCGGAAATGTTGAAAAGTTTACCAGTTTGGGCAGTGATGATTGCACATTTCTGTCAAAACTGGGGCTTTTATACGATGCTCACACATCTGCCAAGAGTGCTCAAAGAGCTGGCTAATTATGAATTGGAAAAGGTTTGGTTCGCTGGAATTTTCCAATTTGAATTTTTTTAAATTGCAATTTTGGAACATCGAGCTCTGCAATAACTATTAGTTGAACTTTACTAGTTGAAACATCTCGTAGTAACAAGTTCTTTAAAGAAATAGATGGTCTGAGCGTTTAGTAGGCGATGCCAAGTAGTTTCTCTTCCTTCCGACTTCTTGGAAAAACTAGCAATGGCTACCTGCCTGTCATAGTTCAAATCATATATATCGATTTGCCATAATTCTTCTAAAATTACAACATGGGCCTAACTAGTAACTGAACACATGTTGAAATAATTGCGAAAAGCGAATGTATTTCGGGTACCGTAAAACAGATGCAAAGAGACCACGTGACGGTCCCGACGATTGTACTTTTGGGATACTGTAGAAGATGTCCAAGTTCCGAGTGGGGATTACTCTGCGGCTGAGGGGTTCCAAGGAAGAAATCGTATCTATTGTGTACTAAATCCCTGTCATTAGTTTCTGCGGTTGTTGCCATTGCACCCCACAAATCGCGAAAAGCTCACTCCTCAATGACGATGGAGTGAGTGAGCCGCCGAGGCGGCTTTCGTTATTTGCAAGCCTCTTCGGCATCCCCATTCTCTCACCTACAACCACATCCCCTCATCCATTCAACATTCTCTCAAGCGCTCTGTACACGGACGGACGGATGGGATAGCGTTGCTCGGTTGCAGGGGCAATCGTTGAAGCCTGTCTCGAGATTGGCGACAGTTTTCTAGAGACGACAGAGTTATGCGTGCGAGCACACATGGGACGCGGGCACCTGTCGAACTTTTCACAGAGAACGCCCCCACTAAATCAACAAAAATCTCTAGAAGTCAGGCTATTATGTACTAAGAAGAAGACTCATCTCTTTGAATTTCCTCCGGTAAGGTAAAACAGCGATCACCACTTTTTTTCACAGATTGCTCTGAATCAGGGTTACCTGTCGGAATGACCCTGGTTCAGGGAAGTTCAGGGATTCACGGAAAAATGTCTCCCATTCCGCCTGCTCAATCACAAAATCGATTCTGCTCTTTGAGATATGGGGAAGAGGGTTACAATAAGTTCGATGTGTATGTGGGATCGAGACCATACATGGTTCCTTCGAAGCTGAGGACACTTCAGAAGCGAAATGGATTCTACTGAGGTGCTAGTCCCGCTCCCAAAGCGACAAAGTAATTATACTCTACTTACGTTGGTAACAAGGTAAATGTGAAGGTCAGAAAAATCTGGGGATAATCACGTCATGTTCAGGAAATGGTCTGATCCGTGAAGGAGTAACCAGTCAGGAAGCTGTTAAAAACTTATTCGCATAGAATTTGTGCTAAATGGAGGATGACCTTATATCTTGGACTATTAGGTTCCTTCCACCGGCTTTCCCAAGAATGTCGATTCCCGTTCCTTTCACCTACGAGTCCTACTAGCGCATGGACCCATTACTACAAGCTGACACCAAATATGGGTTATTAAAAAATGTAGCTTTCCTAGAACTGACACCAGAGCTACCTGCTCTCCAAGCCTTTCACCTTACAGTATAGAAACCCGCTTGCACTTGAAAAAACACTCCAAAATGTTATGTCCCGGTTGAAAATGTTGTATTTCAGGCTGGTTTTGTGGCCGGTTTACCGTATTTGATGATGGGATGTACACTGGTTTGGGGAGGACAGCTGGCTGATTATCTTCGAAAGGAACGTAACATTGACACGTTGACAGTTCGACGGCGTTTCTGTGTTGCAGGTGGGACCATGATCTCGATAACTTTTTTGGTCCCTCGAGGTTTCCTTTTGAGCGGAAAGCTCAAGGTTGGCGTTAGAAAGCACATGACAATTTTTTCAAAAATGATGCATTGCATTTAAAAACGTTGAAAATTTCCTTGCAAAGACAATAAAAAGTCGAATAAAGCGTTGGATCAAATGGAGAGCGGAGTTATGGGCTGCTTTGGTGTGGCACGGAAATGATTAAAAGGTCAGATGGGTTCAAACTGCTGATCATTCCTAGAAACCTCCTTTCTGCTCTGGTCACTCTTCTTCCGGAGCCGAGATTTACGAGTATTTTTTGTAACATAGAAAAAGTGGGGTCGAGTTTGCAGCCCATCATCATGGGTTCGCCATCATTCGTCTAAAGGATGACGACACTATCTTTTGGAGAATCGTTTAGTGCCTTTAGGACTAGATTATGAGGGGGGTCGTTTTTTGGACTAGGAAAGCAAAAGAATCGTCTTAGCCTCGGAATAAGGGTCGAAAACAGTAAAGAGACCGAGCTCTGTAATTTATAAGGTGAGTACTAGAAAAGGGGCATCGATCGGCGATCGATAACAAGTTAGTCTTTAGTCACTTCATTTTTGAAGACGGTTATCAGCGAAAAAGGCGGGAACACCATCAGGATTGTAAACGCAAAGGATGGGACATACACCGAGGGAAAACCGAACAGCTCCGGGAATTAAAAAAGGGCGGAAGTTACACCAAACAAAGTGGTTTACTTCAGTAACTGAGCCTAGTTAGAAGTTGTAATAAATATTATCTGTGGAATATAAAGTTCTTGGCCATAAATCAAAAACTTTGAGCTATTAAAGTTTCGAGTCTCGTCAATGTAGTTTTCAATATTTTTCTCTAGGTGGTCATGGATATTGATTTGGTTTTTTTAGGTAAGCCAAAATTCATTCCAATTTTACAAAGTGTTGGTTCCTCAGCTTCGTAACAGAGCTCGAAAGACCACCACAAAACAGTATCTCCTCGCCCAAGTATTACTAGTTGGTTAACTCGTATCATTCGTGCTAAAATAAGATGATCCCTCACTACTCTACCGAAAATGGTCCGTTCGAACTACTCTTCCAAAATTCTCTTGAGAGCCGGAACTCCCCTATAGGGCTAATCCGAAAATTCCTTCCTGAAATTTTTTCCGGATTTTCTATAAATGTTCCTCAATTTCTAGGTTTCGCTGGTCAAGGACTCTTTCTCGCCTTGGCGTCTGTGACGTCGTCACCGCCATTTCTCGTCGCATACCTCTCAATATCCATTGGGCTGGGAGGTATTTGTTGGGCAGGATTTTCTGTTAATCATTTGGATCTTGCACCACAGGTGATACCTTTTTTTCTGCGTAGTACACAAATTTGTCCCCGATCGATATCTATGTACTTCACAGTTTGCCGGTCATTTGATGGGAATTTCAAACACTTTGGCTACTTTACCTGGAATGATCTGTCCGTTGATCGTCGGATATGTCGTCACAACTGGAGTAAGTCTCTTTTTTGGTATTTTTTCCAGAAACAAAAAACTGAGAACCCTTTCGTTGATTTCCAGAGTTTCCTCGAGTGGAACATCATCTTCTACTCGACCGTGGCCGTTTATGCTTTTGGAGCAGCGTTTTTCTGGAAGTTTGCTTCTGGTGATCTACAGCCATGGGCCGGCGAACAAGTACCATTCATTGGCGAACTACACTGAATTTCATGATCTCTTTTATTATAATACATCTGTGTCAGTGACAAATTCGAATATGAAACATATCTTGCACAAGCGAATGGACAAGACCAAAAAGGAACGAACATACGTACGTACGAAAAGGGGAAGAAGGATGTTTTGAATGGCGAGGGAAGAACTAGCCGTGGGAGGTGGGCGCGCTGCAGCCGTATCGCGCGCTGGGCGGAGCGGACGGCGGTCGCGATCGGACGAGTTGTCCCCACATAAGGTGGTTACCGCGGCCGCCGCACCACCCTGGCCATACACGGACTATCCAAAGCACTGAAAGGCGGGCAGGTAATTATGGATTAGATGCGCGGAATGAAACGATACAGCGCGATGCGACCGCGAGTGCGCCCTACTGCACGAGCTGGAGCAACATGGTTGAGTATCACCACCAAACTGCTCCTGCTCGCGTCGCTCCCACAGCGATTGGAACTGATGATGAGCGACAGTAGTTCACACAGAAGCGAGTTCGTCTTGTGCACCGGTGGTGATGAGATGAGCGAATGCCTTGTAGTCGACTTCGCCATTCTCAATTGGTGGTTTACCCTAAACAAGGGGCTCTTGGTAGGAATTCGGGATACCAACCGTGAAATGGGCTCATGGGCTCATGGAAAACGGCAAATGTTGGTAAACAAAACTTGCCTTGTACATTGCTTTGATTTCATCTTCATCAAGAGGCTCTCCTCGCTTATTTGTCAGAATCTTTATCAAATCCTCTTCCTTCAACTTTCCAGTTTCCTTTTTGTCGAACATGGCAAAGGCACCAACGATTGTGGCCTCAGGATCAGTTCCTGAACATATTCTACTTCACGACTGAGGAGTTTCGAGAAAAGTCAGAGCCGTTGGTGGGCTGCCACCTGTCAATCGCTCTCCGAATAGCGTCAGGAAGACGGTAAAGTTGATTGGCCCAGGCGCCTCCTTGATCATGTCGTCGATCTGCTTGTCAGAGGCAATTTGTCCCATAGTGGCGTAAAGATCCTTCAGGTCGTTCTGAACATAACTTACTTAGTTCTCAGATTAAGCAGTTACAATTGAAATTTTCACAAAATGTATACCTTATCAATGATACCGTCCTTATTCTGATCCATAATACCGAAGGCCTCCTTGAATTCATTGATGGTCTTCTGATCGAACTGAGCGGCCTCAGATCCGGATCTCTGCTTCTTGCTGGACTTCTTCTTGGCGGCCTTCGACTATAAATACAAAATATTATGGAAAATCCAACTGTATAGAATGGTTTGATACAAGTTAAAAATCTTATAAAATCTTCAAAATAAAGGAAAATACCAAGGAGTAAAGATATTAAGGCTCAAATTCATGATCTGGTTATTGGCGAAAGATAATCGCAAGTAGCAGCAGTCGTTAGGAAGCAAATTTCGTAGCGCCGGAGTTGTATCAAATATCGATTGATAGGAATTCGTACGCGCTGACAGCTGTCTGAATCGGAGCCTGTCTAATGTGTAAGGCTAATAGAACTCACCATTCTGTGTGACTGTCAGTAAGTGAGAGTGAGAGGATGCGGCGGCTCGAAGGATCCCGGTTACACCACGGGGAGGGCTCCGAGGCTATTTTAGCTGTGATTCTCAACAACTTTACAACACAGACTCCGCCCATCCGGGACGGACGCCTACGGTCGATCCTACGGAGGCGACATCATCCCGCGTATCCCCACCCCTGATTCGACTAACCACCGCCATACGGGATACACTGCTCTCTACACTCGTCCGCATTATTCTTCCAATCCGTCGAAACATATCGTTACTGCAGTAGACGTCATCAAAGTTTATTTTTTTCCAAAGTTTTTCTTTGAGCTTTTAGTTGTAATAGCAACCTTTGCACGCCCCTTCAACTGTGCTTGACGGATGTTCCCAGGGAAGTTTTTTTCTTTCAGCAAGACCCTCAAGCATTACTGCAAGCCTCGTAGCTTTTTCATCATACCTCCTCTACCTTCCTACAATAAACACTCAAGAAAAAACAAACAATCCCAGTTAACTCATTAAGACTTGGGTGGAGTTATTCCTTACTAGCGGATTACACCAAACAACTAGAATAAACGGATTCCGTGAACTCATCGAATCATCCATACCAGTTTTTGAACCCATGAGTTACCTTTTGTCGCTGTGATCCTAAGAATCGAGCGGGAATTGATCTGATCATATTGTAATACTATGACGTATAGGATCGAGGAGGGTCCGCTCGGGTTCTGGAGGCGATGTTGAGCATAAGGTCCACATTCCGTCAGTCCGAGAGCCTGCCATGGTGCGTTCGCTCTCTGTCTGAACTCATTTCCATCCCGTTTATACTCGGTGGTAATTCTTTCTCAAATGTGGTACAGTACAAGTTTTCTCCTAACTATCCCTGCTTTCCACTTTGTCCCCTACCTTGGTTTCCTTAAAACTCTCTCTTCCTGCAAATTTTGCCCCTTACCGTGGCTCTTTGAGGCAGGGACAGGGAACTGTTCCAACAGAGTTGCGGCCAAGCATTTCCATTCGATTCTCTACCTTTCAAATCCTGTCGACTCAGGGACTTGTCAGGAGAGCTCCAACTCCGCTTCCTCCGCAATCCTGTGGGAATGGTCATCTCAGGGCCTATTGAGCAAAGTGCTTAAGCAAGCATAGGCGAAGGGCATTATTGCCAAGTTCTTTTGTAGTTTTGTAATATCTCCCCGCTCAGCAAATAGTACTTGTGAAAAGCTCTTCACTGACTGACTGTACTTCTCTATTGATCACCTCTAAGCTGCTCCCGCTCCTTGAAACCTTGAGATGATACCTGCTTCAGAAATTGGTGATGGGTTCGATCTGAGATTAACTTTTTTTAAAACGATTGTCCGCACTGAGATTCTACCGCTTGACTCCTGTAATCAAGCGAATTTGTACAGCAATTTTGCAGGATTTATCAGGTTGTTTACTCGTAAACATACTTTCCTGCACTGACCAGATTTACCTGCGTTGGAATGATTCTAGGCGTTATGATTATGGAGAATGTAAACAAACTGTAAATATTTGGGTCCTTTTTCGTGCCGCCTTCAAAACCTATGTCCTAGAAATTTTTCTGCAAAAGTAGGGTTAACTTGGAAGTAGGAGTATGTTCAGCGGAAATTTTCAACGATTTCCAATAGTACGGGTAGGATCAACCTTAGTAAGTAAGTTAAATGTACTTTTTCAGGGTAATTCCAGGAGTAAATGTGTCAGGTTTTTTGCATGAGGACAGAATAGCTCTAGTGATTGTAATTTCTCATGAACTTGTTTTTATTTGGGTGTAATACAGGCAGTATTATCACAATGTGTGGTCCTCGTTTTTTTTCTTCGTCAAGCTGTGGAACAGCTAGTTGATTCAGCGAATCAGTCAGCACACGTTCTTTTACTCGGTTCCCCTCAAGCTTTGCCGTTGCTTCCGTCATTTCCACCTGCCGGGGGATTCGTATGTTTGCGGATTCCGGTTATCTCAGCGGGGGCAAAAATTGGAGGGTGTTACAGCGCTCGTACGCTCGCTCGACCACCCTCATCGTTGAGCTCAAGCTCTCCCTCTCTCTTTAGCTATCGTTCAGTTCAGCTATACACGTTCCAGATTATCGGCATTGATTACTTTACTTTACTCTATCCTCATTAGTTTACTCGGTAGTGTCTTGGAGTGGTTATCGCCGTCATTCCCTGGTCTTCGCTTATGTATGCCGTTACTTTTCATCTTTCTAGTAACTCTGACACCGCTTTACTCGAGCAGTAACTCATGACTAAAGTATATGCGTAAAGTTGTTCTTTCCAGGTATCTTACTTGGTAGCGAACCAAACTATCCACAATGGTAAATGTTTTACCTTAATTTGGTGCTATCCACATACTTGTAAGTAAACTCACAGTAAACATATTTCAGTCGAAGGCCGCCAAGAAGAAGTCCAGCAAGAAGAGATCCGGATCAGAGGCCGCCCAATTTGATCAGAAGACCATCAATGAATTCAAAGAGGCCTTCGGTATCATGGATCAGAACAAGGATGGTATCATCGACAAGGTGGGCGGATTTACAAAACTACAGTACCTATCCTACAAAATTACAGAAAAGTATTTGTAAAAGTTTTCAGGGTGATCTCAAGGATCTCTATGCTGTCATGGGACAAATTGCCTCGGACAAGCAGATCGAGGATATGATCAAGGAAGCCCCAGGACCAATCAACTTCACTGTCTTTCTTACCCTGTTCGGAGAGCGGTTGACAGGTTCGGTAACACATTAAATTACTTGTTAGTTAAACTGAAAATTTGACTCTATGGCGCAATTCAGGAACTGATCCCGAAGCAACGATCATAGGTGCCTTTAATATGTTCGACAAGAAGGATTGTGGAAAGATTAAGGAGGAAGAATTGTTAAAGATCCTTCAGAACAAGCGAGGAGAACCACTAGATGAAGATGAAATCAAGGCTATGTACAAGGTGGGTTTTGATGGGATTCCCTGATTTGTCTGAGATCAAACTACGGTAACCATGACTGGTCGTTTAGGGTAAGCCACCAATCGAGGGCGGCGAAGTCGACTACAAGGCATTTGCACATCTCATCACTACCGGAGCTCAAGATGAACTCACTGCCGCATAAACTCTGTTCCCTCATCATTAACATTGCCGATCGAATAAAATCAATCAATGAAAACCTCTTTCGTAACAATCAAATATCGATCGCGATAGCAGACGATTCGCATTACAGTCAACTCGACATGTTGCAATAATAAAGCTGATTTCGTTAACTATGTGCTAAACAACAGTGTATAGTGAAAGGTGTTTTCTAAATAAAAATCGATTCGGATCTTTTGTATGTGAGGCCATCGGGATAGTTTCATATCCATACCCTCTGAATCAACAGAACTCTTAATTGGCAAGTAAGAAGGTAAAGTAAATGTTTTACTAGAGAAAAGTAGTTTCAATGGGGTTTGGACATAGAAAACCTGGAAAAGGTAGCTAAGTATTATCAAATGAGTTTAGGTGTCAAACAGAAAGAGCCACAAAAATATGTAAGTTACAACAAGTTGTAGTACAATTAAGGTGAAAAAGGACAAAATATAAAATACAAAGAATTCAACAAATCAAACCATATATGGACCATGGGATGGTGCCAATCCCGCCTCTGCGCTGTCTGCGCCGCCTCCAGCCTCTTCTATATGGATTCTTCACTCTGAAAGCTGTATATCGGTCGATCCTTTGGAATTGAAGTCGCTACGGGAACTCCAACAAACTTGAAAAGGAGCAATAACACAAGTTTCTCCTGAAAGCGGCAGTGTATCTCCCCTTATGATGACCCCACAGAAAAACTCGTCCTCGCCTGCTCCCAAATTAAAAAGTTGGACTGGATATTGCCTTAAACATTACTATCAAACCTTAATAGTTAGTAATATATGTCAGTCAGCAGCCACAATGTTTGCTCGCCTCATTACAATTGATCTATTTAAGAGTTCTTTGCACTTTTCCAGTTGGGGACTAAATGAGGGGAAAATCCAACACCCGCAAGACCATGGTTTTGTTGAGCTATAAGGCTTTTTCTAAAAAACGACGTAATCCTTTTGGAAGCTCGACCGAGTATAGGAAAGTGAGTACTTCTGTCTACACACTGCCTCAATCAAGTTCACCAAATTGCCGTCATGTTATCTCACGGACCTGGATCTCGCAGAGGTCCTTTTTCCACAGGCAAAGCAGCCTTCCTGCACACACAGAAAAGGGTTGGGTATGATCCCACTAAATGGCCGTTCATGCAGCCTTCTTGATACTTTTTCTTCTTTTTCTCCTTTTCTCCCTTTCTTTCAGTAGGCCGCTTTTCCTTCCCACTTCGAATCTTTCTCCTGAGGCTTCTTCTTCAACTCTATTCAAGTTTTTCTTGGATTTAGTTGGGGTGGGAATGAACCTTACTATGTAGTAAAAACTCGAAACACGTATTCAGCCTGTCAATCCAGAAGGCACTGAAGCCGGACAGGGATGAACAAGATGTACGCCACAAGCAGAAGAAGTTTGACGGCGGCGATAAATCATTTGGTCAGGCTAAAAGATAGAACTGAAAGTGAATATACTGGGAAGTAACAAGAGAGTAGCGCCCTGCTTGGTAACTGTCAAGAACCGAAGCAGAGGAACCGCAACCTATTATGTAGGCGAATGGAGCTTTTCCTCACTGCAGAATTTTCATAGATACAAACCTAAATTTCAACGCTTTCCATTTGTTTCTCGGTAGTTTCCAATTTTTACGGGTGTGGTGCAGTAGGAGCGAAATCGTAGCGTCGCGGCGAGAGGACGCCGCGCACGAAGGAATGTAGCAGAATGCAGTAGCAGAATGCAGCGGCAAGTAAGAAATACAGGAACAAAAGAACTAACAGTAGAATCATGCCATAAGTAATAAACGCATGGCGATTGAGCTGTATGAAGAACGCTAGAACTGTTATAAGCAGGCAAATGGTCCGCGACAGCCGCGTGCGGCGGATCGACTGCACAAAACCGTTCCTACTGCCCGTCTCCCAATTTTTACTGCTCTACCGTTGCGCGGAGGTGATGCAGTGGCAAGTGGCGCACTGCCACACACCCATGGTCACGGGGTCGAATTGTAGATCGATATCAAACCAGGGCAACCAAGCCATCCATCTCTTCAGGGCCGGTCATTCGGATTAAGACTTGCCCGGGAGGATAATACCTGGACTTGGATATGGGATGATTACCGAAAGTAATTGTGTAGGACACACATACATTCCATACGCCACTACGATCCTGGGAGCGTCCCATAGGTAGGATCGACAGAATAACTCCCAGAAAGCTTCGTTATTTATAGTTTTGCTGTTCTCTTATTACATCTGGGGTCGAGAGATCAAATCCCTGAGCGTTACACTCTCAAGCCAGCAAGGCTTCCGTAGTACCCACTGGTCAGCGAAACGGTACCCAGACCAGTCTGGGAGGATAAAAGCACTGAATTGTACCCCACAAAACATTGTATAGACTGAATACGCCGTCAAACGATATTGCTACTTTGAGTTGAGACTAAAGGCCAGGCGTTTTCTGGAAAGGATTGATCTAAGCCAAAAACTTGGTCTTTCCTTCTAGTGTGAAGGCAGACGCAGCCAAAATGGGCGCCCACACTCTTCTGCTTTTCTCCAGGGAAATTTGGGAATCGCCTTAGCACTCCGTTAAATTTCCCGTCCTTTACTTCTCAGGGTGATCGTACACTTATAAACTCCTAAACATTTTTGTACCTATCATACTTGTATAACGGAACACATGTAACGGTTGTAGTAATTGTAACACGTTAAATACTCTCCCAATTTCCATTTTTCTCTTTTCTGTCGGTTTGGTTCCGTTTATACGCTAAATCTATGAGTACTTGGAACGAATGACGAAGGATACCTTAACAAGTATACAAACTTCTGAAATACGCCACAGAATTCAGTTTTCAAAAATTTTCCTGATAGGCCTACGTGATTGTAGTAATACACCATCAAAATCTCTCTCTAATAGTGAACGCTGATCTAAAAATAACTCCATAAATATGCACATAAATTATCTTTATTTCCCTACGACACACTAATGAACACATGTTGACGGCTTTCGGTTCTGAATCTTGGCGTCGGAAAAAAACAAAATCAGAAGCGATGTGCGTGTGAATGGCAAATAACAAGAGCGCGATTTTTTTTTCTCTTGGATTTTTGTAATTTATGGTTACTTGTATTGAGTCTTCTACTTCATTCGCTTTCATGTTGTTTTACTCGTCGGTTCGCAAGTATTGTTAGGTTCCGAAGAGTTGTGCAATCTTTTAAAATCAACTTTTCCTCGTTATTCATTTTAGAAAGGGAGACACGTCATCAACTTTGATGTTGACGTGTATTTTCTGATGTTTTTTCTCTATCAAAAACATTTATTTGCCAAGTTGTTGGGGTATGCTTTACTTTTTACTAGTAGTTCTTTTAGAACAAGTAGTAGTATTTGATATTACCACTTTTAAAAGTAGCTATACCTGGACCTACTTTGTGGTTGGATTCACGCCTAGCCAGATCAGCTGATGCACTTTCTTCCGAACTGTATTTGGAGCTCACCCACCGCGTGCTTTTGTTTACAAAAGTTTTTTTCGGCTAAAGCTTTCCTTCAAAAAAAAATCAGAAGTATAATACTTTTTTCAATTTGTTTTCATCACCACAGTCACAAAAATATGTATTTGTAAGTATTTTATAATGTGACCATGTACTTCAGTACTAGTAGCCGCTTAGTTAATCAGTAGTTAGCTAGTCGGATTTAGGCAGCACTTGTGTTTTTTGCGGTAGCTCTTAATATCCTTTTAGCTGACCTTACTGCTTATTGATTTGCAGCTTTTTCCAGCATTGGAACTCTGCCAGATATATTTTTTACATTTTATTACTTCTTAAAGATAATGATGGAACGTTTTCGATTATTTTTTGCAGCCGTTGACAAGTAGCGACGTCAATTTGGAAGGAATTTTTCAAGTTTTTCATACAGTTTTTGCTATTTCATGGGCGCCATTTTACTTTATGCTACTGTTTCAATGTTTCCTAAAATAGTAACGGAACAACTAAACTTGTTACAAAAAAGTGGCTTAAATACTTTCATTTCCAAAAGAGCTTATCATGTAAATCCCATTAGTCCCAGGTGCACTCTCTACATACTGGTTAAGGCGATGAAGATCCCCTAGTAGTTTTATTATTTATTTTAAGTAATTCCCGTTCGACTTTTTTCAGATCACTGTGTAGTGTTAACATTTACTCAGGAAATCTAAGCCAAGCTTAGAAACAAAAAGGAAGAAGAGCTGAGCGCGGTCCGCAAAATCGCGTGATGCCAAAAGTAACGGATAACTGTTCTATTTCAATCTTATTACATTTTCAACATATTAAATGTTTTTAAATTGGATAAGATATGAGATATATAATTGTAATATTCACTGAATTGACAATTCGTATCGAGAATCCTCTGTTCCCTCGTAATTCCAGGTTTTGCATGGTCATTATGGTCCCCATCATAAGGTATGAGTCAAACAAAGTCCAATTACGCTATTTCCCGTGTTCTCCTAGCTCCTATTAAATGGCTTTTCAATCAGGCAATTACTTTCTATTGAGAGTACTGCTGGATTTGTAATCGTGATAGCAATCCATATGATGCCTGTTTGCACAAGCTTATTCCTGCGGCCATAGCCAGTGTTTTTCTTTTGGGGTAGGTTAATGGAAATCTCAATGCTTCCAATTCCAATAATTGAGGATTATCGTCTGTTGAAACTGGAAGTGCTTAGAGTGTAGATGACGTCATTATGTCGTGATTTGGTGACATTTCAAAGGCAATTTGATGCTAAAGAATTAATTTCCTTAAAAAGTAAACTCATGACGCGCTTTTGGAATTAGATTCCAAAAAACTGTAGTTTTCATGCATCAGGTCAATAGTAATGGTTTTTCTTAGTTTGTCCAGTTGAATCAATGTTTGTAATAGTTTCGGTCGAAGTGTTAGTGATCGACATTAGGTACACAACGGCTTTTATTCCTTCGTTGCCTTTATGATTACTAAAAACATTTGATTAAAATGGTAAACTGTTATTCGATAAAGTTGAAGTTGGCTCTTACTACTTTTTGGGAATTATTTAGAGAGTTCAGATACATTTTTATTGATGATTTCAGTTTTAATATCCATTTGATTCAGAGATAGGGTCAGCAACTTTTCCAATTAAAAAAGGCTACATTTGATGGCTTGGCTTAAAATAGCGATTTGGTACTTGGCTTTTCTGGATTTCGACTTCAATTTTCAATCCTGTTGTACTTTTGAAACGTGATACTAAGAATTCAACCTTTTCATTGTAATAGAACGTAACTTGATCCCGTAGTGGTATTTTGCGTGTGGTAAATGCTTAAGAACGAGGTTTCGTTTGATGTTCTCGACTGGTTCGTCCGTCACAAAGCGTGGGATTGAAATTGGTATGTTCCCTGCTCAATTCCGGTTCTACTAGTAAAGTATTTGTCGGTGTATGTTCTGAAATGGGTAAAATCACTATTGTAATACCGGTCGTGGAATAACGTGCTTTAGTTGGAACCTGGGTCACGGATAACACGTCAGATTACGGGTGGCATAATAATGCTAGGATTATTAAGTCCAGGTGAAGGGGCTGTTTTACGATTAGTTTAGAAAATGAACTTTACTTCTCTAAACCTTTCAACTTTCAACTTTGTTGCATGTGCACGCACATGAAAAACCGGTGAACTTATCACAAAACCTACATTTTTTGTGGAATTTAGGCACGTCAGTAAGTTCTTTTGTATTATATGTTCATGTATTTTGAGTTTTGTCGTTGTGTTTGTCAGTTTTTAACCCATTGCGTACCGCAGTGTTTTGCGCTAGCTGCCCAATGTGCCCGGCGTTTCCTTCAAAATCGACGCGGGCGACGTGGTTCACGGCGTGCAGCACTCAGCCACACAGAGCGGATGTCTGAGCGAATCGCAAAGTATGGACTGTTCAAACCTTATCAAAACTCTAGAGTGGTTTTGGACGAAAATGCGGGCGCGCAGAGGCGGAGGGGCGTGCTTCACCATGTGCAGCACGCGGAACGCAATGGGTTAACGGAGCCCATCTTCACGGAGGTATGACAACTACTTTTCTTTTCAGAATCACATTTTCATGTTTTTTTTTCAGGGAACGTTCCTTTTTGTTTAGTTTCTTTTGTTTTCATTTTCTGTAGATGTTTATCTCTACCACTTTTTATTCAACTGTTCATGTGACTATTGCAAGGAAATCAATAGATAAAAAACAAAACTGCTGTGCAACCGGTCGCCTTTTTGTCACCCTATCGGTGGTATGACTCTTACTGCTTTACTATTGAGAGTTATTTTTTTTGAAAGACTTCATGAAAATGATTTCTTGGAGGGAGGGAATTTATCTGTGTTGAATTAGTAGTTTTGAAGTTGTAAAAAAAACAAATCTGAACTGCCGATGGAGCAACATTTAGCACAATTAATCTCGATTCTTTGAACTATATTAACAATAATGATATGTTCTAATTTTACTTGATATTGCATAATAGTAGGTGATACGGCTGTCTCAAGGAGTATGTTTTACTTGCAAATGATCGAAGTAAACGGATATTCTTCGTTCCCTGTACGATGTGCAAAACTCGTTTCAAACTGTGCAGAAATACTCTGGTGTATGATAAAACGGGAAATGACCGACAATAGTTGTATGATGATCAATTACGTTTTATTGCGAGCGATTTGTGGGTGTGACGTAGTCTCTTCAACTATTGTTCATCTAACATGTTTCAATCGTTTTGGCACTTTACTACTTAGTTGTTACGCTGTGTTTGATTTTTGTTTCTGCTGAGTTTCACATGAAATTCACGAGCCTTTGCGAAAGTCACTTTTCATCCAGTATTCGTTATTCTTTACAATGTCTGCTTTAATGTACGCTCTAGCCCCACAAGTCTTTTTTGCCTTTCGCGGTTCATTTGAAAGGTAATATTCGTTTAGCCCATGGACACCGACGATATCGATAACATGTTGATTCGTCAACTGTCATGTTTGGGAACAAGCGATAAGGAGGTGAGACTGCCCAGATTTTTGTTTGGCTTTGATGCCTGTTTGGTAGAGTTCTAAAAGGCATGTTTTATTGTTTTGTTTTTAAAATTTCGGTACTATTCTACTATTACACCCCCAAAAACTCGAAATTTTAATTTTCGATGAAACTTTGCCTGTAGAGGTAATCCGATGCCCTGATAACGAATATGACCTTCATTTTTGGCGTTGGCGCCAATTGGCGCCAATTCGGCGCCAAGGGTGTTTCCACCAAATTTGCTGAAAACTTGCGTTTAGGGGTTATTTGAGGTCCTGATAACGAATACAACATTCGTTTTTGGCGCTGGCGCCATTTGGCTCCAATTGGCGCCAATTGAGCGCCAATTGGAGCCAAATGGCGCCAACGCCAAAAATGAAGGTCATATTCGTTATCAGGGCATCGGATTATTCCTATGGGCAAAGTTTCATCGAAAATTAAAATTTTGGGTTTTTGGGGTGTAACAGTAGAATAGTTATGGGAGTGTAATAGTAGAATAGTACCAAGATTTCTGATTTTTTTTTTCTATTTAGGTACTAGTAAAACAGTTTCAAAGCATCCTGGGTGACGTTAGTTTGTCTCCGGAATTATGTGCATTCTTCCTAGATATGTCCAACTGGTAAGTATTTTTTGCTGTTCTGAGATTCCATTTTTTACCTTGTTTCTGAGCCCTGTATGATTAACTTCTTTACTTTTTGTCATACCATATGACTTGCCACATTTATATCCAATTCGTAACTACTGATCCTGTAAGTCAGGAGTGGGATTATAGTCGAGCTCGCAATCGTACTTTCCTCCCAGAATGTACTAGTTCCTGGTTTTTAGCTCTCTACTATTGATAGTTGTGATATTCGTTGTTCTTGGTCTAAGATTTCTGGGCTATGCCTCCTTCAAGTGAAATTACATTATTTCATACAAAGATGGCGGTATTCGTACACCCTTTACTTCTTTTTCAAACTCGGTGATTATTTGATAGGTTTGGTGATTTCCTGATCCGTCGATGTTTTCCAAAAGGTGGTCAGTTGGTAGTAGTCATGGTTGTAATATTCTGCTCTCTGTTTTGAAAGGTCGAATTTGCTTTTTTTTTCTTCAATGCTACCTTTAGGAATCTCCAAGATGCTGTAGGTGCGTACTATGATCACGGGCATACGAACAATGTCGGTGAAATCGGCTATGACTTACCATTGTTGAATATGCAACTAGTGAGAGATGTAACTGTTGGTGAGGTGCGTGTGTTTCTGCGTTTGTAAGCTTCCACGTTCTGATATTTACTGATTACTTATGCTTGTAACTATGCACCTTCTTCATTCAAGCGAAGTGCTGGTTAGAGCCACAGCAATTCATGGACCAGTATTTTATAATTTAGAATTCTATGAACAACCCCATTCCTTCCTTC
The DNA here is from genome assembly GCA_000469685.2 of Haemonchus contortus. Lineage (NCBI taxonomy): Eukaryota > Metazoa > Nematoda > Chromadorea > Rhabditida > Trichostrongylidae > Haemonchus > Haemonchus contortus. Next base: position 39,225,907 of record LS997567.1, on the reverse strand, counting down.
AAGGGTGTCGTACACTTTTGCATGGAACTATTATAGATTTTCATTTCATCCCCTGCCTCAATTCCATGTTTTAGGGTGAATCAGTCCCCCCTAAGACACGTTTCGTGAAGTCGTGGCGTGTTAAGAACAATGGTGGCGTTCATTGGCCACAGGGTACAGCTTTGTGTTTTGTAGAAGGTGGGCCTTTTCCATTGTCATACATTGATTTGTGGAATTCTTAACAAACCGACATTTCCAGGTACACCACTGGCCTCTGAAATGCGAGTGCCAGTAGCCAGCCTTGGTCCTGGTGGAGAAGCTGAACTGACTGTGGAAATGATCAGTCCTTCAGTGCCCGGGATTTACCAGAGTCGTTGGCAGCTTAACACACCGCAAAGCGTTCCGTTTGGAGGTAATTTCTTATCCTCTTTCGTTCATTCTAATTTTTCTCACTTTTGTTGCTTTTCAAAATAGAATGAAAATCATTGCATCTCACATAATTACTTTTGTCTCACATTGGAGAATGTCAAGTGTACAACCTGTAAGATCGTGTAGAGACAAAATAACGCAACATTCATGATATTAGGCAATTTTCTCTTTGGCACTTCCTTGAATATCTTTAACTTCTTCGTTCTTTGTGGAAATTTTATGACGTCTTTTTATACATTCATCGTCTCTTACTTTTTTTGAAGTTACATTCCATCAACTTTTGCCATGAACCGCGTCATCCTCCTGTCAGCTTATGAGACTTTGCACCTTTCTTGCCTTCACTTTCCATGCTCACTTCGCAAGGCTTTTCTTTCGCTGCACCGTGCTTTTCTTTCGTTAACAATCTGTTGAGTTTCTTTCTATGTGTTTAAGACCTCCACCGTCACTAGTTTAAACTCTCGATCGTATTTAGTGGCTTTCCTCCTATTCAGAATAGTGTTGCTAGGGAATTCTCTTTTTTATTTTCTGATCACGTTATCGCTTTCTTCTTGGCATCAATCTCTTCTTGCAAGAGCTCTTATTCTTATGAAGAACACAGCTCTATTTGGCTTTTCCCATTCCATCCTGTCACCATTACGTTGCAGCTTTACTACTGGACCCTTAGACTTTCAATTTTTGATTGTCATTGATGTAGAAGTCTCAGAGAAGCCTAAAGAAATATGAAATATTTATCCCTGTCGGGCTATACTCTCTCCTTCACTATTTTTCCAAGAACTGTAAGCTTAGAGTTTGGTCAGTATCAACAAAAATATCCATTTTGTACGGAACAGACTGCTTGGTGTTATATTCTTGTAACCCTTTCCTGTTTTGTTGCTATTTTCTTTGTTTTCACCTTTTTCTCTATGCATCGGCTTTACCCGTTTGTTAGACCGCAGGGCATTAATGTTCGATTTGAGTTTTTTGAAAACTTTTGGGACTCTAGATCTCGTTGTCTTCATAAGAATCGCTATTTACAACAGTTGTGAAATGATTTGTAAATTTTTCTGATGTTAAGAGGCTATTTGGTGCATAATTGCTGTGGATAGCAATGGTATCTTGGATATAACACAACAATTGGCAAATGCTCCATTGGGCAGAGTTAGCTCACCGACGGGTCATAATCCATTCATGAGGTCGTCACCTGATGAAATGGTGAGTGTTGCAAAATTACTATCAACAACCATTTTCGAGTGTCTTTCGGTAAGAGTTATAGGAGCTAAATCTGTAGTTACTGTAGTTACCTAAGAAATCCTTCTGTGCCTACTTACTTATACTTTGCCTCATCATTGAGAGTTGAGTTCAATGGGTACAAAAGTTTTCGGAGAAAGGTTGGAGAGCGGTGAAAGGCTCGATTATTGTAAAAACCAAATGACATGAAAATGAGTCTTTGACGGAATCGGTAACATTTTCGTAAACTTCGACTAAAGTTAGGAAACAGAATCTTTCTTGTAAAGCACGAGCTGCTTTTGGTTTGACCCTGATCTAGTACGTATTTTCTAGAACTTCGGGTTTTTTGGGAGTTTATTTGACTTTTTTTTATAGAATCAAAAAATATACATCTGGTATTGTATTTGTTGCTTTCTGAATTTTTTAGGTGCATGATGAGTTCCCCACATTTTTGATGTAATAAACTATTTTTTCGAACATTAAGAGAACAATTTTCATGTCATTTACAGTGTTCCATGTTTTTGTCGTTTCGTTCTGATAATTTTAGTATGCCCTTTTCAGATGGCAGATGATTTCATGGGAATGGATGTTACTGACAGAGTGAGTAACCGAGGGTTGTTCAGTTTTTCTACGTTATTTTTCATTAGCTTCACATTTAGCGTATGTTATACTGCCAGTTCTATAATAGTAGTATTTTAGTATCAAATTATTTCAGTAATGATTCTGAGAGTAGTTTGTTGTTTTCAGTTCTCTATGCATCTCTCGAATTTTGACTGCTCAAGTCCGGTCACCATTCCTCATGGCGATGGTACTGATGGTCCTCCTTGCACACCGTGTACACCTCCTCATGATGAACGTGAATAATTCGACACGGTTCATCTCAGTGGCTCGGTAGGCTTTCGATCGTACCAATTGTTGGATTGTAAGTTGTAACTGATTCGATTAATCTTTTCATCAAGTTTTTTTTTCTTTCGCAGGCTTTTTGGGTAGGAACACTTTTTTCTGAAAAGTTTGGTTAAAACATTTCGTGCAAAGTTAGATGTGCACTCGCCAGAGCTTTTGTTGGGGTTCATAGTTCGCGAGCTTTTAGCCAATGCCAGGCATATATTTAACGGAGTTTGGGTGCTGACTCGTTGCCAAGGTTCTTAAGCTGGTGCTTTTTATTGACATCCATCATCGCTACGAAAACTATGGCCTTGCAATTGAGCGGAGCGGCAGATAGCTTCTCAAATTGCGGAACGCTTGACGTGAGCTGCAAGTTTGCCGAGCATATACTCACCTGGCTACCGCAGCAAAGTGCGATTGCTTAATACAACCAATGAAATGCATAAGCTCGAAGCGAAAGCTCAGAATTAGCTTGAAGTAAACGACTATGCAAACCAACCGTTAATTCTCTTGGTTTTCTATAAATCACCCCTTGAAGTTTCTTTGATTTCAGATTGCCACATGGCCTGCCAAGCAGTCGCTCCCTTTAAGCTTCGGCATTTCCGTTTACTATATACCTGTGTATACCTTATTAGGCGTCATTCATTTATTCCGTGTTCGTCCCATTTGTTAATATCTTTGATGCCCTACATATTTGCCAGATAATTTACGACCAACGTAAACTTCCCGAAATACCTCTAGATTCGATTAGGTTCCTGAAGGCCTCTAAAATTCCTTTTTATTCCTGTAAATGAAAAGCTAAAAAACCTGATCAACTATTAACAACGACTGTGTCAAGTTCCTCTGTTAATTGTTTCTATTTTCTGTGAATTATGAGATACTTTCGTTATCCGTAGCTTTCGGTTTTGGATTCGATTTTGTAAAACAGCGTTGAGTTTGTCTGTTTATTGTTTTTCGAAATTCCTGGCGTACGGTTCTAGTTTTAAATTACTTAAAACAACACCATGTTATTTCTACATTGTTTGATAAGTCCTTGGCTTTTGAATATTTTTCTGAGGGAAATTTGCTAAACGATTAGCTTGTTTGGTTTCGTAGCGTCAGGATTACCTGTTAACTTCCTGTTTATCGTTGTGTATTTTGAAGTCGCTACTAGTATTTTCAAGCTGTTTTGACGTATATCAAGACAGTAGATGAATAGGGGCTTATTAAAGAAAAGTAACTGCTTGGAGAACCCTGATCGCTCAAAGTCAATGTTGATCGTCTTGATATATGGTCAAAACGCCGAGAAGTACTGGTTAGCGACTGGTACATGGGTATAAACAAAATTTTGACGTCACAGGCCCATTCAAGTTGGTGGTTTTCTAGCCTCCCGAAAAATATTCGACAAACCGCCATGGGGCTTCTTCGACATGTATCCCAATCCTTTTTTAATATCGTCCAACGATGTTTGCTGTTTATTAGTTATTATCTCAAATTATGTCTCCTCTCTATTACTAACCGCCAGTGTTAATTATGTGATAAGGTCAACACACAAAAGTATGCGTACCTAATTAACGTCAAAGTGTTGTTAAAGGCGTTTAGTAACGGGTACATGTAGCTAGGGTGACTTTTTTTGTTTTTGTATGATGTCAAATAAGAATGATATTCGATCGATTGTTATTTTTGATACTACTGTGGAACTGTGGAGCTGTAGCTTTCTTAGCGGCGATCATTCAATGCGAAGTATAGCCGCTTAAGACGGCAAGAAATTGGTGCCTCGAGGGGATAGTTTCAGGAAAAAATTACTGTATGGTGTGCGTCGGGATAAATAGCCAAAGTCGGGTTTTGGAATTTGGGAGAAGGTCAACCGAGGGCACTGAATTTGTTTGATAAGAGATTCCTTTAGTGTTTCATGGTCCGGCTTTTCAGTTGCTAGCTTTCAAAGGGCTCGCAATATGGGAACAGAGAATAGTGAAGAGCTTCATATTCCTAGGCTAAGGTCCAAGCCCGAGCCTAAGCCTAGAAGTATGGAATCCATCAGTGTTTCATCTTTAACTTTAACTTCAACATCTTCCATTTGCCTGAGGTATATGTTCATATGCATAACTGCGGAAACCAATGAAATGCATCCACTTATACTTTTACAATAAGCTAAAGTTTTGGCTCCGACAACTATTTTCTAAAGTGCGCGCGCAGACTGCCCATGAGTGGTTGCTGCGACTGTCCCACCAATCGCTGCCCTGCTTTGAAAGCGCTGCTCATTTTATGCTCCAGGATCATATTCTTTGTTTGATACCCCTTTATAAGCCTCGAATACACTTTCTTTCGGGATTATTTATCAACAGTGTTGTCATACACTTATAACTCGCCTGGGTAGAGGTGGTGTTGTGGCAAGTGGCGCACATCACACACGCATGGTCACGGGTTCGAATTCTGGGTCGATACCTGCCTAGGCCAACAAAGCCTATCATCCCTCCGGATCGATTAATTGGTACCAGACTCGTATGGGAGTATAAAAGCATTGACTTAAACTGGCCACCGCAAGTCATTGTATAGGTCACATACGCATTCAACACGCCACTGCGATTCTGAATGGAAGTCGAATGCATGGGCGCATCCCTCAGACGGGATCGATTAACGCCCCAAGTCTTTATCCTTTACTTTACATATATCTCGCCTATATGAGTGCCAATTTTTGCAAAGAGAGCCCTGTGATCGAATACGCCACTCAGTAATTGCATGGTACTGAACAGAGACCGTAGTTCTCGATACTTTGGCATCTATTTTAAGGCGTCTGCAAGCTTATCGAACCTTTTTTGAAGCCAATTTGCCATTCGTGCATATGCAATGTGCTAATGAATCTTCAGAGCTGCTAACCGCTGAAATAAGAAATTTTCTATAGAAATTATCGATTATAGAAATTATCGATCCGTGTGTGGAGAAACTCATCTAGAACAGTTCGTTTTAGCGATTTTTGGCATAGAAACTTGATCTGAATAGGTAGCTCCCTGGTGTTTTGCAATTTAGACGTTGAACTTTTTACGAAGCTGGTATATAAGCTTTATAGGCTGAAATTTCGATGGAGGTGGTTTCCCGGAAACGTTTCATCGGACAGTCACAGATCGTTACGATCCTCCCAGGCTCTGAAGAAGGCGATTCTGCCGAAGCGTCAGCCTAATAAAACCCGACGATTTGTACAACAAATCTTATTGCTGTATCGGCAAAATAGAGCCTGAAGAATGGTAGGACATTTGTTGAACCCCTGTCTGCGATCGATAATTAGAAGGACTGCTTTTGTGCCATTCTGCTTGTAAGGTAATAAGAACTCGGCACTAATGTCTGAATAATTGGATTGGGCCTTTTTATTGGTCCTCTAACGGGAAATGAAATGCCCCCTGGGTCCATTAAAAAAGCATATTACAAATATTCGAAATACCCGGAGTTTACACTTTTCTTCTGGACCCGGTCATTGAGCTGAGGCTGATCACTTATTATCAAGAATAGCATCGCCAAAATTTGTATTGTTTAAGGGTCCCCCAAATTCTCCTCTGTGACGAAGGAATCCGATGGCTGACGGGCGGTATCTACTTGGTTGAGTAAACACTTTTGATCAGCTTTTCATTCTTCACTTTAAAAAGTCTTATTTTCATTGGAAGAGGATCTCAATTAGTAAAGTAGTCTCCATCGTTGTCCTAAGCAGGCGTCTAGCGATCCGGCAGTTTCCTGACTCTTGAACCCAGAACGGTGGTGGTCGCGATTCGAAAAAGCTGGAGATCTCATTTTTGAGTTCCGGGCAATCATCAAAATTTCTATCGCGAAGGTGATGTTTCAGAGCAAGATACAAATGGTAATCAGACGGAGCGGGACTGGCGAATAAGTAGAATGGGGCAGCACTGCCCATCCAAGTTCGGTAATTTACTGACAAAACAATTTCGCAACATGCGGTTGAGCGCTGTGGTGAAAAAGGCAACCATTTTCATGCTGCGGACGCTCCCTTCGAACAATGTCGACCAAACTCTGTAGCTGAGAAGCGTAAATCTCTGCGGTTACGGTGGAACCTTCAGTAAGTTATTCAATGTAGAGCATTCTCTGAGAATGTCCACGACAAAGCACAACATTCCTCGGAGTATTCCTTCTTCTCTGCTTGTCTTGAAGGTGTTTCGTCTCTAGGCACCCGTGGGGTGAGATGCGATGACCCTTCTGGATGCACGACAGATATTTGCAACAGCCTTCAGTGGATAATGCTCTTACAGTAATGCGTGATAGACGATAGCTCTCAGACAGCTTCGGACGACAGTTGAAGGTTGAAGTCATTTTTGAGAAGCATTTACAAGGGGATGTTTATATATACCCCCAGAAGTACAGGTTAGTACATGTTAGGGATCGGTCTGCCGTGACCCATTACGAAGTCTCTCCTAGCGGTCCAACGGAAAAACAGAAAGGGATGAACAGTCGATCAAAACTTTTCAGTCAACCTAATACAACCATTACCCTCTTGACGACTCACTTATTGATGGTTCTATTGAAGTGACTCCTTTCTCCCAGGCGATGTGGACCTACCTTTTCATCGTATCAGTAGAAAACTTTACGTTGATTGTCTATTCGGTTGCCTCCTTGACTCACAGAATTCATACCTTAGTAGCTATAAATATATTCGAATTTTTAATAGAACAGGGTAATAGAATTTTTTACCCTTAAAAGTGGACAAAGGGGGCAGGGAAGGAAGGCCCTGGTCCCTTTGCCTATTTTGAAGTCTAGAAAATGGAAGTCTAGAAAATGTGGAGGATCCGATAACACCCCGAGCAAGCCTTCTGTTTTTCATCGAAGTTCGGCACGTGACAGGGGCTTTGTCTGGGAGCTTAGAAACATCGAAATAAACAGCATCAGACTCCCACGAGTCGATGCATGAGCCATATTCAATGGTTTTTGATTTCGAGGGCCAACTTCGACTGAAAAGGCCTATGCTATCGTACTGGATTGCCGGATCGCTCTATCCAAAGAAATCATGACCAATCACATTTTTCATGTGATATAATCATAATTATTTCATAATTATATTTATTTATATTTTACGACTGTTCTGACAATGGCTTTGAGCCATATCGTTCCTTTGCTGCTGTTATACAGCTCCCATTTTTGAGTCAGAAGCTTGGGTGGGGCCATGTGGGCTCGTTCGATGCTCAGCAGTACTTCATAATTAACCTCGGAAGAATACTATTTTTACTTCCAGCAATGGGTGGACGTGGCGTTGTAGTAAGTGGTGCATCATCACACACGCATTGTCACGGGTTCGATTCTGGGATGGATATTCGCCCAGGTTAACCAGGACTTCTATCCCTTCGAGATGGATAATTGGTATCAGACACGTCTGGGAGGATAAAAAGACTGGCATGTGCATGGCCACCCACCGCAAATATTGTACGGCCCCATACGTAATCATTACGCTTTACGATTCTGATTATAAGTCAAATGCAAGGCACATCTCTCAGACGGGACTGATTGAGGCCCAAAGAGTTTATCCTTTTTTAAACTTTTAGCAATATAAAAGTGAAGGTTTCGTTCTTTCACTAATATTATTAGTTAATGTGTAAGTACACTCTTGGAAAGGCTATAATTATCTCTGTGATGTTTTGTGTGATGAATTTCCCCATTGACATCTACAAAAGTTTTTCCTCAATCTACCTAATAAATAGGGGCAGCTAACTAATCAAACTAGCAATTCTGGGAAATTTTCAAATGAAAGTAGCCAGTTTTTGTAATTAATTCCAAGGGTGCATATGTGCTTTTGACAAAATTAGAACTACATTGTTTTGACACAATGTCAAGACTGTGAAGAAAATTAATTTCTCATATGACCAATACATAATTAGTCATGTGGAACGATATGCTCAAGATGACATATGCATAGAATATATATCGCAGCTTTTATTTCGATGAATTGACTATATTGAAACTGTAATTTACTTGTCTAGGTAAGCAGTATGCGCAGCCAGAACTGTAATTTGTAGATCTGTGCTTGAAGGCAAAATTAACGATCAAAATGGTTTCTGTGATTTCCCCTTGTAAAGAACCTGTGGCTCCTAAGGGTAGGACACTGTCATTTTGAAATCTGACCTCTCAAGGCTCCAAAATCAGCTTGGCCGACGGACACTCCCAAAAGTGGCCGTGTTATCATGACCTCGTGAAGACTGAACCAATCACAATGAGGCAATAAGACACCAACGTATAGTACGCTAAAGTGGAAGGGACCCATACGTTTATAGCAACATTATCTCGTGCATTCTCTTTCCATTCAACTTTTCTAGAGCTTCAAATCTCTGAGCAAAATTTTTGCGCTATTTTCCACCAAAACGTGAAAATTTTTCCTTAAGATAGATACCTTGGAATTATCGTAAACTGTGGCTTTGCTGAGGCTTAACAAGTCTAAGTCATGAATCCATAAAATAGGACCTTCTAAGGGTCTCCAGGAGTAGCTGGTCGTTCTCCGTCACGAAATCGTGCGATATGTGATAAGCGTCTGTGATTGGTGGGCAATGTATACCACCAATCAGAGACCGCCTTCGCACATACCGCATTTCTGTAACCCTAAGCCCTGAATTCGCTTTGCGTTAAACTCAGCTGATTCTTTCATCTGACTATTCATGCGGAATGTAATACAGTTGTTCCCGTTCAATTTTCGTCTTTCTCGCTTTCTGTAGAAATTAATCTCCAAGCTCAAAATAAGAAAGCCAATTCAATTACATTCGCCACAAGTCCAACTCATGCTCTGATGCTCAGCGTGGCACATGCATCTGAAGAGGATATACTTTTGTTTTTATTCTCTGTCTTTATCTCGTGATCCCTTTTGATCTAATAATTTCAAACCGCTTTTATCGACCTTTACAACTTTTTCTTTTCACAGTATTGTTTCATAACCCTGTTTATAAATGCACCAACACGGTTCAGTTAGCATATCCGAGATCCTGCAGTGAAGGGTACTTCATGGTGAGTGCGTATTGTAGGCTGACAACTGTATCCACTTACTTGAGTTAACTTGTCTCGGTACTTCGCAGACTTCATAATAATTTACTCGCAAGAACAATGCCATTCCAATAAAAAGCACTGACAACTCTGTAGAAAAGTATGTTACTTCTATCAAGAACAAGCTTGTTCTATAAAATTGGTTCGTCTAAGATAAATGGGCTACCGTTGAACCCAATGAACAGCGTTATAATTTGGACAAAATTTAATTTCGGCCTTTATATTGATAAATGACTTGGGCTGGCTCTGAAACCATGTTCTTTGATGGATGATCCAGCCTTAGAGGCACCACTAAAGCAGTTTATTCTTATGTATTGGAGAATCGCATGCTGTAAATAATATGAAAACTACTTTGTGAGCTTGAAGCCTGAAACTAAACCTATGTTTGAATTTAAATTAGAGCTGAGTCAAAACACCGGAAGTCAAGTTGAAAATATTTGCTTTGCTCGAAATCAAGGGGCTCCAAAATCGATGTTATAGCCCATCATCATCGAAGAGTATGCTTCTAAATTTGAGAGCGTGAAAGGAAATATCACCTGCTGCCCCTGCAGGTGGTATTTGCAGCCAGCTACCTAAGTTTAGAAGTTTACTCGTTGGCCCACTAAAGGCTATGAAAAGTTTCAATAGGGTCAGCCACCCCGAGAGCTAAGGGAGGTCAAATTTGTGCGCAAAACGAAGATGAGTCCGTAGTGGATGAACCGTTACTACGCTTTTCTTCTGTAGAACAGTGTCCGGATTAGGTCCTGAGCAGTTCAAGTCAGTATTCATGTTTTCCAGATCGAGTTATTGGGATAGGCTCGACAGGGATGATGTCAAGTACACTTTACTAGTACATCTATATCCTGTAATGTTTGGCAGTATATACGAAAGCAGATCCAAATCGATTAAGACTCGATTACTGCTTTTCTACTCGCTCTTGTAATTGATGTAGTATAACTTGTAGCTTGAGGTTTTGAGATTTTCTTCTCACTTGTGTCACTTGGCCGCCAGTAAATCTGTAAGCACATTAAGGGTGCTTCCATATTGCCCACTTTTATTTTTCGGTGTTTCAGAGAATCTACTTCCCAAAAAATCAACCCCAACATAACGCTCGGGAGCACTCCCAAGAAAGCAAAGAGCAAGGAAGTTTTAGTTACGCTAGTGGATTTGAACAATGGCGTTCCCTCTTACATCACACGCCGGACCCAGTCACCGTCGGGGCGATTTGTAGCCAAATCGCATGATGTATGTGATTCATTTGGTCTTTGAGACCTATATTCATACGGAAGCATCGTCTATGATGCATGATCGACGGAGACGTGGGATAACATACTCTTTAGAATAATTGTAAGTACGGGAGAAAGTCAAGAGGCTGGCTCTTTCATTTCTCATTGGGCAAGGCTTCAGAAGCTTCCCAATCAGCTCTCACTAGCCCATCCCTTTCAGATGAGAAGGGCATCCGTGACGGACTGTGCCTGGATCTCTTACCGTGAAACCCTTTATCCGGATTTCATCAATTTTCCGCAATCTCGCACTTATGAACTTGGAAAAAGGAACTTTCTGTCCCTCTGCTAGGAGCTTATATAGGCAAGTTCATGAGGCGTGAGAGCAGATTCGGAAAAGGTACCATGTGGAATGTGGGTATTACTTGAACACAATTTCTTGTCAAAGTCGTTAGATTACGCGCCATAATGAAAAAAAGGTTCAAGGTTTGTCAGAAATGTCGAATTTGTCGCCAAACTGGGAAAAAACCGTTGTAATATCAGAATGAGCTCATCTAGAAGCGTACTGCACTATTTGCTGGCTCCTTGACATCCGTGGTCGACACCTAAGGTTATTCCCATTAATCATAAGGCCCTTCATTTCTTTCTTCCCGATGGTCGGTGAGCCTCCAGCGATTGTGGGCGGGCAATGACTCCTTGCGCGTTTTCTCATTGGCGGACTCCTCCCCCTTTAGCTGACCATCGTCTCAGAGGAGGAGAAGCCCCTCATCGAAGTCAATCGCAGTGGCGGTGTTAGTTAACGGATTTATTTTAATTGGCCTATTGTTTTTTAGAAATCTAAATGATGCAGAAATTGTTCGCTTCTATAAATACCTGCAATTAATCTGGAACATCGTTCTACTTATTAATTTTGAATATTAGTTGATAAATTATATCGATAATTGGGGAAACCATAAATTCATCTAATGCAAGCCCCTAGAGATAGACTACTTTTAGAATTATAATCAACTTTCATTGACTAAACTGACTTACTTAAATTGCCTCATTTACAGTTACACCTCGTGGTTCGAATTTTGATAATTATGCTTCCATTATGATAATTTTCTAGGGTAATTAAAGCTTTTTAATGATTTAACGGTAATTTTTGGGTGCAGAGTAATCCAGGGATCTCCAGAAATTCTTTTTTTGTACGATATAAAGGTTAGGGGGGGGGGAGGAATGAAAGGCTTAGGTATAGGAATCTGAAATACTATAGCTTCAGGAGGCGATCAGCTGTCAACTAATTTCCTAATCAAGTAACTTCCTGTATTAAATGAGCTCTCGCTCCGATCATAACTGACTTTGATAATACATCAGCCAGCTCATTCCTAAAGGAAATACTTCAGTGAAAAACGCAACTGATAATCAAATCTGTAATATTTCTCTATATTTTTATTTATCCAGTTTTCACATCTAATATTTTAGCTGTCGGCCTACCAGAATGTCATAATTCTCGTTTTCTCGAATTTCCTTCTGAAACGGATCATTTCTTTTCTGGTCTCTTCTCTCAAAAGAGTAGCTTTGGGAGCATACCAGCTGGGCGCGATTGTCCAAGCCGCACATATGCTTGAACGAATCAAACGACCCTCCTGGAATAACTGGTAAACAAGCAAGCATAGGTCAACAAAAAACGTAACATTAGCATTTATCATCCTCGTTAGATGAGCCTGTTTAACTGCCATTTTTCATTCTGCATCTGTCCCATCTGTCCCCATACTTTTGATGGTTACTGCCTGTCCCAACCTTTCCATGCAACTTCTATCTTTATTCTTTGAATATTTTCTATTCCGGGAGCAGGAGAATCTCATTGCTCAAGCGGTCCCTTTGAGGTGGCACATTTTGTTCACCCTGGCAAGGCTTTAGTCCAAGGTTTTGCTGCCTTCTCTATCGTTGGGATTTGCACAATTCAGCGGTTATTCTTCTGTTTTCCTACTCTCGCGACCCTGTAATGAAGAATTTGGCCGTCTTGGTTACAAGTTGATTGCCATCGTTATATTGTTTGTTACAAATTTGGAAGTTGTGGGATGCTCAGTTCGGGGATCCGAACACACCCAGAGAAGGAATAACTCCTTTTGAACTCAACAATATTGACCTGTCACCTGTCAATGTGAGAGGTAAGGGGCAGGAGCATAGACATGAGTAAAAGGGCTTGCTTGGATTTTTTACCTTTTGAGTATTTCTGGGTTGGTGTCTTTGTAAAGCCTCAGCCAAGTCTTATAACTTATAATTTTTCATTTGACCTTTCTGCCAATCGTCTCCATTAGAGCCTAGAAGCCTTGGAAAACAAAATATCAGAAAATAAAAATGGAAAATATTTGGGATTTCACTTGTCAGATGTCATTTCAGACTTCAGCTCAGCTCAAGTAATGCCTATACATATCCAAAAAGGTCTCGTAAACAACATCTGGAAAAACACCTTGAATATAAAGGTGAGACCTGTGGATCACGTTTCAAACTGCCTATTAAAACATTTTCGCGGTGGGTGGGTTCCGCATGAGTTGGCCCTGGGCTTGAAGCCAGTTGCACTTGTTGCTCACACAAGTCGAGAAGCGGGGCGAGTTCATCTGTTATGCCTGGGCTTTCGTCTTTCCGAATCATTTTATTTTTTTTGTTGTTGCCTCAGCTAAATTTCCATCGTTGTTAGAGTACATCATTGTTGTAAGTACTGTCTAACTTCTCACGAATTCACAGTAAACCATTTTACTCGAATCCATCAGCAATACAGAGAAGCACGCTCTTTAACAATTTACACTCCGGCTGCTTCCTTAGCAGATCTCTTTTTGCGTTCATTCACCGTTAAGTGTATGAGATCTGTAGAATCCAGTTGTCCTTTTCGTCGACATCATGCTCGGAAAGACCTTACTGTGTGGGCGAAAATGTAATGGTCCAGCAATGTTGATATGGCAAGCTTTAATGGATTCGTGTTGAGTCATCGATAGGATTTCACGGAAATCAAGGGCAATGAGATGATGATGACCATAGTTTGGTATTCGGGGATCACAAACTATTTGGGAGTTATTTATTAGTACTAGTACTTGGACGAGACCAGAGAGTTCTGCATGAATCGTTTCGATTTCCAGTTTCGAAGTATTGGTAGAGGTCCAGAGAGTTCTGGCCTTCAGAGGCATGTCGCTAGGAATGAATTGGTGATGGCAACGGCTTGCAGTTGACTCGGAACGCAGTGGATGGAAGAGCTGGTCATTGTCGTCTTTATTCTGTAGTTTGGTTCTCCATGAAACCTCTGCAGTCAACTCACTTACCAGGGAGGGAAAGAGGAATAGGGCGAACCAGACTAACTCGTCCTACAGTGTTTTTTGTTGGGATGTGGCTACGGCGTTACCTTGATTTCACATATACGGTAGCATACTCATGTGATATATCGTTAAATAGTAAACCGATGCCTAAAAATGCTAGAACAAATGTTATTGCATGGCTCACATACGTCGCCGTTGAGATTTGCATGGGTAATAAGTTCAGATGAAGGGCTTTGTCTACAAATTAGTGGCTCTCATACTAACTAGTTCGGGAATCAACTTGTAAAGACTAATGCATTCTATTTCCGTCATTTCAGAAGCCATATTTTCAGGCTGTGGTTCACAATCGGAAAGACAAGAAGGATTAGAAAGCAGTGCCTGCTGGGAAGGGGTTTTCTGTGAATGATCACCTTGACTACAAATAGAGATTGCTCCATAAGAACTTCAAGAGGCGTGGTCGTAATCGATGATTTGGGAGGGGGAGGGAGGAGAGGGTGAGTGGCGTGCACACAGGGTGAAAGGGCAAATATTTTAGATATTCAATGAATTTAGGGAGTTTCTTCCATTTGAGCTGTCATAAGCCCCTCTTATGCTCCTCCTTCCTCTGTCGATGACTATTGGAAGTCGCCATGTACGGCTTTCCCTAAACCTCGGCTTCGTTCGGGGGGAGCTTCGCAAGAGCCTCGTTTTCTGTGATACTTGGTCCTTTTTTGTGCGAATTAAGTATTTTTTGCACCTTCCTCTTCTCGCCATTGCCCATGTTCAGCTGAGTCGATAGAATCCGATACTTCGTTAAGTGTTTTCGTTTTAACAAGATTGTCTACTACAAACTCTAACCATAGCTCAGCTGTTCTCATTCGGTATCGCTCCTCCTCTCTCTGACAGCTTCATTTAGTATCCTTGTAAGCAATTTCGCCAAATATTTGCTCTAGATTAGTATTCATGAAGGTTCTTCGGGCAGAAAAAGAGATGCATTGCCCTGTTAGGCTCCATATCCCTTCTCGGACATCAGTTTTTCCCTCGTCTGGGTGTGAATTTGTACATAAATTCCATGGGCTCTTTACGAAAACGCCATTCTTTTTTGGCTATTTTTGGAGTCTCAGGCTTCAACGGAGCATCAGAAGCAGATAGATCAGCTAAGTGGAACTACCCGTCTTCAATGCTCCCAAGAGATAATCCAGCTTTACCTTTTAATGTCAGACCGTTGTACAAGTTTGTTGTGACAAATCTTACCTGCTATAGCAAGTTCCAGCCTTCAACCAGTTGATACTGTTACTATAATAAATGTTAGTAATCACAGGGTGGGGCTGAGAAAGGGGGTGTTTGATGAGTGTGACTATTTGACTGGGCAATCAGATCGAACATGTGGGGCTACGAGGGCACCCAGGTCCCCTTTTGATTGCGGGTTACTCATTCTTGTCAACAACTACCCGTTTTTCCAGCCAAATGGCGCTTCATAACCCTGTTCCTTCAGAATGATCCTCCTCCGTTTTACATTTTAATGTGTTCCAGTAAAGTCATACAACATGATAAATGCCGTTCTCTTTGTTCGTTTCTCATCCAGCTGGCTTTTCAGCCGGCTTATAAGCATTCCACAAGTCTGATATCGTCATATTTCCTCTACATTCTAGCTTTCATAGCAGTTCATTGTCTTGTTCTCGTATGAATCTCGTCCTCTTTGAAATTCTTCATGCCCATGGACGCCCATGGCTTCCTAGTTTGCCTTCTTCTGTCCAGCCTATTCCCTTTCTTATACTCGCCGTTATATTTGATTTTTCCTTTAGTAGGCCATTCTACCATCTATAAACACCCACGGGAAGTTTTTCTGAAGTCATTGCACTTAGACGATGCAAATCGACAGATTCGTATTGAAAGCTGCCAAGTACTGGCAGTTACTAGCACCATTTAGGGCAACGTTTCGTTTCAATCAGGCAGGTACGAATTCAAGTGATATTTTCAGAGTAGTCGGAGAGCCGTGTTCCTCAAGGGCAGCATCTCCTATTATCTTAGCGTACTGTAGATAAGCAGCACTTGTTATTTTAGTAGGTCAGATATAAGAATAGCTGATCAATCGGGAATTAGGGGTCGAAAATTCTATTCGGAAGGGTCATTTTGAAGTAGACCTCCACGTATGGGACCTTAAGACGGTCAGTCGTACTTAGGGCTAGAACTTACTTGTTATAACAACATTTGTTGGAAGTCATTCAGTTGGTGGTCTTCTGTGTAGGTGGTGAACATTACGGCTGAGAGTTACTCTTACATTATTTATACGTCGTAATCATGAGATCGTGAATAAATAAGCAATAAGTATTTTCTAGATAATAAACGAGTGAGTAAATTTCGAATAAAAGTGGAAAACTAATGAGAGTAGATTGATTCCAAATAGATTTATTTTATTCCAAAATTATTCATTTATTCCAAAAACCCAACCTTCCACCAAGACCCCATTTCCCTTTCCAGGCTCATCAGTTTCGTTTAAATTCAGGTGCTTTTCTGGGGTCGGGATGCTAGCCACGCCTACAGTAGTTCGCTTTCACTGTGTAGTTCTAATCGCTCTACATAAGGACCACCATGGACCCTCTTAAGACCTCCTTTTCCTCTTCTATCCCCTTACCCTCGCACACAATCGAGGGGTGAGTTGCAACAACCGTTGCGCATTTCCAGAAGTTTCATTGTAAAGTCAGGCTAGCCTCATTTATACCAGTTCTTACTGGGTACTGAAGAATAAGGAATAACCTTTTGTAAATAGTAATGATACTATTCGATAATTCCTGTTCCCGTCGTTTCCATCGATTTTTGTCACGGAATCGAGAACGGCTCTCATTAATGGAGCTGCTCTTCTGACTGCGTTTCAGATTTCAGCGTCTCGACACTGTTTCATATTTCTTGTCATTCTCGTCCTTGTGTATAGGCTCATTTCCCCTCAATACACATTATCTAGAAACTTTACTAATTTGGTTAGTCCCCCT
The DNA here is from genome assembly GCA_000469685.2 of Haemonchus contortus. Taxonomy (NCBI): domain Eukaryota; kingdom Metazoa; phylum Nematoda; class Chromadorea; order Rhabditida; family Trichostrongylidae; genus Haemonchus; species Haemonchus contortus. The sequence goes on along the minus strand of LS997567.1, from coordinate 39,208,945 downwards.
GGTATTTTTATGCTTGCTGGAAACCTCTTTGTTTAGTTTCCTTAAACCGAGTATCAAGGTTCATTTTGTTCAGAACCTGCACGCATCAATATTCTCGCTATCTGATTAATTGAATCTTTTTTCTTGACAAGATTTATTTGGGTAATATATATTTTTCGATGTAACTGGCAGTTTTATTTGATAAATTTGCACAGTATCCACCTTTACTGCCTCATCCATGCATTTTAAATAAAGCATGTCTTTGAAAATTTATCAGAAAGACCTAGGAGATCACTGTCCGCTACTCAAATGCTGCTCTTCCTTTTAGATTCACTTGATACTCAGAATTATACCTGAGCTTCTGAGCTTTGCTCTTCATCCCTTACACTTTTTATGCCCATCCCTACGGCAACAGAAACAGACCCTCAATTGGGGCAGGGTGGGTCCTGTAGCGAGCCGCCAACTACGGTAATGGCTTGCTATGTTCCTTTCTTCAACGGTGCCCATCTAATACATAGTTAATGTTCAAATGATTCCTTCATAAGGAATAAAGGAAAAGAGAGGAATGGGGCACTGTCTAGGTATGATCTCCCAAATCTTATTTTCAGATTTAATTTTCCTTTACTCATAGTGGACAACCTGTAAGTAAATTCAGTAACTGTACATTACCGATACAGTTTACTTTTCGATGCATCTTTTTCCGGAGTATCCGTTAAAAAATATGCGAATACTTCTTTCTTCATCCCATGTCCCTTACCATCCCGATAAACCCGTCATCCCCTACTCGCATAAGTGGGTTATTCAAGGGAGGAACAATATTATACGTCTTTAGTGCCTGGTCTATAGTGAATATCCCAGGTTTCAAGGGATTTTATGTTATCTGCATCAATGGGAGAATGACACCATTAGACCAGGCACTAAAGTCTCAGCATGGGACGGGAAAAATTACTCCCTGAGACACTTAGAACGGACAATAAAGCCGAGAAAGGTTTCCTTTTTCCGGTTCTCCGTATGCTTTCTACGGTTAAAGGCCGCTTTAGAAGAAATCGATATTTGTTTATAGTTATTTATTGAAATTGGAAGTTATTTTAATGGAGTATTCTGCTTCTTTGCAAAAGTCTACAAAAGTGACTGGGACCAGAAAACGTTGAAGAACAGCCCCACCCCAATTTCTTTACTAGATCAGCAAAATCCATTGTGTAGGTATCATCTTCTGGGAACACTTACATTCTCATAAACTCATTTTACCTACTCCAAATTCAAAAGCAATATCTAAGATCAAAAAATTGCGTTGGACTCGTTTTTATATGATATCAGACCATCACTTAATTCACAAATAAGCTTTATATCCAAAATCGCAGCGTCTCAGGACAAACAATCAAGGATTTTATTGCCACAACAAAAGAAAGCAGTACTATCTTGTACTATCTTGTTTTATGTACCAGTAAATGTAAGTGAAACATTCCAACAAAAGTATTTTTTCTTCATTCCACAGCTCCACTACTCCTAGCTTGTGAGTTCCTTGCCTAAACTGGTAAATGACTACCATCTTTTGATAGAAATTGTAGTTGTAAGCCTCTGAGTACGTGAGCCTTCAGTTAATGACCGTGAATACGAATGATTGACGTATCCTAAGAATCCTGGCTCTAGTCAGGGATTACTCGGGAAAAAATCACTTCACCATGAGTCAACAACTATTTCCTCGTTTTTTTGAGGATTCAATCCTTCTTGGAAGTTACACTATGTACTATGAGTCAGGTTTTAATCGAAACTAATTAGTAAGTACATAGTAGTTTGAAGCCGGACGGACGTATTTGTGAGATATGTATGTTGCACAAAATTTTGCATGTTCATGCTTGTTAGGCTCGGAAATGGAAAATTCAGAAAAAAGTAGGCAAATTAAGTGATGACTGCACAAGACAAATACTCAGAAGGCAATTATTTTTAGAAGGAAGATTGGGAATCCCTCGCGTCCCCAAAATTAGAACAGTGTAAAGGTCTTTCGAGACATGGCGCAGGACGTTTCCAGAAGTTTGAAGCCGTGTGGGAGGATAAAAGCGCCAACTCGTACATCGAAGTAAATGTATAGGCCAAGTACACTACCAAACATCAGTACCAATTGTAATGGATGTCAACTGCGGTGAGCATCTTCAATAATCAGAACTATTGAGTCTCTCTCAATGTCCTTCGGTTCTCGAGTCTCGATTCCCTATTGATTAAAGCCAAAATGTTGTCCATCAGCGATTCGGTAACGGAAGTTACCAGTCACTGAAGTTTCAAACTAGTAACTCCAACTTGTAGTTAATACATACTTACTTGGCAGTTGCTGCAGCTGTAATTTGGTTCTTGATACTACCTTGACATAACCTTTCATTAAAGCTCGAAGATATTGGAAAGCAATTTGTAGGCTCGCTCGCTACATTAAGCTAATCCCTTGCTGCGTTCCATTCAAGTAAAGTTAGGAGCAGCAGTTTAAAATGTTAACAACTCGGTCCTTCTACTGTCCCTCTCTTTAATCCCACTGCGGCTCTCGATCCACCTGTCCTCCTTGGGCGAGTCTAGGAAAAGCAACCAATTGGACTAATTCGCTAATATGCAGTTTACGAAAAGGTTTCCATCCAATAGAGAGTACTGGCTTCCAGCACCGAAGATCTCTTGCCCAACCTTGGTCTTCAGTTTTGGATACTTTCAAAAGACAGTTACTTCCCTATTATCTCAGTTCTAAGATTTGTAAGCATCCCTTTGTGTAACTTATACTTCTATTTGCTCTCTAATTTCGTTAGTTTTCATAAAAGATGAGAAATATCGAAAACTGCAGTCGTAAATCTTGACGTAGAATGAACGTATTGTCCCAAAAGGGTCGTGCGGATCCATCCAAAGACATATAAATCTTCCAACAGCGATTCATATAATCTCAAACATTAATTCTATCAGTCCTCGACATTGTTTAACTTTCTGAGTATATTTACATATATTCGTTCGATATTTTGTTCGATATACATTTATTGGCCAGAGGTGTAGTGGTAAGTGGTGCGCTACCACATACGCATGTTACCGGTTCGAATCCCGGACCGGACTGATATCAGACAAGGCCAATTAGCCTTCCATCCTCCGGGTCGGTTAATTAGTACCAGACTTGTCTGGGAGGATAAGAACACTAACATGTACATCGGCTGGCCACCAAAAGCCATTGTATAGGCCACATGCGCATTCAGTCCACCACTATGACTCTGAATGGAAGTCGAATGCAGGGCGCATCTCTCAGACGGGATTGATTGGCGCCGCGCCTAAAGGCTTTATTCTTTGATATTCTATCGCTAGTTTGTTTGCCTAACTGTATGCAGAATGGTCCTTAGCTCGGTGCTGCAAAAAATGAAAAACTATTCGGTCCTTCGTGACGGTGATGATGTCATGCATATAACTTAACCTTACTGTCCAGTACAAATCGGATTGTTCAACGTCAAAGACTTTATACTTTGCCATATGCTTGTTTATTCGAATCCTCGTTGCATTATACTGGTTCTTGAGCCATAATGACTATCTTACTTTTGAAATAATGGCAGGATTTGCATGAGCTAATTGGATATGACTTGTAGATGATTAGTGAACTCTGATTTTAATAAGCCACTTTCTCCATCCTCATCAATTTTCTTAAAAACTACATTTTCACGAATTTTCTGAGAACGAGTTTCAGTTCACTAATCTTGTCGACCTTTTCTCATGTAACCGTGTAGTGATCCAAAGTTCAGCTTCATTTCGCTCAGTCTAATCTGGGATTCCCAGAAAATCTTTTTCAACTGTTTTCAGTTTCAGGCTTCAGGTTAAGCTTTTTCAATTAAGCTTGCCGCCATTAATCAGATTTCCCATCTTATTTACAAACATCTTTTCTTAGAAACACACCAACCAAAACAAAAGGTAGAGGGTTTTAATGAAGCAAGAAAATAAGACTTGACATTGTTTGGTTTGGAGTAATGAGGTAAACAGTAAGTTAGATTCAGAGTAATTAAGTGATCCCAAGAAAATATGATAGATAAGATTGTTTTGCGAGAACACTCGCAATTATATAGTAATATCTTAGTATATTCTGAATTTTTGATCCAATACGCCCTTTCACTCATAATTAAAGATTCATAATAGCTGTTTTCCCAGCTCATCTACATACTTAGTTCTTCCAAAACAACTTAAGTGTTCAGGGGAACTCCTCCTGCCCTTACTAACCAATTACTGCATTACACTTTGTAGTTGAGTTAGTAAGTAGAGATTAGATGTGTGCTCTCATCAGAATCTACTCTGTTCAGTATTGAAAGTTGCGGTAGCTGGCTTTAACTCAAGAGGCAATAAGTTATTGTGAGGAAGAGCATCGTATTCAATGTATACTCTTACTAGATTGTTACAAGTTAAGCAACTTAGGGTAATGCTTCTTTCTTCCTCTTACTATCCGTTCTAGAAGTGACTTTTGATGTGTATTGACATTAATAGGGTCAAATCTGTGTACACAATGAACAACTTTACATTTACCGCAGACCCCTTCTTGAGAAAAACTAGGATAATGTCGGTTCTTGAATCAAATCTTATGTGAGATCTCTTTTTCACCGCCAAGTTGACTGCTATACTTCTATGCTTTTTGCATGGATCCTAGCGGTTGTGTGCCGTTAGGTCAGGGCGCGATTTTGTTGCGCGCGGCCTGCCGCAAATTTAAAGGCACTGTTCACGATAAATTTAGGGTACCCTTTTCTGACGGGACTTCATAGAACTACTCTAGAATAAAGCGATAACAACAAAAAAAGCGCAAAAAACGATGAACAAAAAGAAATAGAAAGGGTCAAAAAAGAGCTGGAAAGGGGGGTTGGACGAGTTTCACATTGGAAGAACGGCGGTTAAGGGAGTGTTCGGGCGAGTCCACGAAGGCGACGCAAGGTCTGCAATAGCAGATAACACACCCAAGCAGACACATCGCTCCAATGGGAATGTGGTGAAGGACAATTAGAACTCGTAGTCAGCCTAGTGAGGGGCGGAGGCCTCCCGTCCCCCACTGTTCCTGCCCTTATTGTGCCCTATCCAGACCGTTTTCCGACCTCATTCCTGCACAAATGGCATCAGAGCGGGCGTCGAATTCAAACCATGTGCAGATCATCGAAACCATTTTTTTTTGTGAACAGTGCCTTTAAACCGGCTCTCTGTCTGTGTCTATTTTATCCCACTAGATTCTGTCGATGAGAACTTCGATTATAATTGAGAAAGTAACCTTATAACTAGAACAAATGAACAGAAGCGTACTTTCTGCTGATTAAATAACACTTTGATCATTGGCCGCTTTCTCTGAGTCTCCTTTTCCTTTTCCGTCCTATCCTTTATTGCCTCTTCGAGAAAGCGCTTACGTATGCATTGTTGTATTCACTAAGCTACTTTTCGGTGTACTTTTGTTTTCAGGGTGTGACTATTCACTGCTTGAAACGCGCAATCAAGGAGACTTCATATCCAAGAGGGTTCAGACTTGATCTTTGTCGAGGTAATCGTTGACCATACTGACTTCCCAGAAAGTGGAGTCTCATCATCTGTTGGCAAATTGTATTTGTAGACTTGATCGCGTTCATTATTGTGGGTTACACTACTAGTACTTCACTAATTGTAAAAGTATACACATGTATCCTCTCCCAACCAATCCTTTCCCAGACGTAGATTTTTGAATCTTTCATATTTTTATGTACTTGTAATTTCAGATAACATACTTTCAGGGGCAGCAGGTGGGAAGTGCCGGGGAAGCGAGGATGGGAAAGGATGCACTCGATTAGTTCAGGTGGAAGCTCTTCGACGGAGTACTGTTTAGACTTTGACTAGTAGGACATAGGTTGTCCCTTTTAACCTACTGCGTATCCTTCTAACCGTTCCTTCTCTCCAACTTCCCACCTACTCACTTCACCTTATCCGACCGTGGGAAAGGACGGATTCCACCGCTGATCAGGATCTGAAATAGGAGGATTGCACCTTATTAGAAGTCCCGATCTATTTATCTGCACTCTTCTTCTATAGATTGGCGTAGTCAGAGTTGTACTGTACTGTTACTGCACTGTACTGTTTTTGTACCAGTTTTTCTTTGGTAACTGTACCAGAGACTGACAGATCAGAAATTCACAATCAGAATCAACTCGCTGGAAGACACGTTTCCAAGTCATATTATGGTTATTTTCTGGCCTCTGATATAGTAATGGTACCATTTTTGTCGTGTTTTCTGTCCGACTTTGCAAATCATTCTAGCCAAGTATATTTTAATGCCTCAGTTCAGATAAAAAATAGTTCATCTGAGATTTCACCTTTGGATGAACCTGTGACCCCTCAGAATAGCCCAAGGAACGTTGTCGGGTCGAGAACTGTCAAACTAGGGAGTAATAAGGGCCCTTAAAACTGGCTCATACGACGTACACACCTAAGGCGGACGAGCTGTTAAGTGTTGCGAAAGCTGTAAAGGTTGCACCATTCGCATCAGGACCCACATCTTCTCGTCTAAACCCGGATGGATTAGTTCTTGGCATAAATACGATACAGAACAAGTTTAATAGGAATTGTACTTTCCCTTACAGTATCCTCTACAGTAAAATCTTTTTGTACATTAAATATGTAATGTATCTCTTTTAAAACGAACCTCAAACTTCCTAATTGAGTTGAGGGTGATGGTGAAATGTTCCCTGCCCCCACTCACTTTCACAGTCCTCCCGCTCGTCCCCCGCTCCCTCACTCACAACTTTCCTTCCTTCGGAACTCCCTTCAACTACTACCTAATGAGCTTATAAGAGAAAACGTGGTCTTTGATACTTCACGTACACAATGCAGTACCGTTTCCAATTTACCACATGATTTCCCCCATTCTAGGATTTTTATTCAATATTGTTGGCAATTATGGACCACTGTTATGCATGTGAACGAGAGAGAGAGCCATCGTGGTCGTTATCGTCATCATAGGGCGGCTAACGGGGTTCTTTGTAGACGTTGACGGCGGTAATGTTTTTCTCAATCAAAATGATCTTGATGAATATGGTAGCTAAGCAATTTTTCGTCGTATTCAAACAAAAAAATGTTTTTGTTAACCGAATCCCCGTCCGTCTTTTCTCATCAACGCCAATCGTATCGTCGTTAAAACGTTTATTGAAATCTTTTGTTTTCCTTTATTCTATCCTGTTTACGGCACAATACTGTTTTAATGGCAATAGGAGGGTGTGATTTCAATCATCATTCAATCCCAAGCCCTCAAACTCATTGCGTTTCGTTTTTCAATCAGCATTGCCATTTCAGATTTTAGAGAAAATTTGCAAAATTGGATTACTGTAGTCTCAACTCACATTCTTCTACTCAAAGAAACAGATAGAGACTGGATAAGGTGTATCGGTAGTGTACTGGGTTAGGCAATACCTCCAGAAAGGTAAAAATGGCTTCGAAGACCCGTCAGGCCAAAGACCCTTTCATAAGTCAGAACTTTGTAACAAGACTATTTAGTGTTCCCATTTCTGTCCAAAGCGAATTTTCAGGGTGTCACTTGTGGAGTTCCACCCACATCTATGCTCTTTCTAGGGAACATCAACCGTCAAGTATCCAGGAGTTCTTCCATTTTTTTATGTTTTTCCCGTTGCCCTTCCCTTGTCCTGTTCGGTTCATCAAATAGAGTTTCTGGGAAAATACAATGTCATTCGTAAATTCAGGTCCCGTCGTGGTCCATTCCCTTGTTCAACCCTGGTCGTTCTCTAGAATTTCCCGTTTATGAGCTTCACGCTCTCCCCTTACGACCATTATGACCAGCAATTTTTGGCGGTCGTTCGCTCCACCATAGATTACATACGGCAGGGGAGCCGTTAGGAGTACATAAGATGATGGTCTTCACACGAAGGCTCTCTATATATTTTTCCAGTAGTAGAAAGAAACTTAGAGATGAGATGAACTATGGTAGACCTACTTTTATGAGTTACAAGTAATCTGTAGACCTATTTTCGTGAGTTACAAGTAATCTATTTCCTCAAATGTAATTGAAATAGGTGTAATTTGTAACGAGGTGCAATTGACTTTTACTTGCCATACGAGATCGAGGTAAGTTCCTGCACCATGTAAGTGACTTGGCGATTTCGGGGGAGATTTCCACATACAGTAGCGCTCAAAAGTCTTCGGTGAAATGGTCCGTCAGCGGTACTTTTCAGTCGTAACTCCTTTCCTACTGGATCTAATCATGCGAATTTTCTATATTTGGAGCGTGGATGTATTGTGAATATTTATCACTGTTAACGTGCAATCTGATCATGTTCCAGATATTCCAAAGAGCATGAACTCAAAATCGACTGGAAATACAGATGATGGTCCTTCTAGAATCTCTTTCCTTTTTGTCATGTCTAAAGTGTTCGAGCGGTAACGTCGATTACATTTGTTGAGAAAAACGCACATAAGGTGCAAATAAGTGCAGACGTCAACAACTTTACTTTTATCAAAATGAGCTACCGCAACAAACACCTTGCTTTATCTGTGGATATCGCAGCTTTGCAGTCAAATAGTGTTGGGTAGGGTGGAATATGCTCTAGTTAAATATATCCAAATTTTGCGCGGTTTGGTCCACTAAGAAAAAAATTATGAACAAAAAAGCGTCAAAGCATTCAACCGAGGACTTTTGAGCGCTACTGTAGGTTCAGGTATATCTGTCCCCGCAAGCAAAAATGAGGAGATTTCATGAAAGTTCAAGTCTAACTCCTGGAAACTTTTGGCGTTAATCACGTTTCTGGGGATTGAGCCCTGCATTCGACTTCTATTCGGAATTGTACACACGTTTGCTCGCGTATGTGACCTATACAATGACTTGTGGTAGCCACTCAAGGTTCCAGTCAGTGCTTTCATCCTTCCTGACGAGTATGGTTACAAATAATCGATCCCGTTGGGGTTGAAGGCTTGGTTGGTAGGGTATCCACCCGAGATTTGATCCTCGGACCATGCATGTGGCAGCGTGCCACTTGGCACGGCGCCACCTTTGCTTTGGAAGAATTTGTGGAGTGTAAAAGTAAAAATATGATTGTTTTTTCCTGTCAGTGTTGCGTTCATACAGGTTATTGCAAGTTTGAGAACTTTCCTTAGCTGTGCGTCTTTCTGAATGGAAAAAGTGCAAGGATAAATTACACCACGTGGCTACATGGGCTTGATGATGGTCCCCTAATAATCATCCACTTATTTTGCCCTTCTTTCATTCCTTCTTCTTTACTTATGCTGTACTTTCATGAGAATTCCAGGAATGTCATAGTGTGAATATAATGATCATTGACTAGAACCTAATCAAGGACTTCGTTAATTGTAATATTTGCAGCATCCGAGTCAGCATTCGTGACTGAAGACTGAATTAAATCAACTTTTTTTTAGGTTATCGTGAAACGGTAAAGCTTGTGAATTCTCGCTATCGTGGTAAGTCGTTAACGTTATATTCAGCTTATACATGCTACGCTAAACATGTTGTGGTAATGATCATCAGTCACGTGACGCTACTTTTCAAAAAATGTAAAGAGTAATCTACTTTCATTTCTTGTTTTTGTTAACTGCTGTAATTTTGCCGCGACCAAACATGTGAAATTTTCATAACGATGACGATCGAGGCAAAACTTGGGCATCGGATGGGACTCGAACCCGAACTTGTGCTCCAGTACCCGTTCTTTTTTCCTCCTTACACTACAGAGGCCAGATTTGTCTAAACCTCCTCGATGGGCTACAAACCATGGCTTATCAGCACGCCCACATGTTCAACGTGATGAGCCGGTCAGCCATTATGAAGGGTGATTACTGTACCTTCTCTGCGAGCCGGCTATTTTAGTGGTTTTACTCGCTTCACAAGGACATTTTCATAGGATGGTAAAGTTTTCAAGCAGTAAAGTATGCCCGCAATGTCAATTATACTTCTCAGTTCTCAATCGTATGAACGTATTCATAACTGCTTTTGTGTCTTCATATTATACTTGAGTAATAGAAACAGTACTAGTTAAATATGGGACTTGTGGACCTCTTCCGAGATGCTCTAGTTGTTCTAAAATCTCCCTCCAGGATCAATTGTGTCCCATTGGAAAAGTATTTGTGTTGCAATATCGTAGAGAAACTATGCTATGGTTATGTCGACATTTTTATACTGAAACGAATGGGGGAAAGCATCGCCCCATCATTCGGCGATCAGCTGATTGTGTGTGGGTCCTAGAACGAATATTCGCAATCTGTATTTCCTCGACACTCGTCTAACGTGAGATCGACCGAGAAGCGGGAAAGCGATTACAGACAGAAACGGGGCTTCCACTAAGCCCTGACCGTCGAGGTTTTGGGAGCGGGAGGGTCACTTCCACCACCCGTGGGGGCCACTGAGTATTTCTAAGGGAATAACTCAGTAAACATTTTTATCGTGAGCCGTGCCTTCAAGTTGAAACTGAAAAAAAGTTGAATTGAAAATCACGCACTGTATTTCTGTTGGAGAAGTTGTTTTAGAAGTGGAGTATGCCTTCGTCTTGGTGAAGTGGTTAAACACGCTGTCAATAAGGCTCAGGTAAGCGTTCAAGCCCCAGGTGCACCTCAATACCCTTCCTTGTGAAGCCTCACTGGATTCAATACAAAGGCCTAATATGCTAACATATTAGATGATACTGTGTAGTACGGCATCAAAATGGTCAACTGGACCTCTTTGTTGAACGAAATACCGAAACGTTCCGAGGGATTTTCAAAAAGTTTCTTTCAGAGCTCTCCCTTCGTGATCATATTTCTTCTCAAGAACTGATACATTCCATGGTCTACTTACATTCTACTGTACTCTATTAATTATGATTGAGTGCACACATAATTAGGAAAATTCTAATGGGAAGCTTTTTGCGTTGTTTTTGTGAACTAGCACGTATCTTACTGCTGTACTTTGAATGTAACCGTGTGAATCCCAATATGAAGGCGAAACTCCACCTGCACTTTACTACCTAAAAGAAGTACTCCTTGTCTAGTTCTCATCTAAAAAAGTCAATAACCAATAGTTCCAAAACTTCTGCGTTTCACTGACAAGCCGATTGATGTTTAATTTTCAAGAGGTAGACAGGAGTTCCTGTCAGCAAAGCGGATTCCTTCAACTATCCATTTGTTCCTTGAAAAAAAAGTTGTTTTCGAAGTTATCCTCTTTTCATTAAGACTAGCATCTATAGGTAAAGGAATTTTAAAGTCACTTAATTAGATACACTAGAACGCAACAGCAACTCGCATCAATGGTTTCAAAAGGAATACATGATACGTTCTCAAAGACTGTTTTTGCTTGTTCTTTGAAGGTGTTTCGGATAGACGATGAAAAAACTTTGAGATATGCTCCAAGGATGAATCTGTGGTAGCCTCGCATACCATATGTGGCGTTGTCAGGTCGAAAGACAGCCTAATTAGGGCGCTATAATGGCTCAAAGGTTTTACCGGCTGTATGCCACACCCAAAAGCGGACGAGTTTAGGCGGTGCGGCAAAGGCCGCACCATCACAAGCGATACCCTGCAGAGAGTTCAAACGAAGAGTCGTGATCCATGGTGACAGTGGAAAAACGTTTTGGACAGTTTTGGCTTGATGTAGTCAACTGTTTGTATTGCAAGAACTGAAATCTCGTCCGAATAACCCTTATGTGACTGCACCGTCATGGGAATCCCGTACAACCTCTATTTTCACTACTTTTGAGAAGCCTACTTTTTCGCGAATTCGGTGAATTTTTTCCGATTTTTCACCAATAATCCACAATTCTCAACCAGTACTTCTGTTTGAGAGGGTATGTATCTTCAAAATTATCGTGATCTGTGCCTTTCATGTAACTCTAATCCATACATACCAAGTTAATCAAACAGCCTCTCCTCACTTGTACGTGTTAATTAAACCAATTGACGGATTTCTAAGAATCACTCAGTTCCTCTGAGTGCATTACCGACATGAGAAGTTTGGATTATCTTCTTGGAACGGAAGATTTTTTGACTAATCAAGATCCGTCGTAGAAATAAGATTTCCGCAGTGCCCCATACTTGCAGAGGTCCATGGCCTATACCTCCCCAAACGAGGCTGCTAGCACTTATTCTAAGTCGCCTGCGCTAGACAGGTATCAGCAAATTGTTTGATTTCTTATAATTTAGTAATACCGCAATGTAGTAATGATTCCTATTGCTATATACACGTGGTTTTAATAAAAGTAATAGTGATAATAATAGTAATAATAGTTCTAATAGGAATGGTAGAGATAATGGTGTTATTAACATCAACAAAGGTAGCAATATTAGTATTTGTTGTTACAGCAAAGTAGTAGTAATGATAATACTAACAGTAATTTGTGATTGCAATATTATTAATAATTATCAATAATTAATGCAATCACAAACAACTATGCCGAGGTCAAAGCAAGAGAGAAGTTGGAAACTAATATTAATTATATTCACTGATATTAGTAATAATAATTTGTCAAAGGTACAATAGTGATGAATATGATACAATAATAAGAGATAACATGATAGTATGTGATAAACAGTGATAAAATACGAAAGGGCATCAAGGTCAAGTCAGTTGTGCCCTTGTTTGAGGTCCGTTTATACTTTGAGATTTCTGGTATCCACTCCAATGGTCCCCTTAACGATTTACATCTTTTCTAATTGAATAAGTCCCAAAATGTTTCTGCAAATCAAAATTTGCATGTGAGCCTCACTTCGATGCATGCAGAGTTGCAAATTATTTTTTGAGCTTTATGCCCTCTCAAAAGCTCATGCGATGAAGTAAGGAAGTCAATTGTGTGGTGGTAATTCAGGCTGTCTGATTGCATCCATACGCTACATCCCTTTCTGTCTATACATGTTTCGAGTTGTCCAATCAGTAGGCCCCGGCTTGATGAGGGTCATTTCTAACGAGCAGCTTTTTCCAAACTGAAAATACCTACATTCCTGGTAAAAGCTGATGATTAGACACTTATGAGTGGTTTCGGTGCCGATTCCTTGAAGGAACATTTTCAGAGGAAATACCTCCTTCGATTTCTTTAGGAATACACAGGCCTTCTTCGAGGATGGGATTTACCCGTGTCTTAATTTTTTGGAGGATTCTCACTGCATTATCATGTATTATCACATATTATCACGGATTATCACATTATTTTACACAAATTATATACAGGCTGTCGATGGGAATTTTTTAATATTATCACGAACTATCACATTATTTTATACAAATTATATACAGGCTGCCGATGGGAATTTTTTGACATTATCACAAATTATCACATCACTGCACAAATTTGATACAGGCTATCAATAGAGATTTTTTGAACTGCCATACTTTTTTGCTTTTTTAGACTTCTAATTTTATTTTTCACACTCCCTAAATACAAAGTGGCCGTATAGATGTTTGGATAGTGAAGTTCTATGGATTGTTAACTACGATACTGTTTCACGTCGAGTTCTCCCCGTGTGTGGCTCCTTCGTGAGCTAAATTTGACTAATTATACTGCGCAATCGGCAGCATCCGTGTGGAATAGAAGAGGAGGCAGCGAGTCAAGACGGAGGGTAGGAGTTCATTTCTTTGCTCAAAACGGCTACATTCCCCTACTACTACTACACGCCCCTATCAACTCGGCGACATTCCGCGGGAGTTGTGTCTACCCACATGTCCGCCAGTCATCACATGTGTGTGATGCTACTGGACTTCTGATCTCATTTCTAGCATGTTTCGTGACTATGTCAATTAGATGTCCATGCGAAGAGCAACCATTTGTATTAGAGGGATTTACTGAATGTTTGCAGAAAGTCCCATGGGCTTTAAAAAGCTCCCCCGATACGAAGTCTTCATCAGTTACAGGATAAAAGCCGGGCACGGACGTCATCGCCATTACCGTCATATTATTGCTTCGGAGTATAAATTATCGTTTCAGGAACAAATTATCCACTCTCAAAAAAAGCAGCATTATCTATCTTTATTTAAAATTCCTAAAATGAACATCTCATCCCTCAACTAATTAAAATACTAACGAGCCCGTAGGAACTGAACGAACCAGAGACTAATGCTGCCAGTGATATATTTGGAATCGCGTTCCATTTGAATATTCCGGACATATTTACAGAATTTCTAACAAGTTAGTTATGAATAAGTAGTTATTTTGTGATTCATATTGATTAGTTTCATTGATTGAAGACCATATTGATTGTTGATGTCAGCAAAAGCCTAGGAAGGCCGAGAATATTCCGTCTCAGAGAAACATTTCTTCGAGTAGGCTGAATTTGAACTCAAAATGAACGGCAATGTGAAAATCGCCGTGTTTACCTACAAAAACTTTAGGAATGTCTCTATTACTGGAGTAAAAATTTTACTTTCAGAAGGATACCCCTTCCTTCACTTGTTTACGGGTGGGTGGGTTTTCCTTCATTTGTTACTGAGCGTTCAGAGACAACTTCAATAAGAATCGCCTGCAGATTGGTTACAACCCTGATTTCCGAGAAGTTTTTTTGTAAATCATTCCCACAATGGGGGATCAATGAAAAATCTTACTTGTAATCGTTTACTCACTGGACATTTGCTTTACTTTCTTTATTTATTCTGCTATTTCATTTAAACTTCTCGCAAATGTAATTTTCGTACCTATGGCTTCAGTGGAATAGTAGCAGAAAGCGAGGTAATAACTTCGCCCCATTCTTCTGTGGAAGTTGTTCAGACGTGTTTGATACAGATAAGTCTGAAGAAATGAGACTTTCGTAATTTTCATTGTAAAATGTCCTAACGGTAATTAGGCATTCCTTTCCGTTACAATAGTTATTATTGAAAATAATAAGATTTAATCACTTCATTGAATCGAACAGATTTTCTTTTCGATTCTCGGAAGCGAACATAATGCATGAGCACAGATCTTGTGGAATCAATCATCCCAATTAATTTTAAAAAACCTGTTACCTCTATTTTTTCAATTGGATGATTTTTGAAGTAATTTTCCTTTTTTCTTATTTCCATTCTGTTCCATTCGTCGTGGGGATTCAGCGACAGCGGCAGGTTACCACCTCCCATACAATGCGCCTACCGGGTGGTAGAAACATGGATCGATCCAGGCCCAGGCCGAATAACTCTTCATCCTTTTGTTACTCGGTGCCGATTGGTTAATATTACTGACTGGTTACTTCATTGGCTAACTTTTTAAAGACCATTCACGTGCTCTGAAGCTACGATTCGGAACGGAGGTGAATATTGTTCAGTGGATTACTTGTATTGAGACTGACTTTGCGTCTGACATCCTAGAAATACTACATCGAACTCGATAGCCTCCATTCCCACAGGAATGTCGACCTTCCTGGCCTTCCTGGGAACACTGCACTGTTATCAACCTATCCCATTCCCATAGCAATGCTCTACGTTGTTACTGAAAGTCACGTCTACAGAGTCTTCTGATGGAATTTTAATTCCATAATGAAAAAAATCGTTAAACGTCTAGTTTTGTGAATACTTCTCAGGCATTGGGGGTGTGGCCAAAGGCGCCCTGAAAAAACGAGTGAGAATTCGCAGCCGGGGTGGCAACAGTGGCATGGGAAACCGCTTGTTTTTGTGCTCTGCTTGGCTCAATCGAACCAACACGTTGTACCAATACGAACTATCTCTTGAATAGTGTTGTAGTAAACCAGTTCAATTTTTTTTGAAGATCTTAGCAGAACTCAAAGGGTTCTATAATGTTTCTCGTCCTAAGTGAACAAATGGTCACGGAAATGAAACAGCACCATTTCCGTGAATAATTTCCTCACTACTTCCAACTTGGATTCGCAAAACGGCCAGTTTAATTTTTTTGTGGAAAATCGGGTTCGATTCGATCGAGCTTCGTCATTCCCTTAGTATAGTAATGAATAATTCTGTGTCGGGCTCAGCATGCAAAGCTACACGCAAGCTCAAGATAAATTAGAAATCAGTGGTAAGGATATTAGTATATGAGTAATGTCGTTATAGTAATGTAGGTGAATGAGTCTTTTTGTAAATATTACAGTAGCACAATGTCCGGCTATTCCAAGAAAGGAATAGCTGCAAGGCTGTGCAGCTGTTTGGCGGTCCTCTCTTTCTCTTTCTCTTTCTCTTTCTCATTCTTTTTCTCTTTCTCTTGCTCTTTCTCTTTCTCTATCTCTTTCTCTTTCTCTTTCTTTTTCTCTATCTCTATCTCTTTCTCTTTCTCTTCCTCTTTCTCTTCCTCTCTCTCTTTCTCTTTCTCTTTCTCTTTCTCTTTCTCTTTCTCTTTCCCTTTCTCATTCTCTTTCTATTCCTCCCTTTCTATGCTAACTATTGGGCAACCAGACTGCCTGACAAGGCAAAAGTGCTGACTAAAAGGCGGCTGGGGGTGCCTGGACTATCCCATCAGCATCCATTCAGCCATTGAAGCCGTTTACATGGTGCGATCCTCTAAAACCGATCGGTCCCTTTTTTTCGATGTTTTAGCGACTTAGTTGGGAAACCTTTTCAATTCGACTTCTCTGTTCCAGGGCGGAATAGTCCTCATTGAAAGCACAGTTCGCGGTAGACGTGACTTCTGAGATTACTCCCTTTTATGAACGCGTGACCTACAAAAATAGCCTAAGGGACGCTGTCGGGTAAAAAAAATGGCCGAGTTAGTCCGTGTAACCTCTCCCATGCAACTTTTGTCGTCACATTCTCGTCCAACCCCTATCTTTATTGCTTCGTTAGAGCTTCATAGCTCAATTTTTTGCCTTTTTGCATTATTCTGGACTATCACTTCCATTTTCTTTAAAACTGGATACCCAAGAATTATCTTGAGCTGTGCCTTTACCCCGATGACAAAATGTCCCATCTGGTTTCCTACATTTCTCGTCATTCCACTTTCTTAATGAGTAATAACTCTTTGCTTCATCATTCCAGTAATAAGGCGGCACTGACTGACTGGTTGTCGTATGCAATCCACTAATCACATCCTTGTGGCTCATATTACGTAGCCGCAAATTAGGCTTTGCTGTAGAAAAAAAAACTGTTTGCTATACTTGTTAACGTTCAGGGAAGTAATCGTAGCTGTCATATACATGTGCTATTCCCTCATAGACGTGTAGTTAAAAAAAATATAATTTTCTTACCCTTTTTGGTTCAACTTCTCTATATCTACCGCATATGCACGAGAAGTCAGGGAGGTATTTTAGTCGTTTTGAGAGAAAGCTCTCGCAAAATACCTGGTTCAATCTGAGCGGTGGAGAAAGGGGTTCAGATAATCTTTTTCACAAATTGCTCACCTGTGAATCAAATATTTTAATGTAGTGTAGTGGTCCCCTCCCCTTATGTGCGAGTCAGTTAGTTTACTTAGTAGTGGTACTAAGTTGCACAACCCTGGGCCTTCGCTTCTACGCAACTTTTTTTTATAATAATTGGACTACCCTAGCCATCCTCTTCACTGAAGGATAATTTTTATATTTTTTTTTTGAGCTGACTTTTCGATTTTTTTCAATTTTTTTTCTGTGACGCGCTACAAGTTCGTCATTAATGAGTGTAGCAGCATCTTTTCAATGCATACCCGACCTAAATACAAATTAGTACAGTAGTTGTCATCTACCAGTCAGCAGACCCTTCAGGGTTTGGTATGCCTAGGCAATGCTCGATTCTTAAGCCATGCATTTGGCAGCGGTGTTTTTGTCACTTTTCCACTGCACCTCATTTGTTTATAAATAAGAAAAGTTAGTAATATTTGTATTTTTTTAATGCATATGCTGCTGTGTTAAGTCATAAGTGGCTCTCCAGTTATGGCTACAGCTTTGACTTGTTTGTTTTTGTTTACTGCTGTCATGGGATAAGAACATGGCTGCCGGAAAGCATATGTACTGGTTCAATTTCCGTCTGAGACCGAGCTTTTTGCTAATAACTTTTCATCCTTTTCAGGCAATGGCGATAGCATTTTTGTTTGTGCGAAAAAATCTCTAACAAACTTTCGGAATTACTTTTGCTCCATCAATTTTTTTCCGGATTATTTGGCAAATGAGCAGCATCCCAAATATAGCCTGCGAGCATGAAATTACGTTGAGCTCTCGGTCCTTTATTAGCCTTTTCCATTGCAGTTCGCTCTACCAGTTTCCACCCTTTCCAGTATTAGCACGTAGTAAAATAACTTGCTTAATTATTCCCTTCATTAATCTCGAAGAATGGAGTAAAACTTATTAACTTTCTACTTTATAACTTACTTGACTTTATATGTGCAGGATAGCTGCAGAATAAAGGTGATATAAGTGTAAACTTTATAAGTCCCCAATCAGTTACTCATTGGCTACAAACCTAATTAAATAAACTAATGTTATTGGAATAATACTTGTATAATAATATGAAATATAAATATTGAATGAAAATAAACGTTGAAATTTATTATTTATTTTCATAAAATTTCACATTTATTAAAATATTTACACGAGATGGTTACTGACTATCAAGCTCATTTTATAAATGTAAAATGAGACTCTAATTCCCAATTCCTAGTTTTTCTTGTGTGATTAATGGGCACACCCCTGAGGTGTATTTTAATAACTAAATAAATAAGTAAATAAATAATATTAGAATTGCTAGAGTTAGTATGAATCGAAAAACTATTACGGTACAGGAACCGTAATTTCACTATACCACTCACTACAAAGTTATTTGTTCGTTTCTAAAGGGCTGATTACCACTATCACGTACAAGTAACATTAATTACACTAGATGATTACTGAATATCATTGATGCTCAATTCATAAATTTCCAGGAAATCAGCCACCATTCATCATTGAAATTTATAAAATCTTTTAATACCTGGAGATTCATTTCGATGATTTTTTACATATTATTGCTTTCTGTCTTTCTCAGAAGTGAAAGTTTTTCTTCTTCAATCTCATCAATCAGGTTCCGATACAATCTGGTAGCTGCTGAATTTGTAGCTGGACAAGATATGAGCTGGAGAAGCTTCTCAAGTCCTCCAACTCATGTCCTCATCTGTCTGTTAGCTCCCCAGTGGTAGCCGCATTCGAGTCTTACATTTTCTCGTGCCAGTCTGGATACCTTAATTTAGCCTTAACAAGCTCCATAAGCTGTCAAAATGTTGGCAAGAAGCTGTCAACAGTAATAGTACATATGTATGTTTTACCTTGCCCTTTGTAAGCAGTGAAAGTATTACCCGAAAAGGAAAAAACTTTCCTTTGCAGGAATTCTTCTCGATGAAAGGGAAGGTTTAACAGGATCAGGAGACCGAAAGGAGAGCAGTCCACTGGGTTTCTTCCTAATCAAATAAGTTTCCATTGGAATAATATCTTCCTAGAATCAGTGGTTAGGTTCTCCAGCATCTGAGCAGAATGCTCATTACTGGAACCAATTGAATTTCAGTAGTTCTTCTTCCTGGTTGCCCATCTGAAATGATGACGGCTCGATTATGCCGTTACCACCAGGAACCTTAGGGAACCGCAGCTTTTACCCAGTTGAACCACACATTATTCTTCCTTGCCAATTATTCTCCAATGCAAAGTCCTACGCGGTACGCAGCCGCCCGCGTCCATTTATAGGTCATCGGCACTTGTTCCTCTGGGATTTGTTTTGGTAAATTGAGTTGTTCATGACTATAAGCTAGCTTTGGACTGAATTGCTCAACCGGCGAGCTGATTACCGAGATTTTTGGAGAAAATGGTTGTTTTCTATTCGAATTAGCTGAAAGCATGCTGAAATAGTGTGAAAAATATACAGAAAAAACTCGAGTATTTTTGGAAATGAATTATAAATTCCTTTAGTGGAAATCGTTTCAAACTTTAAGATAATTTCATTCTGGGGGAAAATCGCGTGAATCTTTTTGATTTGTCGTCGTTAGCCAAATACAAGGGAGGCTTCAATCGTTGCTGGCCACTGATTCACTTCTTGCGACATTTCTTCTGAACCGAACTCCAAGTCTCACAATATCGCAATCAAGTCTAAATTGCTCAAATTGAAAAGAGGCGATTTCCCTTGGGGCTCTGGGTCATCTCCCATCAAATGCCTTGTGAATGAAGAAAGAGCAGACTAACTTTTTACCCATTTTTCTCGACCATGGTCTGTAGTCTGCATGAAACCCTCCTGCTCCCGAGGGGATCTTTGCTTCTTCTTTTTTAATCCAATTGGATTTCTCGAAAATTTTACAGTACAAATTTTGAACGTAGGTAATTACTAAGTTTTCTTAGAGAGTTCGGAACAACCTGTCCTGAATTGACTTTTGGCGCTTTCTGAGTTGTAAGGCTCCCAGATACTGGTAATTTCTCATACTAGTAAAGCAATGAAATCTAAGATCGTTATACCTTTATTGAAGTATGAATGGTTTAATCATGGGTGGGTTTTCAGGAAAGCACTTATCTGGGCTTTGACTCAGCTTACATTAGTTACAGCTTATCCCTTCCTTAGGTGCGGTGCACTTTACTCAATTGAAAAAAGGGGTCTCCATTGAGCCATGCTGTTGCTCGAGTTCATATTTCAAGCGTCTTGTGGCTTTACTAACTTACATACTAGTATTCACGTATAAGAACAGACTGTTAAGGGTCAAACTCGTTTCTGAAATGCGCCATACATTCGGTTCCCATTTGGATTGTGGTTGCTCTACTACTACTCTAATCGGCTTACTGAGTACGAAAGAACGGGAAGGTCTGCTTGACTTGGTGTATGTTCAACCCAGGATTCGATCCCGGGTCGTATGAAGCGCGATTTGGTGCCACTTGTCAATCCACCTCCCACTATGTTTATTAGCCATACAAAGACTTGATATGAAAGGCTATCTGGTTCTCAATATTGTCCTTCAATACTTTTTTATCCGGTACAGGTGGGGAAGGGGAATTCCTCATGGTTTTCGCCGAGATGGTGTAAGAACGTAGAGGAGGAAAAAGTCGGAGTAGGCTTAATTTTCTCTCAGTACTCGTTCTTTCTATGAATCTTAATTCAGTTCCCCGTTTGAACCTTTTTTAAGCTGATGTCAAACAGGGTTCAGGAACAGGTTTAACTAATATTCGGGTTTCAAGCAATTTCGACTTTTCTGCAAGCAGCGGAAATAGGAATTAGTTTGAAGAGCTCGTTTTTTCGTTCTCCCATACCGCCTGGCTTTCCATCTACATCAACCCATTTTGATTTTCACTTCCTCACTTTCTAAGATAATGGGCTTCACGAAGACAGGCCTGCTCGCACGCGAGCTTTCATGATTTCATTTCTTCTAAACACTCGGATTTCTAAGAGTCTCGATATTGTTTTGGTCCGGAAATCCTTTCTGTGTGTTCTACTCCCTCGAAACAGGAAGTTGAGCTAGTGTTTATTAAACCAAATTATAACGATGGAGCCCTTGGGAGGTAAGCCTAGGCTCTGAAAATCGCAATTCAAGCATGGGAGCGTTCTGAGGCCATTGTGACTGGATAGCCTGGTCATTATGACGGATCCTAACTGCTCTGGGAAAATGTCGTTTGAGTAGAAAAACAAAACCAAACGGAGAACTAGGAGGGAGGTTGAACAAGGAAGGAAGGTGTTGGGATGGAAACAAACCCATTGATTGACTTTTTGTTATATTACTACAATAACTAGAAACAAATTAGCGCTCAGGGAAATCAGCTTTTTCCACGTCTGAAAATGCTCCTTTTGAAACATCGATTTCATTTTTTTCACAGAATTTTCAGTTGGGTTTTGTAACCTCGCTAAGGAACTCTTTCAAAACATTTTGTTGGGGCCAAAGTAACAACAAGTAGCGTTTTGTTGTTGGTGTGGCGCCCTTCGTCCTCTTTGCTGCGCAGATTACCGCGTTTACGCATTGCCGCTTTCTGACCTAATGGCACACAGCTCCTTTCCACTTTCTTTCCACCCTTCTCTTCTCTCTTTTACGAAACATATTCTTCGATTGAAGCTTCACCTACTAAACTCCTTTAAATTACTGGATATTGAAGCTCGACGTGGAAAACTCGTTGTACGTCTGCTATTTTTCGATGTTACTGATTGCAAGAAGGTTTGGAACGTTTACAAAGTCGGACGAAAACAAAACAATTCCTTCCATTGATGCCGATTAGCATAAACGATGTGAAAATTGCCATTTAGCTTTTATCTTTGGCAATGAAAACGAATGTTACACACGAATTGAGCTTTGCACGTAAGGGTTAAGCGTGAGCATTCCAATTGAAACGATGGCGCCTACGCAATGGGGAAAAGTGGGGGCATCTGTGATGGCAAAAGTCCAAGAACTTGAAGCCCCATTTGCCCATTTGCATGGAAGCGTTACAACTGTGTAAGGGAAGAGGATCTCATTTGATGGAAAATTTCTCAGCCCATGTTTTTGATACTGCTTTACAACTTACTGCTTTGTAATTCTACCCTGCCAAAGCTATTTCGGAAGAGTAGTTGTTAATAGGAATATATTACCCACTATTACTGAAAGACCCTTAGTAGTGGGCCTTTGGGACTACTGTGAAGGGTCGCGGTTTAGGTTGAAGAAATGAAGGGTGCTCGAAAGTGAATCCATAAACTCTGGTCCGTGAAGAAATCCAAAATATAACAGGAGCTTATACAGAAAATGAGTCCCTTACTGGAATATATTGAGTCAAGTATAATATGAGACGAATCTTTGTGAATCTTTTTCCTAGTTTCAGTTCTGTTAATGAAGCCATTAATGCTATGTTGCATAATGGCGTCCGAATGTGTCCGATGAAGCTAATAATTCGGGAGCTATTGTTATAAGTTGACGTCAATGTTCATTCTTTCATCTAGCGGCAAAATTGAAATTAAATGGAGTCAAGGCTACTCATCAGTTCAGCCTTCGGACAAGCCTCAGTTGAGCCCCTTATGTACCTGCTCTGGAGCAGACTTCGTGGAAAGTTGCCAAAATTTTCAAGCCATCGTGTCGAGTGATCGTTGGTTCATCCTCCCTCGGCAACGTTCTGTCATGAACCCCTTGACAAGTTCGTACTTTCTGAACTGAACTATTTTCTCGAATATTTTGAAAAACACTTTTCTAACAGGTCTTTCCATGAGCTCTCGCTTCCAAAGAAAAACTTTTACGGAAATTTCCGCGCTTTCAACTTACTCTACTACTCGCTCTACCACCTGATCTATACCTAAAATTTCGTGCTCAAGTCGTACTTTAGAAAAGCCGACTCTCTACGTTACTTCAGGGGAAAGTGATGGCGCTCATTTCGAACTTCCTGAACGAACCTCATCTGTCGATGTAAGTATAATGAGGTAAAGCAGAAAGAACCGTGATCAACAAAAATCACTTATTCCTTTTTCATGCATGTCTTCAACTTGTGTGCTAACTGGAAAGCGGCTGATCTTTTTTCAATAACCTTTTACTGTACATCAGAAGTTGTGCAAGGCCGCGCCTGTGGAGTGAAGTATGTACGTTCAGCTTTCGGATGTAGTGACGTAGTAAGGGGCTCAATCTCTTGGGTTCCACCGGGTTAGGAGCGTCCTGCTCAACATTTGCTCCAAATCTGCTGTTTCTGGGTTTGTCGATAGTCTGCAGGAATAACTCATTACTTTAAAGTAAGAAGTGTTTTCTTCATACTACATTTCATATCCTGTTCATCTTATATTACATTACCCGGGTGAAAAACTTTTTTTAGATTAAGTTAACCTAAAGGAATTGAAACTGAACTTTTCTTGACTTTCAGCCGGAAACCGTTTCTTTCATGAGACAGCCACCAAGAAAATCGAAAATCCTTCTAGGAAGTCCTTTCACAACTATCTTCTTAAACTTACAAGTACTCCCTTTATCTAATAAGTTCATTGACCACTTCATTGTCGTTTCAACAAAACCTCGATTGAGTACGAGAGCAATTTCCCTTGAGGGCCAACACATGGAATCCATATAAATAGTGCTTCAGCACTAATTAGTGATATTTCGTGATATCTTGTCCGATTCTCAAATCCTAAATCCAATTCAACTAGGAAATTCCGGAAATTGGGTAACCCTCATCAACCTGTTCAATTTAGTCTGCCCTTTTTCTCCGGAATCTGTTATGTCAGCTCAGGGAAAGTACAGAAAAACAATTTAACAAGAATGTCTCTATCCATCTGTGCTACTTTAGTTCGAGTTGCTTTACACCCTCATCCTCAACATACTCGTATCTTACTACTCGTACACTACTCGTTCAATATGCAGTGATTCATGTGTGAAGAACACCCACTCAAGTGATTTCCTATTCTCGTCATAGCCAGAAGTTGATATAGCGAATCAGGGAAGCATTCCTCAGCTCTCCAAACATCTGATTCTATGCCCTGCTCTCATTTTAAATTTTTTTTTCGCCGCGAGCTTTTTGGAATTTCACAAGTTTAAAATAATCCTGCTAGTATTTTCTCGTATTTGTTGTGGTATTGTACTTCTCCAAATAGCCTTAAGCTTTGTATGAACTTAATGAAACTGACTTACTACAAAACGGAGGGTACAAAATGGGGGAAATGGGTGCTCTGATTACGCTCCCTTCACTTATGAAGTGGAATGTTGGTCAGCTGGACCGATTATGGTTTCTTTTTTTCTTTGCGCTTCAGAACCGCCTAGAAATGCTTACCGAGTATTTTTTAATTTTACAAAAAAAAACTTGACAAACTCTTAAAGGGCTCCAATTCTCGAATTTCTAAAGAACAATGGTAGGTAGAAAGTATCGAATACTTCAGAAAGAAGGACTGGGTTCAGGTAAGTGGCTGACAACTATAGCGCTCTCAAGGGGTGTGGAAGAAAATTAGAAATGATTTCAGTATAATAATTATTGTAAGGGACATTTTTTTGAGTTCATCAGTAATTGGATCCTGGTACACAGTAAGTAGTTGGCCTGATTCATGACTTCGATGACTTCGAGGCTGGTTATAAACCCGATCCTTCCATATTCAAAGCTTTTCTTAGAATCCGAAACTCCAAGTCAAAGTAAAGCTATTTGTATCAATTTGTACTAGTACTTTTCTGTAAAACAAATCTCCACGAAATCATCCATCAAGCTTCTATGTTCAAGCCAGTTCAGACATACAGTGTATGAGATCCTTCATGTCCCTTAGGCTGACTGCTGTTCCCTTCCCTGGATGTTTGCCGAAATGGCAGGTCTGGGCAACCAAATTACTATTATATTCACACCACCATTTATGCTTCCTACTGCTTCTCTTCCATCAGGTAGAGAGTAAGTAAGCAAGGTGACTTGAAATCTTTGCTGGCTGTTTATCCAGTGGCGTGATCTGTCATGCATGAATGTGCTGCCATAAAAATGGAGCTAAACTTCTGGTCCAAAGTCGGCTAATAATGTAGTAGATCTCTGGTGCTACAAAACCAGTATACATCACTTTCGAGTGAATTTTTTGTTATTTTGTTTATAATGTAGTTAACAAACTTCCGGTTCTGATGAGTCTTTTCATCCATGGGCCCCGAAAAACGACTTCAAAGGGCAGCCAGTTATGAGGGGGACAAGATTGTTGAAGTAAAGGAAGGGGCGCACTTGAGAACACTCAAATATGCTTTGCCCTAAGTATTGATGTAATAGGAGATGACTTACTACTCTCTCTTGCCTACTGCATACACCTGATCACGTGATTAGAATTTCGTTTTCCTTCCGCAACACCGGACATCCCACGCCCACCTCCTCCACCCCCACTTCCGGACATTCTTGCAACCACTCACCCCAAAGTATTGCAGCCATCGGTTTCTTTTTGCTTTTTATTCGGTTTCAGAGTGGTTCGGTTACTTAAAGGGCCCAGTTCCCGATAATTCCAAAACCTTCATTAGATTACACGGGGGAAAGTAGTGACGAAGGAAACGGGAAGTTTCGCTGAATTCCTGGAATATAGGCTTTTTTTTTTAAAGTAATCATTCCTAAGGCTGGACGAGCTTTGTTGACGGAAAGGGGTTTGAACGAGAATTCAGTGCAACCTGCGATAGCCTCTGACGTATATCACTTGATTGCATTTACGCAAACGTGCTCCATTTCGACTGATATCGACCTTTAAGAAGACATTGAACACGTTCTCTCCCGGGAGTCAATCGTAGTGGGCGTCGAGACCGATGTTTGAGATCCTATGGCGCCCTATCCATGAAGCTTCTCGATCCGACAAGGGCCTCTGGGGTCTTTTCAAGGGCCATAAACTCTTACCTATCAGAAATCTCGGAACCCCGTTTATAACGCGAATTTGCTTAATTTAACGAGGTTGGGTATGATTCTGTCAACTAACGTTTCGGCAACTTCTCATCTTTCGGGGCCTGAAAAGGGACCTAATGTCTCACTACCCCACGAGACCTCTGAGGCCGTTAAGTCATCACCTAATTAATAGGTAGATGAGCTACCGTACCTTCCAGTTGAACATATTTAGCTTTTTTAAAGTAAGTTGTGATTCCAAGTTATTCTCTGGGATTCTTCTTGCATACAGACCCTATTGATTGCTCACATTGGTGCGACATTATCGAGTAAGTAATCAATAATGGAGGGGACCTTCATGAAAATTTGGTGCCGCGGTTCGACGTCATACATGGCGTATCAACAACGATAGATTTGGTCTTCATGAGCCCGATGGAGCTTATCCCTTAATACTGAGCTCGTCGGACTGAAATTACGTGGTAGGAAAAACTCCAATATGAATACCACCCTAATGACTGTTGAACCCTTACCATTTTTATGAGTTTCCGTTTTTATATGCCCAGTCTTTCCATATAAAAGTGGTCGTTATGGCGTATTCAATGAGCCACGCGTATGTCGATCATTCCGCCTACTTTAATTTCCTAGGTGAAATCGTATTTTTTGGTTGCTATAGCAAATGATGGACCGAGATTACCTCAATCCATCTTGGCCAATGTGGTAGCTGGCCTCTGGGCTTGCCTGACCGACTACTTCATTCCTACTTTGCACTGGACTCTAACTAGTTCACCATGGTAGCGTAGTGGTATGAAGGTCGGTGTTACACTGCTTTTGGGGTTCTGTCGCGGATCGAATCCTGCCCAGATAAGACCGGCCTTTTCTTTTCAGTAATGCTGATTAGTACTAGACTTGCCCGATATTATACTTGTACATCAGTTGTGGCTGTATACCCAAAAAGACCACTCTAAGTAAAAGAAGAACTGCTGAAGCATCCTGAGACCGCTATGATCAGAGCTGAGTCCTCTACCACCCACTCAGAAAAGAGTTCCATGAGAGGCTCTGTCAACAAAATTCGTATCATTTTACTTACTAATACACTTACACTTATTTTGCCCTAATTAATGAATCACTACGTAAACAACATCTGACGTAGGTAAGCAAGTGCACTTAGTTGTTGTCCCGGATTTTTCATTAGGCAGAAAGCCTTTCACTGGAGCAGTGACTTTTTAAAATCCTTTGTATTACTAAATATATACTCCTATAATACTGATCAATGATGTTCTACTTGTTATTTGAATTCTCCTCGGCTGGAATGACGCCATTGAGAGTTTCGAGCTGCAATCATTGAGTTTGGAATCAAATCAGCGCTTTCCGGGCATTGAGGGAGGGAAAGAGGAAATGCGGTCGACGGCATTTTCAATTACTACTCTTCAAGATATTATCAGAATTTCACTTCCGTAACACCCACACTTCATTTCTTGGTATAATGACTTTTACAATTTACACATTTGTAATTAATCCGGTTAAGTAACATTTACTATTGCGAATCCAGTAATGAAACCTGTTTTTCATAAATTTTTCAGCCCAGATTGTATGGGATTTCTGGAACCAGCTACCTGCTCCGGCTTCATTGTTTACCTTGTAACGTTCATGATTACTGGTAATATGCTACTGATTGGGCACATGTTGCTAATGGTAATGTATTCTGAGTCATCAACAGGTATCCCGTAACCAGTCACAGCCTTACTCCAGACGGGAAATGATGCCGAAGAAGCTGTTATGTTGGGTAGAAATCGAGTCTGAGACCTCCCTTATACATATTTAGCTTGACGATAGCCCTGATCGGCTTATAGCGCCTTACAGTTTTTTGCCTCAAACTAGTTATGATAAGAGCTTGTACTTCGATGTAACTCGCTGTATTGTGTATTCTTCCGCTTTGCCCCACCTTTCATGTCTGATCATTCTCTAGATCTTCCTTTCTTCACTCTGTGGTGCCTTCGAGTGTCGAGCAATACTGTGTAGCTGAACCAAAGCACTATCCAGTATTGGCTTTTACAACATTTTATCAAGTAATATCATTATCTGCGTTTTGTATAGCGCTACATGCTGTTAATCTTCACTAAGATCTCATGAAAGCTCAGCCACTACATCTCCAATGCACCAAATGCTCTGAGAATTTGATTCGGCTCCACCCAATCCTCTTTCGACTCAACCCCACTTTGTTCCGGCTTCAATCCTCCAAAGGACATTCCGACAACGATCGCGACTTCTTTTTCAGCAAATTTTAGTTCTGTTTTTACTTCTGTTTTGCTTAGAACTGTTTTTCGTTGCAATTCGCAGTTTTAGTTGGACGGGTAATGTGTGGTAACTATGAATACAATTCAGTAGTACAATTGAAGAGTTTGAGTTCACCGAAGGGCAACAGACAGAAGAGAACAGTAGATTCACATTTTTCTTAGCTCGAATTTTGCTCAAAAAAATCCGCATAGATTTATTTATTTATTTGTTTGATTATTTATTTCATACGCTATATGAGACAGCATGAGGAAAGAGATAGATTTTGTAATTGTTTCTCTTACTGCTTCAGTTGAAGTTTAGGTAGTGTGATCAGCATGGGGTCTGTAAATCAAAAAGTATCGGTTTGGGTGCTTTCCGAGATCCAGCGCTTTACTAGTAACTAGTATTCTGCTGATAGCCGTATAGCCTCAGATTTTCTCTGAAACTATCTCGTTAACCATATGTCAGTGTACCAGTAATTCTCTCAAAAAATATCAGTTTATATTTACTTTCTGTGGTGACGTCACTAGGCATACCGATCTGACTTCCTTACTCATTTCTATGGGAGTATAGAACTAATGTACTTACCCCAACAAGAAGAGGGAATGTACCGAAAAATGGCAGTATCAACGATTATTATCATTATCGATGACGATCATTAAATACAATATTGTTAAGGGCCCTCTTGATACAGTACAGTGTCCTGGGGGAGTACCTATCTGTACCTCCCTGTCTGGACTGGGAATATGATCCAGCTCTCAATGAAACTGACATCTCTGACGTAGTATGGTGTTGATTTGCGAAAGGTCCTGTCTATATCTCATATTACTTACATACTGGTACCATTATCGCATTTGATACTAGTTATTGGAATACGTAAACATGTCTAGGTTTTTCCTAGCAACTGCTTTAAGTTGTTATGTCGTTTTTTCCCGTTAGACGAGAATCCTCGTCATAGAAACAGTGACTTTTTTAGGATGTTGTACTTATTACGTGTGTTCATCAAATATACTCATTTGACACTGTTCTAATTACTAGTTAAATCCTCCGTGGAATTGACACTACTGAGCGTTTAGACCTGCTGTCATCCTTTGTGACATGGATTTGTCAATAAGCGGATTTGCTCCCAGGAAGTTCAGAAGTTCCTCTGGATTGTAGCTGAGCTCCTAAGTTTTTCTGGCATCCACGACATAAAGGAAGGTGGTGATGGCTGAGATGGTTCAGTCAGGTTTATGGGGGAGGGGTTTATTGAGGTACTTTTTCAGTGACAGGAATAATGGACTCGTAGAGCCGACGGGGATATTTGGCGAAAAGGAAAGGGGCTGAAGAAGGAGGGGCTCTTCCCCTTATGTAGCATGATTAGCGCGACAGCTTTTCTTTGCAGCACTTTCCTGGATTTCCCACTTTCGCCTCCGCTTTTCTTTCCATCATCAAAGGCACTTCACCTTCAGCACAAGAGATCCCTCCCTGAGCTCCTACTTTTAGGTCTATTTGTTCCTGGAATCGAACTAGGGAAAATGTCGGGGTGTATCCGGGAAGGATATTCAATCACCGGGAAATAGTGTCTTAGTTTATTCGACAAGAAGAGAGAAACTTCTGATTGGGAATTCGATGGCAACTATTAGTCCCAGACCACTTCAGCGTTTGGGGAGGTTGGTGGGGTCTTTTTCTGGTCTACTCCGAACATATATATTGATTTTTCTCATTTAAACTGTATTCAAATCTGTTTTGTTCGCTTACAAACCTACTTTTTTTGCCTGATTTTTCCAACTCAGTGGCCTCAAATTTCTTGAAACTTTTCACTATTCAAACGTGTACTTCACAAATTCGATGTCCTTTACCGTCTGATTAATTCATAACGTCATACACACTCTTCCTACAGATAGAAGCCAATGAAGCGTGAGTCATGCCTACTCGAATCTACTTTTCAACTAAACTAAAATCCGTGTCCTTTTCAAGATTCTGGGAAATCCTTCAGTAATCTTGTTCTCCTTTCTGAAATCTGGGCATTCGTCCTCTTATAAGTATTAGATGCTTCTGTGCCGGACAGGTTTTTGTTGTGGTAAATTACATATTTTGTGCGTCCTTTTGACGAGTTTGTCGTTCCCGAAGGCTCGAGTTTTCAGAACCTTGACATATCTCGATTCTTCACCAATATCAACTCATGTCAACAAACTTCAAATAAATTTGGAGTCCAAAGAAAAGGGTCGCAAACGTAGGTCTTCAACTCTACTATCAACTTGACAGATGGTGGCACAGAAGTCACAGACACAGAACATGTCCATTTGATCACTCCTTCCCACCCCTAGTATCCACTTCGCCGGCATAATGGAGTCACTTTTTTTCAGGCCATTTACTTTACTTTGACCGGTCGCATGCGTATGAACTAGAGACCGAACAGGGTAGAAATCGCTTTCGGTTTCCTCTATTCCCTCCCTGCATGGGAAAAATAATTCATTCTTCGAAATCCTGAGAGAATTGCATTTGCAGGTCTCCAAGCTAACCCGAACTCACTCTTGGGTTTGCAGGCGATGTACTTCTGAAATCACTGAATCCATTTTTATTAATTAGCCTGCCCTCCACTGCAGCTGTGCCCATGAGTGCAACCCCAAAAGGTGGCTGGAATGCGCTATGCTCATTACTTACTTCTAAAAAGATCGAAGGAGTCCTCTGATTTCTCGTCAAGAACAAATTTTTTTTACTGGTCATCTAGAAGCTAAAAGCTGAATTTTCCCACAAGTGGAGTCCTCTGAATGGAGTTCCAGCCAAGAAGGGCATGGTTTCATGTCCTATTTGGCTGGAACTTGGTCTTTGGAATACGCTTCCTCAGTACTAGTTAGTTTTAGGTAACTCAGTAGTTACAGCAGCAAAAAAAGTTGAACTTGAGCATTCTTATCAAATATAAAATGTTGTGCAACTAGTGCAGCCGTTCCTGCCCTACGTTTTCGTTCAGATTACTACGAACTGAAGTCAAATACTTTGTAGTTCTACCAGAATTTCTTGACGTTAGAAAAACGAATGAATTTTTTCATCATGCCCTGTTCATTCTACCAAGTTCTCAGGGTGGTGGGCTCCATTTCGTGTTATTTCTCTTCTCACACTCATCTCTTGTCTGCTCATTTAATTAGAACGCACGTCACTAAGTGAATGCAGTGGTTTCCTTGAAAGAAATCTATTTTTAGTCACTAAAATTACTATTTGAAGAGGCGTTCATATCAGTAATAATATGAGGCAATAATTACCTACAGCATAGAAAGGAAGCATGACTCAAAGTAAAGTAACGTCCCGCCTCTTTTTACTGTCTACCTTTGAGATATCTGGAATTCTTGGAAATATACGGATTTCTTTACTTGTTCACTACTCTTTCGTGTTATTACCTAGGATGTAATCGTATTATGATGCTTCTAAACAAATAAATTTCATTGGTACGATCTCCGAATTCGCTCTGATGTACTGGTAATTCTCCCTTCATTCCTCCCTTTTGTATACTGCTTGGGATACTCCGTAGTTTTCGGAAAGCTGAAATCCGATCACCGTAGGAGGAAGTAGGTGTGACTGCGTCAATGTAAAATTCATTATATCAAAATATTAAATAATTTATTGCACGCCCTTTTTTGCTTGCGTGTATGGACCCCGTCCACTACAATTGAGCAAACACCACCTTCATGTGTTCTATTCCTCATGCTACAGTGCGTTTCATAATTATAAGGTCACCCTTAATTTTTGCACTTTCAAAAAAAGTAATCATTAAGGATTTTTTCTAGCATCATGAACAGATTCCCCAGCACGAATAACCTAGGTATCCGTTGCTTAGCCGCTGCTGCATTCTTCTGAACTTTTTTATAACAGTTTATCGGTTTTTGCACCGTTTCATAATTATAAGGTCACCCTGAATAAGTGAACAATTCTTAACGGAAGAGAGGAAATTTCGTGTTCGAAGATACTTGTAAAGGTAAGCATGTGTAGCAAAGGCATTTCTAAACCTGACTGTCAACATAGCTCGTGGTCATCTGCTTTCCCCTGATGAGAAGGCTCATCATGAAGGTGGGCTCCGTACTCGAGCCAATTCCAGGCAAATAGAAAGATCCCCTTGGTCCATTCGGAGATTTCTAGAGAGTCCTCATGTCGTTAGATATAACACCGACTGTGGA
Source organism: Haemonchus contortus (assembly GCA_000469685.2). Taxonomy (NCBI): domain Eukaryota; kingdom Metazoa; phylum Nematoda; class Chromadorea; order Rhabditida; family Trichostrongylidae; genus Haemonchus; species Haemonchus contortus. Next base: position 39,176,498 of record LS997567.1, on the reverse strand, counting down.
CACCCATGAAAGATTACTAGCCGTGACGAGCGGAAAATTCTGAGGACTGTTTCCAACAGTACGTCCTCCTTGAACCAGATCCGATCGGAGTTAAACCTCTCTGTGTCGAAAACTACAGTCTGGAGAGCAGTGAGAAGACGCTAGAACATCACCAGGCAAGCAATGGAGAAGGTGCCACGAATCACCGATCGTCACAAAGAGGCTCGACTCGGATTTGCAAAGATGAACCTAGGGAGAGATCGGCCAAAGGTAGATCTGCATCGAAATCTCACCATAGAGCTGAATAATTCCTACTCAGGTCGTCTTTTCGGATGAAAAGAAATTCAATCTGACGGAAACAAGCGGTACTAACGCGACTTGAGGAAGGAACCAGTCTACTTCAGTCGTCGCAGTTTCGGTGGAGGAAGCCTATGGAGCAGGGGTGCGTTCTGCAATGATGTCGTGTTGTCGTGAGCTGCAGTATGGATTTCAAGGATTACCAGAAAGTCTTGGAGCATCATCTAGTACCTTTTCTATGCCATCGCCGTCACCTCAACTATGTCTTTCAACAAGATAACGCCTACAATCATGTGAGCCGTGCAACGGATGAGTGGCTGTAATGCCAATAAATAAGCGTCCTACCATGGCCAGCCTGCAGTCCCGACCTCAGTCGGATGGAACATATCTGGGACATAATATTCAGACAGGTTTATGCGAATAACCGTCAGTTCCAGAGCACAGAAGAGCGATTATCGAAGCATGGAGAGCAATCGATGAGGGACTCTTCGAAACTTAGTTTCTAGTATGCCACGCAGGCTCTTTGATGTTGCTCATGAACAAGTGGGAGCTACTGATTATTAAGTGTTGTACATATGCCATTAACATTAATAAATCATTCACTTCCTCAGGGTGACCTTATAATTATGAAACGGTGCAAAAGCCGACACTATCATTAAAAAATTCGTAAAAAATTTGAGGTGAAAGATATTGCGACCAAAATTCGAGTACGGAGGTACATTGTGACGAGGAATCTACCAGTGTTTGCCAAAAAATTCCACTCTGGCTGCTTTCTCCGGAATCGCAAAAATCTGGGGTGACCTTATAATTATGAAACGCACTGTATACATATTTGATCCTGTCCCCGATTCCCCCCTGATAGTGCTTTATTCTAGCGCTGTGGAACCCTCTGATTCTCTAGCATAGTCACAGCTGAAACGAAATGAATTGGTCTATTTTAATCTGTCTTAATTAATCCAAGATGATGGTTAGCATATCAGGCAAGATGATGGTGGTAAGCATCGCAATATAATATTTGAATAAATTATCACAGCGTTAATCACATAAGAGGGTGTAATAGACTGAGATTTTTTGAAGGTTTCTGGAATTACTCTCCATGTACCCAAACTTTCAAAGAAGTTTCTGGGGTTCAGGAAAAATTTCTAAGTCATAGAACTGAATAATCGGCTTTACATCTTTACTAATACCCCTAATTACCAAATAACTTAACAGCAGCAATGGCAGCAGAAGAATCAACTATAATCCAGAATGCTTAATTGTTTATTGTTTTTTGTAACATTATTCTTTATTACGCAACTTTAATATAAGTAGTCGGATCGTAGAGGCAGTGTTCGAGCAGCATCGTGCAGCAGCGTGGCGCAGTGGAAGCGTGCTGGGCCCATAACCCAGAGGTCGGTGGATCGAAACCACTCGCTGCTAGTTGTTTTGTATCCCAACTTGTGCACTGAATCTAGGTAATCGATTGGTAGATCTAATGTAATAATGGTCTGTGGAAGAGGCTGCATCGGTGAGAACCGGTTCTCCATATACCCTAAAAGCTGCGTCCCGCTGCTTGTGATGCGGCAACTCTTCAGCGCACCTGATACTGATGCGTCCCGAAGGCTTCATGTACTGAAGGAGGGAGAGGTTAAGCCATGACGATGACAACAAAGAAAAAATGTCTCAAACCGGTCTCCTCGGAGGTATGATTCTCTCGTAGGTGAGTAAATTATCTAGCTAAAGACTACTACATACATTTTACTTTTTACAAATATTACATGTGATTTTTGGGCTGTCAAGGAAGCAGAAGAAGTACTTATTCTATCGAATTTTGATACTTGACTCGCCTTTAAGTTCCATGAAGAGCGGTGGAGAGCTTCTTCATGAACAGGACTGATTAGCAATGCATTTTTGCCGAAAACAGTCCAACGATACTTGAGACGCTCTGATTATTCTCTAAACGCAACCGCACAGTTTCTCTATTCTTTAATAGATCCGTCTCTATTCGATCATTTCTCAACTTCTGGAATTCATTGGATGAAAGAGTATGGGACCCTTGGGAGAATAAACAGCTGTCGATATCCATCCTTACAAGGGTAGTGAAGCGATGTTGGTGATGAGCTGTACTGGGGCAGCTTGTTCCGATGTCTAGCCGATAGACGTGCAACAGAGCTATGGATGTTCCTAAATAACTTCATTGCTTTCTATGAACTCTACTAGTATGTCACTGTCTATGATTATGTCGTGCAGATTAGTTTAATCACGGACTTTTTACAATTTGCTTGCACTTCCTCTAATTTTGCCTTCGTCTGCTCTCATTCCTCTCCAGCGCGTCGTTCTAACTCGTTGTACATTGTACATCTTCGTTACATTGAAAATTAATTAAATAGTCAGTTCTTCTCTGTAAGGAGTACTAATCGTGACTACTCCATACTTGTAGAACGATATACCCTGAATCATGCCCTGCCCTCATCGCGTCTTAAATGTACAAGGTCATACTGTAGAGCCAAGTCGTGTCAAACTATGTATGCTTTACAGCAAGAAATAGATCATGATAGCGTCTTCAGATTATGATGACTATGTGGAAAGTGTGACCGTCCTATTCATCGATTGATTTCCCCGCTTGAGTGCCGTTGGTCAGGCTGCGAATTTTCCGCGCGGCCGAGCGGCACGTTTGCGCCGCAAATGTCGCGGACGATCATTTCGTCGTGAATTACCTTGCACTAGTTACACTGAAGCTCCGCTTAGTAACCGAAGCAGGCACACCTCATTGCACTTTTCTAGCCAAGCCCTACCCGATCGAGAGATGACTAAGATTTTATTCTATCACGATGGACTAAACTGTAGTTTACTGTGTACGCTTGTGTATTATTGTACTTTACCCTGTTCCTCCATCAAATGATATTGCATATGTGAGCTGAGTCGTTGATTGAATTGGGATTTTACCCAGTATCAGGGAGTCCCTCGCTTAAATTACTGCAGTAGCTGCAAGTAGCATTGGATCTGAGTGACCGAAACGTTATCCAGATCGCACAGTAGGCAGAATTTTGAAGTTTTGTTCCACTTGGGATTTCAAAAAAAGGTTGGAATGGACAACGTTTTGCGTCCTAATCAGCAGTGAAGGGCAATAGATGCAGTGCATTTGAACTTTGTTGGTATAAGGAAAGCATAATTAGTGGTAATGATGCTACCCGTATTCTGGCGGACGCAGCAATTTCGAACTGTGTTGAAGTAAGGAAGATATCGCTACATACTTGTAATACGATGTACTTAAGTGCGAGAGTAGACCAATATGCAGTAATCTTAGTGTAAACATCCAAACATTTGTGGGCGGTGCTCGAACACCGTACCGTCGCTGGAGCGTTGTTAGCCCCCGCGGCAACTATACTGTGCGTATTCGGTGATATTCATTGTTATCGCTGATTACTACTTACGTAATTGCGATCTATCTTTCAGAAGTAATCATCTATCCATAAGCCCTTAGAGAATAAGTTGAACTAGGTGGTCCAAACGCTAATTTTCTCAATTGGTTTATAATATTATATTATCATCCATGATATCACATAATCATTAGTCGTTAAAACTATCACCATTCACAACAAAAACTATCTCTAATGACAAAATGACTATCTTTGTACCGACAGTTTTGCTGTACTTTGATTGTTTTCTAGCTAATTTTTCCTAAAATTCGGTCAATATTATGCAGAATTCCAGGAAAATGTCATCAGTTTGGACAATCGGCGGTCATTAGGTCAACCATAACGAGAGCTTAGAAAATTCGAATTTTTTCCCTTTTTTGCCCTAACAAATTGCTTTCAAGATGCACGCTACATATGACGTGGACTCCAGTCGATTACAAGAATTCATGCAAAATGTAGCTTTGCTTAATTCCGTTTCCAGTAACTTGAACTTGAGATCGTATATTATGTGGTAGCTATGGGGTTGCTCTTTGAAATATGCCTTCTTTATCGAAATTACTTCATTTTAATCGGTACTAATTTAAAGAAAAGTCTAATTAATTGATACTGGGCTGTTAAATTATAGTTTGTGAAGTAAGTAATTTGTAGGACAATTAACCTTCTCAAGTATCAAGTAAATGGCGAAAAGGCGGGTCAACGAAGAGCATATTATTTGCGGTTCTACCGATTCGGGGGCTTGCCTTTGTGGACGAGTTTTTCTGTTACTTCTTCATGTTACCATTACTACTATTATGTTGCTATTATTACTCATGTTATTGCTCATGTTTTGTGTTAATCGATTCTCTATATCTTCTGAACCTACTGATCCTCGACACAGTAATACTTTAGAAGCATTTGGTTAGTTGGCTGGTATTCGGACCCTTGAATCAACTAGAGGGGAAAAAGGCTTTGTTGAACATGGAATTGTTAGAAAGTTAGCTTGAAATTTGCAGGAACGCGCTCCGCTTAAGTGAGCATTTTGCAATTTCAAACAGAATTTCGAGAAAAATGAAACCTTTCCTGCATGAGTAGGGCTTCAATGCTGCCCATATTTGCTGAATAGACATCATCGACCATATTCCAGGTACTACTGTAATAACGTACATACTTGATAGGTTTCACGGGAAATATCCAATTGAAATTATTTACAACCATATAAAATTCAAATGAATTGAATGAGTAGATAAGTTGCCTAGGAAGGGCTGCATAGCCAGGGCTCCAAAAGGTTCGCATAGCAATTCTGGCTGTAATCCGCTCTCCATTGACTCATATTCGTGCTGTGAGGTTACGGTAATTCAATAATAGTAATTGTAGCAATCAAACTACCAATCAAGAAATAATTTTAAGGATCATTGGATTCTAACGATTCTTACTGTATGTGTGGTTTCATTAAAAGAACTAAGACGGGTGATAAATCTTTTTTTCTTCGCTGGAGAATTCAATTACTTGCTTCATTCGGTGCAATTCGATGTGTATTCCCTTTAAACGCCTAGGGCCATTTTCCAACATTTTCAAGAATTCCAGCATATCCTCAACTAGTAGTTTTGCTCAGAATTTGGCCTTCCGAACTTTACTTTTAACTATTTATTTATTATACTAACCTTGCAGGTTTTTTTAAGAAAAACACGTTAGCGGATCGAAACAACCGCTGGAAGTCACATTAAGGGTCAGGCGTTTCGAACAATGTCGTGATTGGCTGTTGAGAGTGATTGACCAATAGCAGGCGAGATTTCCATCCTCATCAGCTAGTCAAGCCAATGAAACGCTTATGAATGCAATCTGATGTCACGCAGTTTACGTATCTAAAACTGCTCCAACTTTTCACTTTTTTCTCCACGCGAGACGTTTTCTCCATTTCATCCATATTTCTCGGTTTTTCTTTTATTGTCGAGTTGTTGTTCTCTCCATCATTGTTTGCTTTTGATGTTGTTCATCTCAGCACTTATTTGTCGCTTTCACGATTTTTCTAATTTGTATCGTAACTTGCGTCGTAACTATTGTTACTACATCACTTTGTTAGTAACTTCTTATATTCAAGGTAAGGTCGTATGCTGGACTTATTCAATCTCCTTGGATGGGGAGATTTTTGGAATGGCGAGGACTTGCCCGCAGGCGCCTCATCACGCCTAGTGCATGTTGTTATTATATCACAGGTATGAATACTTATCTGTCACTACTCCACTGTTGCATACTTGTTGACTTTTGATTACATAATAAAAATGGGGCCCCCATTGTCTTGGGACCAATCTTTTTGTAACCTGAATCTGAAAATTTCATATTTTTTCTAGAAATTTAGTAGCAGACCATCCGTTATGCTTTATTATGACAAAAGAAAATTGGGAAATCGAATCACGAAATACTAAAAAGACCTATTAGGTAGTCAAATCTCAGATGAAGGTCGGGTTTTTGAGGCCATGTAATCCTTGCGATTGGTGGATCCATTCGCTTCCCTAGGTAGTGCGTCTAGTGCGAGGGAAGCGCAGTTGTTTAAGTAGCTCCATCAATTACATATTATTCAAAAGCACTCTATAATGTCGAAGTTATAACGAAATTTCTGATTTCAGAGTCAACCACCATGGTTGGCGCGACCTCTCTACGGCTTGGCCGCTCCTGCCATCATCCTTGTTACACTGGTCACGAATTCCTTTGTAGTTGTAGTACTATCCAATAAGAATCTTCGAACACCCACCAACTACATCCTGTTATCCATGGCAATTACGGAGCTAATGACTGGTACTGACATTTTGGTTCTCCAGGTAGTAATGCAGTAATGGATATACGCCAATTGCAGGCCTCTCGTCGTGTCCTTGGTTTCTATATTACTACACATTTGGAGGTTTGTATGTGGATCAGGAGTATGGTCTGCCTGATTTCTGGTGCAAAACACATCCTTACTTCGCTGTTCATCTTCCCACAATGTGAGTTTCAATTGTTACTGGATTAAAGTAAACTTGTTGATGCTCGAAGAAAGGGAGGACTTGCATCCGATGCGCCTTCAGATCATCTCTCGCATTTCCGTAACCCATTGCGTGCCCGTTCGCACGGCTTGTTCAAACATGCATAACACTATTACTGTAGAGTATTGCGGTTGAGAGAGTAAGTCAGGTAGAAACCAGCCTTGGGCCCCATTACATTTCGACTAGAGAAAAATTGTAGCGACTAGGGTGTGGATGTGTAACGGTATTCCCGATTCCACCACACGCAATGCGATTCCTAGCTAGTTGTCTTGCAGCGTGCCATAGTCAATTTGGCGCCGGAGCTTCGCCGCGCGTCAGGCCGCGCCTATCGCCGGTGACCGCGGGGTCGTTCGCTAGTCGTGATTGGTTAATGGAAGTCCGCACCAATCAGCTATGTTACCAGCGTAATCAAGAGTCAGCCAAAAATACATATCAGAATTCAGTTTGCTGACCAAATGACTATAATAAGTGAACGGGCAGAAGGCGGGCTATAAAGAACACAATTGCTCTCCCATCTTTCCTTCTCCTGGACAAAAATGGCTGGACCCTTCGTCTTCAAGCCTTTCCTACCAAGATGTCTGACATATTTCAGATTTCATACCGCTGCTATATGGTTAACTGTATACCTGGCAATACAGCGATATATCTACGTTTGCTTACCATCGCTAGTTGTAAGGTAAAATACTTTTTTATACACGCAGAGATACCAAGCGAAGATATTTCACTTAATGCTATTCCGAATAAGTTTTTACCAAAAGTCGCTTGTTCAGATTCTGCACCCCTCAAAAATCAAGGCATATTATAATTTACATTTGCGTTTGTGCTTTTCTTAGGTGAGTGAATCTTATAAATAATTTCAATTGCTACAATTTTCATTGAAAGCTACTTTTAGTGAGCTACCTGTGATGTGTACCGAGTATAGTGTGAGTGTTTGGACGACCAATACGACAAGGAGTTGCTTTCACAAGGATGTGGATATAATCGATAGGGTTCGTGGACTATCCATTTCAATCAATATTTCAGAAATTGCTGATCAGCAAAAACCTTTATCAGAATTATTAGTAATGTTCTTGTTTCTAGCGTAAACCCACCCATAATCTGATCCCACCGCCAATATAGACGCACGCAATCGTGATTGGTTGCTGGAACAATCAGCCAATCACGACCGTCTTCCACAATTTTTGTGACCCTCGGGTCAGCTAGCAAATTTTGCTGTGCCTCCTTTACTTACGCGATTCTACAAACAATTTTTAGGTCTTCCGGCATTATAAAAATTGCATTTTCAGGTGATAGGTGTTGACTCGTGGAAAGCGCTAATATTGTGCCTTCGTGCACTGCTGGTGCACATACTGCCATGCGTGCTGCTAATCATCTTCACTACGTGCCTTTTCAAAACTGTCAACGAAGCCGATCGTAAACGTAGTATACATCAAATGCCAAGCCGTAAAGTGGTATGTACTTGTAAATGTTATTGTTTTTCTACAATTTTATAAAAACACCGTGAATACTTCGGTTTTGAAGGTGGTGGTGGTGTAGTGGCAAGTGGTACTATTATATAAAACATGCATGGTGCCGGAGTGAATCCCGGATCGATACTTGCCCTGACCTAAAAGCCTTCCATTCCTCCGCGGCTGGTTAGTTAATACCTGATCCGTCTGGGAGGATAAAATCATTGCCTCATAATTCGGCTTGCCACCGAAAGTCATTGTATAGGCCACAGACGCATTCAATACGCCTTTACAATTTCGAATGTAAGTCGAATGCGGGGGTGCATCCCAAGAAAGGGTTTGATTAATGCCTTAGAGGGTATCTTTTATTTCGATCTAAAAATGATGTGACGTGACGTGACGATTACTTTGTCAAATTTAAAAAAAGAAGAGGGGAAGGCTCGTTTTGATTGAAAGGCCATTACTTATGACAGCTGGGAACAGGTCAAGTTTATTGTCAGAGGGATCTGTGAGTCCTCGTGGAAATCTTCCAAATCACAATACCATAAAAGGGTACATTACTTTTGTTTATCAAGGATATATTTTGACGATGTCTACGCTTTCCAGTTCTTTCTTCATCTTTGTTTTACTTGTAATTGGCTTCGTTATTGGCCACCGGGGAAGATTTCGATTTCCAGTCGTCGAACTAGTCTCGTTAACTACCTCTGCGTCACGTCAGATTAACAAGGACGAAAGAAAGGGATGAACCAAAAGAATTCAAACTGTACAACAGACAAATCAAAAGTTAAACATGGCGTAGAAGTTCTCTGGGGATCCATCATTAGGAAGAATCAGTGTGGTAAGATAAGAAAAGCGGTAAAATGAAGTAAAATCTTCAGTCTCCTAACTGCACAGCCGAGTTTTTTTCCCGAGAGTATAAGATGAATTGGGTGTAACTACGAAAGGCTATCGGGTAAAAGTTAACAGCCCAAAGCGTACAACGGTTCAAAGAACCAAGATGTGTATTTGGTTATTTTTACTAGTCGTGTTTACTACTGAGTAAATGAATAATCACGTGTAAAGCGAATTACTCAAAATGAATTTTTTAAAGTTCTTACCCGAATGAGCAACGAACTCTAGAAGTTCGAAACTGTGAGTAAAAGGTCTGAACATACATCCCGAGAAATGTACCTCATAGTAACGAGTTTTGTAGTCGAAACAGCTCGAACTTCCTTTTCAGTATTATAAGAATCTGTTGTACTTCTGCTCGCTTTTACCATTTTGGATAGGGTTGGGACAAGGCTGCTACAAGTGAAGCCGCTGATGCGAGCGAGGGTTGGCCGTGGCTCAGATCCTGGATTGGTCCCACCGCCCCATTAGATGTGGCTATTTATTGACATCTTTGTCTAACGTGATGGAACTCTGATTTCCACTTAAAACTGCCTGTAGCAGGTCACTGTGTACGTCCCATGGAGATTCAAATAGCCCTCTGTGGATCAGCGAGGCAAACTCATGCCTTTTGAAAGAAGATCCATGGATGTCATCGATACACCATTCATTTTCTGTTTTATTTTTCAAGGTATTCGACCATTTTTCCGAGCCTCTCGACCTTTGGATGATACTTGTTATCTGTTGATAGCTGCATGTCTGAGTAGAAGTGCAAAAACATAGCAGTAGCTTATGAATATGCGCTGATGTGACGCACTTACATACATATGTGGACTCGTTGACTGATAGCTTACTCTGCCTTTACTTACTTAGGGGATTTCCGAGGTATTTTATAGCACTGTATCACACGCTTTTCATGTCTGCAAGTCCATCTGGTAAAATGAAACAAAATGTAAAGTCTGAGGGTAAAGCCTTTGGCATTGGTCAATCCCGTTATGGAATGCGCCAACGCAGTCGATTCCAATCAGAATCGTAATGGTGTTCTGGATAGGTGGCCTATGCAAAGACTTATATCCTCTCGGGCGAGTCTGATACCATTCGGCGACTCCGGAGGGATGAAAAACCTGATTGGGTTGGTTGGTCTGGGTGAATATTGAGCCGGAATTTCTAACCCGGACCTACTGAGCCGGGATTTCGTACCTGGACCATGAGTGTGGGATACTGCGTCACTTGCCACTATGAAAACTCCGCCCAAATATTCCGCTCACGAAAATTTCCCAGGTTTCCTAAAAAAAAATTCAAGTTGTGACATTTGTTAGGTGCTTACCAACTTCCATCTTGGGTGAAGTTGTTAAACAAAATTTATTGAATGCATATTTTTTATGATATCAAATTTCAGCAAGGCAGTTCCGGTTGCTTGTCGTCAAATCGTTTGATGCATGCGACAACTCGAATGTTACTCGTCGTAATTGCTATCTTTTTACTTATCGAAATCCCTGTAGCACTGATATTCATTATGCATCTGCTTGCTGTATTTTACCGACTACTCGACATGAGCGATTACAAAACTGTCAACAATTTACTGATTATAAGGTTTGTTCCTCTACTAGTTATCAAAAGTCATGTATCAGAAATTTCGCAAATGTGTGCCGTTAGGTTCGGGCGCGAATTTTCCGTGCCTGTTGGGCTGGCGACTAATATTTCGCATTTCCCGTTCATACTACGAGAATTAGCGTTCCGATCTAGCGTAGTGATGCCCAAGCATTATCACAAATTTAACTTACCAAATCGTAAGTAATGAAAATGAAGCTTTTAGGATATGATTAATATTGAATATCGAAATATTTTTTATATTGAAATCCACAATTTCAGAAATTTTCTGATCATATTGACTTATCCGCTCAATTTTGCTATTTACTTCGGAATGAGTTCATCATTCAAGTTGCAGGTTAGCTCCGTTTTTCGCAGTTCCAAAAAAGTTAAATGTCGAGTTATTAGCATTTTCAATCTCTGTTTTCAGTGTCCAGTGAAAAATGTATAAGCATAAATAAAATATGAAAATGTTCTTAAATGTATAAGTAAATATTTTCAGTTCCGACAACTTTTTTCACGCCAAGTACTATACGTTGCTTCTCCTGCTGAAGGTGCAGGGTGGCGGCCACGATTTTCAGTTCAACTGATCGATATTCATAAATTACGAAGGCCAAGTCGACTTGCCCGAAAAGTCACTCAGGTGATTACAACCTTTTCGCTGAACTTTTAATTGGGAACTTCAGCTATACCAGTTACTAAATCCTTCAATAATCTACTGCTGTTGAGATAGTAGTGTTGTTTTTGAGTGTTTGGTCCTGATTCGGTGTGTTGATGAGCGTAAACAGCGAACAGGCCGGGTACAAACCAATTTAGCCAAAAAACAGCGGGATGATACTACTCTATGTATCTATCTTGTTTTGAAGTATGCAGGTGCTATAGTAAGCGTAGGCGTAGGCGTCGGTACGATCGTATTTTCATGATCAATACTTATTACAAGTTGTTATGAATATAACTTTTCGAATGAATATAACCAAAATAGTCGGGCGTGAACTGCTAGGAAATGGGACTCGAGATAAATGAACCTAAATAGGTACTAATAAGCTGTTAAAGGTGGAAATGGTGAAGAAGTTAGAGGCGGGCAATGTATCCGCAACTCCTGGGATCTGGAATCGAGTCCTTGGTCGATTCAAGTTCTGATCCTGATCCTTCCGGTTTCGCAACTTGGTATAGGAATTAGTCAAAAATGTTGCAGTTTTTCGATTAACTCGGAAACATGTGATTTATGGTTCTTATTCATGACGAATTTTTGCAAAGAATGCAGAATGCATCAAGCTATTTGTTTTTGTTTTTACATTTCTCTTTTCACTTCCTGTTTAGTCAGTCTTTCACACGGTGTTGTAATGAGATAACGAAATTGGCTACACTGAACCGATTAGGGAGTTGTCGAATAGAGTATGTAGGAAGTAACAGTAATGAACATTATTACTTATAAGGGGATATTAGGGGCCACCTGTCCCATTCCAATCATTACAGGGGCCCGCAAAGCTTTCATTTGAACGATATTACAGCCCCCATTATGTTCGTTGCACTATTTGGGATTTTAATGAGAACTCTGCTGTTACTCCAGTAATCACAGAGTACTCAAGGGAATTTTTCATTTTAAACTAATCAGTGTCGGTCAATCCATTTGGATCGGAATACATTGTTCGGAAGATAGTTCTCATAGCTACAAAGCAACTCTCTAAGTAAGGGCTCGATCCCCCTTGTAATCGTATTTAACTACAATGGTTTGTGCGGTAACAATTCGAAAAAAACGTTCAAGATTTCTGGAATTTTCCGTATGCACTGGAGAACCTGGGCACGAATCGATCCATCTATCGATAGTTGCTGTACTTTTGTATTAGCTGTGTTGTTGCAGACGGTACAGAATAGTGCGAAATTAGGGAAGAAAGCGCTGAAATGGCTATTTTCGAGAAATGTAGGACCTCAACCAATCGGTTAGAAAGGAGGTTGTACAAGAATTGTGTCTGCAACTGTCTGGGTGTCTCCCATGTATGCGTACTATCTGTCGGCGTCCTACCGCTCTACTGTAAACGGTGCAGAGATAACTAGGCCGTTACATCACGGCCGCTTTCGGGCGTGTAGGTCGGCCAAGCCGGTTTTGACCCTTATAACCATTGCTCTCGTTTTCGTCTTAAACAGTGTCTCTAACGGAAATACAGCATTATTATGGATCAATCACTGCATTCGAGTTACTTTGCTCACTAGCATTACTACTACTTTTTACAGCAATTTGGACACAATCGCATGTCAGCGACAGCATTGGACGCGTCTGCTATAACAGATGAGTATCTGTGAGCGATTTCACCACTCTATCTTGACGCTTCTGCCAAACCGGTTACAAAAAAGTCATAATATCAAATATTTATTACTACGATCATATCGAAATGTGGTTCTCACAACATTACGGCGTACATCATTTATTTTATACCTCTTTTTCATCTTGAGAACGTATTGTAAATTTCGATGCTTGTAATTTGCTATGTGATAAAGTGTTTCTCTCTATTTGCTGAATAAACTGCTACAAGAGCGAATTCTGTAAAGTTCATATTATAGGTTACTCTAGTCTACTGTTCTGTACTCTACAGTGTAACTTACTCTGAACACAACAAGTCCAGGATCGGGTAACATACGCCTTTGTTCTATATCCTCGTGAAAGATGTTCTGCCGTAACGCTAATACGTTTATACTAGCCTCTCATATTTATCGATTTTTCATTCGATAAGCTGCAATGCAACCGTATCAAAGACTTTTCATTCGTAAAATGTTTCCAAATCTACCGGATAAGATGGATGGCATGCCAGCTGCTACTATGATGACGTCCAGATATTTACCTTGAAACATTTTTAAGCACTTTGAGCTGAGGATGTTGCCTTTCCTCATCGTATCAACGTGATGACACTAAAGTAGAAATTGTTTTTTAGACTCCCCTTCCGCCGATCACTGAGCAGTTTTTGCGTGATGAACTAGCACCATTGAATAGTGTGAACATTTGAAGAAGTACCTAAATGCTGCTCCCTTCACATTAAAACAATTGTATTTTCATTAGGAATCTTTTCGAAAAAAGATTTGACCTACGCAATCGTTTGGTGAGAACTACGGTTCAGGCAACGGCGGGAATTCAAATATCGTCGCGGCTGAGAGCGACACTGTTAGGCTTTGGACTTCAATATTCTCAACCTGCAGAGATACTCCAGAATCAGAAAACCTTTTTAGAGGAATGGTTAACCATGACCACTTATACTTAACCCCACAGAAAAGCAACCTTCACATTTAAAAAAGCAAGCTCATTAACTCCTTCCAATTTCACTAGAGCGATCGCTAAATGATTGGTAGGGATACCTTGGATGAGTTTTATGAAATTTTGATTCTCGGAAGGGCTATTCTGCTAACACAAAGAGAATGATATTTCTTTCGTTCTTCAGTCATCATTTGTCTGAGCTCACTCCCTCAATGATTTTCACGAGTAAGCAGCATTTTCAGTAAGCTGCTGAAGACGTCCGAAGTCTGACGGGCACTTCGACTAAGTGGACAGGAATTATTTTAGGGCTCATGAGGCTCCTGTGGCATAACAATTTTTTTGTGATGAACTACTATTATCAACCAGTAGTATGGGTAATTGAGAAACTTTTTAATTACTGCTTTCTTTGAAATAAAACAATCGCATTTTCAGTGGGAACTCGTCTTGGGAGAAAATTGATCTGCGGAATGGTTGTATGGGAACTACGGTCTCAAGTAATGGCGGGAATTCAAATTTTGTCAGCGTAGGTAGCTCTATGATCTCTAAAGTAGTTGTGCTTTGAATGGCAATCCAGGATTGAAAGGGAGATTGAAGGATAACGTCTAGGGGCGTTGACCAATCTCGTCTGAGGGATGCGCCCACGCATTCGATTACCGTTCAGAGTCGTAGTGGCGTATTGAAGGCGTATAAGGCATATACAATGAATTGCGGTCTCCAGCCGATGTACAAACCAGTGCTTTTATCCTCCCAGACGAGTCTGGTACCAGATGATCGACCTCAGAGAGATGCAGGGCTAGGTGCACATCAGTCCGGGATTCGAACCCGTGACCACGCGTGTGTGAAGTGCGTCACTTGCCACTGCAAGACTTCCGTCCAGGAACGAAATTTAGGGGAAAAATTGGCTGATTACGAACTCGTCAGGATGGCTTCAGGAGAGGTCCAAAAGAAAGGCTATCAGTACGTTTCCGACTAACATTATCCATTACTTCGAAGTTCACTTCTGCTTTATTCTACTCATGGAATTTATGAAAAACTCGCATCGAACTGCTGAAATCACGGAAGAACATCCAAAACTACAACTAAACCTCGGTCTAGTTTCGATGTCGGGATTCTGAGGTAAGGCATTGCTCAGAAGCTCCATAGATCAGCAAAAAAAATGCTTTGGCCAGGGAATCATGACCCGCAATCAGAACGGGCGTCCCAAAAGCTAGTCTCTACTCTCGTGAGTTCAAGACCCTCCTCCTTTTGGCCGTGAATTTCACAAATCCGCCCTGTCCAAATGCCGTTTTTTCACACGCTTTAAGAACAAATATTTCTTAAAATGTAAACTTGTGCCAAGCTATATCAAATTTGTTTGTCAAAGACAATCACATCATAAATGTTTATTACCGATTTATAAAAGCAATCACCGACAGCAAAGCAAGTATATGAGCCGGGTTTAAAATACTCCACGGGATGTTTCATCGGTGCTAAAAACGTGATGTAAGGAATTAGTGTGACCTGACTCACTGTGTACGGATTGGAGCCACATATGACAAAGTGCTCTCGGCCAACAAATCGCCATAGAGCGCATTTGTTGGTGAGGATCCACGAAAGAACGAAGACATGAGTAAATGAGTAGCAAGATGCAGTAGATTTCTCTAGAAAAAATTCCATCCTTTAATCCAGATAATTCTAAGAATCGACTGCATCTTACTGTTGTAATACACCAAGGTAAACACCAATGAACAAGTAATGTAGTAAGAGTTATACAAGTCGCATTGACTGATGCCGGCGTTTTGAACACGAAAAAAAGTCAAAAGAAGAAACACAGGTAGCGCGACATAAGCTGAGAGTACTATAATATACACAAGCCGCAAAAATCCTGATTTAGAGGTAGCGATAGGAAAAAAATTCAAAAAAAAATTTGGTCCGTAGACCTTCCTGAATCATGAACGATTTGGGTCCGTGGACCTCCCTGAGTGTTAAAGAAAATTCCTGATGTAAATGTCCTGAGTATGGAAGAAACAATCACGTGAAAAAGAGAATCCTGTGTGTAAAATTCCTGAGAAGAAGTAACAAGTAAGTAAGCAAAGTAATAAACAATATTGCATGAAAACACACACACAAAAGATAAACATATATACGAACACTGACGACTAAAATCTAGAAATGCTCTGGGGGAGTAAATATCCATGTGGGGAAAACGAAAACAAACGTGTTTCGGTCACCGAGGATGCGAATCATCACGGGGATAGCATGAACGGCCGGGAATATAAACAACCATAAGAAGCGAGGGTTTTTAGGGCTTGACAAAGAGGCAGAGGCAACAATATGTGAAGCAACAACGCTGACGACGTAGAGAGGCAAATGTAGCGCGTTGTGTATCGAGACAGATTCAGGAATGAGGCAAAATGTGGGCGGCGCGAATAGAAACGGCACTGAGCGACAGTAAGCGAGCGACAGGCCGTCGCCGGTCAAGGCGACGAAGTATCATCGAAACGTAACTCGCGTTTTAACAGTGACTCGGTATTTTTGTGTAACTGTAATAGCGACCACGCCGATGACATCTCTGCTAACGTAGCCGGTAATGCCTGAAACATTACAATGAGCATACCGTTACTACTACACAAACGTCCTTGTGACGAGTGTGACGTTAGGTCAGGACGCAGCGTCACCCAACAAGGCGCTCAACGCGCAACGCTCATCTGCACAATAGCTGGGCTGCCGGGGCTTCTCCCCGAATTTCCACGGCATGCGGCAAATGTCACGCGGCGGCTACCCTTCGTTGCACTGGGAATTCAAGACTTCCCCTTCAGAGCGCGCGACTGCGCGCGATTGGCTGCGGCGGACGCGACGCCGTTTTCGGGAAGAAGATACCGGACCCCGATAGTTGCCATCCAGTTCGCTGAACAAACCGCGCCCATAAAACGTCACATTTCCGTGCAACCACATCCTGACCTAACGTCACACTCGCATTAAAAGTAACAAAATAAAAATCTCCCACCTGATTTGTAAGTGTGGCATTGGCTAACGCGTGTAAACCACTCTGAAGAGTCTCGGCTAATTTCGTGTCGCTAATGTCGGCAGTGATTTTTCGTTCTGAGCTGATAGGCGTGGTTTGAACGGAATGTGTAGGCTTTTCCACGGGTAGACTGAGACTTTGAAGTGTCTGTGCTACACTGCCCTCAGGCCATCCCGCTGATCGTTCACCGGCCAACATCACACCTTCTTCACGAGAGCTCTTCGTCTTCTTTGCATGGCGTACACGACGACACCGTGCAGCCAGTTTTCGCATCGAATCACGCAGACTCTCCCAGAAGTCATCTTCAGAAGAAAATCGGTCGCCAAGAACTTTGCGACAGACATCTGAAAGTATAGAAACCATCGAGAATTACGGAGCTTTGAAGAAACATAGTCAAACTGTAAAGCACAGGCTCCTACGGTGAGGGATTGGGGAGCTTGGGGGCTGAACCCATCAGAAACAAAAAGAATTCGGAGGAGGGAAAAGCCGGAACAGTAACTAAGTTTAAAGCAAATATGGTAATTCACAACTTTCGCAAGAGTCACAGCTATTTTGTGCCAGTATGGACTGAGACGTGACCGGGAGACTGGACCCGGCTCCAAGATACCCGAGAGCTTGGGGTGCCCTATGCTCCTTGCTATTTTGTCTCTTGAACAACTATGAATTTAACCGATTTCATCGAATGAGAGTTAAGCCGTTCTTCCGAATGGTACGAAAATTTCAAGAATTATTTCAAAATGGTTCCATGAAACACTATGTTGGATAGCGCCGTTTAAAATCGAAAAACTCAGGAAAGACTACATAGGAGATACTGGTTCATATTTATAAGTTCTGTGCTCCGCCCGCCAGAAATTTCTAGAAAAGAAGAACTTGATCGAAAAATCCTTACGTTGTATGTACATGATTCCTTCGATTGGTAAATTAGGAAAAGTCGAGTGATTAAGACCCGCGACGGTCGTTTCCGCCATGAGTTTCGATCCGAACACCCGTTTTTCTGCCAATTTCTTACATAGATGAGTCATCGATTCACGTACATCTACTTCTTCGAATCGTTTATTTTGAACCACCTGCTGCACCACTTGCTGCTCGGATACTGCTCGAAAACCTGAACCGATACTGAGTAAGTCAATTTGATTTTGGTCGGAGTACGAGGAGCGCTTTTCTCTGGCACCTGGGCCAGCACAAACCCCAACCCAGGGCAGAACCTGGTGCCCCTTGGGTTGGCTTTCGTACCGAAATCTTTCAAATATCGTCGATTCTCCCTTTACATAAATAGAAAACCCTGTAAGACGTGCTTTTTTCAGTGACCATTGTTTGTTGAAGCGGTTTCAGTACCAGTTGAAGCCATAAATCTAGACATGACCGCATAGCGTTGAAAACGCGCGCGCGGACGCGAAGCGGCCAGATCAAGTATTATAGTTTAGCGCAGCGAATATCTAGCGGAATGCTCTCCACGTACAAACACGAAGCTACTGACAAAACGAAAACATAGGCATTAATTAATTCTTACTTGGATCAAGGCTTAGAGCCTGTGGAACCGGTATCGGTATAGCAGCTATCCGTTCATCACTGAGATCTTGTTCACGTATCAGTTTCACATAGTCATCATTTTGTTGTTTCTATAAACACGAAGTTTACACCACGGTATTTCTAACCCTAAACAAACATGTGAAACTGAAAAAAATTCAAAATTACCCTGTGTTTACGCTCAGGAGTCATGATTGAATGACCATGTCCGATTGGAAGTGATGCAGCTATGGGTGCACTTTTTGAAGACGGTTGTTCTTGCTGAAACAGGCCGAAATTTGTTAAAAATTGATTGTTTTCTACAAAAACGAGAATCGATCGTATAGTTCACTAAAACTGACTAATATTTACTCGTATAGATTACTATACAATTAAAATTACTGCACAGAAACATGCTGACATCCCTACTGAACCAGTAATCCGCTCTGCCAGCTGTGCAAATGTTGCACAGCTTGGGCAGCGTTCCATTTCAAGTGGCTTGTCTGTTCCCATCTTGGCTGTAGGGGACAGCCCCTAGATGATTTTCACCCGGATGTTCATCAGAATACGGTGAGTAGCCGAACATGATGAAGTCTGACCAACGATGACCTCGTCACGTAGAAATTACAATACGGGAGAAAATTTTATAGCAAAGCGTAATTACTATTACTATGAAGTAAATGATGGTATTCTGAGATAGCTTACCTTCACTAAATTGTAAAGGAACGACGGCTGTGATAATTCGGTTGACTTTTGTGGAAATGGAAATATCGGATGATGTGCTGAGTCCTTCAAATAAGCCGGCAAATGTGCTTGACCGGCCAACGGCGACGTAATCATAGCCTTAACAATGATTTTTTACTGGTAATGCTTCTCCTGGTTCGTAACGTCAATACAAATTCTAGTCTTAGTCATTCATGCATTTATTGGAATTGTTTTTATTCAATATCTGAGGCGCCCCAACTTATAACGCACTGTAATTTTCTTCATCGACCCTCCATGAAATCAGTGGGTCGCAGACGCGAGCGGTCCCGAAGCGGTCATCCAACTATTTCGCCATCCTTACAATTATAAAGTTAGGGAACTTTGGAGAAGTACAATCCAGTACACCAAACTTTTTCACGATTTATATAACCATTACCTACCGCGTGTGAGCGTGCCTGAACATATGGTGTCAACTTGGGTTTTGGAAGCCTCCAAAAAAAAGGCCTTCTCTCTATTCACCTTATTTCTAGAACCCTAAGGTGAGCCGTCGGCAGAAGAACAAGAATAAATAATAATTAAACTCATAACCCACAGACAACAAGGGCCTACTAAGGATACTACTACTAGCCTGTTTTCCCTCTGAGAGGCCGAGTAGGCACCCGTGAGCTTGAACGGGGCTTACGGCGTGCTTCACATGTGGTCTACCCTCACGTGATCTTACTCGCCACTAGGGAGGGCCATGTTTTCGATGACGATTGTTTACTTGCATGCCGACCCTTGCATTATGTATTCGAAACGCTTCAAACATCAGAACCAAAAGCCAAAAACCCCGCCCACTAAAGGAAACAAAGGTCAATTCGGAGACATAAACAACAACAAACACGGTCAGTGACTTCTGCACTACGATTTTAAGTCGTTACAAAGTAATACAAAGCTAAACAAAATATTTTTTACCCATCATTCCCAATCCATTGTATGAAACCCATTCTAATTAATGTGATTGCTGGGGTGTTCATGGAAAGCTACTGAACAGATAGAGAACCTCTTGTCCTGTCATGGGTCCGGGGTTGAGTAAAATGCTTACCCCGTGATGGAAAAAGTAAAAGTAAAAAAATGCAAAACCAGGGAATCCTACATACGTCATCATAGATGTGTAATAAATCAAAGTTAACCAGTAATATCACGTTCAAAAGTATGTAAGGCCAAACCACTGGAAGTCACCCTTTGTACCTGTCACTTCAAGATCAGCTGGGAGACAACTTATTCATCACAACTCCACCCCGGCTTTCCGATTTAGACAGAACGTGTTCGGATAGCTCCAATGACTTTAGTAGTGGGGATTTAAACCTTATTCGGATCGGAAAGGTCTACGGTCGAAGTACTATTTCTCAACGAGTTTAAGTTGAAGTTACACTAGCCAGTAATCCTGCTCCATCTTATTTATTTGCTGATTAGATTGTCCAAAATACTTCAAAAACGCCACCAAAACAATTTGATACTGTCAACAAACCTGAGTCGATGTGGAAGACGTTGACGACTCACTTCCATCCATTCCAACAATGTCGATATTACCCGATTCACCTGAAATATTAAAAGTAGCTTGTCAATGTTTCGATGTCCTGCAAGAGGGGTTGAGGGGGCACATTTTTGGTCATCACTATTTTCAGCTGCTGTTAGTCAACGTAGAAGCGCCGAGCAATGAGTTATTCATTCGATTTATTTATTCATAGAATACACTCGACGTGTTCCACTTATTGAATGGGCCTTGGGACACGTTTAGCTTGAATGACGGGTCAAATGTCGATGTTCAATAGTAAACTAGTCAGAATTCTGATGAAAATTTTTGTGAGCACCTACACAATCGGGAAGAATACAATTTTTGGTTATATCGGAATTTTTTGTCATTTTCGATTTTTCCGGAAGTTTCGGGCGGGCACTATCGAAAAATCGAATATTTTCTGCTTCGGAATTTCCACCACGGTAACTTCCGCCAACTTGAACTCTACTTAAAATGTTCCATCACCCACGGACTTATTAGCTTAGGAACGCTTTTAAAGCTCAGTAACGGAAGATCCAGCAAAGTCTGAGCACTCACCCACCCCTTGCATAACTGGGATCCCAGCACGACTTCCACGGGCTACATATCCCTTCTTATTGTCAGTACTTTTTCACCTTTCCTATGACTCGAACACAATCCTAATACACTGAATCCTAATACAGTATCCAAATCACATAATATACCTTTTCAATCTCTATAAGTTTTACTCGTTACTGCTTTCTCCGATAAGGAAATTCACAGTATCCACTAACAGTACAGTGTACATAGTGTCAATGGGTAGCAGCTTTAGTTCCTACAACAAATATAACCCTAAATAGTGGGCAGGAACTCCAATTCTTCAAGTAACTGCCAAGAAGACCTTTAGTCTCAACATGAAGAAATACTTAACTATCAACCACAAAGTAATCTCTTGCTCTTTACCAAGCCAACCCATCAAGGGATGGCCAAATGGCTACAGTATGACTCATCTGCATACAGCAATTTCGGTATTAGTTGTTTACATGTCTTCCCATGGGTATGTTTTCGAACTTTTTCAGTGACCTCCGATAGCGGTTAGGCGAAAGAAAACTGAAAAGGTACCGGAAATATCAGCCGACTGACTACTGTTCTTGATAATTGTTTGATGCTAAATCACTGATGATTGCTGGCAGGTGATTAAGTTCTAGTCGAACTATTTTTTTATAATGTTAAGTGTTTTCAATGTCTATTTATCGTGACCTGCCAAAGCTCTACTTCAACTGTTAGGTAATACTCGAGTTTTTTTTCACAGCTGACTGAGAATTTCCCCTGGGAAACTCCAATTTCCTATGTTCTTTGCACAAACGTATGCGTTCGGTGATCGTTGAAAGCAAACAAGAACGCAACGAAGGCAGAAAAACCGCCCAACGTTGACAGACAGCAAGCCGGAGTCAAGCACCGTGACACCCTCAAAACACTTAGGATATCATCCAGGACAACTAACTAACTAACTGACCAGCTGAGCAGTCGGTCTTAAGCCCATTACTCTCCACGCTGGACGGATTGCTCCATTTTGCCGGCTCATGTTCATTGTGAGCCGCTGCCGTTGTATTCTCAAGGGATGGTGGTGCTGGAAGGGTAGGCGACTGTGGTCGCATCAATCCTGGCATTAACCATGTCCAATGAGGCATAAACTGAGACGGCAATGTGGGACCTGTAAAAAGGAGCAAATTTTAGAAGAATACATAGTAAATATCTTAGTTGAGCCTTACATGAAGCAATCGGACGCAGCGCGACAGGGCACTCCGGTTGTGGTACTGCAGGCGCAGGACGTTTACGTGTTGAACCATGGGTTGACGTTGGTGGTGGTGGCGGTGGTGGTGGTGCAATGACAGACGCCAATGTTGGTGTTGGCGGTATAGCACCTAACACCGGTGATGCAGCGCCTACGACTCCATTCTGCGACAGAACCAGAAAAATTGTCTGCATGCAGGATTTTAGTTGTTGAACCTCGCTGAAATAAAAAATAATAAATACCTTATCACGAGTGGTCCTGAACTGAAGGGTTTCCCATGAGGGAACGTGAAACTCACTGAAAGGCACTCGATCTGGACCGTAAAAAGGGGTATGGTAATGTGTCGGTAGGGTCCGATGAAGGGAAGGTATTCGTGGACTTGGATAAGTCCGGTTCAGTGGTCATTCCGAGAAGAACGGAGTTGAAGAACTCGTGGAAAGCCGCTATAAGGGTAATAAGGGATGTAACGATACAATATTACAAGTAATTACTGTACTTCGCCGACTGAGTAAACCGATGTTGACGTGGTTTTAGCGTGAAAAAAGGTATACAATGAGAGGAACACATGACAGTGTAATAGCGGGCCGAAAACCAACGCCGCTGAGCGTTTCGATGCTGAATGCAAGCGGCGGCACCAGCCTAGTCGAGAGCGACACAACTGATTTATGAGTCGACAGCGAACTGTGAGGTGTAACAAACAACGAGATCATCAGCACTAACGTAGCACGATGACGATGAACACAATTGACGAACGACTGCGAATTGGCTCCAGAAAACCAGCCTGGAGAGAGGTTGAGACCTACGCCAGTAAGCGCAAGTGAAGCCCTAACTAAGCGTCTGAACGGGGTCAGCCTAAGGGTTCCAGAAAGTGGCTCTGCTGGTGCGACTTTACCACCTCCCTTTAGTCTCTACCCAAGGTATGAAACTCCGAACCTCCGCAGTCACCCAAGCCCCGGAAAGTGTTCTCCGAACGGGCATGTGGGTGGAAGGATAAACATACGTACACAGAACATCCTTATCAAAAAACCAAAGTAAATACCAGGTCTGAATCCTTCCGAGTCATTACCAGTCTACCCCTATCTCCTCTCCCAGAATAGACAAATACGACCTTTTTGTCGCGGATCGTATTCCGCGACACAAACTTGACCCGGTTTTTGAGACAAATTGCTAAGACTATAATAGCTTACTAAAGTAACAAACAAGTATATACCTTCACTAATCGCTATGAATGGCATCATGACACCTAGAATATTCGGAAATGAACCATACTCTGATTAAGGGATTAGTAAGTAATCTGTCTGCCACGTGCTCCATGTAAACTACAGAGCTCAGCCCTGGTGGGACTCATACTCATACTCATACTAATAGGAGTGATATCTGCAATATTTCGGAGTATTTGTATTGAAGAACATAACTGGATGGTTGCAGGTCCAGAAATTAAGTACAGCAGACCTTGAGCCTTTAACTGCTAGCGCAGGACCAGGCTAGAGGGTAAAATGCCATGATAAGGGTCTCAAGAGGTCCTGAACGCAGGAATTCAAGCCATAAGTCATACCCACGGTACTTCCAGGCAGCTTAGATTCATGCAGGACACTCCTCGAAGAAGCATGAACTCCGAAAAAAAGGAGTGTGAAGATCAAAATGAGAGCATTCGACTTTTCGGGTGCCCTTTCGACCTGGCCCCACACAGCCGTAGCTGCTCAATTTCACGCCCTATACATGGAAACTCTTGAATCTCCTGGATACCCTAAGCTTCACCAGACCTGAACCTACTGTAAGGCTCTGACCCTTCACTACAATTCTGACCCTGTCGAATGGGCAAAACTCCAGGGCACTTCCCCAGCGCCTCCGCTATCAACTATATACATTTCACTGGAAACACTCGTTCTTATCGACTGGAACGGGTCCCGTGACGGACGGAAATTAAACGACATTCGTACTTGATTAGACTGAAGGCTTCATTTCACCGTGACGACGACGATCGCCGACATCACTACGATGCATTCGTATGCGAGGTTAGAAGGAACGTTGCCAGTGCCACCACGATTAGCGGCGGCGCTCAATTCTGCTCACCCCCTCTCAACCTCCACTGCTATCCTTCACTCTTCTTCCGCCGCTCAGAGAATTCCGATACACTCCCTTACTCTGAATTCAGTTGTCACGCTGCTGCTGCTGAAGCTAAAGTGTGGGGTGCTTTAGTCGATGTGCGCTGCCGTTGGCTATCGTAGCTCTCTGCGGGGCGTTTTGACGAATGTTTCCGCCGCCGCGACATCGTAAAATTTCATTGTTGATGTGCCAGCAAAGCGCTGGTGGCCGCAGTTCACACCCAGAATGCAATATATACAGAAAGAGAATGAGAGAAATGTGTCCCGCATGGATTTAAGCAGCTACGGTGGTCATGTATCAAAGTTGAGACATGGGAACTTCGAAAGGGCGTGAACATTTCCACTACTCTTCAAACTCTCCTGAGACTTATACAGCTACGTAGAGGAATGATACCAACCCCTCCTAGAAGTTCAGAAGCTGTGCTCTGATACGAAAGGCAATCCCAAGTTCGAATCTGGGGATTAGGATTGTGATGCACCCATGGTGATAAGCATACTCTCGCCTTCCCCCGTCAGACGGCTACAGATCTGTTTGCTCATTAATGATTGAGTGGGACTCATTACTAGTAGGAGACTATTACGTATGAATAGTTCGCAGAATTGTCACGCTTCAGTAAGCACTCCATAAGTAACACTTTGATTATCCATAATGAAGTTATCTCATCTATGTGTACAGGTAATGAAAACAATGAGTGATAATGAATGGTAATGATGAGTAATAATGGTGAATGATAATGATAACGAAGTTACTGGAATTCTGTGGAACCCAGCACTACCCTCCTGAAATCCTCAACTCACATGATTAAAAACAATATTCTACTTGTGAAAAGAGCCATCGGATTCAGTCATCTTACTGGTAAAACATCACACATCCAGTATGAATTAGTGTTAGTAACACTTTGTACCGACGAAAGTTCTGCAAGAAAGAAAGTTGCGACTTCATTTGGCCTTAAAATTATATAGAAGAAAGGATCCGATGACTTGTACCCAAACTAGGACGCCATGCTTTAGAATGCTGATGTACCCGAGAGCGCCATGGAAATTGGTGAAACGGGGTACAAAAGGGGCGGTCAGTCATCACCTGATTGGTCAATGTTTTCGTTGCGAAACAAAGTTTCTCTTTGCTGATACCGAAATAAAAATTCAGAAAAAAAAATCGGGCACATGACTGAGCATTTAAAAGATTACTTTATTACTAATGTCTGATATTATTCATTGTCAACAAATTGCTGTGAACGTTTATGTGCCGCCAGCGTGTCCTGCAAGTTGCGATAAGTCATAAGTTGCGATATTTCCTATTCAATTATGGCCGCCATAACATCAAACCGATGGAAAGAGTCAACCATGTTCGTCAGCGTTTATTTGCAAAAATATTTGACACAAAAATAATCATACTGGACAGCTGTTCCACCCCCGCACGGTTTTTAATTGACTACGCCTTACCCTACTAGTATACATTACATACTTGTAAAGTTGCTCCATGGTAGGCCAATGAACTTGTCCCCACCATTGTTGGGCCTATTGGTTTTCGCAACTTTTCAAGGACAATCTGAACAACCTTCTACGGAATCCTCTGTAATTATCAACGAATTTCCATACCATTTTACGGGGCACGTACCCTTTAGAAGTTCGCATGCCCGTTTATCGATCGGGCGGCATTACGAGGAAAACTACCGCCGCCGCTCCGCCGTGGTCGGAACCTGCTTATCGCTGCATCCCTGAACGGCGGTTCAAACGGCTGGCTGGCTAGCTATGTCTCAGTGTGTGTGTGTGTGTATATATGCGTGTGTGTGTGAGTGGAGTGAAGCGCGGGCGGAGGGGAATAGCGACGGAATGAATGGAGAGAAAGGGGGTTGCGAGACGCAGCGGGGAGAGACGTTTTGTGAAGAATGCAAAGGGAAGCAGCAAGCCACGGCTGGAGCAGCCATCTGGTGCGAACCGTGTTCTCGGCGATCAAATTCCGCTGCGCAACGAATTCACGGATCCACACCCGTCCCGTCTGGATCCGCTTTTCCGTCTCTCAACCAGACTTCGACTCGATCCCAATCAAGCTCTGTTGCTTTCCGTACGCTTTCGTGTGAGTGCACCCGTTCTCTGGAAAGCAATTACCGGCGGCGGTTCCAGGCCGCTAACGGAATCCGTTACCAGTGCCTTACTCGGTTCGAACTAGGAGAAAGTCAAATAACAGACCAGAAGCTTCAACATTAAGTTACTGAATACAAACATGATTAGGCTCCATTTCGATACAGAAAACCTCCAGCAAACCTCGATCTTCCCTAAACCGACATACAGGTCTCCCACCTCGACGTCGACGACGTGGGTGGTCCAGCACATGACAACTAGCTTCTTTGACTTTTACTTTCTTCAACAACTTACACATTAGACCTCGTTACCTCGTCAAATAGATGCTCATTGGCTGTATAGGGAAAAATTGTTTATGTAACACCATCCAGTCCCCCTATTTCCCTCGCGACCGACCTTGGCATGGGCTGGCAGGCGTTGAGCGCGTTTTTGAACGCGCGCACGCCTGTAACGTAGCGTAGACGAAACGAGATACGCTCGTTGAACGACCGATCGACGACGAATGCAACAAACGTAAATCGCAAAGCGACAACGATCTTTCTCACACAACGTCACCATGACAGTTTAACGAGACGGAAACGAACTATGGGTAAACGCCAGGCTGACTAGAAATCAACAAACTCCATAACAGTGAGATTTCACGTTCCCCAATAAGGGAACCTTCAAAAAAAAACTAGAAAAAATAAAAAAAGTTTTAGACAAAAATAGTACTCACTGCCTTAGTAATTTGCATTCCGAACATGCGGCGGGGGCGCCATTCGATGGCGTATCCCCGTCGGCCGGTCTCCAATTTCCATCTACTCCATTGTGCTGTTGCAACTAAAATGATCACAAATCACATGAAAATTGTACTCCATCGTACTCCAAAACTAACAAGTAAACCTTAAAATACAGCCAGTTTTAGATGACGCCTGCACGAAATAGTAAATCACTTTGTTCCAGTGTATGAGAGCGAATCACGCGGTTCATCCTAACAGCGCCATGGCTGTCGCTAATCTCATTTAATACCATGTTCTCATTAAATATTATTTGTAGGCGGTACCAGTACCTACGAAGCACTTCACGAACGCCACTACGGTAATCTTACTGTAACCATAGAGAATGTCCCAAATCCTCATTGGCGGAGCCTACCATACTCCGGAACACCAAGGAAGCGCTTACAGTTCCATTACCGGAGCAGCATAGAGAATAAAAAGGTAAAGACAGGTGTCAACAAAGATTTCAACCATAAAATTCTGAATTATGATGGGTTAGAGAGACCACTCCTCCCACACAGACCTTACCCTGCTTTCTGTCACTCAGGTTTTCTGGAAAGGCTGGGTAGACCTGGTGGATACCCCCGACATGTGTAAAGAGCACCTTTATAAGCGTCCGTAGCATGATTATTATTAGCACTAGCGTAGTCTAGACCAATGTTCACACATCATGAGGTGAGAACGGGGCGAGATTAGCCTCTGATCGAACTAAATGCAATTACTGCCACAACACTTTACTTTCAGAAAACCCTAATGTTTGCCGTCATATCCCAACGTACGGCAGCGATAATGCATGTATAACATGTGTATGAATTACGGGGCGCACGGGAGGTGTTCTAAGCCGTTTAGGGATTCCCATGGCTCAGACGGAGCGGACGTATTCGCTTCTGAGCTTTTGCCTCAACGACAACGATAGGCAACCCATCGTGACGAGACGACGCTCTCTCGCCAAACGGAGGCTAATTTAGAAAGCACTGGGCACGAGTTCTCGTTTTCCAATGCGATCACGCGAGTTGTGTTGGTGTTTCGATGTGTATACATCCGTATACACAGAAATACACATGGACAAACGGAAATCTATACGAACATGCCTAGGCTGATTGGCACATGGCCAAAACGGCTACGATAACGACCTACACACATGTCATTTACATGGAAACACTTTTGACGCTAGAAATCACCTCCTCGTATACCTCCATTCTCTATGGTCTAGCGCAAATGTAACCGGATCCCGTTCAACGATGGGTCCAGATTCGTCCTAGCGCCGTCACTGTAACACGCTGCTGCGAATGCGCATACCTGATTTGGACGCACAAAGGGCTTTACAAACTTTCAATAGGTGATCTTTGAAATGACAAAGGTTTATGTGGGGAAAAAATAGAAACGTCACAGTTCTACCTCAGCGCCAGAGCCCCCAGGGTCCCCCGAAAAACCCTGGGTTGCTACTGCTCAAGACCTTTGGAAGCAAGCCAACTGAAGTCACCAGGACCTAATGACATCATCCGAGGGATATTAAGCCGTGAATTATTCAAAGAGCAATGAACACGAGATAACCTGAGAACGAACCTTGACAAACCACGGGAACATGTCTGTCTATACGCTGACAAGTTCGTGGACAATATTAACTGACTAATCGGTCCGTCGACATATTTATATTTAGGAACACGTCAGTTTAAGAAACATTCAAAGCGACACAGCGCCTTTCATAAATAATAAATGACGTGTGAATATAAGTCAAAGGTGCAACAACTAGCGTCCTGTCTGGGTTTGCAATCAGCCCAAATTAAATATGTTCCGCAATTAGGCGCCAATGACTGTGCAAACTCGAACAGAAATCGCTCGAAAGAGCGGAAAAATCAGAAAACAAAACGATCGATAAAGAGAAATCCGGCAGAATACATAAAAAGATGTCTGTAGAGGACAAATGGAGCAAGTGACTTACGTTGTTAAGAAATGCTTGTATGTAATTGAAGTTGTAAGCAGTGTGGAGGGATGTGGGACCGGCGGACGCCAGCGTGGATAGACGACCAACTGCACAAGAAACGCGCGAACACACGCCGAAGAGAGTACGATGCGGCCAGAGATACGAGACGCATCCATGACGGACGAGAGAAAATGCAAACAGCGAACTGGGTGGTCGAGACGGCAGCCGGCTGGTGGCAACTCGTAGAGAGTGGGTGGTCCAAGGGGACGATGATCACGAGGGGAATGCAAAAACGTGTGAACATGGAGTGCACCAGGCGGCTGCTATACCCGTCCGCATAGACATGAGCGATTCGAAAATCTCGCGCTATCGCTCGGAATCGCAAAAAGAGAACGTGTGGTGTAGGGCTGGCCGGCTGGTTGGCTGCTGGGCTGGCATGGCATGAAATCGGTGAGCTGAGGGATCCAACGGAACGCAAACCGGCTATGTGACGGGCCCAAGCCATTCTATCTCATCTTCATATCCACCTAACTCAACTGAAAGGAGTTTAGAACGTTCCTTTCCTGAAGTAACTGCGAAGGGAACGTTCACAGTCTTCGCCCTACACAATGGTGACAGAAAGAAATCTTCTTCCGTTTCGTTTTCACCTTGACCATGGACAATCGCTGAACAACTCCTCATCCAGAAAGGTCATAAGGTTTCACCTGGAAGAGATAGTCGGTGTTCGGTGCAAATGTATGCGAGAGGCTAACTAACTGAATGTCTCAGCCTCTATTCAAACCTAAACAAACAACTCCTTCTGCTCTCATAGGGTGATGTGAAGTATGAAGTAGGTATAGTTTCCTACAGAATTTGTCTCTGTTCCGTACTCTATCAACAGCATTTAGCCTGAAGTCATAAAAAATGAATCCGCCTCCGACTCAGTACAGTCAAAAATAAATTCAGTTAACTGAACACCTGCCGATCTTAACGTTTTACAATCCAAAATGTTCTTTACTTCAAGTGCGAGGTACACTACGGTCCTAACGAGAGTATGCAATATCAGGTTATGATTCCCTGCTGTGTGAAAACGGTATCTGATTGGTGGTATGAACCAACCACCAATCACAGGAACAGTTCGCATGCAGGACATTTCGTAAAGCTTCATTCCTGTCTGTAATGGTGTAGTTTTTCATGTAGGATTCTTAAAATTAACAGATGCTGCTATAAGCTTTTCGTGGCTTTGAAGCTTGATCTCTATTTCTGATAAAAGGGTGGAAAATGTAGGAAGGGGCGCTCGAGTTATCCGAAGTTTCTATTGCTCTTGTATGGGAGCTGTCGAAATCGAATATAACCCTTGGATTTGAATAAAATCCCTGTCCCAGAATTACCAGAATGAAGCTGATGCTTGGTACTGAAAAGTCGGCTGAGATTTTTTTCTCGAACACGAAAAAATTATCCTGTGCTCTCATGTTACTGTCCTCTTCAGAGCTAACAACATTTTTCACCAGAGTCATGTCATAGCTTCTTTCTTTTGGCCATTTGGGAGTTTCTATAAATTTTTAATCATGTACTCTCGAGTTCTCTTTGGTAATGGCGCGATTTTCGGGCGCCGT
Organism: Haemonchus contortus; assembly: GCA_000469685.2. Taxonomy (NCBI): domain Eukaryota; kingdom Metazoa; phylum Nematoda; class Chromadorea; order Rhabditida; family Trichostrongylidae; genus Haemonchus; species Haemonchus contortus. The sequence continues at coordinate 39,145,692 of LS997567.1, read as the reverse complement.
TACCATACCTTATGACATGGAACACCTTGTTTGCTTCCTTTGTTCGAATGATAGCGATATGCTGATAACGTTGTCGTGCTATCAACGTTTTAATTTCCTGACGATGCCAAGTTCGAGCGCACTTCCCGCACCATCGTATCTACACTACGTTCCCCGGAGACATTTGGCATTTATTCATGTCTCAACGACTTGGCTATGTGCCAATCGCGCCGTAATTTTCCGTGATAAAATAGTGTAATTGGAACACAAAGCATCAGGATTTCAAAGAGTCGTCTGATGTGTTTGTTTGGCATTCACGTTTGCTTAGCGCTCTTTTGCGGTAGGCGACCGTGAAGATGACGGAGGCCGTCCTTGCGTGCGCATTGTGCGCTATGCGTTGAAAAGGACAACTAGTTTTCGAACGATTTCAACGACTGAGCGCATCTGAGCGTCTCGACGTTGCCTCCTCCATCGCCATCATAGCGTTCATCACCTAATGCCGTCCAAATTCCCTATCAAATACCCAAGCGATTTGCTTACATTATGCCCGAAATTTTTCATAGTATGCAAATAAACACATAACTGGTTGCTAGTTAACATGCAAAAAGTGACAAAGTATTCTATAGTACGCCCACACGCTTTGAAACAACTCCCTCCGGCGAAATACGGGTAGACGAGGCATGGACGCATCAGCGAACGCGGAAACTACGACGAAATAGCGTGCATTTCGAGGAGTGCTTTTGACGCCCGCTACTAGCGACTGCGGGCGGCGAGAGACGCGCGACAGCGAGCGTTAGCAATCAATGGAACGCTGTTCTAGACGGCGAACAAACGGAATCGGTCGCGAAAAAAGAGCAAATATCAGGGAGAAACGGCTGAACGCAAGGTGAGCTCAGCTGGTCCAGAGTTCTGCGGCAAAAAATCAAGTGCGCGCTAATCATCGTCAGAGCATCCGGTAGAACAAACGACGCGGAAACTCATGGGAAGAAAGCCGTTCAAAATGGAACGCGCACTGCTGTAGTCCCAGGTACCTGGATGAAAACGGATTTTTGAATAGCAGAGTCCTCGCTAACAAGGATAGAACAATGCGTGGCCCTAGAGAAGGTTGCAGGGTTTTTAGACTGAATTCAGGCCTCGATTCTATCCCAAACTTGCAGCCCATGCCCAAATTTGGAACCCTTATAACCCTTGTTGCCCTAAAACCCTTGCTAGAGCATGCTCCATCGAACCTTGACTATTGGAATTTGTCTCCAATCCCATGTGTAATTGAAAGTGTTCTGTCTATCCTACTAACTCTATAAGGGATCTTGAGTTCGATTATGCTACGTCTTTGACTTTTTCAAACGTAAGCAGTTGTTCAGCTGTTGTGATTATTGTTTATGAGTGAGTACAGTTTAGAGCCCTGTTGCAGTTTAGCGTTTACCCATAAACCAGCCTCCTTGTGATACCAGGGACTTTTACACTAGCCCTTTTAGGTGCATTCCATATTAAAAGGCTAATTGGAACGAACAAATGCAGTGTTCTACAGGCGCGCAGAAGTATGAACGCTCTCCGAATGATGCTGGTGTCATTATATTGAATACCACTCGGGAAAAGAATAATTCGGTTCAAAAAGAGGTGCAAAACATTTCAAGGGTAAAATCTGTCTTGTCTGGACTGGGGAATTTCTGTGTTCAAGGACAGCTTAAGTCTATCAAGAAGCTAAAGCTTTGATTTGGTTCGAGGACATTATTGTAGATTCTAATTAAATCTGTTCTTTTGTTTTATTCTGTTTCCTGCAAAGCTCACTTTTCTGCTTCAATCCAGTGGAGTACGGTCACTGAACCTTTACAAAATATAGCGTTCACGTGTGAGATATGTAAGAGTAAGTTCAAATTTTACTAGGTGGTCCGAGAACTAACACAAACCCTAAAAACTTTGCACGCATCGTCGCAAGCCAATACATACAATATGGTGACAGAGTTCGTAAGTGTGTTAGGTCGCCATAAATTGTAAATTTTGTTGCACACACTCCTCGTCCAAGCGCTACGTCTGAGGAGGTAGGCTTATTGTCAGATGAGATGTGGGCCCAGTCGTACGAAGAGGAGTAATCGTAATTTCCAAAAGTCTAAGATCCTTAGAAAGTCTTGGCAATTGATCACGAGCAAGGACGGTTTTTGCCTCTTGTAACCTAAACGGTAAGTTCGACCTGAGTGATTTCGAAGAAAAAGAAAAGTGGAAATTATTTCTTTCGACTTTTCCTAGATCTCACGTAACGAAAGTATTTATTTAATTATTGAGAGCGTAGTCAAATGTACGTGAAGTAAACAGAATAAATAATAAAAAGTATTTACTGGGAAGCTGAAGAGGATTCTAATCTCGGGCGCCGCTTATTTCAGCGCAGATTTTGCTCTGCGTGAGCGGCGCTCGAGCCGGGTTTCCTCAAGTTTTCCCGTTTCAGCAAAGCTTCTCGATGTGATCCTGCAAGTTATGGTGAATCTCAAGATAGATACATGGATAGACAGCCATACAGATAGGTAGTTTGACAGGCAGGCAGGTAAGCAGGCAGGATGACAAGTCGGCAAATTGGCAGGTCGGCAGACAGACAGAGCAAAGAAGTCTGACTACTACTTTCCCTACGAGACACCTCCTTGGCAGGCATCCTTCCCTGCTTCATTAGGTCTTCCTGCCACCTTTGCTCCTAGCGCCAGCGCCGTTCAGCCGATTGCGCCCTTTCGGGATAGTTGGTGACCCCTCTTCGAGTCAGATGTACAGGGTGTCCCAAAATTATTTGCGCCGATTTATAGCAATATATTTAAAACTTCTCAACTACAAAGGACAATGGAATTTCTATGCACGCTAGCTAACACTATGTGCTACAAAATGCTAAAGTGGCATTTCAAAATATCCCCCGTGAGCGCGAATAGAAGTCAAAGTTTGCTTTCGACATGATCGCATGTGGCACGCAGGTACCCTTCTCCATTTCTTCCCAGCCGTCCTCCAGCTTTTGCATTCTAGGACTCCAAACTGGGACTGCAAACTCGAAAGGTCCTCTTCTAATCAGGGACCATTCGTGGGGTTCAAGTGAGTCAAGTTCTGGAAAATAAGATGACCATTCCTCTTCACCAATGAAGTCGGGCAGCTGTCGTCGGCACCACTCGCGGGCAAGCTTGGCTCTGTGGGCTGGAGAAGCTTCCTCGAGATGTTTTAGAAAACGCAGCCTGATCAGTGCTTCAGTACTTCCATCAGTACGCTGTTCGAGTACTGGTCTTGGTCAATTTTCACGCCTGCACCGAAGAAACCACAAGCGGCTTACCCTTGCCAGTGATTTCCTCGAAAAACATCATTTTACTGTTCTGATAGCAACCTTTTTGTGAGATATCACACGCTGGATGTTTCTCTCCGGAACGCGAACGTTTTCGTTGTGAGGGATGGTTTTATCGTAAAAAATTTTTGGCCAGAGAAAACGACGAAGGGTTGCGTGCCATCACTCAAGTGGGTCTGCGACTTTCTGCATTTTTTGGCCCTGCAGGATCTATTGAGATCGGGATTGGAGCATGCGATAGGAATGGTAGTGAGGCTTCTGCATGACATTCTTCCATCGCGATAACTCCTGTAAGCCGTGCCCGTTGACTTCCTTTTGATAGCTCACCCAGTATCCCGACCGATTGGCAGACGGACCATTTTAACAGTCCTATCTTCAGAAACATTCCACCTTTCTATCTTTCCTGGTTTGTCTCTAATTAAATCTTCTTTTCTATATCGTTTAATATCCTCCTATACGGTTATTAGAAAAATCCCAAAGAATTTTGTAACGCCCTTCCACTTCTCGCGCGTCAATGATTGCAGGTGGCATTGAATGAGCTTCCTCTATCTGAAAGATAATGGGAGTTCCACATCAGTAACCATGCATATTGCAGGGAAACCTTCTTATGCAACTAATTAATAGCAGGTAATGTGAATTTGATAGATTATTTCTACCTTAAAAATTACTAAACTTTGGCGCAAATAATTTTGGGACACCCTGTATAATTGAGATGAGTGCCAAGTATATTCCATCGGTTTTGACTGTCTAACCCCTACAGTAGTAGATAAGCAAACACTTAAATGAATAAGTAATTCATTGAATACAAAATAATACAATAAAATGATTCGCCTTTGCATCCTCAACAGATAACAGACGAAAATTCTACAATCGCCTCGAAACCAGCACATTAAACGACAATATAACAAACAAGTAGGCAGAAGACCGTCTGAGAAAGTTGTTGAATAGAAGAGCTATTAGGCCAGAACATATAAAGAAATATTTCACCAGAAATTTAAAAGGATGAAGTTTCTAGACAGCGGATGATCCATTCAATGATGATATACTGCAGCACGACCAAACAGGAGCCAGATGATTGTCTGAAAGTCCTTGAGCCGAGAGACTCAGATCTTATCAGGAGATCCCCCGTTAGAATTCTTAGGCTTAGCCAACTGTTCGGTACCACGACTAGTCGAGGGTGTCTGGAAAAATGGTCATGATTTCAGGAAACCTGATGAAAAACTCAAAGAGGAAATGTAAGTTACATTCGCCTCAGTCACACTCGGTATCGGATCAGGAGGCGCGATCCCTGCAATGAAAAAGTAATAGTAATGGAGCATACAAGTCGTCTACACAAGTAGCCAATGGCATACAGCTCAATTCAGAAACGGAACCTATCTTCCAAAAGCCTAAGCTCATTTAGTCATTCTTTGGGTTTCTGAGTGTTTTTGATAACAATGTTACGCGAAACCTCTAGAGAGGATAATGGTGGGGAAGATGAAAGGTAGCGTCGCTGAAAAAAATGTAAATAAAAACAAACCTTCGAGTTGTTCGAGAAGCCCTTTCATTTTGTCTTTGAAAGCTTTCATTTCCTCAAGGAGAGAACGAATAGCTGAATATCCTGGACGGCCAAGATTCTGCGAACTCCCAGGCTCGTTGTTGGAGTTGCCACTACTGGAAAATCCTAACAAGTATCAAGATGAAGAGTCGAGGTGGCTTAGCTGCAGGTGGCACACTATTAGACAAGCACGGCTTGGCGTTCAAACACCGGATCGATACTCGCCCAGGGCAACCAACACCATTTCCTCCCTGAGTCATTCAATTCACACCTTGTCGGGAAGGATAAAAGCAGTGAAATGTGCATGACCTAGCCAAAGCATGTCATTGTATAGGTTACATACGCACTCCAAAAACTGTTGCGATTCTGAAGGGAGCTCAAATGCTATGGCGCATCCCGAAACGGGATCGACTAACTGCAAAGACTTTATCCTATTCCTATCAAGTTGAGACCTTATGCGAAGCAAGTATCTACGGGTAATTAATGAACAGTCAAATTAACGATAATGGAAGCTTACACAGAAGTAAAATGATACATTAAAAGTTAGTAATTATAGAGTATTAGAGCATATTCGGTGCTGAACAGTGGATTTTTACTCACCGATTGGCAGAATTAATATTTCTGGCTTCAGCAAGAAGAGCCTCCCTTTTTGCTTCCTGAAATCTTATTTAGTTCACCAATACCAATAGGAAAAGTACTTCACTCAGTTCCAGACATGATCACGACGCTCTCGGTAGTATATCGCCAGTATTGCCTGGACGTCAGCCCTCCCCTCCACCTGTTCACGACCAAGATCATACAGTGTCTTCAGAAAGCGACCAATCACGGCAGCGAATTCGGCATTCTGAAAAATAAATGCTCGGAAATGGAAAGGAAAACGAAAATAGAATCAGTAGTTAACTGCCTTACAAGCTTACAATGAAAATCGATAAATGTGAAACTATGCACGTTAATGTTTCCCTTTATCAGCAAAAAAATGTATTAAGTCCTTCGAGAAATCGGAAACCGAAAATGAGGAGCAGCGCGATGGTCAGAGTTTTTTTTCGCGAATTTCTGAACGGAAGGAATGCTACGCCTCGTATCGCTCGAGCGACTACGATCAGCTAGACTACTTTGGATCGCGACAGGGATGAATGGAGACGTGACTGGCGCCTACTCGAGGAAATCGATAATTAACCTAACGACATGGGCGATATACGGGGCAGTATCTTAGCACCAAAAAATGAGTAGGGTCATGCTTTTCAATGAATGAAATAAATAAAGCCCAAGTTACCAACTATGTGTTCCTACGTTGATCATTGAAATTTTCCTTAATCGACTTAGTGTTAATTTTGGGCACTCCTATGTTATATCATTTATAATTTTCCCAGTAATGCTAACACATATCACAGCTTGATAATAAACCCAAGTAACATTAGATTTGTCAATAAGTTTCTGAAAATGCGGTGTTCCAGTTTACCTCCAACTGATATCTCGACAATTCTTCAAGACTGAGTTGGCGCAATTGTTGTTGACGCCAACGGCTGTTTTCGCCCAAATACCTTCTTAAGACCTCTTCTTCCTTGGCAGCCTGGAATATCAGGGAAATGGAAATTTGCAGAATAGATTGTCACCTGGACTGATAAGATCAAGTGCGGTTTTATCAGCAAATTTTATTCATTGCACCGGAATCCGCTGCATCCCGGACTTCAGGTCCGCTGCTCGTGAATTCCGCGAAAAGTCATCCAGACCGCAATTCGTAGGGGGTCGGCGAACTTCCCGTATAACAGAATTACAGGATTTCGCGAAGATTCGCAAAATTCAACCCAATTCCCAGCTCCCGAACAAACACTTTGACATTGGCTTACGAACCGTTTCTGAAACGGCCCCCATCAGCGGCGCCTAAAATCGTTGTCGTTAACCGAATTTATGTTCATCAGCTGTAATGATTAGTTTTCAAATAGCACTGCACGAATTGCAGTAAAGTGTATTACCGCAGCGATTTCGGCTACGGTCTGAACCCCTTCGATGCTCTGTACTCTGAACAACTTGTAAGGAAAGTCCAAGAAGATAAAAAGAGTAAGGTACTTACATACGCACGGCGCGGATCAGGCTCAGGACGTTTCTTACCACCCATGGTTGAGGAGAATATCGATGAAGATATCCTAAAAACTGATTGTTCGTTTTTTTCAAACATAAAACAACAGAATAAACAAAATGAGTTAGAGTTGTTCAGAGAAAGATGGATAGCACAAGCGCGGTAGGACTACAAGGATGTAAGGATCCCGTAAAAACAGAAGACATGGTAAGAAAAAATGGAAAAATAAAAGAACGATCAGAAACAATGTACAATAAGATCACTTGCAAGACGATCTCAGAACAAAAAATCCCCCGCACTAAGCCACCACGTCAGTATTTATATCTGTCAGCACGCCGGTCGTTCAAACCACGTGGTCAGGGTTACGGTTCATCTGGCAGGTAGTCTTTGCAGGACCGCGCACCAGCCTACTTTGCCGCGCATCTATGCCTGGAGGATTGTTAGCAGAAATGCCACGTGTTGTAAAATGCTATTAATATGCAGAGAAGCTGGCAGAGATTTCGGAATAGATTATAATCGCATATTATCAGTGTTTTCGAAAGGGAATCTTACTAAACTCGTGTAAACTGCGCGAATATACCGCCAGAAAGTTCTAGGGCCAACCTCACAAAACCGATGGAGTGTACAAAAATGTTCTTTTTCTTTGTTATTTTTCATACAATTTTCAAAAGTTCACTAGACTTTCATGTAACTACTGGATTTCGTCTTTACCATGCCGTCGTACGAAATTTATCGCTAGCTTGCTGCGTAAATAATATAGACGTTTGGAGAGAGCGGTGGCATTGGAAGCAAAGAAAAAGGATCAAGGAAGGATCTACCATTTTGGAGCAGCTGACGAATCTCAGAAGCATGATTTTTCTGTGAGTTCGTCAAATCCTAATTTGCTCTCACAAAAAAGTGTGTCCGAAAATGCGAAAACAAATAAAAAAACTTTTGGTGGGTCCTTGTCCGGTGCTCTCGCATTACTATCTGTCCAACTACAGTTGAGTGACCTCAATTCCCTCCAAGTCATTCCGAAATTGAGGAAATTTCAAATATTCCCTAGCATGGCACGTATCGCAGGGACGTTTTTTCGGTCGAAATTCGGGCTTTTGCTTTTGTCATATGAGACCGAAATTTTTTCCAAGCTTTTGTCAACTTACATACCTTTATTGCTTAACGATGAAATTTTAATTATGTAACATAATAAACAGAGAGATGGGAGAGACAACAGGCGAACAAGGAAAAACTCGGTTCATGTAGGATCCATAAGAATGTAATGGACAAGCTTCGGATAATGTGATCATAGAACTAGGGGAGGCGATCGTTTGGCGCGATTCCTCTCATCGGGCCGCTCATATGACGCGGTTTGCGAGCTGGACAACTTGTCCAAGAGGTCGGGCAACTTACTGCCTCACCAGTCGATAGAGTTCGATTTATGACGCCGCTACTATTAGATGCCGAATTGCGGACGTGGTTGTATTCTGCCTGTCAGCCATCGTCTTTTTGACTTTCTCATGGTGCTTGGACGAGTTGTCCAGCTCGCAAATCGCGTCGATAGGGCGGCGCGATGGGAGGGATTGCGCCAATCGACACACACTCCGGAACCAATAAAGATGTGTCATGACATGACCAGCTAATCCAAACAAAATTCCAGCCTACATCACTGTACCGTATCACCTATATCACCTGTCGTCCCCTTGATCGTCGATTTCCTGGAGCGGGCGCCAGTAACGCCTCCATTCGTCCCTGTCACGAACCAGAGTGGTCCAATGAATCGCTTCAGGGACACGAGGTCCAACATTCCTTTCGTTCAGAGCTTTCATGAAGAAGTCTGACCACCTATCTGGAGTTCGTTTAATGTCCCGAGGGATCCAGTCAGTAACCGTCCTGGTCCAACGGTCATCACTATATCGCATAACAAGGCCGGCACACCTGATCTTCGACTTCTTGGCGTAATCAACGGCATCCCTGCCCTTCGTTCGACGTCGAAGCTCGGAACTCCGGATTTCCTTCTGCACTTGCGCGTATAGGGAAATTCCAAGCATCGTTCTTTCCAAAGCGCGTTGAGTAACGCTGACTGCATGCTTATCCTGCTTTCGTAACGTCCAAGTCTCCGAGGCGTGCTTCAAAGCAGGAAGGACAGCAGTGTCGAAAAGGGGAGCGCGGAACCAGATGTTCTTTGTCTTCTTCACTACTCCCTCGATATTCTTGAATGCTCCCCACGCGGCGCGTTTCCTCCTGCATAGCTCCGGAGCTAGGTCGTTCACCGTGTTGACTTCCCGACCTAGATACACATAGCTAGAGCATTCGGAGATATTCTTTCCGTTTAGCGTGAAGGTTTCCGTGCAGCACCAAGTATCAATCCGTTCTCCATGAACATCGTCTTCGTTAAGTTCAGTCTCAAGCCGATCCTTCCACAAGCACTACCAAAGCACTAGCATTCGTTCCGCCTGCTCGATGCTCGGTGTTATAAGCACGATGTCGTCTGCGAAGCGGAGGTGATGTAGGTAGCGGCCGTCGACCTTCACTCCCAAGTCTTCCCATTCCAGTGACGCATGGTATTCTCGAGAAAGGCACTGAAATGTTTGGGCGAGATGGTATCGCCCTGCCGGATACCTCTCTTCACGTTGATAATATTTTACTTCTTTGTAGAATGGTGAAATCCTGGTGGTAAAGTTGTCGTAGAGCTCACAAAGCATCCTTATATATTGAGTAGGAACGCCCTGGTTGCCGAGGGCTTCAATTACCGCTTCTGTCTCGACGGTATCAGAGGCTTTCTTCAAATCGATGAACATTAGACATAACGGCATTTTTTACTCCCGCGATACTTCAAGGAGCCTTGTTAGGGTGTGGATATGATCGAGTGTAGTGAACCCTCTCCGAAACCCTGCTTGCTCGCATAGCTGACCTTCATCTAATGTTCTGCCAAACCTGTTCAGATGACACGAGTGAAAAGCCTGTAGATTACAGACAGCACCCAGATTTGGCAGTATTTGCCATTATCGTCTGGATCTCCTTTTTATACAGCAGCACAGTCTTGCTAGTTTTCCACGACGTGGGCACTTTGCATTCCGACAGTTACCGCGTTAGGAGCCTAGCCAGAGGTTTGACGATGACTGGAGGAAGACTCTTCAGATGTTCTGGTTTGATACTATCGGGACCGGGCGCCGCACAGTTCTTCACCGACGTGGTGGCATGTCGTATTTCGGAAGGGAGAACCTCTTTTTCTTCCTCTTTATCTAATCGTTTTTTGTTTTGTGATGTGGTTTTCTTTCTGATTTTATATGATTTTTCCCTCCTTTTTTCTGTTTTTATTTTGTTTGTTTTTTTGTTTGTTTTTTGTTGTTTTATTCATGTTGTTTTTTTTGTTCTTTTTGTTTCGTTTGTCATGGTAAGTTTGAGACCTCTTGCGTTTGTTGTTTTTTGTTTTGTTTGTTTTTTTGTTTTTTTCTTGGGTGTGCTTAAACAAAAATTCATGCTATCAAAGTTTATTAACAACGTAAATAGTTAACATCTTTAGTTTTATTGACTTGACTGCCGTGCTCTTGCTTTCGGCTTCGTCCCCTTTCTCGTTGGGGGCCAGTTGGTCGTTGATGGGCTACCGGCCCCTTACGATGACATGTTCTAGTTGTTGCATTTGTCGTTCCAAGGAGAGGAGGCTCATTGTAAGGAACAGTAGATGTCGTTGTACAATGCGGTCATGTTTTTCGATTCGCTCAAATATCGTTTGTCGTCGACGCTGTTGTTGAGGCGCTCTTTCCATGCTAAAAAAGTATTATCAATTGTAAAACTTAAGTTTTGAAGTGGAGACAAATTTTTTTTTGAGATATTGAAGGTTAATACCTTTTTAAGCAAACAGCTTCAAAAAAAAAGACGCTATTAAACCATTCCATAAGCTATGAATGTTATCTTGATATCTTATCGTTCTTGGTTGATTCTCTTCGGGAGCCTTCCTCCCCTCGTGCATTCAGCGAGTCTTCCTTCTAAGTTGTAGATTGTGGCGAAGTCGAATGTTAGTATTTAGAATGTATGTTAGTATTTACTCCTCGGTCGAAGGAGAAGTTGTCTGATAGGTATCATGATTTATAAGGGCCGGCTACAAGGGGAACCCGTACTTCTCGGGCGATGCCAAAGCCCGGCAGTAACAGAAGCCCGCACTTCTCAGGCATTGACATAGGCCGGCAACAACAGGAGCCCGTACTTTTCAGGCATTGACATTGGCCGGCAACAACAGATAATATTGATGCTCAAAAAATGTCTTCTTTTTACGGAGCCTCGATAAATCGAACAATCTGACGGAACGCCAATGGCGTTGGAACACATTGTCCCTGACTCGGCCGATGAATGTGATGTGTGCAAATTTTTTGCTTCTTTTTTCCGTTATTTTTTTCTATAATGAGATCAGTGATCGTGCTTCATCAATGGGATCCACGTGACGTCTCACGTGGTGAGATCACGTCATAAAGCACGAATATGTAACTCTACTATTTACTATACTCTACATTTACTATACTTATTTACTCTATTATACTATAACTCTATTGATTATTTTCATTTTTGAAGTGTTGTGCTCTTTCCAATTCATCACTTTCTCTGTTTCTTGTTTTTTGTTTCTGTTTTTATTTTATCCCTTTTTTCATTTTGTTTTTGTTTTTGTTTTTTTTTTACGTTAAAAATTTTTTCTTAGAATTGCATTGTGAGTATTGTAAGCTCGAGTTCTTTGTGCACCCGGCCTATGCACCATGTTTCGACGGATCGGTGGTAGAATGCTCGAGTACAGGGGATTTATTTCAATACTCACGATTCGTACCTCGTACAAGGTCAAACAGTCTGAGGATTGTGCAACCTTGTTCGTCTTGTTTTGGAATTGCTTGTGGTGGGTCCGACAGGCCACAAGTTGGAGCGCCCCTTATCTCCTTTCAATTGTTGCACCGCACCGCTCTTGTTCATTGTTTGGAAACGATTGTCTGTCTTCCTTGTAATGTTTCTGGGTTGTTGGAGAGCGGAGGGCGAGGAATTTGGAATAGAGAGCAGTGCCGTTCGCGGCACTGCGTGATTTTGGAACCGCCGAGCTGTGGAGTCGCCAAACTGTCAAGAACTGCTTGAGAGATCCACGGAGAGCAGAGCCGAGAGCTCCGAGCCCAAGAACTGCTGGACTGACATAAGCTGGGCCTTTTGTACCCAAAAACGAGCGGCTTACAGTAGCGCTCAAAAGTCTTCGGTGAAATGGTTCTTCAATTTCACTTTTCAGTCGTAACTCCTTTCCTACTGGATCTAATCATGCGAAATTTCTACATTTGGAGCGTGGGTGTATTGTGGATGTTTACCACTATTAACTTGCAATTTGATCGTGTTCCAGATATTCCAAAGGGCATGAACTCAAAATCGACTGCGAATACAGATGATGGTCCTTCTAGAATCTCTTTTCTTTTTGTCATTTCTAAAGTGTGCGAGCGGTAATGCCGAACACAATAGATGAAAAAACGCACATAAGGTGCCAATAAGTGCAGACGCCAACAACTTTAATTTTAGCAAAATCTGCTACCGCAACAAACACCCTGCTCTATCTGTGGATGTTGCAGCTTTGCAGCCAAATAGCGTAAGGTAGGGTGAAATATGCTCTGTTTGAACATATCCAAATATTGCGCAATTTGGTCTACTAGGAAAAAAGTTATGAAGAAAAAAGCGCCGAAGCATTTCACTGAAGACTTTTGAGCGCTACTGTATATACTGGCCCCGGTGGGCGGTGCATTTGGTCTTGGTATGGGAACCTACAAAATTCCAGCAATTTTGTACTTTGGTGTGGGAACAATCAAAGTTTCCGCATTTTTGGAGCCTCACTGGAAGTAATGATTTAATGATGAAGATGTTCAAGTGTTTCCTCGTAATCATGACGAAGAGTCATGACAGAACCGAAGGAGCTATATATTCGTCTTGCCTAAGATGGTAGGTAGACAGGTGGACAAGGCTGTCGAAGAGATCTGAGTTGAAGTCGTAAATGACCTTCTCCATTGTCCTTCGGGATGCAGTAACGGCTTCATCAGGACAACGAAGGGAAGTCATCTTGGTCTTGTAATTGGCGAAGCTCCGTCGGGCTTTGAGAATGCCCTTTCCGGCCTCGGTGGCTTCGTCCATAACCGCTGCTCTTCCCTCCTTCAGATCCTCCTTTATCGCTTCTCTGCACAGCTTCGCACGTTTGGAGTTTGTTGGTGATTGCCTGTAGCTCGCGCGATACCACACTGGCGTATCAGCTCGAGAGTCTTCGAAGAGAGCCGTCACTTGGTTTCTTGTATACTCTCTGCTTTCCTAGCGCTATCGTGAAGATGATCGACGAGCCGATTGTATTCTTCATCGATGTTGTCAATGACGGAATCTTCCCATTTACTCGCAAGGGAATCGAAGTGGTCCCAGTTGGTGGAGGTATTGGGGCTTCGTTTCCTAAATTTCATATCTCTCTCCACGCACTGGGAAGCGGAATCTAGCGCAGAGGAGACGATGGTCCGATCCCATGGAACAACAGCGACGACGGCCAGGCAAAATCTCCGATTGAAGATGATGAAGTCTATTTCATCGTGGAACTGTCCACCAGGTGACCCCCTATCTCAATCGGTAATGATAGGGCTCTCAGCACTGCGAGTTACCATGGACGGTGTGGATTATCATGATAAACTCGGACAACCTTTCACCCTGCTCATTCCATTCCATTCCGTGAGTCCCGATGTGGAGCTCTTCAGCCATTCTTTTGAGGCCAATCTTGGCGTAGAATCACCTTGAAGAAGACGATGAACCTTGAAGAAAGTGTGGTCTTCTCTGTAGAGCCTCTCCAGATCCATATAAAACGTCTCCAACTCCTCTTCTTCGTAGCTTCAAGTTGGTAAGATGGTTAGAGCTTGGGTTGTTTAATCGCAAACGTCCGATTCGGGTTGTTAAGCTTTCGTACGAATCGATGTTCATGGCCGAGTGCGCATTGACGAGAACACGTACGCCGTCGACGCCTCTTCTGCCGCATGTTTCAAGGAACAGTTCTTGCCCCTCAAATACAACGTGCAGCGGACGATGCCTTCTCGTCTCGGTCAGTCCGATGACGTCGTACTTGATCTTCCTAGCCTAAATTGCATCATCATGTCTTAAATACACGCTTCCAATGCAAGCGTCCGTGCGTTGAAAGTACAGATCGCCATCTTAGTCCTTCCCTTTTGGGCAGCCTGTTCTGCCCCTGAGATTTTAGCAGCCTCTCCCGAGCGGTCCTACCCAACGCTGGGGCTCACTCGGGTTCAGGGGAATGAGGCCCAGTTCTATTACTGTTTTTGGCGTGTAAATGCCCAACGTGCAGCTTGCCAGGCTCTGACGAGGGGGCTAGGCTGACTTCGGGGGCTTGTCAGGCTATCCCGAAGTGGACGAGGGGCTTCGTTTTTAGAGGCGGCCCCGAATCGTCTCCCAGATACTTCCCAGTCACTCGAATGCAAGCTTTTGGCCGAGTTGATGGGCAGGTTATTAACTGCACCCACAGACTCTCCACACACGTATGCGTGGATCGCGTGCGAGAAACAGAGGGTATATCGGCCCAGCACAGCAGAATCAAGGAGTCCATCCCCTGAATCCACCTGCGTCTATTGGCAAGAACCGGTGGCTTTTGGTTGGCGATTAATTGCCCTATCCGTCACATGTGGACGCCCTACGTAGCCTCGTCACTGACCGGCTGGGGATCCTTCAGTGAGAGAGAACTCTCAAGGAAGGAGATCCGTAGCACTGCACCGTAATGACCCAAATTTGAAGTTTACCCAGAGGGGGTGAGGATATTGTCGAGTTAGTAAAAGATCTGAAATTGCAAGGCAGCAAACACTCAGCTTCGAGCTTCTTTACGACTTCCAGTTAGCACGGGTAAATGCATATAAAGAAGTGCAAGAGGAAATATTCGGATTTATCAGGCATTTATTCAAATTAGAACTCTAATATCTCATGCGACTGGAATGGTGCTTGTATCGAGAGGGTGCACCAGTCTTTGGAGCCTCCGCGGAACCGTAAACATCCGATGTCAACCTGGGTGTGCGGGAGTAATTGTTGTCCTTGATGGTCAATATTTAGAGATTCCTCGAAAATGAGCTACTATATGAAGAAGGGATGGCATTTAGCCTAATCGTACCTGACATTTTCATCTAAAAATCTGCTTCTTCTATGATCTCGAGATTCACGAGGGGCGGGCACTTTCCCGATGCATTCTCTATGCTTCAGGTCTGAATAGCAATTGATACATAGGGACGGTAAACTACTTAGCGTCACCATCTGAGCTGGAACTTCGTAAGGGGGAACGGTCACCTCGTGCGTCCGAGGACGCGCGCGGCAACTTGCGTGGAGTTCGTGACGATTTGTACGACTTTGACATCAATTTTCGGGGCACAAACTCGAAGTAGAGTAGTTTAGTAGGGTCAGATGATCCTTCTAATCTACTCTACTTCAAATTTCTGCCCCAATGATGGGCGCTAAAGCCGTTCAAATCGTTACAAACTTCGCCGCGCAATTTGCCGCGCGCGTCCTCGGACGCCTGAGGTATCACATACCCCTCCGTGAGGCACTTGTCTTTCGTTTTCTATATTTCCATTCAATACGCTTTAATCAGTAGCCAGTTTCCTCGTTACTCCGTTGCGTGGTATCAGTTCAATCAGAAATTTTGAGCTGTGTGTGAAATTAAGAAGTGTCAAGTATATCTAATCGAGATTATTAGTATTTACTGTCGAACCGAACCCGTACAAAGGTAGGAAAGTAAACACTCAAATGACTGCGAAATTTATCGAATACCAAATAATACAATCAACTGGATCACCAAATAAATGCATTTCCCTAAACAGACAGGGGATGAAAATTCCACACAACCAATATGCTGACAAGATGACAAACCAACGGTCAGAAGACCGTTTGACAAAGTATATTTCTCAATCGTGGCAAAGTAGAATAGCAATCTGAGGAGATCATAGAAGGAAATATTATATTCAACTCAATCCTGTGGCAATGTAGAATAGGTACCAGAGCATATCATTCAAAGAACTCCCCAATAAGAAATTTGAAAGAACAAAAATTTTACATAGCGGTTGAGCCAATGATAAGATATTACAAGATAACCAAGCACAAGTCAGAAGGTCGTCTGACAACGCCGTTCAATCGAAAAGCTCTCAGATCAGAGCAGGAGATCCTTTATCAGGATTGTTACGCTTGACTAACTTCCCAGAACCACGACTTGCCGGCGTTGTCTAAAAAACTGGTCGTGATTTCAGGTAACCTGATGAAAAGCTCAAGGAGGAAATGTAAGTTACATTTGCACTGGCCGCATTCGGTTCCGGATCAGCAGGTGCGGTTTCATCTGCAATGAAAAAGTAGTAGCTATGGATCCAAGTCATCTACACAGGTAGTAAATGGTAGGGGATACAACCCAGTTCAGGGATGGATCCCAATTCCCAAAAACCCGTCCTCATTCAGTCCACTTGAGTTACTAACCGCTGATTTCAAACGAAACCTCTTCAAAAGCAAATGATGAGGTAGAAAGAAGTAATGTCGTTGTAAAAGTATGAAATAAAACGAACCCTTGATTAGTTCAAGAACTCCTTCCAGTTTTTCCTTATAGATCTTCATTCTCTGACGCAGAGATCCATTTCCGTGCGGGTTCCCAGAGTCGTTGTTGGACTTGCCATCACTTAATATTCTTTACAGTCATCAAGTTGAAGGGTCGAGGTGGCTCAGCGGTTGGTGGCGCACTACGAAACACGCAGGGCGCGGCGTCCGAGTCCCGGATCGATACTGGCCCAGGGCAAGCAACCCCTCCACCCCTCCAGCGTCGCATGAGTCTTATTAGACTCGCTTGGAAGGATAAAAGCCGTGACTCGCATTAGGGCATATCCCTTGATTAACACCTAGCACATTATCCTATTCCTATCAAGTTGAGACATTACACAAAGTCGAATACTTACGAATAATAAATAGTCAAATCAACGATGAAGGAAGGCAAAGGCAAAGTAAATGAATCGTTATCCGTAAGCGTAGCATATTCGGTACTGAACAATGGGATCTTACTCACCGAAAGGTAGAACGAATTTTCCTGGCCTCAGCAAGGAGAGCCTCATCGTTCGCGCGACTGTTTGATACCTGAATTGTTACTCAATTGAGGCATACCGTGAGGATAGGTACTGTCAAAAAGATCTAGACATGTTGCTGTTGCTCCCGCTGGTATCTCTCCACTGCTGCCTTGATGGCAGGCCTCTCAATCGGCTCACGACCTTCACCACGCACTGTCTTCACAAAGCGGTCCACCAAAACAGCGAATTCGTTAATCTGGAAAATCTGGAAAATAAAGGCAAAAGGATATTGGGTATTAGAACCACCAGTTATAACTACCTTAAGTGGGTACAAAAACCGATAAAGCTGTAGACCATTCACTTTAATGTTTCTATCAGCAAAAAAGCACATAATAGTACAAAACCGTTTGCGAAGTCAGAAATCAAAATCGAGAAAATCGTGGAGAAACGAAAAACAGCAGCTGCAGTGGAGATGGTTTTTCTGAAGGAACTTCCGTGAAGGCCTATTTTTGTACTAGTACATACGGCTGTAATACGTATTACTCAATAGATTTATCGGAACCTGAAAGAACACCAGCGCGGGCGCCAAAGCGATGGTCACAGTTCTTCTCTGAATGCAGATAGCTATGCCTCCAACGAGCGAGAATACGCCTCTAGACTTTTTCGGCTCGCGCCAGGGACGAATGGAAGCGTTACTGGCGCCCATCGAGGAAATCGATAATCAGCGGAACGCTACGAGTTGCATACAAGGCCGTATCCCAACAACACCAATGTTGGAGTAAGCTTATGGTTTTCAATGGATAAGTTCAACAAAGCTCGAGTTCCCAGCTATGCCCTCTCACGTTGATGAATAGAGTTATTTTTTGTCAAACTAATACTAATATTGTTTACCGCTATACTAAATCATTTGTACTCCTTTAATACTACCACGGTATAGTCAGGCGTGATAATAAACAGTAGATAATGATAGATTATAAACAACAACAGAGCACCATCAGATCTGTCAATAAGTCTTAAAAAATGGGGCGCTGGTCGTTCCAGTTTACCTGCTTACGCCGTATCGCCAATTCTTCACAATTGAATTCGTAGATATGTTGATGCCATCGCTTGGTTCCCTCCAAATATCTTTTGAATAGCTCATCGTCCTCGGGAGCCTGAAATATCGAAGAAATGGAAGCTTGCAGAAAAGACTATAACCTGAACTGATGTAATCAACAGCGGTTCATCAGCAACTCTATTTTCTGTACGGAAACCCGCTGTATCTCGGACTTTAGGTCCCCTATTTGTGAAATTCTCCGAAAAAGTCATTCAGACCGTATTTCGTAAGTGGTGCGTGAATTCTTTTTACAATGAAACATGTGAACGTCCCCAAAATCCTACCGAGTTCCCAGCTTACGAACAGATCACTATCTGGTCATTACACTAACGAACCCTTTCCAAAAGGATCCCTGTCAGTGACTCCTAAACGCTCCGTGTTGACAGACTTCCCCTCAACCAACTTTAGTGTGTTGTCATCACATGGCACTGCACGAAGTGCAATCGAGTGTACCAAAGCAGCGATTTCTCCCACAGCCTGAACCCGACCCCTTCTGTTGTACTTCGAACTACTTGTATGAAAGGTTGAAAAAAAAGGAAAGATTAAGATACTCACACGGACAGTCCCGGCACGGCATGGATTGAATCCAGGGAATTTCTTGTTATCCATGATTTGAGAGAATCTCGGCAGTGATTCCCTGAAACTTGATTGATCGTTTTTCCTCGAACATAAAACTATAGATTAAACAAAATGAGTTATGAGTTATTCGGAGAAGATGGATAACAAACGAGCGTTAGGACTACAAGAATGTGAGGACCACGTAAAAACAGAAGACATAGTACGAAAAAATGAGTGCAGAATAATGCTAAGAAACAGTAGAAATGGGTGAGCATTTCCGAATATGCAGTAAGATTATTTACAAGACGATCTCAGTGCAAAAAAACTCATCGCACTGAAGCACTGAATCCCAGCGTGCTTAGGCCACGCCAGCATTTATATCTGTCAGCATGTCGGTGGCTGGCGGTCAGGGTTACGGTAAGCCTGGCAGGAACTCTTTGCGGGACCGCGCACCGCGCTGCCTCGTTCTATGCTTTGGGAGTTGTTAGCAGGGATGTCATATGTATAGGATATTATTAATACGAACAGAAGCCGCCACAAAATTGAGACTAGATGATAGTCGACATGTTATGATGGTTGCTGGAAGTTAATCTCACAAAGCTCACGCAAAGTGTGCGAAAATGACGCCAGAAAGTTCTGAAGAAAGCCTACCACAACCCCAGAAACCAATAGCGTCTATACTAGTAGTTCTTCCCTTGTTCTTCTTGACGCAAGCTTTTAGAAATTTACTGCACTATCATGAAACTTGGAGTTCCTGTTTACCATGCACTCGGATAGAATTCAACGCTACCTCGTGCAGAGCCAAAAAACGCGACTCTAAAAAGAAGGGTTTCGTATCTACCTCCAGAGAGGGAGCAGCTGCCAATTCTTGGAAGCTAGATTTTCCTGGAAATTTGCCAGATCTTAACTTGACCAATAATCAAATCTCAACTGAATAACAACAAAAAAAGATAGAACTTCCGATAGGTTCACATTAGCTGCTTTCGCTCCATTTAGATCCTTGGCAGCACCAATTTGGGCGCATTGGGTGTCGGGAATTATCCCCGAATTTCCAGCGGCAGTGGTCACGCAGCGGCTACCCAATCTTCGAACTGATAATGAGAATCATACCTTTCCCTTCATAACGCGCGACTCTGCGCGATCGTGTGCGGCGGACGCGACGTCATTTTCGGGGGGAAGATACCGGGCCCGGGGGCAATCATCCTCCAGAAACACGGATTTAGAAAATTTCGGAAATGACCCAGCATTGAATCACGTGTCATAGTGGCGATTTTGCCGTAAAACTTCGCACTTTCATTTTCGAACCGAACATTTTTTCAATCTACTAGGCATCTTACATACTTTTAATGGATTATCGATTAGATTTCAATAATGTTATATAATAAACACATAGAAAGAGTGAGGAGGTGGCAAAGTCCTGGGTTCGTGTGTCCTTGCGACTTCCAATTTGCACCAATAAGTGCATATGCAAGGGCTGTAGGAAATATTTGAATTCATCAAACATTCATTCAAACTAATACTTCACTACCTCATGCGACTGGAATGGTGCTTGTATCGAGTGGCCGCTTTCATAGTCCGCCGGCCGCGCTTACTCGGCCTGCGGTATCGATCAAAATTCAGTTTGTAATTAAGTGACAAGCGCCGCCCTCCCCGGGCCGGCGCGCGATCGCTAGCGGGCCGTCCGGCGGACTATGAAAGCAGGTGAACGCACCAGTCTTTGGAGCCGCCACGGAAGCGTTAAGATCTGATGTCAACCTGGGTATGCGGGAGTAATGGTTGTCTTTGAAAGTCTATGTGTAGAGAGGCTCCTGAAAAATGAGCTACGATATGAAGGGATAGCATTTAGCCAAGTCGTGACTTACATTCTGATCTAAAAATCTGCTCCTTCTAAGATTCCGAGATTGTACGGTGAACACTTTCCCTATGCATTCTCTGTTCTCCAGGCCTGAATTGCATTCCCTATATAGAGACGGTGAACGCCTTAGCATCGCTACCCGAACTAGTGGTCCCTGAGGCTCTTGCCCCTGTTTTTCTACCCTTACGGTTCACTAGCTCAACTTCCATTCGGAACGTTTGAGCCAGTTTCCTTGCTACTCTTTTATGTAGTATGCACCCAATCAGTATGACACATTGGGCCGAAATGATCCAGATGGCTCAGACCCTCAACCACCTTATGGTAGAAAGACAAACACTCAGACGACAACAAAATTTATTGAATACCAAATAATGCAATAAAATGAATAACCAAATAAACGCATTGCCATCCACAGATTTATGCTGACAAGTTGACAAACCAGTAGTAGAAGAGCTATCAAAGCGGATCATATAAGGAGATGAAGCATCAGAAAATTAAACGGATGAATACCCCAAGCAGCAGTGAAGTCAATGACAATATGTCAACAAGATGGTAAGCCGATATTCAGGAAGTCGCCTGACAAAATCAGATCAGATCAGGAGATCCTTCAGCAGAATTGTTGGGCTTAACTGACTGCCCAGAACCACGACTCGTCGACGGTGTCTGGAAAAAAGGTCGTGCTTCCAGTAAACCTGAGAAAAAGCTCAATAAGAAGACGTAAATTACATTCGCATTAGCCGCAGTCGTTTCCGGATCAGCAGGTGGGATCCCATCTGTAATGGAGAAAGGTAACAGTTATGGATCTAAGTCGCCCCCACGGGTAGTCACTGGTCTGGCATACAGTCCAGTTCAGGGATGGCTCCTATTTCTCAGAGACCCACGCTCATTTAGTCGGCTTATGAGATTCTTAACTTTTTGAGGAGCCAACGATGACGTAGGAAAAAGGTCATAACGCTGAATAAAGGTAAAATAAAAACAAACCCTCGATTAGTTCGAGAACCCTTTCCAGCTTGTCCTTATAAGTCTTCATCCTCTGACGCAGAGAGGCAATTCGTGGACTGCCGAAGTCGTGTGGGTTCCCAGGGTCGTTGTTGAAGTTGCCATCACCGAATATCATCTACAAGTATCAAGTTGTGGAGGCAAGGTGGCTTAGGGGCTGGTGGTGCACTACCAAACACGCAGGGCGCGGCGTTCGTGTACCGGATCGATATTCGCCCAGAGCACGCAACCCCTCCACCACTCCAGCTTCAGATAAGTGTTACCAGACTTGTCTGGAAGGGTAAAAACCGTGACTCGTACATGATCTGGCCACCGCAAGACATTGGATAGTCAAAAAGCACTCCTTACGACTCTGAATGGAGGTCAAACGCTATGGGTATCCCGAAACGGGATTGATTAAAATCAAAAAATTTCATATCCCTACCAAGTTGAGACATAAGGTCAAATACTTATGAGTAATCAATAAATAGTCAGACTAACGATGAAGAAAGCTAAGGCAAAAATAAATGGCTCGTTAGGCGTGATCAGAGCATATTCGGTACTAAAGAAAGGGTTCTTACTCACCGACTGGCAGAGCGAGTATTTCTCGCTTCATCAATGGGAGGCTCCCCGTTCTCGCGATTGTGTGATACCTGAATCCTTATTCAGTTGAAGCATACTGTTTGGATAAGTACTGTCATAACGCTTTAGACATTTTGTTGCTGCTCCCGTTGGTATCTCTCCGCAGCTGCCCTAATGGCAGACCTCCCAACTGGTTCACGACCTTCACCAAGCATTGTCTTCTCGAAGCGAGTAGTCAAAACAGCAAAATCCACAATCTGAAAAATGAACGATCAGGAATGGAAGAGAAGCTTAGCAGTAGGATCACTAGTTACCTACCAGTTACCTACCATATACAAACAAACCCGATAATGCTGCAAACTATCCACATTAATATCATCCACTTTAATGTCTCTATCAGCTAAAAAGCTTACACTTGATTAAGGTCGTTCGAGATGTCAGAACCAAAAACGAGGAAATCGAGGAGAAAGGAAGAACAACACCTGTGGTGGGAATGGTTTTTCAGTAGGGACTTCAGCAATGGCTTCAGAATGCCCCTCGTGCGAGAACACTCCTCTAGTCTACTTCGGCTCGCAACAGGGACGAATGGAGGGTTGATGGCGCCCATTGAGGATATCAATAATCGGCGGGACGGAACGTCTGATAGATAAGGCCGTATCCCAACACAAATGTTTGAGTAAGCTCATGGTTTGCATTGAACGAACGAATGAAGCCTGAGTTGCTAGCTGAGCGTTCCTAGATTAATCGGTGCAGTGATTTCTTTAAACATAGTGTTAATTTTGATCACTGCGATGTTAAATTTTTCCTTGTAATGTTACCATATATCAAACAGTGATAAACATGAATACGATTAGAATTTTAAAAAATAGGGCTATGGCTGTTCCAGCTTACCTCATCACGCCATCTCTCCAATTCTTCCCAATTGAATTCGTGGACATCCCAGCTTCTGTTTGCATAAGCATACCTTCTGTATGGCTCATCGTCCTCGGCAGCCTGAAGTATCGAAGGAATGGAAGACTGCAAAAAAGACTGTCACCTGAACTGATATAATCAACAGCGGTTCATCAGCAACTCTATTTTCTGTACGGAAACCCGCTGTATCTCGGACTTTAGGTCCCCTATTTGTGAAATTCTCCAAAAAAGAGTCATTTAGACCGTATTTCGTAACTGGTGCGTGAATTCTCCTTACAACAGAACATGTGAACGTCCCGAAATCCAACCGAACTTACAGCTGACAGACAGATCATTTTCAGGGCATTATACTAAGGAACCCTTTCTAAAAGCGTCCCTGTCAGTGACTCCCAAACGCTCCGTGTTGACAGAATTCCCCTTAACCACCTTTAGTGAGAAGTTTTCACATAGTACTACACGAAATGCAGCATTGTGTACCAGCACAGCGATTTCTGCCGGAGTTTGAACCCACCCCGATGCTGTTGTACTTCGAACCACTTGTATGAAAGGTTTAAGAAGAGGGAAAGATTAAGGTACTCACAGGGTCAGTTCCGGCATGGCGTGGACCAAATTCAGGGAACTTCTTACCATCCATGATTTGAGAGAATCTCGATGGCGATTTTCTGTAACTTGATTGATCGTTTTTTTCTCGATCATAAAACAATAGATTAAACAAAATGAGTCATGAGTTCTTCAGAGAAGGATGGATAGCATACGGGCATTAGGACTACAAGAATGTGAGAACCACGTAAAAACAGAAAACATGGTACGACAAAACGTGAGTGCAGAGGAAAACAGAAGAAATGGGTGAGCATTCCCGAATATGCAGTAAGATTATTTACAAGACGATCTCAGTGCAAAAAACCCCACCGCGCTGAAGCACTGCATCCCAGTGTGCTTAGGCCACGTCCGCATTTATAGAAGATGGCTCAAACCACGCGGTCAGGATTACGGTACACCTGGCAGGGAATCCTTGCGAGACCGCTCTCCCCGCCGCCGTGTTCTGTGCTTTGGGAGCTGTTAGCAGGGCTGTCCCTGAATATTATTAATATGAACAGAAGCAGCCACGGAATTGAGATTAGATGATAGTCGACATATTATCAGGGTTCCTGAAAAAGAATTTTACAAAAATCGTGAAGACGGCATGAAATGACGCCAGAAATTTCTAGAAGAAGTCGACACGAACCTCAAAAAACTAATAGTGTCTACAAGAAAAGTTCTTACCCTGTCATTTTTCATGCAAATTTCAATAACTTCACTACACAAGTTATGGAACTCTCAGATTTCTTGCTTACTATACCCTCGGATGAAATTCAGTGAAGGATCATGAACCTACTCTTTTGGAGAGGAAACAGCTGGCAATCTTTAGGAGAGATTCTCCTGGAAGATTGCCAATTCTTAATTTGGTCGTTATCCAAACTTCATGTGAATGACAACAAAAACAAATGGAACTTTCGATATGTTCAAACCCGCTGCTCTCGCTCCATACAAAACCTGAACAGTATCAATTCGAGTGAGCTCATCTTCCAAAAACACCTTGGATCTAGAAAATTTCGAAAATGACCCAGCATTGCAGACATCACGCAAAAGGCGGTTGTTCCAGCAAAACCCATGCTTTTGTTTTTTTTTCACAATAAGCAGAATTTTTTAAACTACCTTGCAGTTTACATACTTTGTCAGTTTACCGATGTAATTCCAGTTATGTATATAATAAACACATAGAAAGAGTGAAGAGGTAGCAAAGACGTGGGTTCGAGTATCCTTGTGACCTCCATTAGCACCAGTACGTACGTATGAGCGAGGGTTGTAGGAAATATTTGAATTCATCAACCATTCATTAAAATTAGTGCTCCATTATCTCATTCGATTGGAATGGTTCTTGTATCAGGTGGCTGCTGTCATAGTCCGCAGATCGACCCGCGAGCGCGCGCGCAGATTGAGTAGTCCCTCGATCTCGCAGGCCGAGGGACTACTCGGCCTGCAGTATCGATCAAGATTTAGCTTGTAAACAAGTGACAAGCGCCGCCCGGGCCGATGCGCGATCGCTAGCGGGCCGGCCGGCGGACTATGAAAGCGGGTGAACGCACCAGTCTTTGGAGCCGCCACGGAAGCGTTAACATCTGATGTCAACCTTGGTGTGCGGCAGTAATGGTTGTCATTGAGAGTCTATATATAGAGAGATTCCCTGAAAATGAGCCTCTATATGAAGAAGGGATAGCATTTTGCCTAATCGTGACTTAAATTCTCATCTAAAATCTGCTCTTCTAAGATCCCGAGATTGTACGGCCATTCTCTTCCCCTATGCGTTCTCTGTTCTCCAGGCATGGATAGCATAACATACATAGAGGCGGTGAACTTTTTAGCGTCACTACCTGAGCTAAAATTCTTTGAGGGGCTTGTCCTTGTTTTGCTACCTTTACGATTCACTAGCATGACTTCCATTCGAGACGCTTGAGCCACTTTCCTCGATACTTTGATATGTGGTATTAACCCAATCAGTGTGACGCATTGGGCCAAAATGATCCAGATGGCTCAGGCCCTCAACCACCTTATGGTAGAAAGACGAACACTCAAACGACAACAAAATTTATTGAATACCAAATAATGCAATAAAATGAATAACCAAATAAACGCATTGCCATCGACAGGTATATGCTGACAAATTGACAAACCAATAGTAGAAGAGCAATCAGAGCGGATCATATAAGGAGATTACCCATCAGAAAATTAAAAGGATGAATACCCCAAGCAGCAGTGAAGTCAATGACAATACGTCAACAAGATGGTAGACCGATAGTCAGGAGGTCGCCTGACAAAAACAGATCGGACCAGGAGATTCTTCAGCAGAATTGTTGGGCTTAGCCGACTGCCCAGAACCACGACTCGTCGACGGTGTCTGGAAAAAAGATCGTGCTTCCAGTAAACCTGATGAAAAGCTGAATAACAAAATGTAAACTACATTCGCATTAGCCGCAGTCGTTTCCGGATCAGCAGCTGGGATCCCACCTGTAATGAAAAAAGTAACAGTTATGGATCTAAGTTGCCCCCACAGGTGATCAATGGACTGACAGCTCTGACACAGTCCACATTTAATCGACTTCTAAGACCCTTAACCTCCTCAGGAGCCAACGATGAGGTAGGAAAAAGGTAATGACGCTGTAAAAATGTAAAATAGAAACAAACCTTTGACCAGTTCAAGAACCCTCTTCATTTCATCCTTGTAAGTCTTTATTCTCTGACGCTGATATGCAATTCGTGGACTACCGATATCTTGCAGGTTTCCAGGGTCGTTGTTGGAGTTGCCATCACTGAACATTCCTTACAAGTATCAAGTTGAATAGTCGAGGTGGCTTAGCGGCTGGTGGTGCACTACCAAACACGCAGGGCGCGACCTCCCGGATCGATACTCGCCCAGGGCAAGCAACCCCTCCACCCCTCTAGCGTCGCATGAGTCTTATTAGACTCGCTTGGAAGGATAAAAGCCGTTGACTGGCCACCGCAAGTCATTTAATAGTCAAATACGCACTGCTTACGATTCTGAATTGAGGTCAAACGCTATGGCGCATCCCAAAACGGGATTGAATAACATCAAAGACTTTCCATATTCTTACCAAATTGAAACATAACGTCAAACACTCACGAGTAATTAAAAAATAGCCCGATTAACGATGAACGAATTTAAGGCAAAAATAAATGGATCGTTAAGCGTGATCAGAGCATACTGGTGCTGAACAATGGGCTTCAACTCACCGAATGCCAGAACGAATATTCCTGACATCAGCAAGGAGAGACTCCTCGTTCTCGCCATTTTGAGATACCTGAATTCTTATTCAGTTGAGGCATACCGTTAGGATGAGTACTGCCATAAAGTTTTAGACATTTTGTTGCTGCTCCCGGATGTATCTCTCCAATGCTGCCTTGATGGCAGTCATCTGAGCCGATTCACGACCCTCACCAAATATTGTCTCCTCGAAGCGACCAATCGAATCAACAAAATCCACAATCTGAAAATAAACGATCCGGAATCGAAAGGAATCTTAGCATTAGAATTACTAGTTACCTACCTCACAGATAACGATCTTTATACAAAAAAAAAACGATAACGCTGTAGACTATTCACGTTAATGTCCCTATCACGAAAAGCACACATTTGAAAAGGGTCGTTTGAAAAGTCAGAAACCAAAAATGAGAAAATCGAGGAGTAAGGAAGAACAGCAGCTGCGGTGGGAATGGTTTATCTAGCAGGAACTTCAGCAAGGGCTTATTTTTGTACTAGTACGTACGGCTGTAAAATGTATTACTCAAAAGATTTATCAGAACTTCAACGAACACCAGCGCGGGTCCTAGTGCGAATTCTCTGGTCAGAGTCCTTCACAAAAGTTCTGAAGCACAAAGCTATGCCTCATGCCCTTCAAGCGAGGATGCTACTTCGGCTAGCGCCAGGGACTAGTGGAGGCTTTACTGGCGCCCATCGAGGAAATCGATTATCAGTGGGACGCTACGAGTTACATACAAAGCCGTAAACCAACACAAATGTTTGAGTAAGCTCATGGTTTGCAATGAATGAATGGAATGAAGCCCGAGTTGCCTGCTTAGCTTTCCTAGGTTGCTTAGTGCAGTGATTTTTTTCATAGACTTAGGGTTAATTTTGTTCACTGCAATGTTATATTTATCCTTGTAATGTTACCACATATCAAAAGGTAATAAGCATGAATACGTACTTTTAGGAAAATTTCAAAAAAACAGAGCTATGGTTAATCCAGTTTACCTCATCACGCCATCTCTCCAACTCTTCCCAATTGCATTCATGGGCATCCTGTTGCGGACGTTCGGTTGGCTCATCGTCCTCGGCAGCCTGAAATATCGAAGAAATGGCATGTAAACGTCCCCAAAATCTAACCGAACTTCCAGCTCAGAGAGAGAGATCATTTTATGGACATTATACTAACGAACCCTTTCTAAAAGGATCCCTGTCAGTGACTCCTAAACGCTCCGCGTTGACAGAATTCCCCTCAACCAACATTAGTGAGTAGTTTTCACAGAGTACTGCACGAACTGCATTATAGTGCCCCTTCTCGGCGAGTTCTGCTGCAGGGTAAACCCGACCCCAATGCTGTTGTACTTCGAACCACTTGCATGAAAGGTTTAGGAAGAGGTAAAGATTATGGTACTCACAGGGTCAGCCTCCTCAGGGCGTGGATTACGCTCAGTAAAGTCCTTACCATCCATGATTTGAGAAACTCTCGATGGCGATTTTCTGTAACTTGATTGATCGTTTTTTTCTAGAACATAAAACTATAGATTAAACAAAATGAGTTAGAAGGAGTTCAAAGAAGGATGGGTAGCAATACGAGCGCTAGAACTACTATAATGTGAAGACCCCTTGAAGTAGAAGATATTGTACGAAAAAATGTGAGTGCAGAATGCTAAGAAACAGCAGAAATGGGTGAGCATCCCCGAATAAACAATAAGATTATTTGCAAGATGATCTCAGTGCAAAAAACCCCACCGCACTGAAGCACTGCATCCCACTGTGCTTAGGCCACGTCGGCATTCATAGCCGGTGGCTCAAACCACGTGGTCAGGGTCACGGTACACCTGGCGGGGGGCGCGCGATTCACGCGCCAATATAATGAGGTCATCGAGCACGCAGCATCGTTTCAGTACATTCCTGTTGAGATGGACCAAATAAATTTGCAGTAGTTCACGGCTTCACCATGAATAGAGCAAATCTCTTTACTATGGCAAAAAAGCCCCCTCGAGACTGAGAATTCACCTCAAAGGTCAACAATTTACTAGTCAAACGTTCAAAATAAGAATAACTTTAATTTTTTCGATCCTAGTAAATGCAATCCATCTGTAAACGTGCATAGTTGGTCATTTCTTTACTTATTCTACTTATAAGTTCTTATAACTTTCGTTATGATGGTAGGAATGATGTTTTAGCGGGTTTTGTCCGATGACCTCATTATATTGGCGCGTGAATCGCACCACACCCACACCTGGCAGGAAATCTTTGCGGGAACGCGTACCGCGCGCGCTGCCGCGTTTTCCTAAGCTTTGAGAGCTGGTAGCAGGGAAGTCGTTTTCAACAGGATATTATTGATATAAGGAGAAGCCGCCACGAAATTCGGACTGCATGAAATCGACATATAACGATGGTTGCTGGGAGGGGATCTTGTAAAACCCACGAAAACAGCGAAAGTGCACCCCCAAAAATCCTAAAGGAAGCCTATCACACCTCAGAAAACCAGTAGCGCCTATAATAGTCGTTCTACCCTTGTTCTTTTTGATGCAAATTTTCGACTGAAACGACTGAAAGAAGAAAGATCATGAATCTAATCCACTGGAGAGGGAACATTGGCTGACAATTCATAGAAGCGAGATTTTCCTGGGAGTTTGCCAAATCTTGAATTGGTCCGTAATCAAACTTCGTGTGGATGACAGCAAAAATATAGAACTTTCGATAGGTTCACGTCCACTGCTCTCCGCCGTATTCAGAGCCTGCGTGGCATCTATTAGATGGGGCTTAATCTCTCAAAAAGCCCTGAATCTAGAAAATTTTGAAAATGACCAAGCATGACATCATGTGTTACGAGTGCGATTTTTCCAACGCGTTCCGTTGCTTTTGTCACAAAGCACGGAGATTTTTTCCAAGCTATTTGGCAGCTCTTTTGTTGATTTATCGATTAATTTCAATTATGGAATACAACAAATTTATAGAGAGATGGGAGGGATACCAGGCGAACAAGAAAAACTCGATTCGTGTACGATCCGGAAGAATGTAACGGACAGCCTTCGTAGAGTGGGACCATACATTAATAATGGTAAACGATGACATGACCATCTAATCGAGACAAAATTCCGGGTGCTTTCCGCTGCGCGCGTCCGTCGAAACTAGGTCACGCCGCAGGGGTGTGTTGCGATTCGTGCGACGCGGCGAGTTGCGCGGCGAAATTCGGTGCGATTTGGACGACTACAGCGCCTGTCATTGGGCCCAAATTCGAAGTAAACTAGGTTAGTAGGATTGTCCGAACCTACTTAAGTACTCTACTTCAAGTTTGTGCCCCAGTGATAGGCGCCGGAGTTGTTTGAATCACCGCGCAATTTGCCGCGCGCGCCCAAAATCGCACGAATCGCACGTCCCCCACGCCGCAGCTGTCGCATGCGGTGGGTCAACCCGCAATACTTGACAGACGTCGCATTTGTCTGCGGGGCATACCACTGGCGCTTGGCCCTCGCCAGTCAGCCAAAGACAAGATGATACGTACAAATGCAAATTATTCGCTCCACTGACACCTGGTGGAAGTGCAATGTGCAATGTCATCTCGAAACCTCAAAGGGGTGCGCCGTGCGCGAATAGGGCGGGGTGACCTACTTTCGACGGACGCGCGCAGTGGACGTTTCCCCCCCCCCCCCCCCCCACCGATTCCGGCCTACGTCACTGTACCATAATGGACGTCAAATTTAAAATTTGGTCAGAGGTGGCTATAACATCGAGCCTGTAAAATGCAACAGATTGCAAGGCAGGAAACACTCAGGTCCGGAGTCCATACGACTTTCAATTGCAGCAGTACGTGAATATTTGCAAGGGCCAGAGGAAATATATGGATCTGCCAAAAATTCATTCAAGTTAGAACTTGGAATGGTTCTTGTATCGATTCGCGCACCAGTCTTTGAAGCCTCATCGGAGCAGTAGCCATCTTATGTCAGCCTGGGTGTGGGGGAGTAACTGTTGTCCTCAGGAAGAGCCAATCAACAGAGAGATTTCTAAAAATGAGCTACTTTGGAGAATGAAGAAGGGATAGCACTGAGCCACTTTGCCGCGCATCTATGCCTGGAGGATTGTTAGCAGAAATGCCACGTGTTGTAAAATATTATTAATATGCAGAGAAGCTGGCAGAGATTTCGGAATAGATGATAATCGACATATTATCGGGGTTGTCGAAAGGGGATCTCACAAAACCCGTGTAAACTGCGAGAATATACCGCCAGAAGTTTATAGGGAAAGCCTACGCCAACCTCACAAAACCAATGGAGTATACATAAATGTCCTTTTCCTTGTTATTTTTCATACAATTTTCAAAAGTTCACTACACTTCCATGTAACTACTGGATTTCGTCTTTACCATGCCGTCATACGAAATTTATCGCTAGGTTGCTGCGTAAATAAAATAGACGTTTGGAGAGAGCGGTGGCATTTGAAGCAAAGAAAAGGATCAAGGAAGGATCTACCATTTTGGAGCAGCTGACGAATCTCAGAAGCATGATTTTTCTAAGAGTTCGTCAAATCCTAATTTGCTCTCACAAAAAAGTGTGTAGAAAATGCGAAAACAAACAAAAAAAACTTTTGGTGGGTCCTTGTCCGGTGCTCTCGCATTACTATCTGTCCAACTACAGTTGAGTGACCTCAATTCCCTCCAAGTCATTCCGAAATTAAGGAAATTTCAAAAATTTTCTAGCATGGCACGTAGCGCAGGGACGTTTCTTTTTCGTCCGTTCGTCAAAATTAGGGCTTTTGTTTTCGTCATATGAGACCGAATTTTTTTTTCAAGCTTTTGTCAACTTACATACCTCTATTGCATATCGATGTAATTTTAATTATGCAGCATAATAAACACATAGAGAGATGGGAGGACAACAGGCGAACAAGGAAAACTCGGTTCATGTAGGATTCATAAGAATGTAATGGACAAGCTTCGGATAATGTGACCATAGAACTAGGGTAGGCGATCGTTTGACGCGATCCCTCTCATCGGGCCGCTCATTCGACGCGGTTTGCGAGCTGGACAACTCGTCCAAGAGGTCGGGCAACTTACTACCTCACCAGTCGATAGAGCTCGATTGATAACGCGCTACTATTAGATGCCGAATTGCGGACGTGATTGTATTCTGCTTATCAGCCATCGTCTTTTTGACTTTCTCATGGTGCTTGGACGAGTTGTCCAGCTCGCAAATCGCGTCCATAGGGCGGCGCGATGGGAGGAATCGCGCGAATCGGCACACACCCCGGAACCAATTAAGGTGTGTCATGACATGACCAGCTAATCTAAACAGGCCCACATCACTGTACCGTATTCCCTGTATCACCTGTCGTCCCGTTGACCGTCGATTTCCTCGAGCGGGCGCCAGTAACGTCTCATTTCGTCCCTGTCACGAACCAGAGTGGTCCAATGGATCGCTTCAGGGACACGAGGTCCAACATCTCTTTCGTTCAGAGCTTTCGTGAAGAAGTCTGACCACCTAGTTGGCGGCCGTCCTGGAGTTCATTTGATGTCCCGAGGGATCCAGTCAGTAATCGCCCTGGTCCAACGGTCATCGCTGTATCGCATAGCGTGGTCGGCACACCTGATCTTCTACTTCTTGGCGTTCTCAAAGGCATCTATGACCTTCGTTCGATGACGGAGCTCGAAACTCGGATTCTCTTCTGCACTTGCGCGTATAGGGGAATTCCAAGCATCGTCCTTTCCGAAGCGCGTGGAATAACGCTGACTGCATGCTTATCCTGCTTTCGAAGAGTCCAAGTCTCCGAGGCGTACGTCAAAGCAGGAAGGACAGCAGTGTCGAAAAGATGAGCGTGGAGCCGGATGATCTTTGGCTTCTTCACTACTCCCTCGATATTCTTAAATGATCCCCACGCGGCGCGTTTCCTCCTGCACAGCTCCGGAGCTAGGTCGTTCATCGTGTTGGCTTCCCGACCTAGATACACATCGCTAGAGCATTCCGATATATTCTTTCCGTTTAGCGTGAAGGGAGCATCAGGTACCAATCCGTTCTTCATGAAAATCGTCTTCATTGAGTTCAGTCTCAGGCCGATCCCTCCACAAGCACTATCAAACTCGGCCAGCATTCGTTCCGCCTGCTCGATGTTCGGTGTTATAAGCACGATGTCGTCTGCAAAGCGGAGGTGATGTAGGTAGCGGCCGTCGACCTTCACTCCCAAGTCTTTTCATATCAATGACGCATGATATTCTCGAGAGCGGCGCTGAAATGTTTGTGCGAAATGGTATCGCCCTGCCGGACACCTCTCTTCACGTTGATAATAACTTCCTTGTAGAATGGTGAAATCCTGGTCGTGAAGTTGTCTTAGAGCTCACGAATCATCCTTATATATTGAGTAGGAACGCCCTGGTTGCCGAGGGCTTCAATTACCGCTTCTGTCTCGACGGTATCAGAGGCTTTCTTCAAATCGATGAACATTAGACATAACGGCATTTTGTACTCCCGCGATACTTCAATGAGTCTTGTAAGAGTGTGGATATGATCATTTGTACTATACCTTCTCCAAAACCCTGCCTACTCGCATGGTTGTCCTTCATCTAATGTTCTGCCAGTCCTGTTCAGGATGGCACGAGTGAAAAGCTTGCAGATTACAGACAGCAGGCAGATTGGGCGATAATTGCCAATATCGGCTGGATCTCCCTTTTTATACAGCAACACAGTATTGCTAGTTTTCCCCCGCCGTGGGCACACTGCACTCTGACAGGTACCGCGTGAAGAGCCTAGCCAGAGGTCTGACGATGACTGGTGGAAGACTCTTCAGATGTTCTGGTTTGATTCTATCGGCACCGGGTGCCGCACAGTTCTTCATCGACCTGATGGCATGTCGTTCTTCGGAAGCGAGAACCTTTTTTTCTTCCTCTTTGTCTAATCTTTTTTTTTTGTTTTGTGATGTGGTTTCTTTCTAATTTTATATAATCGACGTTCCCTCCTTTTTCTGTTTTTGTTTTGTTTGTTTTTTGTTGTTTTATTCATGTTGTTTTTTTTGTTCTTTTTGTTTCGTTTGTGATGGTAAGTTTGAGACCTCTTGTGTTTGTTGTTTTTTTGTTTTGTTTGTTTTGTTGTTTTTCTCTTGGGTATGCTTAAATAAAAATTCATGCAATCAGAGTTTATTAGCAACTTGAATAGTTAACATCTTCAGTTTTATTGACTTGACTGCCGTGTTCTCGCTTTCGGCTTCATCCCCTTTCTCGCTGGGGGGCCAGTTGGTCGTTGATGGGCCACCGGCCCCATACGATGACATGTTCTAGTTGTTGCATTTTCCGTTCCAAGGAGGGAAGGCTCGTTGTAAGGAACCACAGTTGTCGTCGTACGATGCGGTCATGTTCGATTCGCTCGAATATCGTTGTCGTCGACGCTATTGTTGAGGCGCTCTTTCCATGCTTAACAAAGTATTATCAATTGTAAAAATTAATTTATGAGGTTGAGACAAAATTTTTTGAGATATTGAAGGTTAATACCTCTTTTGAGCAAACAGCTCGAAAAAAGGCTTTATTGAACCATTTTATAAGCTACGAATGTTATCTTGATATTTTATCGTTTTTGGTTTATTCTCTTCGGAAGCCTTCGTCTCTCCACGCCGCTCGCATGCATTCAGCGAGTCTTCCTTCTAAGTTGTGGATTGCGGCGAAGGCGAATGTTAGGCGTTCTTCATACTTTTGAAGCTTGCTCATAATATCTTCTGCGAAAACAACGACTGGAGAGGAGGCCCTATCCACGCGTGTTGTAGGTTGTCGCCGTTGGGGATGGGTGGAGATGTTCGGTCGTTGGATGACATTGCAGAAGTGTTGAATAGCAGTAGTACTGTTGAGTAGCAGGATTGGAACGCTTTTAGAGGGTTGATTTTCTTGTAATATCGTGGAGTGGAATATATTAACTTTACCGATATTATAGCCATTATATCTAGTATAGTCGTTTAACTTCTTCGTCACTATATTCTTGCCACAACCACAGCTACACGACCGAATACCAGAGCTTTATTGTGTCAAGCAGAAAAAACCTCAAACTTGGGTAATTAAACTGAGTGAAATGTAAAGAACAAGTGAACCAACGAATGATAAGGTATAAACAAGGTATTACATCATCAATGGCACGAAGCAAGGCACAAGAGAAAAGTACAAATACGACATGGAATAAAAAGGGTCATAAGAGATCCAAGGAAACCAACAACAGCTAGCGACCTAATTGCACAAGATATCACCAGATAGTACCAATATGAGCAGCTAAGCACTGACAGAAGCACCGAAGGCACCAGCACGCTGATCCAACGAGCGAACGGCTGAACTGAGGAGCATTCCTCGCGGCAGCGTGCTTATATGCCAATCATATCAATGTTTTCGATCTCCGGAGGACGAAGGAGCCTTTGTTCATACAGAAGCGTAAAGGCCACGCGTATCACCGCGATGTGGAATTTCTTTGGGTCTCCAGGTATTCAATATTAATTTTTTGTTTTCATTCTAATTATCATAACAATGGTTTCATTGTGTTTTGATGTTGTAGGAAATGAGCAGCTCTGAAAAACGAGCCGTATAGCTCTTATCAAACTGATAATCTTTCCTCTCTTTTGTTTTTTTGCGATCGGGTCTGTGACCAATCTGGGTTTGTTGTGGTTGCGTCCAACCGATTGACGTGATAAAGCCTTGACGAGTTGGGTTACCAAATGAGCGATTATTCCACTCCTCGCTCGAAAGAGAAGTTGTCTGATAGCTATCATGTTTTATACGGGCCGGGTATAAGGATAACCCCTACTCCTCGGACGGTGCCAAAGGCCGGCAGTAACAGAAGCCCGTACTTCTCAGGCATTGACATAGGCGGGCAACAACAGGAGCCCGTACTTCTCAGGCACTGACATAGGCGGGCAACAACAGATAATATTGATGCTCAAGAAATGTCCCCTTTTCACAGAGCCTCGATAAATCGAACAATCTGATTGATGCCAGTGGCGTTGGAACAGATTGTCCCTAATTCGGCCGATGAATGTAATATGTGCAAATAGAGTGTTCAAAAATGTGCAAAGTTTTCGCTTCTTTTTTCCATTATTATTTTTTTCTATAATGTGATCAGTGATCGTGCTTCATCAAAGGGATCCACGTGACGTCTCACGTGGTGAGATTATGTCATAAAGCACGAACATACATATAACTCTATGACTATTTTCATTTTTGGTGTGTTGGGTTCTTTCCAGTTCTTCACTTCCTCTGCTTCTTGTTCTCTGTTTTTGATTTTACTTCTATCCCTTTTTTTATTTTGTTTTTGTTTTTGTTTTGTTTTAACTTTAAAATTTTTTTCCTTAGAATTGCATTGTGAATATTGTAAGCTCGAGTTCGTTCTGCACCCGGCCGATGCACTATGTTTCGACGGATCGGTGGTAGAATGCTCGAGTACAGGATATTTATTTCAATATTCATTGGGTTAACAAGTCGTGAATACAATTCATACCATTACAAAGTCAAACAGTCTGAGGATTGTGCAACCTTGTTTTGGAATTGCTGATGGTGGGTGCGACAGGCGACAAATTGAAGCGCTCAGCTTATCTCCTTCGAGTTGTTGCATCACACCGCTCTTGTTCATTGTTTGGGAACGATTGTCTGTCTTCCTTGTAATTGGGTTGTTGCAGAGCCGAGGGCGAGGAATTTGGAGTTGAGAGCAGTGCCGTTCGCGGTTTGGTTTTGGATTTTGGAACCGCCGAGCTGTGGAGTCGCCGAACTGTCAAGAACTGCTTGAGAGAGCCACCGAGAGCAGAGCCGAGAGTTCCGAGCTCGAGAACTGCAGGACTGACACCAGAAAATGGACGGCTATACTGGCTCCGGTGGGCGGTACATTTGGCCTTTGGTATGGGAACCTATGAAATTCCAGCAATTTTGCACTTTGGTGTGGGATCAAGCGAAGTTTACGCATTTTTGGAGCTTCGCTAGAAGTACTGATTGAATAATGAAGGTGTTCATGGGTTTCCTCGTAATCATGACGAAGAGTCATGACAGAACCGAAGGAGTTATATATTCGTCTTGCCTAAGATGGTAGGTAGGCAGATGGACGTGGCTGTCGAAGAGATCTAAGTAGAAGTCCTAAATGACCCTCCCCATTGCCCTTCGGGATGCAGTAACTGCTCCGTCAGGACGACGAAGGGGAAGTCATCTTGGTCTTGCAATTGGCGAAGCTCCGTCGGGCTTTGCGAACGCACTTTTCGTCCATGACTGCTGCTCTTCCCTCTGTCAGATCGTCCTTTAAGTCTTCTCTGCACAGCTTCGCAAGTTCGGAGGTTTGTTGGTGACTGCCTGTAGCTCGCGCGATACCACGCTGGCGTATCAGCTCGAGAGTCTTCGAAGAGAGCCGTCACTTGGTTTCTTGTATACTCTCTGCTTTCCTAGCGCTATCGTGAAGATGATCGACGAGCCGATTGTATTCTTCATCGATGTTGTCAATGACGGAATCTTCCCATTTACTCGCAAGGGAAGCGAAGTGGTCCCAGTTGATGGAGGTCTTGGGGCTTCGTTTCCTGAGCTTCATATCTCTCTCCACGCACTGGGAAGCGGAATCTAGCGCGGAGGAGACGATGGTCCGATCCCGTGTAGAACTTAGGAACAACAGCAACGACGGTCAGGCAAAATCTCCGATTGAAGATGATGTGGTCTATTTCATTATGGAACTATCCACCAGGTGACCCCCATTTCCATCGGCAACGATAGGGCTTCTGGAACTGCGAGTTACCATGGATGGTGTGGATTGGCATGATAAACTCGGACAACCTTTCTTCCTGCTCATTCCATTCCATTCCGTGAGTTCCGCTGTCGAACTCATCAGCCATTCTTCTGAGGCCATCTTGGCGTAGAATCACCGACGATGACCTTGAAGAAAGTGCGGTCTTCTCTGTAGAGCCTCTTCAGATCCATATAAAACGTCTCCAACTCCTCTTCTTCGTAGCTTGATGTTGGTGCATGGGCAACGAAGGTGGTTGGAGCTGGGGTGTGGTGCGTTAGGAACGAAATGGTCGCGTCGGGGTGAGAGGGGCGTCGCGCGCGAAGGAATGTAGCAGGATGCAGCAGTAGGTAAGAAATACAAGAACAAAAGTACTAATTGTAGAATTATGCATAAAATAACGATCGCATATCGATTGAGCCGTATGAAGAACGCTAGAGCTGTAATAACGGCGAATGAGTGGTCCGCGACAGCCGCGTGCGGCGAATCGATTACCCAAATTCGTTCCTAACGCCCGTCTCCCCTGGAGCTGGGGTTGAGTCACATCTTCTTAATCGCAAACGTCCGATTCGGCTTGTTAAGCTTTCGTACGAATCGATGTTCATGGCCGAGTGCGCATTGACAAGGACACCTACGTCGTACTTGATCTTCCTAGCTTAGCTTGCATCATCATCATCATCTAAATATGTACACGCTTCCAATGCAAGCGTCCGTGCGTTGAAAGTACAGATCGCCATCTTAGTCCTTCCCCTTTTAGGCAGCCTGTTTTAGCCCTGAGATTTTAGCGCCCTCTCCCGAGCGGTCCTACCCAACGATAGGGCTCCCTCGAGTTCAGGGCGATGAGGGCCAGTTCTACTACTATTTTTGGCATGTAGCTGCTTGCGTGCAGCTTGCCAGACTCTGACGTAGGGGCTAGGTTGAATTCGGGGGCTTGCCAGGCTATCCCGAAGTGGACGAGGGGCTTCGTTTTTAGAGGCGGCCCCGAATCGCCTCCCAGATGCTTCCCAGTCACTCGAATGCAAGCTTTTGGCTAGTTGGTGGGCAGGATACCGTCTGCACCCACAGACTCTCCACACACGTGTGCGTGGATCGCGTGCGAGAAACATAGGGTATATCGGCTCAGCACAGCAGAATCAAGGAGTCCATCTTCTGAATCCAGCTGCGTCTCTGAGCAAGTACCGGTGGCTTTTGGTTGGCGATTAATTCTCCTATCCGTCACGTGGGGAGGGATGCCCTACGTAGCCTCGTCACTAGCCGGCTGGGGATCCTTCAATGAGAGAGAACTCACAGTGAAGGAGATCCGTAGCACTGTACCGTAATGGCCCAAATTTGAAGTTTATCCAGAGAGGGTGAGGATATTGTCGAGTTAGTAAGAGTTCTGAAATTGCAAGGCAGCAAACACTCAGCTTCGAGCTTCCTTACGACTTTCAGTTAGCACGGGTGCATGCATATAATGAAGTGCAAGAGGAAATACTCGGATTTATCAGGCATTTATTCAAATTAGAACCCTAATATCTCATGCGACTGGAATGGTGCTTGTATCGAGTGGGTGCACCAGTCTTTGGAGCCTCCACGGGACCGCACACATCTAATGTCAACCTGGGTGTGCGGTGGTAATAGTTGTCTTTGAAGGTCTATATATACAGGGTGCGCCATAAATATGGTAACAAAGTAACCGTGGTACAGAAACCGCACTTCAAATCGATACAAGATGAACTCATGTGAAATATTTACTAAACATTACATCAACAAAACAAACACACGATCATTCAATATGCTCTCCTCCTTTACGAATTATGGCTCGAATACGCTTCGGGTACGCATCTATGGCGGCACGCAGAGCTTCTTGAGGAATTCTATCCCAGGCTTTCTTCAATGATTCTTTGAGAGAAGCAACTGTGGCATGTTTTGAGGCGCGAGCCTCCCTCTCTAAAATAGACCATACGCAATAGTCCATCGGGTTACAGTCAGGGGAATTTGCTGGCCAATCGGAAGCAGCAATGAAGTCCGGTACATTTTCTCGGCACCAGTCTTGCGTCCTCCTTCCTTTATGAGCTGGTGCTCCGTCTTGTTGAAGAGTCCGAACCGTATCCTTGAAGTGATCTTTGGCCCATGGTAGAACCTTCTCGAGAATGTCATTTATGTAGATATCCTGGTTGATTTTAGCTCATTTTTCAACAAAAATAAGCGGTGGCGCATATCCCAGCGCAAACCATCACGGAAGAGGCAAAATGGCTACAAAAAACGACTCGACCTTTTTCATCGGCTTCGTGGCTCGAAGTGGCAAGTATCCGTGTGTTCTAGGGGTTGAATCTTTCTTCCACGCTGAAAAGCTTCTCGTCAGTGAAAAGTGTGACGAGGTGCGTGCCACGCTTAAGGAGAGCACGACACTTCGTCTTCCTTTCATACTTCGTCTTGTCAGAAAGGCTTTGGAGCTTTCTCAGCCTATAAGGATAAAGATTTAGTTGCTCTCGGACGACTCTTCTCATCGAAGTAGACGACACACCCAATTCAACATCCATTTTTCTCATGCTTCTGCATGGTTCACGGCGCAGCCTTTCCTTGATCATTTTCCTTAAGCGAGGGGTCGTAACTGAGACGGGCCGACCGGATCGAGGCTTATCATTGACTAACCCGCGCTTCACAATTCGATGGACGGTCGTGCGAGGAATATTGAAGCGACCAGCGATCTTGGAAATCGGTTCACCAGAATCGCGCAGAGAGCGGATGGCAGCTCGACGAGGACAAGGTTTCACCATTTTTCGAGATCTGATGATGTAGCCACAGGAAAGCAGATATGATAGCTAAGGTATATTGCGAATGTAATGGAATGAACATGTTTTGAAAAATTCGTTAAAGAAAGATGTTACGCTCCTGCGTAAACTTGTTACCATATTTATGGCGCACCCTGTAGAGATTCCTGAAAAGTGAGCTACTATATGAAGAAGGGATAGCATTCAGCCTAAACGTGCCTTACATTTTCATCGAAAAATCTGCTCCCTCTAAGATCTCGAGATTCACGAGAGGCGGGCACTTTCCCGATGCATTCTCTATGCTCCAGGTCTGAATAGCAATTTATGCATAGAGACGGTGAGCTTCCTAGCGTGATTACCTGAGCTGAAACTCCGTAAAGAGGGACGGTCATGTCGTGCGTTTAAGGACGCGCACAGCAACTTGCGCGGCGAAGTCCGTGACGATTTGTACGACTATGACGCCAACTTTAGGGGCGCAAACTCGAAGTAGAGTAGTTTAATAGGGTCAGATGATCCTTATAATTTAGTTCACTTCAAATTTCGGCCCCAATGTTGGGCGCGAAAGTCGTTTCAATCGTCACAAACTTCGCCGCGCAATTTGTCGCGCGCGTTCTCGAACGCACGAGGTGACACATACCCCTCCGTGAGGCACTTGTCCTCCGTTTTCCATATTTATGTGATTTCACTTCGATACGCTTTAATCAGTAGCCAGTTTCCTCGTTACTCCATTGTGTGGTATCAGTTCAATCAGAAATTTTGAGCAGTGTATGAAATTAAGAAGTGTCAAGTAGACCCAATCGAGATTATTAGTATTTACTGTCGAACCGAACCCGAACAAAGGTAGAAAAGTATCTACTCAAATGACTGAGAAATTTATCGAATACCAAATGATACAATCAAATGAATCGCCAAATAAATGCATCTCAATCACGTGGCAAAGTAGAATAGCTATCAGAAGAGATCATATAAGGAGATATCCAATTCAACTCAATCCTGTGGCAATGTAGAATAGGTACAAGAGCAGATCATATAAAGAGATCCCCTATGAGAAATCTGAAAGGACAAAAATTTTACGTAGCGGTTGAGCCAATGATAAGATATCACAAGATAACCAAGTGGAAGTCAGAAGGCCGTCTGACAATGCCGTTCAATCGAAAAGCTCTCAGATCAGAGCAGGGGATCCTTCATCAGGATTATTACGCTTAGCTAACTGTTCAGAACCACGACTCGTCGATGTTGTCTAAAAAATGATCGGGATTACAGGTAACCTGATGAAAAGCATAAAGAGGAGGTTTAAGTTACATTTGCATTAGCTGAATTCGGTTCCGGATCAGCAGGTGCGGTTTCATCTGCAATGAAAATGTAATAGTTACACATCCAAGTCGTCTACACAAGTAATCTATGGTCTGGATACATCCCATTTCAGGGGATGGAACCCATTTCCCAGAAGCCATTCAGTCGGTTTCTGAGATTCCAACCATTGATGTCAAGCGAAACCTCCTTATGAGCCAAAGATAAGGTAGAAAGAGGTGATTTCGCTGTAAAAACATAAAATAAAAACGAACCCTTGATTAGTTCGAGAACTCTTTCCAGTTTGTCCTTATAGATCTTCATTCTGTGACGC
Organism: Haemonchus contortus; assembly: GCA_000469685.2. NCBI lineage: Eukaryota > Metazoa > Nematoda > Chromadorea > Rhabditida > Trichostrongylidae > Haemonchus > Haemonchus contortus. The sequence goes on along the minus strand of LS997567.1, from coordinate 39,103,877 downwards.
AGAGATCCATTTCCGTGCGGGTTCCCAGAGTCGTTGTTGGATTCGCCATCGCTGAATATTCTTTACAAATATCAAGTTGAAGAGTCGGCTTAGCGGCTGGTGGCGCACTACCAAACACACAGTCTAGAATCGATTCTCGCCCAGGCAAGCAACCACTTCACCTCTCCAGCGTCGCATAAGTCTTACCAGACTCGTTTGGAAGGATAAAAGCCGTGACTCGCACTAGGGCATATCCCTTGATTAACACCTAACACATTATCCTATTCCTATAGTTCTCCTAAGTTGAGACATTACACGAAGTCGAATACTTACGAGTAATAAATAGTCAAATCAACGGTGAAGGAAGGCAAAGGCAAAGTAAAGGATCGTGATCAGAGCATATTCGGTGAACAAAGGGTTCTTACTTACCGAATGGCAGAACGAATCTTCCTGGCTTCAGCTTGGAGAGCCTCATCGTTCGCGCGACTGTGCGATACCTGAATTGTTACTCACTTGAGGCATACCGTTAGGATAGGTACTGTCATAAAGTTTTAGACATGTTGCTGTTGCTCCCGCTGGTATCTCTCCACTGCTGCCTTGATGGCAGGCCTCTCAATCGGCTCACGACCTTCACCACGCACTGTCTTCACAAAGCGGTCCACCAAAACAGCGAATTCGTTAATCTGGAAAATCTGGAAAATGAAGGCAAAAGGATATTGGGTATTAGAACCACCAGTTATAACTACCTTAAGTGGGTACAAAAACCGATAAAGCTGTAGACCATTCACTTTAATGTTTCTATCAGCAAAAAAGCACATAACAGTGCAAAACCGTTCGTGAAGTCAGAAATCAAAATCGAGAAAATCGTGGAGAAAAGAAAAACAACAGCTGCAGTGGAGATGGTTTTTCTGAAGGAACTTCCGTGAAGGCCTATTTTTGTACTAGTACATACGGCTGTAATACGTATTACTCAATAGATTTATCGGAACCTGAAAGAACACCAGCGCGGGTGCCAAAGCGATGGTCAGAGTTCTTCTCTGAATGCAGATAGCTATGCCTCCAACGAGCGAGAATACGCCTCTAAACTTTTCTGCTCGCGCCAGGGACGAATGGAAGCGGTACTGGCGCCCATCGAGGAAATCGATAATCAACGGAACGCTACGAGTTGCATACCAGGCCGTATCAAAACAACACCAATGTTGGAGTGAGCTTATGGTTTTCAATGGATAAGTTCAACAAAGCTCGAGTTCCCAGCTATGCCCTCTCACGTTGATGAATGGAGTTATTTTTTGTCAAACTAATACTAATATTGTTTACCGCTATACTAAATCATTTTTACTTCACTAATACTACCACGGCATAGTCACGGCGTGATAATAAACAGTAGATAATGATAGATTATAAACAACAACAGAGCACCATCAGATCTGTCAATAAGTCTTAAAAAATGGGGCGCTGGTCGTTCCAGTTTACCTGCTTACGCCGTATCGCCAATTCTTCACAATTGAATTCGTAGATATGTTGATGCCATCGCTTGGTTCCCTCCAAATATCTTTTGAATAGCTCATCGTCCTCGGGAGCCTGAAATATCGAAGAAATGGAAGTTAGAAGCAAAACATACTGTCATCTGAACTGATAAGATCGAGAGCGGTTTAGCAGCAACTGTATTCTTTGTAACGAAATCCGCTGTATCTCGGACGTTAGGTCCGCTATTTGTGAAATTCCTCGAAAGAAAGTCATTCAGACCGTATTTCGCATGTAGCGCGTGAATTCTTCTTACAGTGGAATATGTGAACGTCCCCAAAATCCTATCGATTTTCCAGCTTACGAACAGATCACTTTCTGAGTATTATACTACAAGCCCTTTCCAAAAAGATCCCTATCAGCGACTCCTAAACGCTCGGTGAAGATAGCATCCCCCTACCCAGCTTTAGTGAATAGTTTTCACATAGCTCTGCAAGAACTGCAGAAGATTGTTGTTGTAATTGTTTTGTAATTGTTTATTGCACAGGATAGCACCCACCCAAGATTGCCCCTTCAAAGCAATTTCTGTTGCAATCTAAACCCAACCCCAATGCTGTTAGACTTCGAACCACGTGTACTGAAGGTTCAAGAAGAGGAAAAGATTAAGATACTCACGGGGACAGTCCTGGCACGGCGTGGATTAAATTCAGGGAACTTATTACCATCCATGATTTGAGAGGACCTCGATGGATATCTCTGAAATTTGATTGATCGTTTTTTTCTCGAATATAAAACTATGGATTAAATGAAATGAGTTAAGTAGAGTACAAAAAAGGATAGGAAGCATTACGACCGACAAGACTGCAAGAATGCGAGGAGGGCGTGGAAGTAGAAGACATGGCACCAAAAGGTGAAAACAGAAGAAAGCTCATGAACAATAGAAATGAGGTGAGCAATCCCGAATATGCAGTAAGATTATTTACAGGACGATCTGAGTGCAAAGAACCCCTTCGCACTGAAGCGCTGCATCCCAATGTGCTTAGGCCACGTCCGCATTTATAGCCGATGGCTCAAACCTCGTGATAAGGGTTACGGTACACCTGGCAGGAAATCTTTGCGAGACCGCTCACCCCGCTGCCACGTTCTGTGCTTTGGAAGCTATTAGCAGGGCTGTCACTTGTAGCAGGATATTATTAATATGAACAGAAGCCGCCACGGAATTGAGGCAAGATAATAGTCGACATATTATCATGGTTGTTGTATTGGAAGGGAACCCTACAAAGCTCATGAAAAGTGTGCGAAAATGACCCCAGGAAATTCTAAAGAAAACATAGCACAACCTCAGAAAACCAGTGGCGTCTGTAGTAGTAGTTCTTCCCCTGTTAATTTTGATGCAAACTTTCAGAAGTTCACTACACTGTAATGAAACTTGGATTTCTTGTTTACCATACACTCAGATGGAATTCCACGCTAGCTCATGGCAGAGCCAAAAAGGCGGCTCCAAGAAGAAGGGTCACGTATCTACTTTTAGAGAGGGAGAAAAGCGAGATTTTCCCTGAAGTTTGCAAAATCTTGAATTGGTCCATGATATCAAACTTTGTGTGAATGACAACAAAAAAAGATAGAAATTTTGATAGGTTCATACTCGCTGCTGTCACTCTATTCAGAACCTTGGCATCAACAACTCGGGTGCACTTATCCTCCAAGAACACCTTGGGTCTAGTAAATCTCGAAAATGACCCAGCATTACTGGCTGCTTTCATTGTCCGCCGTCCGGCCCGCGAGCGCGGGAGCGAGCGAGCGGCCCGGGGCGGCGCTTGCCCCTTGTTTACGACTGAATCTTGGTCGATACCGCCAGATGAGTAGTCCCCCGCCGGCTCGCGTGCTCGCTCGCGGACTATGAAAGCAGCCACCCACGCGTCACGATATTTCCGTCATATTCTGCGCTTGTTTTCGTCACAAAGAACCGGGCTTTTTTCCAAGCTACTTGCCATCTTACATAATTTTTTTGACTTATCGATGTAATTTCAATTAGTTATGTAATAAACACATAAAAAGGGGGAAGAGGTAACAAAGACTTGGGTTCGAGTGTCTTTGCGACTTCCCATTCCAACTATGTATTTCACATCATCTCATGCGACTGGAATGGTGCTTGTATCGGGTGAGCGCATCAGTCTTTGGAGCCTCCACGAAACCGTAAAGATGTGATGTCAACCTGGGTGTGTGGGAGTAATGTTTGTCTTTGAGAGCCTATATATGGAGAGAATCCCTGAAAATGATCCTCTATGTGAAGAAGGGATACCATTGAGCCTGATAGTGACTTACATTTTCATATAGAATTCTGCTTCTTCTAAGATCCCGAGACTGTATGGCGGACACTTCCCTATGTCGCTTCCCTATCCTTCCCTGTTCTCCAGGCCTGGATAGCATTTCTTACATAGAGGCGGTGAACTTCTTAGTGTCACTACCTGAGCTGAAACTCTGAATGGGACTTGTCCTTGTTATTCTACCTTTACGGTTCACTAGGGTAACTTCCATTCGAAACGCTTGAGCCTGTTCCCTCGCCATCCCGTTGTGTAGTATTAGCCCAATCAGTATGACGCATTGGGCAGGAATGATCCAGATGGCTCAGACCCTCAACCACCCTATGGTAGAAAGAAAAGCACAAACGACAACAAAATTTATTGAATACCAAATAATGCAATGAAATGAATAACCAAATAAACGCATTGCCATCCACAGATATATGCTGACAAGTTGACAAACCAATAGTAGGGGAGTTATCAGAACGGATCATATAAGGAGATTACCCATCAGAAAATCAAAAGGATGAATACCCTACGCAGCAGTGATGTCAATGACAATATGTTAACAAGATGAGAAGCCGATAGTCAGGAGGTCACCTGACAAAATCAGATCGGACCAGGAGATTCTTCAGCAGAATTGCTGGGCTTAGCTGACTGTCCAGAACCACGACTCGTCGACGGTGTCTGGAAAAAAGATCGTGCTTCCAGTAAACCTGATGAAAAGCTGAATAACAAAATGTAAACTACATTCGCATTAGCCGCAATCGATTCCGGATCGGCAGGTGGGATCTCATCTGTAATGAAAAAGCAATAGGTATGAATCCAAGTCGCCCACACAGGTAGTCAGTGGTCTGGCATACAGTTCAGTTTAGGGATGGATCCTATTTTTCAGAGACCCATGCTCATTTAATCGGCTTCTGAGATTCTTAACCTCCTAAGGAGCCAACGATGAGGTAGGAAAAAGATCATGACGCTGCAAAAATGTAAAATAAAAACAAACCTTTGATCAGTTCGAGAACCCTTTCCATTTTATCCTTATAGACCTTCATTTTCTGACGCAGAAATGCAATGTGTGGACTGCCGAAGTCGTGCGGGTTCCCAGGGTCGTTGTTGGAATTGCTATCGCTGAATATTCTCTACAAGTATCAAGCTGAAGAGTCGATGTGGCTTAGGGGTTGGTGCTGAAACTACCAAACACTACCAAACACGGAGGGCGCGGCGTTCGGGTCCCGGATCGATGCTCGCCCAGAACAAGCAACCCCTCCACCCCTCCAGCGTCGCATAAAACTTACCAGACTCGTCTTGAAAGATAACAACCGTGACTTGTACATGATCTGGCCACCGCAGGTCAAATCAATAGTCAAATACTCACTCCTTACTATTCCGAATGAAGGTCAAACGCTATGGCGCATCCCGAAACGGGATTGACTAAGATCAAAAAATTTTATATCCCTACCAAGTTAAGACATAACGTCAAATACTTACGGGTAATAAATAAATAGTCAGACTAACGATGAAGAAAGCTAAGGCAAAAATAAACGGCTCTTTAGGCGTGATCAGAGCATATTCGGTACTAAAGAAAGGGTTCTTACTCACCGACTGGCAGAACGAGTATTTCTGGCTTCATCAATGGGAGGCTCCCCGTTCGCGCGATTGTATGATACCTGAATCCTTATTCAGTTGAAGCATACCGTTTGGATAAGTACTGTCATAAAGCTTTAGACATTTTGTTGCTGCTCCCGTTGGTATCTCTCCACTGCTGCCCTGATGGCAGACTTCTCAACCGGTTCACGACCCTCACCATGCATTGTCTTCTCAAAGCGAGCAGTCAAAACAACAAAATCCACAATCTGAAAAATAAACGATCCGGAATCGACAGGAATCTCAGCATTGATTTACTAGTTACCTCACAGTTAACTACCGGTATATAAAAAAACCGATATCGCTGAGAACTGTTCACGTTAATGTCTCTACCAGCGAAATAGCACACATTTGAATAGGGCCGTTTGAAAGGTCAGAAACCAAAAAAATGAAGAAATCGAGGAGAAAAGAAGAACAATAGCTGCGATGGGAATGGTTTTTCCAGCAGAAACTTCAGCAAGGGCTTATTTTTGTACTAGTACATACGGCTGTAATATGTACTACTCAATAGACTTATCGGGACTTCAACGAACACCAGCGTGGGCACCAGCGCGATGGTCAGATCTTTTCACGAAAGCTCTAAACACACAAAGTCATGCCTCATGCCCCTCAAGCGAGAATACTCGGCCAGACTAATTTGGCTCACGACAGGGACGAGTGGATGCGATGATGGCGTCCATCGAGGCAATCGATAATCAACAGGATACTACGAGTTACATGCAGGGCTGTATCCCAACTCAAACGTTTGAGTAAGCTAATGGCTTGCAATGAATGAATAGAATGAAGCCAGAATCTCAAGCTGAGCACTGCTAGGTTGGTCAGTACACGATTTTTTTCATCGATTTAGTGTTAATTTTGTTCACTGGGATGTTATTTTTTTCCTTGTTATCATTTATCAAACCATGATAAGCATGAATACGATCAGATCATTCGAAAATTTCAAAAGGGAGGGCTATGGCTGTTCCAGCTCACCTCATCACGCCATCTCTCCAATTCTTCCCAATTGAATTCGTGGACATCCCAGCTTCTGTTTGCATAAGCATACCTTCTGTATGGCTCATCGTCCTCGGCAGCCTGAAATATCGAAGAAATGGAAGATTGCAAAAAAAAAAAGACTGTCACCTGAACTGATAAGATCATTAGCGGTTCATAAGCAACCCTATTTCCCTTACCCAAATCCGCAGTATCTCGGACTTTAAGTCCGTTATTTGTGAACTTCCCCGAAAAAAAGCCATTTAGACCGTATTTCGTCAGTGGTGCGTGAATTCTCCTTACAATGGAACATGTGAACGTCCCGAAATCTAACCAAACTTCCAGCTCAGAGACAGATCATTTTATGGGCATTATACTAACGAACCCTTTCTGAAAGAGTCCCTGTCAGTGACTCCTAAACGCTCCGTTTTGACAGAATTCCCCTCAACCAACATTAGTGAGTAGTTTTCACATAGTACTGCACGAACTGCAGTAGAGTGCCCCTTCACGGTGATTTCTGCTGCAGTCTAAACCCGACCCCAATGTTGTTGTACTTCGAACGACTTGTATGGAAGGTTTAGGAATAGGTAAAGATCAAGTTACTCACAGGGTCAGCCTCCTCAGGGTGTGGATTACGCTCAGTAAAGTCCTTACCATCCATGATTTGAGAAACTCTCGATGGCGATTTTCTGTAACTTGATTGATCGTTTTTTTGTTCTCGAACATAAAACTATAGATTAAACAAAATGAGTTATGAGTTGTTCAGAGAAGGATGGGTAGCAATACGAGCATTAGGACTACAAGAATGTGCGAACTACGTAAAAACAGAAGACATGGTACGACAAAACGTGAGTGCAGAAGAATGCTAATTGTAAGAAATAGAAGAAATGGGTGAGCATTCCCGAATATGCAGTAAGATTATTTACAAGACGATCTCAGTGCAAAAAACCCCACCGCGCTGAAGCACTGCATCCCAATGTGCTTAGGCCACTTCCGCATTTATAGAAGATGGCTCAAACCACGCGGTTAGGGTTACGGTACATCTGGCAGGAAATCTTTGCGAGACCGCTCACCCCGCTGCCGTGTTCTGTGCTTTGGGAGCTGTTAGCAGGGCTGTCCCTGAATATTATTAATATGAACAGAAGCAGCCACGGAATTAAGATTAGATGATAGTCGACATATTATTAGGGTTCTTGAAAAAGAATTTTACAAAAATCGTGAAGACTGCATGAAATGATGCCAGAAATTTCTAGAAGAAGTCTTCACGAGCCTCAAAAAACTACTAGTGTCTACAAGAGAAGTTCTTACCTTGTCATTTTTCATGCAAATTTTAATAACTTCACTACACAAGTTATGAAACTCTCAGATTTCTTGTTTACTATACCCTCGGATGAAATTCAACGAAGGATCATGAACCTACTCCTTTGGAGAGGGAACAGCTGGCAATTTTTAGGAGATATTTTCCTGGAAGTTTGCCAATTCTTAATTTGGTCATTATCCAAACTTCATGTGAATGACAAAACAAAAACAAATGGAACTTTCGATATGTTCAAACCCACTGCTCTCGCTCCATACAAAACCTGAACAGCATCAATTCAAGTGAGTGAGTGCGCAAAAGGCGGTTTTTCCAGCAAAACCCATGCATTTGTTTTTTTTTTCACAATAAGCAGAATTTTTTTAAACTACCTGGCAGCTTACATACTTTGTTGGTTTACCGATGCAATTCCAGTTATGTATATAATAAACACATAGAAAGAGTGAAGAGGTAGCAAAGACGTGGGTTCGAGTATCCTTGTGACCTCCATTAGCACCAGTACGTACGTATGAGCGAGGGTTGTAGGAAATATTTGAATTCATCAAACATTTATTAAAATTAGTGCTCCAATATCTCATTCGATTGGAATGGTTCTTGTATCAGGTGGCTGCTGTCATAGTCCGCCGATCGACCCGCGAGCGCGCGCAGGCCGAGGAACTACTTGGCCTGCAGTATCGATCAAGATTCAGCTCGTAAACAAGTGACAAGCGCCGCCCGAGCCGATGCGCGATCGCTAGCGGGCCGGCCGGCGGACTATGAAAGCGGGTGAACGCACCAGTCTTTGCAGCCGCCACGGAAGCGTTAACATCTGATGTCAACCTTGGTGTGCGGCAGTAATGGTTGTCATTGAGAGTCTATATATAGAGAGATTCCCTGAAAATGAGCCTCCATGTGAAGAAGGGATAGCATTTAGCCTAATCGTGACTTACAATTTCATATAGAATCCTGCTCCTTCTAAGATCCCGGGATTGTACGGCCATTCTCTTTCCCTATGCAATTCTCTGTTCTCCACACCTGGATAGCATTTCCTATTTAGAGGCGGTGAACTTCCTAGCGTCACTACCTGGACTAATATTCCTTGAGAGACTTGTCCTTGTTTTTCTACCTTCACGATTCACTAGCTTGACTTCCATTCGAGACGCTTGAGCCAATTTCCTCGAAACTCCGTTAAGTGGTATTAACCCAATCAGTATGACGCATTGGGCCGAAATGACCCAGATGGCTCAGGCCCTCAACCACCTTATGGTAGAAAGACAAACACTCAAACGACAACAAAATTTATTGAATACCAAATAATGCAATAAAATGAATAACCAGATAAACGCATTGCCATCCACAGATTTATGCTGACAAGTGGACAAACCAATAGTAGAGGAGTTGCCATAACGGATCATATAAGGAGATTACCCATCAGAAAATTAAAATGATGAATACCCCAAGCAGCAGTGAAGTCAATGACAATATGTCAACAAGATGGTAGGCCGATAGTCAGGAGGTCGCCTGACAAAATCAGATCAGATCAGGAGATCCTTCAGCAGAATTGCTGGGCTTAGCCGACTGCCCAGAACCACGACTCGTCGATGGTGTCTGGAAAAAAAGGTCGTGCTTCCAGTAAACCTGAGGAAAAGCTCAATAAGAAAACGTAAATTACATTCGCATTAGCCGCAGTCGTTTCCGGATCAGCAGCTGGGATCCCACCTGTAATGAAAAAAGTAATAGTTATGGATCTAAGTCGCCCCCACAGGTGATCAATGGACTGACAGCTCTGACCCAGTCCACATTTAATCGACTTCTAAGACCCTTAACCTCCTCAGGAGCCAACGATGAGGTAGGAAAAAGGTAATGACGCTGTAAAAATGTAAAATAGAAACAAACCTTTGACCAGTTCAAGAACCCTCTTCATTTCATCCTTGTAAGTCTTTATTCTCTGACGCTGATATGCAATTCGTGGACTATCGATATCTTGCAGGTTTCCAGGGTTGGAGTTGCCATCACTGAACATTCCTTACAAGTATCAAGTTGAATAGTCGAGGTGGCTTAGCGGCTGGTGGTGCACTACCGAACACGCAGGGCGCGACCTCCAAGTCCCGGATCGATACTCGCCCAGGGCAAGCAACCCCTCCACCCCTCCAGCGTCGCATGAGTCTTATTAGACTCGCTTGGAAGGATAAAAGCCGTTGACTGGCCACCGCACGTCATTTGATAGTCAAATACGCACTGCTTACGATTCTGAATGGAGGTCAAACGCTATGGCGCATCCCAAAACGGGATTGATTAACATCAAAGACTTTCCATATTCTTACCAAATTGAGACATAACGTCAGACACTCACGAGTAATTAAAAAATAGCCCGATTAACGATGAAGGAATTCAAGGCAAAAATAAATGGATCGTTAAGCGTGATCAGAGCATACTGGTGCTGAACAATGGGCTTCAACTCACCGAATGCCAGAACGAATATTCCTGACATCAGCAAGGAGAGACTCCTCGTTCTCGCCATTTTGAGATACCTGAATTCTTATTGGCAGACCGTTAGGATGAGTACTGCAATAAAGTTTGAGACATTTTGTTGCTGCTCCCGGATGTATCTCTCCAATGCTGCCTTGATGGCAGTCATCTGAGCCGATTCACGACCCTCACCAAATATTGTCTCCTCGAAGCGACCAATCGAATCAACAAAATCCACAATCTGAAAATAAACGATCCGGAATCGAAAGGAATCTTAGCATTGTAATTACTAGTTACCTACCTCACAGATAACGACCTTTATACAAAAAAAAACGATAACGCTGTAGACTATTCACGTTAATGTCTCTATCACGAAAAGCACACATTTGAATAGGGTCGTTTGAAAAGTCAGAAACCAGAAATGAGAAAATCGAGGAGTAAGGAAGAAGAGCAGCTACGGTGGGAATGGTTTATCTAGCAGGAACTTCAGCAAGGGCTTATTTTTGTACCAGTACACACGGCTGTAAAATGTATTACTCAAAAGATTTATCAGAACTTCAACGAACACCAGCGCGGGCCCTAGCGCGAATTCTCTGGTCAGAGTCCTTCACAAAATCTCTGAAGCACAAAGCCATACCTCATGCCCTTCGAGCGAGGATGCTACTTCGGCTAGCGCCAGGGACGAATGGAGGCGTTACTGGCGCCCATCGAGGAAATCAATAATCAGTGGGACGCTACGAGTTACATACAAAGCCGTAACCCAACACAAATGTTTGAGTAAGCTCATGGTTCGCAATGAATGAATGGAATGAAGCCCGAGTTGCCTGCTTAGCTTTCCTAGGTTGCTTAGTGCAGTGATTTTTTTTCATAGACTTAGGGTTAATTTTGTTCACTGCGATGTTATATTTTCCTTGTAATGTTACCACATATCAAAAGGTAATAAGCATGAATACGTACTTTTAGGAAAATTTCAAAAAATAGGGCTATGGTTATTCCAGTTTACCTCATCACGCCATCTCTCCAACTCTTCCCAATTGCGTTCAGCGACATCCTGTTGCGGAGGTTCGGTTGGCTCATCGTCCTCGGCAGCCTGAAATATCGAAGAAATGGAAGTTTGCAAAATAGACTGACACGTGGACTGATAAAATCAAGAGCGGTTCATCAGCAACTCTATTTTCTGTACCCAAAACCGTAGTATCGGACTTTAGGCCCATTATCTGTGAAATTCCTCTAAAAAAAGTCATTTAGACCGTATTTTGTAGGTGGTGCGTGAATTCTTCCTACAGTGGAACATGTGAACGTCCCAAAAATCCAACCGAATTTGCAGCTCACAGATAGATCACTTTCTGGGCATTATACTAACGAACCCTTTCTAGAAAGGGCCCTGTCAGTGACTCGTAAACGCTCCGCGTTGACAGGATTCCCCTCAACCAAATTAAGTGAGTAGTTTTCACATAGTACAGCACGAATTGCATTATAGTGCCCCTTCTCGGCGACTTCTGCTGCAGTCTAAACCCGACCCCAATGTTGTTGTACTTCGAATCACTTGTATGGAAGGTTTAGGAATAGGTAAAAATTAAGGTACTCACAGGGTCAGCCTCCTCAGGGCGTGGATTACGCTCAGTAAAGTCCTTACCATCCATGATTTGAGAATTTCTCGATGGCGATTTTCTGAAACTTGATTGATCGTTTTTTTTCTCGAACATAAACCTATAGATTAAACAAAATGAGTTATGAGTTGTTCAGAGAAGGATGGGTAGCAATACGAGTGGTATAACTACAATAATGTGAAGACCCCTTGAAGTAGAAGATATTGTACGAAAAAATGCGAGTGCAGCATGCTAGGAAACAGTAGAAATGGGTGAGCATCCCCGAATAAACAATAAGGTTATTTGCAAGATGATCTCAGTGCAAAAAACCCCACCGCACTGAAGCACTGCATCCCAGTGTGCTTAGGCCACGTCGGCATTCATAGCCGGTGGCTCAAACCACGTGGTCAGGGTTACGGTACACCCGGCAGGAAATCTTTGCGGGAACGCGTACCGCGCGCGCTGCCGCGTTTTCCTATGCTTTGAGAGCTGGTAGCAGCGATGTCACTTTCAACAGGATATTATTGATATAAGGAGAAGCCGCCACGGAATTCGGACTGCATGAAATCGACATATAACCATGGTTGTTGGGAGGGGATCTTGTAAAACCCACGAAAACTGCGAAAGTGCACCCCCAAAAATTCTAAAGGAAGCCTAACACACCTCAGAAAACCAGTAGCGCCTATAATAGTCGTTCTTCCCTTGTCCTTTTTGATGCAAATTTTCGACTGAAACGACTGAAAGATGAAGGATCATGAATCTAATCCACTGGAGAGGGAACATTGGCTGACAATTCATAGAAGCGAGATTTTCCTGGGAGTTTGCCAAATCTCGAATTGGTCCGTAATCAAACTTCGTGTGGATGACAGCAAAAATATAGAACTTTCGATAGGTTCACGTCCGCTGCTCTCCGTTGTATTCAGAGCCTGCGTGGCATCTATTAGATGGGGCTTAATCTCTCAAAAAAAATACCCTGAATCTAGAAAATTTTGAAAATGACCAAGCATGACATCATACGTCACGAATGCGATTTTTTCAAGCGCGTTCCACCTTTTGCTTTTGTCACAAAGAACGGAGATTTTTTTCCAAGCTGCTTGGCATCTCACATACTTTTGATGGCTTATCGATTAATTTCTATTATAGGATACAGTAAATACATAGAGAGATGGGATAGATATCAGGCAAACAAGGATAACTCGATTCGTGTACAATCTAGAAAAATGTAACGGACAGGCCTCGGAGAATGGGACCATACAGGGATAATGGTAGACGATGACATGACCAGCTAATCCCAACAGGATTCCGGGTGCTTTTCGTTGAGCGCGTCCGTCGAAACTAGGTCACGCCGCAACCGTCGCTTGCGGCGGGTCAGCCCGTAATACTTGACAGACGTCGCATTTGTCCGTGGAGCATACCATTTGCGCTTGGTCCACGGGGGGGAGGGGGACGGAACTTACGTGCGTCCGAGGATGCGCGCGGCGAAGTTGGTGACGATTTGTACGACTCGGACGCCAATTTTCAGGGCACAAACTTGGACTAGAGCAGTCACTCTACTTCAAATTTGGGCCCCAATGGTAGGCGCTAAAGTCGTTGAAACTGTTACGAACTTCGCCGCGCAATTTGCCGCGCGCATCCTCGGACGCACGTATGTACCCATACCCGGTCCACGGCAGTCAGCCAAAGAGAAGATCACACGGACAAATGCAAATTATTCGTTCCACTGACACCTGGTGGTAGCGCAATGTCATCTCGATACCTAAAAGGGGTGCGCCGTGCGCGAATTGGACGGGTTGACCTACTTTAGACGGACGCGCGCAACGGACGTTCCCCCGGGATTCCGGCCTACGTCACTGTACCGTAATGGCCGTCAAATTTGAAGTTTGGTCAGAGGTGGCTATAACATCGAGTCTGTAAAATGCAACAGATTGCAAGTCAGGAAACACTCAGGTTCGGAATCCATACGACTTTCAATTGCAGCAGCACGTGAATATTTGCAAGGGCCAGAGGAAATATATGGATATGTCAAAAACTCATTGAAGTTGGAACTTGGAATGGTTCTTGTATCGATGTGCGCACCAGTCCTTGAAGCCTCATCGGAGAAGTAGCCATCTTATGTCAGCCTGAGTGTGGGGGAGTAACAGTTGCCCTCAGGAAGAGTCTATCAATAGAGAGACTCTTAAAAATGAGCTACTTTGAAGAATAAAAAAGGGATAGCACTAAGCCACTGCTGACTTACATTTTGATCAAGAAATCTGCTATTTCTCAAATCCAATGATTGTATGGCTGATACTTTCCCAATGCATTCTATGTTCTCTAGGCTTGAACAGCATTTCATACAAAGAGACCATGAACTTCCTAGCGCCACTATTTGAACCAGAGCTTGTAGAAGAAAAATTCTATTCAAGAGCATGAATTAGTAGCCAGTTTCTCAGGTACTCCGTAATCTTGTGACTTGTCCAATCCATATGACTTACTGGGCCGAAACGATCGAAACGGCTCCACCTCTGTGTTTGAAGCGGTCCTTGAGCCGGGAAGCCATACTTCGATCAGCTGAATTCCTTGAAATATTGGATCGTAGTTTACGTCAAGTAATAGGATTGCAGTAAAGTACGGTACCGAAACGATCTGAACGGCTGAAGAGCTGATCTGACAGGTGGTCAGAACGGAACGGCTCAGAAGACGCGTCGCCTATAACGGGAAATTCAAGGCTTTCACATTGAACTGTCGAATGAACATGAGCAGTTACAATTACTTTACAAAGCAAAGCAGTAGTATTTATCAGCTAGAGCAACAGAAACGTTGCCGAAGACTCGAAATGGTACAATAAAATCTAGGAACTAGGACCACAGAAATATGCGAAAATGATCCTATTCATGGATTCTTTGAGGACTTAATTCGCGAATTAAGCATGTTATTTTGAAAGTAACCTGCCTGTCCGTTGGAAAATTGCAACCAGCATGCTGATAGCAGCTTCGCTCATCACCAAAACTCCAAGCGAAGCTAAACATGGACCTTATTTTGGAATAATGGAAATGAAATTCATTTGTGATAAACTTTGGACATGAGTGAAGTTTCCGACACTGAAAAAAAATGAAAAATCGAGCTGTAAATAGTTTTTGATCTACTATCGCCCGTACGATCTTGTGATCCTACGAATGGACTGTCGGCGGGAAGTTCATTGCCAGATAAATGATCTTCAATATGCTTAAAATTTACAAAGGCGCTTCATGCCTCTTAATAAGGAGTAATACAATCGTAAGTTTGTTTATCGTATTGTACCTGACTTTTGTAGGACCAACCGTTAACCCGTGCCATTCCTACCATTACAACTAGCTTCAGGAAATTTACTATGACTTTCTAGGTCAAAAATTTCCCGCCAAAAGGGCTGTAGGAGCCCGAGTCGGGGGTATAAAAGGGTTGCTCACAGGACCTCAGCATTAAATCTGCTATTTTTAACTCCGATACTTGCAATCTTATTTTCTTTCGCCTTAGAAGAACTTCAGTCGTTCTAGTTATTTCTGGTTTTGTTAGGTAACTCGTCATCAGTCATTCTTAGCAGTATTCACTTTCTCGGTCTTCAAAACCGATCGTTCATTTCTTGGGCAAAGCTTGATGATCCTCTGGTTGAGGAACTCCCTAGATTTAGATGGATTGGAACTTTATTCTCATAGTATTACTGTTATTCTTTGGAGCAATAATGATTGAGTTGACAATCGTCTACTACCTACTACTACCTGCTTGGTTTTCGTGTTGATCTGTATTGAAGTAGGGATACTTGATTACCAAGATCAGTTCTTTCAGAGCAACTAACCAGGATAATGGCTCTGTGGCCCGTTGACCGTCTTGAGCGCATGATGGAAGAGCCCTTCAGACGAATGGAACGTTTCAATCCAATGCGTGATATGGACTGGATGAGCCGCCAGATCATGCCGTACTGGAGGAATGCCGATCACTCGATGCTGCATGTAGGAAATGTAACCAAAGAGGTGAATAGACGAGAAATTTTCATGATTAACGGGAGCGCCACTACCTTGGGTGTTCCAGCTTGTCAATGACGACAAGAAATTTGCCGTCGCTCTGGATGTATCGCACTTCAGGCCAGAAGAGCTGAAAGTGCAGCTAGAGGGGCGTGACCTCACCATTGAAGGCCATCAGGAAGTGAAGACCGAACATGGTTACATTGAGAAGTAAGTAGTGCCTGAGTGGGCATTTTTACGGTCCGTTCAGTCTCTCCCTTTGTCAAAAGGAATTTTTCATTCAGGAATTTCGTCCACAGATGGGCACTTCCCGAAGACTGTGATCTAGATGCTGTACATACCCAAATTGACAACAATGGCCACCTCTCTGTGGAGGCTCCAAAGACTGGTCAACACACTAAAACAAGAAACATTCCGATTATGCCTGCTCCCAAGAGGAAGTAGAGTGGCCACTTGACTTTCGAAATTTCTTTCCTGTACAAGATTTTCTATTTTAAATAAATATTTAAATTAACTTGACTTGGCGAGTCGCATGGATACACGATAACCAATCTCAAGGGTGTGCTGTTTTGAGATCTGGGTGGCCTGGGAACTCCGTAGAGTATCAAGGTACCTAGAGAATGGAGGCTCCCGTATCTGTAGATTGGTTGAGGATCGCTTCTCGGCTTCAAAACGAGTAGAGGTCGAGTTTCACGAAGAACATCTCTGGAAGAGGAGTCGCTAAATTTTGATTCGCACCTTTTTGGAAAAGTTAACCAGTAGTATTACATCCACAAAACAACTATGTCAGCCTCCTACTAGTTTGGGCTGTGGTAAAGATGATGAATAACTTTCAAAATTGTAGAGTCAGCTAAAATTTCTATTTTCGGTAGCTGATTCAGAACCTATCACTTTCTGAAGCAGAATTATCGCACTGTTGGACATGCGAAAACACGTCCCTCTGGAATTCCACCCATGTAGCCTCTCGTTTTGTCATCTAAACTTGAGTCTAATAGAGCGTTGTCTATAAATGCTTTCAGACAACTAATTACTACCTAGAACACACTCGCAATTATCGTCAATGACAATTTTTCAGGGATTGATGTCATTTATCAACCTAAAAGTAGGTTTCAAGACAAGAAGATTCTAGAGATATACAATTATAACGAACTTGTGGCTTCCAATTGGTCATATGAGACGCTATTGAGTCAAGAATGGCCACAACCCGCCACAACAAGGGCTAAAAGACATCCACTTCTAAGGATGGACGTGTTCCAGCGGCGCTATAGAGGTGGCAGCAATCACATTGGAGCACCCATGTTGAAATCTTAAACAACCAGTGATGAACAACTCATGGCAAATTGGGTTGCAATTTTTGCAATTTGGCTAATCGGAGCCAACTCCTCACCCGAATACACGTCTCGTACTGAGACCTATTCCTTACCATTTCCACCATGGTCGCTTCGTATAGCCTCTATTTTCAGTACTTTTGAAAGCACTGGATTTTAAGGATTCTGTAAACTTTACGATTTTACTCGTTAGCGATATACTGTTCCCCTCAATCATTTCCGCTTTTCAATTCATAAAGTGTACCCTGAACCAGCGTGGACTGTGCCTTCCAACTAGCCCTTTCGCATGTCAACTTATTGACAATAGGCTGGAAAATTTTAATAGTTTGAGAGGCACCAGATTCCCTTTTCGAATCTGCTGTGGAAATTAGGAATAACACGTTATCCAATTGGAAAAGCTGTTTTGGAAAGCATTCACATCTGTAGTACATAGACTGATATAAAGATTTGCATGGAAAAAGCATCTGTTCTAGGGGAATGCGAACCCGAATCAGTGCAAAGCACCTGCATTCACGTCAGAGAGGTACGGAAAAGTGCGAGTAGTATGATGGGTCAGAGGCCTGGAAAGTGAATGGAAGCCTTGAACACAGTAGCTCAGCCTGAGCGGACTTCTACGAACAGTGATCGAAGGTCACTCGAAGGTCAAGTTGTTCCCCTAGATACCTTCAATGCAGAAGTGAACCAAGAGGCCTTTAGGGCTTCTATGATACAAAATACTTGTTTAATTAACTCAATACTTGTTCTTTCAAGCATCTTGAACGGGCCTCAGTCTTGTAGTTTCCATAACTTTGTTGAAGGACCCATTGAATACTTCTTTCGTTTGTAGTTCAGTAGTCTTGCAGTAATCTCAAAAAAACCAACATCTTATCTCTCAGGTCGTACCTCCGTCATTTGAACAACTCATGAATTACTATTGAGAATGATTATAACCCGCAAGTCACAGCACTTTGAGGTGAGAATCGAATTTATCGGAGATAGCTTACTTAACTCTACAACGGGGGTCTATGACTTAATATAAAGCGATATAAACAGTAGCTTAAGTTTTATTTACATTTATTATGAACAGTATAGGTTTCATAAACTGAAAAATATTTGAGCGTTAACAGCCTTTGCGCTTTTTAAACGTTATTTTAGAAGTACAACTCGTCTTCTGATACTTCAAATGCATACTTCTCGTAGAACGTAGAAACGAGAGACCAACTTACAGGCAGTCTCAAGGGAATGAATATAAATTAGTAGGTTTATTTCGATTTGTCAACTACACGTCATACTTTACATCCTGCCTATACGTTCATCGCAGGCTAGGTTTTTGTGAACCTCGGTTTTTGGGGTCCTTTCCGAATTGTTAGTCATTTCCTCCCCCGATGGTCTTAAACAGTAAACAGATTACTGCGTAATCTCTGGCCAAGTGTTACACGTGCATGTTGCAAAATAACACTGAAATCGAATTACTGTCAGAATTAAAAAAACAAGATGTGAATAAGTGAGTTGTGGGTGTTTTCGTTAGTTTTTCTCGGCCGTCCTTCTTCAGTATGGGGAAAATAACGAATCGACCACAGATCTTTTCAGCTCCTACTCGGAGCTCATTTGCGAAGTTCTCGTAAACTACTAATTTTGAAGCTAATAAGTAGACAACATGCATATGTTCGTTTTTTTTGTGAACAGTTTTCAACTTTTCTGGGAATGACTACCGTATCACAAGTCTACAGAGTTTCGGACTTTCGGGAGTAGCTAGGTAACGGTAACAAGTGATTGTGAAATGAACCATTGGACCACTTCAGGTTGAACTCTCTGGATCAAGCAGATCCCTTCAGCAGGGAGACAAAACTGTTAGGGCTCGCCCTTACCTTCAAACTATTGTTGGAATGTGAGCCCTGTGCAATGGAGCAGTTCCTGGGTGATAGAGCAGCACTAGTTTTGTTGGTTTGTATTATTTATCGGCTCGAAATAATAATATTTTCAAACTTTAACAAGTACAAAGCAGTAAAGTTCCACCAATTATGGCCGTCTTCGGACAGTCGCGGTCTTGAACGAATAAGAGCCTCTGGAAGTGGTAAGCAATGTGCAATGGTGTTGTCAGTCTTGGCTAATACTGTACGTGTTGTATATTTTACATCGCAGAAGACTATTTGGGGGAAAAAATACAGCAAAAACGAAAGACCATCAACACACTAATTGCAAAAGTAACCAAGTGATGGACCAAGTACCACAAAACGGCTGGTACCTAGTCGTCGGCATGGGCAGGGAACGGATTCAGAATCCGAAATTCTCTATATTTAAGTCCTAAGGGCGGAAAAAAAGGTTGTCTGGTTTCTTGCGATGATGGCAACATTAGAAAGATCAAATTCTCATCTAAAATTACAGCACCCTATCTCATTATAGAACTTTTTTCTAGGTGGCGCTAAGTCCTTCAGAAGTGAAAAGACTTCGAGAAATTAGAGTTACCACAGATAGCGTTAATTGACCTGATGAGCTCAGTCAGTCTTTCATAGTGCTCATTTCATTTCATTCTGCAACATTCCTGGGTGACAAAATACGTCAGCCATTTCCCGACGTCAGTCTTGAAGCTAAAGAAGTCCACCTTCTCCGACGTCATTCTTTAAACTGAAGAAGTCCACCACCTCCCTATAAAAGGTCGCGTCTTTAGAACTTCTCAAGCATAACTTCGAATCTCTTGAGCATATCCTTGCCAGTTCCACATTCTGGTTGTCGGCCACAAACTTTGTCGACATTTTCTTTACCGTGGTTTTCTGGTCCAGTGGTTTACCTTGTGATATGAGGCTGTGCAAACCCCCGAGGGTGCTGACAGTAGTAATTTCACACTAACTTAACTTCTTTAAGGTCTTTGACGTTAATCAATCCCTTCTGTGGAATGTACCTCGCATTCAACCCCTAATTAGGATTGGAATGGCGTAGTGAATGCGTATTCAGCCTGTGCAATGACTTGTGGGTAGCTAGCTGATAAACAAGTCAGTGCGTATATCCTCCCATGCGAGTCTGGCACCAATTAACTGACCACGGAGTATGGAAGGCTCGGTTGGCCTGTTCGGAGATCGAACCGGTGACCGTGCATGAGTAATAGTGCGCCACCTGCCACTACACCACCTCCGCCACGCACTATTTCAATTCAAAATAAACTAATAATTCGTTGAATAGCAGGAAAGAGATAATAATATTATTCTACACTAATGAATGCTACAGCCGTCGCATAAATCAAAGAGATCTTTCTCGCTCTCAAGAAGGGCATTTGGTGGGCGGTATCTTCCCGGTCAGCCCAAAGGTGTCGTTCTTGATCTTCTCAGACCTGACGTCCAGATCTTCGCTCCAAACCTCTGCTGTCGATTGCTTCCGTGTAGGGAGGACCCCATGCTTCTAATTCTCCTATTTTAAAATTGTCTCCCAGATACTCCGCTCGACAACTCGGACCACTACCCTTGAAATCCTTTGAAGCGTACTTTCCTTCATTCGAATTTCCTAATTTCTTCCTGTTTCTCAGCTGAAGTTTTTGGAAAATCAATTGGAAAGAATAGAGCACAGACCAAGACCATCCGTTTTTTGGCATTTTATAGGGAAATATGAAAAGTTTATTGTTCTCTATCTGAAAACTTTTGGAGAAGAGAAGAGAAGAAGGAGGTCATAGAGAAGAGAAGGACGTAAAATTTATTTCCTACATTCAGATAATTGCACTGGAAAATGATTTCTATAAAATGCATAGCCTAGGTGACATTTCCAAGAAATTTCCGTTAAGGATTTTCCTTGCCTTTGATTCATTTTGAAGTTGGTGACAGGTTACTCAAACACGAACCTTATCGGCCGGATTGATAACGCTGGCCGAGGCATTCCTTAAGCTTCTCGGATGCTTGTCGAAATTGTTTATCGTTTGGAAAACAGCAAAAAAACTTATCAGAGAGGGTTTTTCTTCCCAGATTAAGCGTTTTTCAACGAAGCCTATCAGCTAATTTGTGCCTATGAAATCAGTTTTGCAAGGTGATTTCATTGTACACCTTATCGTCGTCGTTGGTATGCATAACTACAACGCTGTTTACTTGTTTACTGCTTAGTCTTTCTCAACTCGCCACAATTCTGCACACGCTCTATTCGCTTATTACTCTTTATGAGTCATTAGTCTCGGTATTGAACCTGTATAAGCTAAAACCTTTTTCCTTCGGCTTGATTTTGCACCTGTTTATTTACTAGTTGTTAATGATGACGTCAATTTTCACATTACTCGAAAACTCTTTCGAAATGCTCTCAACAACAAACTGAGCATACTAATGGCCGTTGCTCATCTTCCATGCTTAAATTATGCTAACTCTAATCGAATATCTTCTCAGAACCTACCAAAAAATTTCCGGCTTCAAATGAACCTTTCCATGTTGTTCAAAAACCGCCTGGTCTTTTCTCAGGCCAACACACCAAAGCGATAAAAGCGATCTTTACTAGGTCATTCTGTCTCCCTTCACCGATTCAGTCGGTTTTACAATACCCAGAAAACTTAAAATGTATTCCACTAACAGGTGTATTACATTTAAGGGTACTTGAATTCTCTAGAAATGCTAGAAGGTAATAGGGTTTTTCCAACGGTTCGGTGAAATTGAGTCATTTGCCCCTGGAAGATATTTTAGAGCTGTTTCCAGTTATATGTGGGAAATTCCTTTGAAACTTGTCATAACAATTTCCCTCCACTCATATAAAACCGCAAATAATTGTATTTGTATTTGATTTAGAGTACTACTAGTAGTATATTCAATATTTGTCGTACTGTCAACTCAATTTATTGGTAACTGTCAGGATGAGCTCAAGTCGTCCCGAATAATACTTAATAGAGTCCCATTTTGTTCATGAGCCCAGCTTCACCGACAAACTCGTGCGAAAAACTCGTACATGGAAAATCTCCAATAGATCTCAAACTCGTGCAGTATACCCTTTCTGTTGGAGCTTCTGGAGGCCCTCTGTTTTCGTTGAGTTGTCTGAGTCCAAACTGCTTCAGTTAGCTCACTGTTTTGGCTTCATTAAGCTTCTTCTATAAGACCAACAACACGCTTCATCACGTCGAACATCCTGTTTTCGTCCTCCGCTCATCAGTCTATTCGTGATTTGACGGACACCTTCTCAGGAAGTAGAAGCGATAACGCGTCATGTTGATTGACTGTATTTCTTTGGTATTTCCTGATTTGTCCTTCTTCTTTATATCTTATAACTAAATAGTAGATAGTAGTGTGGTCTACTAATATGTGCTTTGGTGTGTAGGCGCGAGAGAACATCGAAAAGAACCCGCCCCCTCACCCTCCATCCCCTCCCCCTCGTAGACCACCCCACCATCACCCATCTCCACATCCTCCCTTACTACGTACGTATCGTCGAACCGGGCGGCAACCGGGTGCGTAGTTGTGTTGCAATGATCAGTGCTCGACTCCGCCTACTACTTTCCGTACTACTACATAGTACACTGCAAAATTATATTTAGCCTCTACTTTCCCCAAGTCCTAGTAAACCTTGAACTCCACCTCTAAAAACGCCTCGCCGTCTCTTTTCTCAGAAACTCGCACCACCTTTAGGAATCATTTCAAGCTTTTAGTTCTTCTCGGTTTTTCAGGAGGCAATGATCGTATTACTCGTAATACTCACCGTACTCCCAAGCTCAAGGGCAATTTGTAAGTATTTCGAATGATTCTTGATGATTTACTGGTTTATTTGGTAGTTTTCTTCGATATTCTAGATTAGGCATATGTCAATGTCAAGGCTAAAAATACCTTAACAAGTGGTGTATAATCGAATTGCCGTTATTTTGTCAAACAAAAAAACTCCATGTTGTTAGTTACTGTAAATGTAATTGTATTAGGAGCCCTTGTTGTGTGGCCGTTTTACTGATTTGGTCATACTTTTTCATTTACCACCTAATTTTAGTAAATTTACAAAGTCAATAGGGGATGTTTGGATCAGTTACTCGTTACTATTTAGCATCGACATGCTTCTACCTACCAAATATCAATCTAAAAGGCGGTACCTATGATGAGTTCGATGCCAGTGATATTACTCAGTGTTGTATACAGTGTGCTAGTCAGCCGTGTTGTGCCGGCTATACTTACTCGAAGGCGTTAAAAAGGTTTGTGCACTTTTGCGTCAATTCTGATGCATTTCTAGCTTGTGTTACCGTTTCCGCTTGATTTTTCGCATCATCATCATTATGACCGGATATATTTGTCGAGGAGATTTTTATTTTCAAAACACTTGAGCTAGAAATAGCCTCGACAGAGGTCTCAACCGGAAATTCAACGGAAGGAAGTTACGGTGTCGATATTTCAGATGCTTCATGAAGTCATCGATTAACTACTCTGAACAAGAAGATATGATGATCAGTGGTATTCGAGCAAATGCTAATGGAGGTCAGGATGTTTCAAGCTCACCCCCCTTTATCTTTGGCTCCCTCCCACTTCAACTCGTCCCATACACGCACATTCCATGAATCACCCCACCTCAACCGGTGCTTAATGGCTCAGCAGGGCTCAACGAGTACCTCATTTACTTCGTAACTCACACGTCATTCACGTGTACGAGTTCGCCGAAACTCATTCACTTTCATTTTAATTTCCCCCCGTATCGCTTGTTGATGTTTGGGAGTTCAACGCGCAAAAGTCGACTCATTATGAGACACGTATATCCAGCCTATACATAGATATCGCAAGTATTACTGCAATCCATAAAGTTATGTAAAAGTATAAATGCAAAAAAAACCAGCTGACAAGAGGGATCTTTGCACCGAAAACCGTTTTTTCCAAATAATCATCTCATTATAGCTGCAGGTGTCGGAGCAAAAATGAAAAACGTAAAAATCGAGGGAAGTGGTGGAAGCCGAATTACACTGGAAAACTCGGACGAATGTCAGCAGTACTGTACAGGTAATAATTTCTGAATACATTCCTGAACAAGAATTCATCTATTCTTTGTGTATACTGCCATTTTCTTCTTTATAATTCTTATTTATAGAGTTTTGAATACTTTTACAAGAGATTTAAAATCGTTTTCAAGTAGACTTTCCTCCTTTGTCTCTTTTTTCCTTGTTCACTAATAGCCTAGGCAACCTTTGCTGAATTGTCAAAGTGTTCTTCTTTTCAATACTTGAAATTTTCTCGAATTGGTTTCGTTTTTTCCCTGAAAACTTCGTGAATAGCAGGTGGAACCCAGCCATTTTATTGCTCCCTGGCATGTGTTCCCCATGTGAATCGCTTTTGTAGCTAAAAATTACCGTTTTTTTTTGCGAACCTGTAATCAAAGGCTACGGTGCCCAATCTTTACTCTTTAACAATTAAGTCTTGTTCTCGCAAACGTGATTACTGATAAGTCCTAAGGCGCCATACAGGGGATTCGTAAGGCGCCGGCCGCCGTCAAGGGGGTTTGGGTCGTAGCATAGGGAGAGCGGAAGGGGGGTAGAGGGCGCCAGCGCCGCCATCACACCATTTCCGGCGCGAGAACCTGTCGGTACGACCATTCGCGACCGTTTCCGCTCGCTCCTATAATCAAATTAGAGACGCTCGTCCGCTTTTTGGGACGCACACGATTCGCGACATGATTTAGCGAAGGCAGTGTGTTTCACCCCCGTCGGGGATAACAGAGTGACTGCCTGAATCGACCCGGTTGCGTGTACGCGCTGGACTAAGAGGGGAATCGCGTTGTCGCCTAGCGGGAAATCGCTTCGCATAAAGAAGACGTGGAACAAGTCATTTCGGTTCCTGCACAGTTCATGCCCATGCTTCGACTGCATTTCCGAACGTTGAGGGCCCTCCTAGTCCCTTACTTTACTTCGTATGGAATGGTAACGCACCAGAGTCCCTTAATAGGGAAGAAGAGGACTGTAGCATTCAGCCAACGTTCACCCTGAATAGTGTGGATCTACCTCACTCATGGCTCTCGAAAGTAAGGAAGAAATTGATAGCAGGTCAACCATTACCCTCTACTCTTCCCATGGGTGCTGACGTAGTACCTTCCTATCTACCTTCATCCCACATACAAGGGGGGTACTGGGGTAGTGTGCTTCAAGAAGGGCCTATGTTTTGAAGGGATGTTCAGATTCAGATCACTAACTATGGATTTGCCCTAAGAAACTAATGAAGATTGGCCCCTAGAATGACAATAACGTAAATTCAGTGCGGATTGAAATTCCTACCGTAATCCCACTGTTGTTCCACAGTACTCCTAATCGCGAAATTTCGTAAAATAATGCGTCCAAGATGGGTAGGTGTAGTGCAAAGCAAAAATAGGTTCTCGTGAGAGTCCGGATCCCTACTGAACTTTCATACTTGTTTAGAAGCGCCACCTAGTCTGTTCCGTCTTCGTCAAGAATAGACTACGTGGTGGCAGTAACAATGTCCAATAACCATCTACCTACCGAACTGGTTTGGTGCCTGATCACTTTTGTGCCGAAGGTGGTTTGGTCGAGGAAGTATCTATAATGAGTCTATAATGTAAATGTAAAGGTTTAATGTATTAGAGCAAGTCCAGATGAAAAAAAGCTTCATAAAGATCATTACAAAAACATTACTGAAAGATGGCCGTTACTTGTTGATCAAACAGGCTAATTGTAAGTATCGGTTGACGCTAACGGCCGTTTACCACCTAGGCCACCTCAGAGATGTCAATACCCTGGAGTTCAGCCCTTTCACGATCAACAGGGTCTAATAGAGGTCTTGTGAACTAATCAAAGCTATTCATGATGCAAGTAAATTCCGAGTTGCTTTCTGAGACGAGAGAGCGAGCTCAGTGTAACCAACATCCATTTCTCTTTTGCTTTTTTCTCTCTGTAAAAAATGCAAAAGTAACTGGTTATTGAAGTTTTTTACCACGTTTTTTATAGGCCCTTCAAAAGACCGTTACAACTGTTTTGGATTTTTATGCCATACATTGATCAGTATTATGATTGTGTCAAGAAGTGCTGTCATCACGTCCAAGATTGAACCTTATACCTTTGGGGTTGATCAATAGCTATCAAACGTGTTTAATAGGGCAGCAACGCTGTCTTTCATAACAACAACCATTCAAAAGCCACTGCGATTCTGAATGAAAGTCGAATGTGTGGGATATCCCAAAAAAGGTTCGAAAAGCCTCATCGTTCGGGCCTCATATTGCATCTTCCTTAATATGTCCCCCATAAATGCTTGAGGATCGGGAAAAATTGCAACAAGACCTGTGATGAAATGCACGTTATACTTTTGTATTTTATTTTATATAAGCTGAAAACAAACTTTATTACTAGTTTGACCCGCATCATTTGAACATGACTTGTGAAAGGTCAGTATCATCCATGTAGAGCGCCTCGCATCTGAGTACAGTGTACATGAAGAGCTTCCGCCAGAATTCAGCCATCTCTAACTCTCGCCCCAAAGAAGGACTTGAAGCTCGATGTAATGGCTGATACCATTTAGTATAGAGCCCATTGGTTGTTAATGCAATCAGCTGACGGAATTCAATAGCTAAAGCTAGCTATTCAATGGCTAGCTAAATAGATATTGTTCTGCGGAGACTAAAAACTCGTCCAAACGCTAGGAATGAGCTTTTTCCTTACACCTCAGTGCATACTATAGATACCATAATATGACGATATTATCGGTAATTAGACAACTGAAGAGATCTTGACAGAATTTGAAAAAATCAAAGAACAGCACTCGTTCCAAAAATGCTTCGGAATCAAGTCAAGTGGGGGCTTTTTGTTTAACCGAATAGATCCGAGCCTAACCCGAATCGTACGGCATTCGATCTTAGGAGTCTTTCCAAAAGTTTTCAGTTGTTTTTCATCCGGAAGTTCCTAAGGTTCCATCGACATCAAAAGAGCCGCGGATCTTTCCTTAAGTGCCCAAGAACTGTAGACGTTTGGAATCTTAAGTTTTTACGGAGGGATGTCAAGAATGACTTTTTCATGTCCAAGCGTGTGCTTCAGTTCTTTAGATGGGTGTGAGTGTTCCATTCATATCCATGCTCATGTGTTTGCTTTCAACAAGAAAGAAGCCTTTCAAATGTGCTGTACGGGCTTCAACGGCTGCTTGTGGTACACATGTTATGGATGTAGTGGGATTCTGCAGGTATTAAAAGCAGGGAATCTCATAAGAATATTGTTGGGGACCAAAATAGAACAACCATCCCACCCATCCCTTTATACATCGGCGTAGAACGCTTAATACAGTTCTCGCGATAACTTCGTGTATCTCTATAAGGCTGGAGGAAAAACTTGGTGGTGCAGAGTAGTGTATCTGGAAGGAACGGAAAATTTGCAGAATTCCCAAAATGTGAAGCTTTTTGGCCCAACTAGCTAAGTTCTAGGTTTGGGCGAGGTCATGACATGAGAGAGGTGGGTGTTTGGACGAGATTTCAGTCGTTGCGAAACAGTTTCTGTCTTCCATTACCGTATATCAGCCGACTTACAACAAACGTGCTCCATTTTGATTGACGTAAGCCTACATTTTGAATAGTGCATAGAAATAACTTCTACAATACATTTAATTATAGATCTGGGTACGAAGGTGATTTAGAAGTTTTCTTCGCTATCCTCCTAATATGTTTTGTTGAATTGACTGCTTTTTTACTTGCTGGCTAACTTCACGAAGTCGCAAAAAACCGTTAGGAGTGCTTCCTGAATTTTTACATATCAGCCACAAATCGATCGGAGTATCAGAGCAAGGTTTAACCTAACCCCTCAGCCCATACAATGCCACGTTTCAATTTAATTTGTCGTAGAGTTTGGACGATTCAGCGGTGGAGCAATAAGTGTGCTCAGCTCGTGCAGAGAACCAGGTGTTTTGAGGATTGTGGTATCGAGCTCCCCATCATGCAGCACCTGAAAAAACAGAACCGCATTTCCTAGTCTCCCCATCCAGTTTATGGGCCGTACGGATTTTTGTCATTTATCGCATAGATCTGCAAACAGCTCTCGCTTCTGGTGGAGATGGTCTAGTGCCAAGTAGGGCACTATTCCCCAATACCAGCCCTGGCATCAAATCCAGGATCGATTCCAGTTGTGACCAACCAGGCCTTTCAGGATTCTCTCCGGGATCGGTTAGTTGGTACCAGACTCGTCTGGGAGGATAAAAGCGGTGTACTGACCTGTACATTGGCTGGCCACCGCAAGTTATTGTATAGGCTTCATACGCATCCAATACGCCACTACATTTCAAACGAAGTCGAATGCACGGCGCAGTCCAAAACAGAATTATTTAAGTTCAAATATTTCATACTTTGTCCTCATTCTATGGCAAAAGTTTGAGCGTCAAAGTTTAGACAGTCGGTTGTGCGGAATGAGGACCCTATTCTAAACATTTGAAATTGATAATAATGAATACCCCCAATGGCTTCCTATCTCGGAGTCTCCGGACTCATCCGAATAACTCAGACTGACTTCAGCAGCAGCACCGTGTACTTCTCCTATCCTCAGAGGAGTCCTCTTCCCCTTGATTCAAGGGATAATAAAAAACCCCAAGTTAATAAGGATAACCAGCCATCAGCTGTTACTTATCTATTGGTTGGAAGGAGTGATGGAAGCGGGTAATGGAGCATACGGTCTCAAGCCTGCTTATACCAAATATATGCCAAACCAACCCTCTTCGTTACTAGTTAGATTTCAAAGTGCACTACTTAAGCTGACCTGGTTTGTGAGTCTTGGCTATAATTTCTAACACGGTACGCTTCCCTTTAGCTCGCTGCTGTTAAGTAACCCCATATACTCGTTCATTACCTTCTTTTGGGGCATACATCTGTATATGTGACAACTTCTCCTTGGTTGTGTGGAGTCCGTTCTGAGCTACTATGTGTACTATTTACTGTATCACCATCCTCATACGGCCAAATTCACTTTGTACAGCGGTCATGTCACATTCAGTCAATTTGCACCTGTCTCATTTACAACCTCAAATGATATCCGTAAATAGCTAGCTATTTTTAACGAAAAAAGTTGCATGTAGGAGCCACAGAATAAAAAAGAATCACAATTACAAAAATACGCTCAAACAAGTGTCAAAAGCGAGAGGTTACTTACAAAAAGACCAACATGTCGTCGATTGACCAGATGGGTAGCATCCATAGCAAAACACTCCGGACAAGGAGTTTGAGAAATTCGCCTAAGAATCTCCGTTTGTGGTGACAGAGATGGATTCTCCTGACCCACCCCACAGTGTAGGTCAGAAGGTGTTTTCGCATGATGCTCATGCTCATGCTAGGCCACCGCACATAACGATCTTGGGTGACTAGGCAGCAGCCTTTATCAGGCCTCAGACTTCTGCCCAGCTATCGATGTGGCGATACTTTCCCTGTGCAATCTCAACTCCATCTCCTTTGTTAACAAATCGATTTCACTTCTTTTTTACTTTTTTTCTCTTGTTTATATATGCAATAGTTGTATCCAAAAGTAGTTGGCTGTACAAGCCACTTCATAGTGTTTTACCGACCTGATTCTGATCTGATTTTACTAATCATACTTGTTGCTTAAACACATCTCACTCTGCTATTCAAAAAATTTTCGAAGGCAATCTCCAAAACTGCTCTTTACGCTCGTAACTATATGAACGAAAAGAAAAACGAGTAATTCATTGCTGACAAGTAATCTCACTAGTAAACTCGTGAATTTAGCCTTTGGTGTCTACTCATGGTCTCCTCCCCGATATGACGACGGACGTACTTCGGGCGAATGCTCGTGCATGAAGCGAATCACCGCCGTCAAATACCACTTTGGTAGCCAGTCCGCCATCTTCCCAACGGTCGCAAATTTACGAATTTAAGCAAGCTCTCACCTACTTACCGTGTTTACTTAATTCTCTGAGATTATGAGTCCCTTTACAAGTTAGATTTACAAAATTAGTAGATATCCTGAATATTCTAGAGTGTCTGTGATTTACAGTAGTTGTTCTTTCTATTCTTTAAATTTCGTCCCCATTTCGACGACTACTTCCTCAAGATCGATTCGATTTTCCGTAACGGAGTCAACTGTTCAAGGAGATGATTTTTCCCTTGAATTTCTATGACTCTAATAATCGGATATGTCCAGTGATTGCCCATTTCTCTTGTCAATGAGAGAAATACTGTGTGAGTTTTGTGTTGATTTTCTAGATCTGATGTACCATATGCTAGTCCTATCCACTGAAACGAGCTTCATGTCAGCGATACAATTTCGCTGTACATTTTTTTCTCTTAAAAGTATTTCATTGTGTTTAGTTACTAGTGATATTCAACGTGATTTTTCATGTTTCCACTGCTACGATCTCTTCACGTTAAACAGTATCAATGAAGGTTTGTTGTCATCTTACAAGTAGCTATCCAGATCATTCAAGAAGTAGGAACATGAACGAACGAGATTTTTGAATTTTACGAAAACTCAGTTTTTCTTATGAATCGGAAGTAGATTCAAAGTAAATAGATAATTAACGGGTGCTTTGTTCAGAATAGAAAATGGAAGAAGTCAAGACAAAATAGCAGAAAGGAAACGTTCATCACTAATGGCTTTCAGTACGAAACTTTGTTACTACACAGGAGCTGAGGAAATTGCAGTAGAAGCAGTGGATGTAAAGTTAAAAAACAAATGGTGAGTAGCAATAAAAAACTGAAACATTCTCTTGGATCAACAGTGCCTCCATGGGCGAGACGAATGACATACGGAGGGCCAAAATTCCAGACAGTTCTCGTTTCCCGATTTCACGTCTAAGAGGATTTTCGAAAGAACAGTACTGCTATAAAAATTTTTAAGCTATTTCTCACTACGCAGAATGCTGCTCCTTTTTTAACGTTTTGATAGAACAAAAACTTAACTCGACTTTCAATTCCCTCTAGCCCTTGATTGGGGATCTACGTATTCATCCGAAGGGATAGAATACTGCTGGTTGGACGGATTGTTTGTACGGCCCAGGCTTTCCCATCCGAGTTACTGAGGTCCTGACTAAAAATGAAGTGCGTGGCACACTTTTAGATAAGCTTCCCCTGAACGTTTTTTTAATCAAGGAACGTCCAGTATAGAAGGGTCTACACCTTCGCAACCACCAGTCTTTCACTCCTTGGTACTCGTTAATTGACTGATTAGAAGCTCTCTTTATAGGTTCGAATAATCACTGAACTGGTGACTTTCAATGACACTTTTCATTGGTGAATCAATTTCTGATCAACAAACATGTCAGTATTAATATCCATTGAGGTAATATGTTGTTAATTTGACGGCCACAAAGTTACTGAATTGATCACGTGATTGTTCACGGGCACAGCATAAGAAGAAAGGGCACACGTGCAAATGGTAACGTTTGGTTAGGCACGTACGTTACGGGCTGAAATCCTCTCTAACAGACATACAAAAGCCAGGAAGTTACAAAAAGGATCGCCGGTTGCTTCGTCGTGCTATTCTCACCCATTGCCTGGTACTGTAGTTCAAAGAGGAGGCGGTGGTGGTGAATTGCCAAGTGACGCACCAACACACCCATGGTTTGATGATCGAATACCGGATCGGCATCTGACTAGGCTAGCCAATCATTTCATGTTCTCTTGATTGGTTTACCAGACTAGGCGAATAAAGGCTCTGGCCTGTTCATCGGCTAGCCATTGAAAGCTAATGTATGAACATCACATATAACGCTGCAATCCTAAAGGAAAGTCGAATGCAGGGCGCATGACAGGAGAGTTTCAGTGGTTTTGTGAAATTATTATAGATGGTTAAGAACGCTTTTATAAGGTTTTTAAATTTCAATATGTGTGGACGGAAGTGGTGGAGTGGCAATTGGTGCACTATCTCACCCACGGATTCAAATCCTGGCTCGTCATCCGCCTAGGTCAGCCATGCCTTCCATCCCTCCGGGATCGTTAACTGGTACTAGACTCGTTTTTTAGGATAAAAGCCCTAACTTGTACATCGGCTGTCATTGTGTAGGCTACATACGCATTAAATACGTCACTACGATTCTGAATGGAAGTCGAATGTGGGGCGCATCCCTTAGAAGCAATTGATTAGGCCCAAAGACTTTATCTTTTTTATCCTTTGAAGCAAGAGGCAGAGCCTAGCGCTAATCCCTCAGAATATGAGTCTGTTTAATTTTTCCTTGGAATCTTCATAGTTTCTGGGTACTTTGCTTCTTCGACCTTCGAGGATAGCCTGGATAAGGATACTGTCGAGGTTTGAATAAAGTAAAGATGAGTCAGTCCGAGGTATCATCCAAATGGCATGGACGAAATATGATCCTAAACTGACCTCTGAAACATTTGCACTGCGGTGGTAACACCCACTACTCTATTTTCTGGGTTTTGTTGATTCTAAACTAAATGCTGACTAACTAGTTACTAGTTACCAGTAACTAAACAATTACTGAAGTCTGAACTACTCAAATGCAGATAACAAAGACCATAAATAGATTCTTCGGTCTAGTTACAGCTCACTCACACATGAAGGTTATCTCGAATACCTGAATGACTACGACAATAAAGTCAACAAAAAAGTAAAATTGTACGATGAGTAATACAACAATGAAACGGAGCTAGGCTTTTTTTGTAGGGTTTCCCCTGCACCTTTGCAAATCACAAATCAAGCCCAAACAGGACAGCCTTTCGTTGACATACGAAAGTTATCACAAGCAGATTAGGCTGTACTGTTGACACAGACCTTTTCAACAGAAAAGATAGACATTTGTATTCTTTGCAGTTTTGTCAATGCCACTTGCCCTCAGAGATCACTTTTCTTCCAAAGATCTGGAACAGATCGAGGTCGGACGGAGATTGTAGGCCCCTGGAATGACTTTAGTTTGTTGATGAAACGGAGGAAATAGTTCCAAATTTTCAGGCTTTGGAGGACACAGCTAGCCGTGAACTTACAAGTTACCAGAAAAAAATTAGGTTTTCTAATGATAAAGGAAGGTAATTGGGTTCCAAGATGGTTGCTTAATTACTCTAAACAGCTATGCAGAAGAGTAACAGTCATTCACATAACCAGTGACTTTCCCTCCCATGATCAGGTAGATTGGACCTCATCTAGGCCTCTAGCATTCATTAGTGCTCATGCTCAATCTGAAGTTTATCCTCACTCATCAAAGTGGTCAGCCCAAACTTATTACACACTTTGTTAGATGGGGCTTTCTTCATAAAACAGCAGACCAGCAGCAAAAAACCAATAAAAAAAGAACAAAAATCGTATAGAAGCTATATTTTTATTCTTTTCCGTCACATCCATCCCACGTACCTCTTCCCTTTCCCCATAAGGTACGTGGGAGTTCATGGTAACGGAGAAGGGTTTCTTTGAGTCGGAGTCGTTAACACAACCCAGACTTCGTATAAATGCCTCTCATATCCGGTTTGAACCAACCTTATCCACACCTCCTTCTGATTCCTATAACACCATTGATGTCCGTTGAGATAAGGGACCTTTGGGTTGAAAGTAATGTCCAACTACTCAGTAATTTTCTCACACAGTTTTGCAAAGGAGGCGGCTCTTCCAGGGTATAGGACGATAACTGTCGTGGGAGAGCTATTTTTACAAGCTTGGGTGTTATTACTGCATTGACGTCTTATCAGTAACGAACGCCATATGAAATCCAGAGGCTGGTTTGTGCAATCCACAACAACGATGACAACGAAAAGTTCCTTGCAAGCTCATGGATGAGGCGATTTGTCATGGCTGATTCATAAGCGTGGGCAACACTTTTTTCCGTTAACGACTGTTTACTTAAAAGATCGTAAAGAGTTGCACCCTTACCAGTATTGAAGATTCATTCCTCGAAGGATCCGATTGGTAAGTTCCATATAATAGTTAGCAGAGACCACAATGCACTTCGATTCACGGCTATTTGAATCATCAAAAACTGGTTCGCCAAATTCTTATGACGTGATGTTTGATAAGAGCCGGACTCAGAATTGAAAAGCATGGTTTTTGCTTATTTGTAACCCAATTCAATACCATTCAGTACTCACAAGTGCTTCCTATATAAAGGGCCATCATCGGTGTATACCAGGTCCTGTGCCTGTGCTTGACCGGCTCTCCACCCGGCCCAACCTCTGGTATCTGTCTCTGAGCTTTCGGGTTCCATGCAGCCATTTCCACTTTCTCAGTTTCTTGTAGCAGGCTTTGTTACTAGTAAACGACATTTCAATTCTGTATCTCTGTATTTTCGTCTCCTACTTTTATAATTCTCCATATTATAGGCATCTCTTGGCATTGATACAATACTCTAGGTTTTACAATAAGCAGTCTTGTGCGGGGAGGATAGCTATGGAGCCGGTATTCGGGCCTACTCCATGATCACGACTCTTACTGGTTACCTGACTTCTCAGATTGCTCGACGTGTTGGTTATTCTTCTCCAACTCTTGTTCCATTTCTCTTTTGTGCTTTCCTTTAAGCGTTCAAGTTTCATTCTGTCAGACATTCAGACCAGTCATCCGCTGTGCTAGGAAGCCATGTTTTGTTTATGTTTACTCCTACGAATTTTTCAAGCCATGGATTTCCTGACTCGGCGGGTTCAGTTGCTGAGTCGTTCCGGAAGAATCTGCAAAAAATTCTGCGTTAGTCCAAAATTTTTCTTTCGGAATGTTCTGGAAGTTTCCATGGATCTGCTCTAAAGGGACACTACCCACTCCTATGAACATAGCATATCCGGCTTCTCCTTCCTTGCGTATTTAGTCTCATGACGGGCGAACTAATCCTCCTAAATTTTTGCTTACTCCTTTACGAGTTCGAATCCAAGCCCTGCTGAACCGAAATTTGTGTCATGTACTTGGTCGTGATGCTCTCTCCCAAGCGATTCTATGCATGCCTCGTTAGAACGGGAAGTTTTTGACAGATACCCTCCGGATACCTCTAGTATAGGTGCAGCCCTTCTCTCAGTCCTCCTCTACCTTTTGCGCAAAACTCTACCACTTATCTAGGGTCATGTTGGCTTTACCGTGACAATGAAAAATGGTCGGCGAAGAAGGCCTAGTACTGTGTTCACGTGAACAAGGCCTGGGGAATGATTAGTCATCCCTTTTGGAAGCGAGGAGGCACGCTTCCCCGAAGCTGTACTCACCTTAACACCCAAATCGGCTTAGGGTCTACGTACACAAAACAGTGAATACTCGGTCACTCGACTTTGCTTATCGCAGAATTAAGGCCCATATAGCTCCTGATCAACTGCAAAAACATCTCAGTAGATAAGGCAATTGTCTAGGACTCACCTGTTTCGGCTGCCAACCCATCATTACTCATCAAATTCCTCAGACGGGTGTGGTGGGCTTCAGTTGTCCTGGACCTTATTCGAGGTCTGGAACAATTTATCCCTAGAACAGTCTTGAGCACTTATACGAAATCTACCGAATATAAATTACTATTACCTAACATGTATTATCATAACTATTATACACTATTTATTAACAAGCTGCTCAATCACCATTCTTTTCATACTTACGAAAGTTGTAGAAAAAGTTACTTCATGGAAAAAAGAAGGACATTTGTCTCAGTTACAAAAAAAGAGAGTAGATCTTAACAGCCTTTGAGGCTTGAACTCGGCCTCCCATTTACCATGAACGCACTTACCGCCCACTCTATAGAATCGACAAGAGGGATACAATGGGAAAGGGACCAGATCAGAGCCCGTTCATTTTTTCGTCTGGAAACCTGGAAATGATTGGGGAAGGGGAGATGACCACGTAATCACTTCCGTTACTTCATTTTGTTAGGCTAATCAATCGTGATAAGACAAATTAGACGCAAGCGCTTTGATTTCTATTTATTTTAAAGCTTCCGTTCATATCAGCCGTCGATTCCGAGAAGAGCTGGGATTTTTTCGTTCCAAAAATTTCTGGAATGTTTCACTTGTTTGCATGATTCAGATATGTAGGAGATCATTCTAATGAGAATAAACTTTACCCAAATTTTTCACGAAAGCAGTAGTATCATCTATTTTTTTTCTTCAGTTCTAGAGAGCGGAGAGGGTGGTGAAGGGGGGGGGGGATTAGTTGAGGGAGGAGATTGCAGGGGGTATACAAAATAAACACTGGTTGTATTGCTAAGTTTATGTTGGAAGAGTAGAGTCGGCTTTTGTTCGACCCTAGTAATTTGCTCCAGTCACGGAGACCGCCTTTTGTGAGAATGAAGCTGAAATTTAATGAAACCACGAGTACTACAATGGGGTTTCTTCATGGTTTCATGGGCCGCGTATGTTGCTTTTTACAGGTTCCGATTTTTATTACTAGTTACGAATCAATTAGTGGACAATAGTCAGTGGCAGTATTGCCATGGGACAGGGAACTCACTGGGGTTCTACAAATTAATGCTAATCGGCTTGCGAAAAATTTTTTTAAAGGAAAATCTACACAGTACAAGTAATAAACGATTTTTATGAGAAAAGTACCAGAATCTAGCATGACAAAGTACTTCTCCAGAAGTTGCAAAAAATACTATCAATCAATATTTCGACCTTTAACCACAGAATTTCTCATCAGTACTTGAGCAAACGAGGGCAGTGGCGATGATCGTACGTGGTCGTCGTTGATGTGTGTTTGCATTCGATGACGAATCTCTGAGGGCAATTTAAGCTGTGACTACGAAGATTCAAGAACCGCCCACTCGTATTTGACTTGAAAATAATCACCCGCAATTCGCCATATCATCACCGCCGACCCGAAGACGTCAGTTGGTGATCATGCCTGCCCTCTGCTTGGTCGCTTGCACCATCGTCATGGCGGACCTCTGCACAATTTTCCATTCTGGTCACCTTGCTGTACTTCCGAACTCTGTCGAAGCTTGGCTTCCTATGAACCTCAATCCTGTTCTACCAGTGCACGCTTCAAACTAACCCGTCTGGTACCGAAATTTCCAGTATTGATTTACTCTGATTTTTTGGCGTTATCGTCTCCACCGAAGCCTGCGAAGGCGGAAATCAATTCCTAGCTATCTATTGCTGGAATGTTACCGAGATTTACACGTACTTACACACCAATTTTACCTAATGAGAAGATTGCTTCGCCCATCCTAGAGGTCCCTTGGCTTTATGACGTCCCATTACCCTTGACCATCGCCATGTATAAATTCGGACGTTGCCGGTCGTGCATCTGAAAATTTGGCATTTTTATAGATTAACTACGGTTTTAAATTTGTTTTTTATTTTATTTGAACCACGAGACTCAGCTTAAATTTGTTACTTTATGCTTTACCGCCGCTGACTATTTCGATCGTCAAGAGTAGTAGCAAAAAGTTTCCCTAGATAGCCTAAGTTTTAATATTTTGGCACGGCGACCCACAATAGCTTTGGTATTTTTTATTTTTATTTTTACTATTTATTCTACTACTTAGTTGTTGGAGCTGTTACGATGAGTTCAGCAAAGGCTGGCAAAACGCAAAACCCACGGAAAAACGATCTTCCATCTCCTCCACCACCGCGTCGTGACGCTGTGCACTTGCAGATACTTGCACTGGTTCGTCAACAAATGTGGACGAAAAACGGTTTTATCGAGGTTGAAAAGAAATTCTCAGAAAGAAAGAGAAGATTGCTTCAAATTTGACGCTTTTTCCTGCATATTCTGAGAAAACCTCTTAATTATCAAGCAACTACCTTACCATTATAATATTATCTTCATATCTCCGTAGAAATTATTCGATGGTTTCTTGTAAAATTTCAGTATATCGATCCTCTGAAAAAAAAGTTTTCTTGATCAGTTATGTTTATGTATTATGTTTTTAAAACAACTAATAACAAAGTCAGCGATAAGCCAGAATTATTGTAAAAGAACATAGTACAGTTGTTCGATGTGGAGGATATAAGGCCGAAGTCTCATCGACGAGTTCTTACCCTGACTCCGGGCGCCAGGCGTTTATCTTCTCGTCTACCTTTTTAGACACAACAGATTGCTGGAGCCTCTACCAGACTCTGAGTCATCTCTTCTACGTCACAGGTAATTAGTTGTAGCAGTAACGAATGAGTGCCCACTGATAAGAGGCTCACGTTACTTGAGTATTAGGTCAAAGTACTAGGTTCCAAGAAGACCCAGGGCAGACGTCAAGAGCTTCTCACCTTTAAATCGATCCAGCCCCTCGTCAATATATACTTACATTCAATGTTTTAAGCTTCACCACCACTGCTACTAGCTCTGCTTACTCAAGACTAAGCTTACTGTCAAAGTGTAACAATAACTTTTCAGGGAGTAAGGTAGGCTAGAGCGATGACTTGTAAGTTTTTCAAGCTCTGCAGTAGTTTACTTTAGATCTTGCCTTTCTTAAATTGTTATTCCTAGGATTCTCTGCACTTTGAGATTTCCATTTTTTATCCCTCATTAATAGTAAGTTTCCCAATTACCAAAAGAATAAACCTAACCCATACGAAATTCTCGAGTTCCCCACTGGTCTGATTACTAACCATCTTTTACAGTTCTCTACAATCTTTTATAGTTTGAAGTGCGGCTTTTTGAGCTAGGATTCCAGAAAAGTATTTTTATCAAAAATTTCGAATCAATATTTTTTTAAGTTTCAAGGCTCCTGTTGCTTCGATGTCTAAATCGCTTTTGTACCATGCTAATGAAGCTATTTGAGTGGCATCAGCAATAGAGTTATCCTGGCACTGAGACGAACTTACTTCATTTTGGGTCATGTTTACGGGTTAGGTTTCATGTGAAGACCAATCTGAGGCGATTGCAAATTGCGGCTTGCAAAAAGCAAACAAATTGACGTCATTCTTAGTGCTGCATTTTGCAGAACTCTGAGTCATACAGTCATTTGGAAGACAAGGATTTCCACATTTTGCTTTTACCCAAAAAAAAGTGAACTTGTTTACATAAGTATGAGCCATACTCTTTAAAAATCAGTCTTCTAGAACATGACCGTCAATGGGAGGTAGTATAAAAGGGTAAAGGGATAGCACCTCACATATGTAGCCCGAGCCCTGTCCAGGTAATTCCGTACGTGATCAATCTTAAGGCCTTCTTAGGCCCAAGTTAAGGCGTACAAGTTTGGATTTTCGTTAATACCGTAATAGAACGCTTATACGCATTTAGCTTTCATCCATACTCATCGAACTCTAGAATTCTACTTTTTGCTTTTACAATAGCTTGGGTGAGCCAGCTCACGTAAAAGTCAAATAATTAGATGAACGAAAACGGGGTATCACGCCGGGATTGAGCCACAGACTTTACGTGCCACTTACCACTCACCTCACCTCCCCCCCCCCCCCCCCCCCGAGAGGTGAGTTATTTCTCGACTTTCGTGAATAGCCCTAAATGTACCTTCTAGAAGTAGACTGTCAAGAGCAGCAAAAAACTCAACTATGTAGGTACTGGAGTTTACAGAACGAACCTCGAAGCACGCTGATGAAGTGGAAGAGTGGGAGCTTGGTTGACTTGGAAGAATAAATTCTGAATTTGGCATTTTTACATAAACGTGTTAGCGGCTTCTCCTAACCACCGTTCCTCAAATGCAGCTAGCTAGGTCAACTGAGCTGGAACAGTATTTTTCAAAATTTTCATTGCCACTGATTAGTCCATACAACCAGTTCCATCCTTTTCGAAAATTCTACTTTTTGCGACACATAATACTCAAAAAGAGTTTCGAGATGATTGTTAGTTCAAGAATCCCCCTTACTTATATCTCTTCAATGAGTAATTGTTAACAAAGTAAATACAACTGAGTCGTCGTAGTACATTGAGATAATAAGACATTGAACTAATTCAAATGTGTGGCACAGGGGAGATCCTGCACCACATTAGGTGAAAATAGCTCCTCGTTTGTCTGGGAGCTAATTTCCTATCAATCGATAAGTTGGAGTTCGTTTCTTATCAATCGATAATTTTTATCAGTGGTAATACAAAAAGTATTCGATGTATGTGGATATATTGCGTAAATGGCAGTTACTCCATATCACTGATAAAAGGTAACCGCGGGTTATTACTGGGCACAAGTCCTTATCAGGGCATGCCGTTGCTCGATTTCCACTGATCGCTCCTGCATTACTTTGTACTTCGATTACCTTGAATAGTTTCTCAACTTGCTTTTGTCGTGTTGATTCATGGCGTTATTTTTTTTTGTAGTAAATAGTTGGAATAACAAAATGGAATTCCAGGGCAAAGCCTTCTTAAATATGGAACTTATTGGCTCCCGTTCAGTGAATCATCGATCGATATTCATCTTTTTCCTAGGACTTTTTGTGATTTCTCTAGCTACAGAACACGTACTACGGTTGAAAGGTGAGCTTTTGATTTACCTTACAAAATCTGGGATTATTGTTGCCGAAAGATTTCATATCACATCCAAAACGTTGTTATCGATTTATTGATCGAAAAGTCCGTAGCTATCCTTAAGGATTGAGGATTTTTCTCAGGCTATCATTGAAGAGTTCGCCACTACTTGTTAAGTTACATTTTATCAAATTTTTATAAATCCCCTTACTCCATGTAACTATGTTGTATGAATAGAGATACTTTAAAAATAGTTTTTAATGTAGTTCAGTACTTTCCGCGAACTTTGGGAACTTATAAGGTATGGGTATGACAACAAGCAGTATTACAACATGCGACTAATAAACCATCGGTTTATTGCACTTTTTTTTCACTGATAAGACTTATGGGTGCTTCAGGAATAAAAGCACAAACACCACATTTTCTCCCCTAAAATGTGTCGTGTCCTTTGGACCCTTGGAGCCAAGCTGCGGCTAAACTGCGGCTTCAGATCGTTTGGGCTGATTTAAGGCAATGACAAGAACACCAGCGATTACTGGTGCATCCAATCGATACCCATTGTTATATCACAGTCACTTACATGACCCCCGGTTTCCTAAGCCATTTATCTACTAAGAGCCGAATTTCTGCTGAACTTTTCATAACCAGAAAATAGAAGCTTGTAGTATTCTTGGCTTCATCTTTAAGGATCTTCTGTCGCTCCAGATCCACCCGAAAGTGCTGTACTGATATCAGTACCAGTAAACTCCAGTGTGACGTTACGATGTGAGAAGTCCCCAAATATGTCGGAACTTCAATGGTTACACAATGGTAATGACCTCAACTTCAACGTGCTGCGAGCGTCAGGAGAACAGTAAGTATTATATAGCCAGATTTTACCTATCAAACACAGAAATTTTGGTTAGTTAGCGAAAACCTGTCATTTCTGCCTATCGGACAGGTTGGGTATCGCCTGTATCACCTGTCGTCCCGTTGATCATCGACTTCCTCGAGCGGGCGCCAGTAACGTCTCCATTCGTCCCTGTCACGAGCCAGAGTGGTCCAGTGAATCGTTCTCGCTTCAGGGACACGAGGTTCAACATTCCTTTCGTTCAGAGCTTTCGTGAAGAAGTCTGACCATCTCGTTGGCGGCCTTCCTGGAGTTCGTTTGATGTCCCGAGGGATCCAGTCAGTAACCGCCCTGGTCCAACGGTCATCACTATATCGCATAACGTGTCCGGCCCACCTGATCTTCGATTTCTTGGCGTAATCAACGGCATCCCTGATCTTCGTTCGGTGACGGAGCTCGGAACTCCGGATTCCCTTCTGCACTTGCGTGTATAGGGAAATTCCGAGCATCGTCCTTTCCAAAGCGCGTTGAATAACGCTGACAGCATGCTCATCCTGCTTTCGTAGAGTCCAGGTCTCCGAGGCGTACGTCAAAGCAGGAAGGACAGCAGTGTCGAAAAGGTGAGCGCGGAGCCGGATGTTCTTCGTCTTCTTCACTACTCCCTCGATATTCTTAAATGCTCCCCACGCGGCGCGTTTCCTTCTGCACAGCTCTGGAGCTAGGTCGTTCATCATGTTGACTTCCCGACCTAGATACACATAGCTAGAGCATTCGGAGATATGACAGGTTGGGCAGAGCCTAAAATGGCCTACATTTCGGTATTTATACTTATAACTGGTACTTCAGCAACTCGTCCCTACACATTGCATGTTACTCTACAAAACACCATGATGGCGTCTACGAATGTTACTCGGTGAGTCCAAGAACAACCGTCTTCTCTCATTATTGCAACGTGACCGTTATAGTAATTCAGTACTAACTACTGCTGTCTATTTGACAGATTTTTATTGAGGGAAAGGGTCAGACTGTGCATTCTGAAGATCGTAGGCAGATGCCTTTTTCTAGCCGAACACTTGCAAATCCGTACGGAGAGCGCAGCTCCTGCGAAGAATCCGGCTCAAGTTTACCTAACATGACTGATTTTTGTTTCTCATTCTAGGGAGCTGCATCAGCATCCATACGATTGAGAGGTGAAGAAGAAGTCGTACTACCAGTGGGCTTCCGGCTTTGTCATAAATCCGAGAACGCCGCATGTGATCATGCCCGAGCTTGTATGGCCGATGGAACAGGGAAGACAAGCTGTGTGTGAGTAGATTATCATTCGTTTCATTCTTTGTCATGTATTACTTGAGGAAAAAAGCAACAGTTTTCTAAGTACTGATAAAAACTCAACGTACTGTTTTGTACTGTTTCACCAATCAAATCTGTTTTCCTGAACTAGACTACGAAAGCGATTATTTCGAATGGAGGAAGGGTT
This sequence comes from Haemonchus contortus, assembly GCA_000469685.2. Lineage (NCBI taxonomy): Eukaryota > Metazoa > Nematoda > Chromadorea > Rhabditida > Trichostrongylidae > Haemonchus > Haemonchus contortus. The sequence continues at coordinate 39,061,415 of LS997567.1, read as the reverse complement.
GCTGGTCGGTGGGCAAGGGGAGCTTGTGATTGGTGCGTTGTTATAGAAGCCAATGAAAACCCTTCCCTACATCTTGGCTAAAACTTATGCTTGCTGAAATCCATCTATTTTCTGGATCTTACTTAATATTTTTAGCTGCTACTCTGGATGGAGTGGAGAGTCATGTAATTTGCCGCAAGACATACAGAAGGCGAACCTGATCAATGTCCCTGTGTGTCCCTATTGTAAGTGTTCTGACAATTATTTACTTCCTTTGGTGACCATCATAGCCATATGTTGATCGTATCAATCACTACCAGTTATTATCAATCGAGCGGATAGCAAAGTTCGTATGTAGTTGTTTCAGGGCCACCCGTTATAACGTTGATGGTATTCATCTTCTGTGTATTTATTCTACTAGTCTGCGTTTACAAATACAAAAACAGAGTAAGTTAGCGAATGATTTACCACGACTATAATCCATGAAACATGACGACTATACTGACCTGTCGTTTTTCAGCCACCCTCCAAGTCTCTCCGATATCGCGGTAGCAAGTAAGTTATAAAAACACGTTTTAAAATTGACTTTTCGTTGAATTTAGAAGCAAAAATGAATGGGCACAGTATAGTATCAGAGCCTTAATCCGAATCCGACCTTTAACTTAGCAATAATTAGTGATTATAATTAGAGCAGATAGCCGGGTGTGGTGCAGTAGGAACGAAGTTGTCGCGTTGCGGCGAGAGAGACGCCGCGCGCGAAGGAATGTAGCAGAATGCAGCAGCAAGTAAGAAATGCACGAATGACCCATCTACGGATGAAGATAACAATCAACAGCGTGTCCTCATTGGTGGATTGGCAAACTGCGGATAGACAGTGACGCGCAGCCTGGCAATCCACCAATAAGAACGGTAGATCGGTTTCTCCACCCGCAGATTTGTGTTGTACTTTGTGCACCCATTTTACTTTCACAGTTACTGAGGCATACAGTAACCAACCCCTTGAGTTAGAGATAGAAACGTTGCAAATGACAGATTATCAAATCCATCCTGGGAAAAAGATTCCCCTAAGTTGCACTTGGTGTGCTCTCGTGTGTTTTTCAACAATCTAGATAGTTGAACGACTGAAGTTTGCAACCAAGAGTGGTCCCGCTCAATTATCATCATCTGAACCAGATGTTAAACACCACGCAGTCGGTGTGATAAGGATTTCTGTTTTTTAGGAGATTTCAAAACTACACAACTGTGAAAACCAACGAACTAACCCGAAAGGAAGTTGTGTAAGCGTGGCGTGAGGGGGCGTGACGTTAACTGACGCCTTCTTACTCTGAAAGCTTATGGCGTACGACTTAATGGTCACTACGAAGGACATCATATCCGGATAGATTTGTTGTTGATTTGTTTTCACTTAAGTGATAACGGGCTCGTAGTTATAGATGCATTAAACTCGAATGCATTTTACTGAACGTGGGCTGTAATTTCGAAAAACGGGCAAATGCGCCCGTGATTGGTGGATGAGTTGTTCTCACCAATTGAAAACCTCCCTTACCCATGGTATGCTCTACCCACCTGACCGTGAAACGCATTCGGGTGACTGCTACTTGACGAAATGATGTGATATTGTTGGAGGGAAGAAAATTTTAGTAATGGTCATGTGCCGTCGAGAGCACATTTAGTGTAGTTCTATTGTTTCCCTATATTTTCTAAAAATAGTTCAGTATTTTCCCATGATCTGATTTCCATGTCCTTTAAATCGTTAAAAAGCTTTGAACTATTCCTCAGTATTTCACTTTTGTGAAAATTATTATGCGATGTGTAGCCATTTGTGGCATTTCTATACCACTTTGGAATGCATACGATCTCGATCACGTGTCACCCCTCAACTGCACATTAATACTTGTATAATTGTATCGTTACCAATGCATAATAAATGGTTATCGGTTGTCAAAAAGCATTGTAATTCAGAAAAAGCGTTTCGATTTTCAACGAAGAATTTCAATCAGCTAGTGCACTTCTCAGCACTTCAAACCTCTTAGATGGGCCTGATATCATTCAGCGATCCCTGAGGTAACTAGGCACTTTAGTGGGCTGGGACGTGTTACTGCTAACTTAAGATCGCTCAAAATACCTTTTCTCTAGAAGAGTTTCTCTTCTGAACAAGTAGTTCAAAAGGTAAAGTCTAGTAGAATTTGATTTGTCAATTTTAAATCGTTCCCATTAAAATGTTTTGTTGTTATCTTCTTAATGTGTGCACTTGTTCTAACACTTCTCAACCGAAATCCTTTCGTTCGTCAACTAAAGGCAGAGTTCACGATAATTTTGGGTAATCCAGATTATGATGAAAAATGGAAGACAAGATCGAAACTAGTGCGACTGAGGTGAAGAAACTGCGTGCACCGGTTTTTCCAAAGCGATAGAAGGCTTCGAAAAACCGTTAAAAAGGGGGCTAGACGAGAATGAAACCAGAAAAATGGAGAAGAGTGGGGCGTCCGGACGAGCTAAACCGTGTGTTTCACTGCGCGCGTGTGGGTCCTGGTACGAACAACAGATAATGGTAATCAACAATTCACTCACTTATAAGCATAGATAAACAAAAAACCCTAGTAACAGAAAAAAGTTGCTCCCCTTTTTTAGCCTCCAGGAGTTGGAAATTAAATAAGGGATCGCTGCGCTAAAAAGAATAACAAAGGAAAAAAGATTGGGAGAAAAACATCGCCTCCTCACTCGGCGATCAGCTGATAGTGTATGGGTCCTGGAATGAATAGTTGCAATCTGTATTGTCTCGACACTCGTCTAACGTGACACCGATCGAGGGGCGGGAAAGCGAACTACGGCTACAACGGGGCTTCCACTATGCCCTAAGCGCCGAGATTGCAGGAGCGAGAGGGTCCCTTCTACCACCCATGGGGGCGCTGAGTATTCCCAAAGGAAGAACTCAATAACCTTCTTCATCGTGAACCGTGCCTTTAATTTTGTTGTGATAACTGGTAGATGTTGTTGAAAGCTGTCGTTGTAGTTGTTCTGTAGGTGACTTGGTGAATTGGCTACTCGCGATCCTTTCCCAGTAGAGGAGCAAAGTGATGAATAGTGGTCTTTGTTACAATCTGGACATATACCAACGACAGAATATTGCTTAGAACTGTCTCTCTTTTTTTCGAAGCATATTCCTTGCCTTCTGGCTTCGGTTCTGCGCTCCTCTGGTAAAATGAATTCGTGACACCGCTATGGAAAGACATTTCTTCACAAAGGCACCTCTGTTCCGTGCTTCAGTGAGAGATCGTTTTGTTGCTAGAGTACATGACTTGTTGCATAAGGTTGTGGCCTTGTTTGCTTTGATCAAACCCGAATATCCTTCTTGTTGCCAGCTCGGTTGTCTCCTGAGGAATAACTATTCCTCCGATGGGCTTAATAATCTTGCTTACGTCGGACTTTCCGATTTCCTTCGCAGACCGATGCTGTGAATACAAGAGTATTAGACCTCTCCACATTCGATCGACGTGCATTGATGCTCCAGTATGACTCTAAAAAAATTTCTATGACGGTTCGATGGTAACTCCTTGGATCAGGATATTCGCGACACCTGCAGATTCATCGTAATCTTTTTTTCAGAACATGGTGTTTCGACGGCTCGGTGGTGAATGCTCGATAAGATATTTATTCCAATATTTATTAGGTCAACAAGGTAAAAACAATCCGTACCATTACAAAGTCAAACAGTCTGAGGACAGGAAATTTCATTGTTCTTGGTTTATTCCCTTAGAAAGCCTTCGTCCCTCCACGCCGCTCGCATGCATTCAACGAGTCGTCCTTCTAAGTTGTGGATCGTGGCGAAAGCGAAGGTTAGCATACTTCATACTCCTGAAGCTTCCTACATAAAATTTTCTGCAAATACATTGACTAGCGACGAGGCCCTATCCACATATGTTGTAGGTGTGATGGGGATAGGTGAAGGTGTTCGGTCGTTGGATGGCATTGCAGAAGTTCGGTCGTTGGATGACATTGCACTTGAATAGCAGTAGTACTGTTGAGTAACAGGATTGGGACGCTTTTAAAGGGTTGATTTTGTTTTAATATCGTAGAGTGGAACCTCTTTGGGTCTCCAGGTATTCAATGTTAATTTTTTGTTCTCATTCTGGTTATCATAACAATGGTTTTATTGTGTTTTAATGTTGTAGAAAATGAGCAGCTCTGAAAAACGAGCTGTATAGCTCTAATCAATCTAAAATATCTGAACAAAAAAATTTTGCATCTTATAATTTTTCCCTTTTTTTGGTTTTTTTGTGATCGGATCTATTTGGATTTGTCGTGGTTGCATCCAATCGATTGGCGTGATGAAGCTTTGACCAGTTGGGTTACCAAATGAGCGATTATTCCACTCCTCGCTCGAAGGAGAAGTTATCTGATATGGGCCGGCTATAAAGAGGAACCCGTACTCTCGGGCGATGCCAAAGATTACTTACAGAAGCCCGTACTTCTCAGGCATTGACATACGAAATTCCAGCAATTTTGTACTTTGGTGAGGGAACAAGCGAAGTTTCCGCATTTTTGGAGCCTCGCTGGAAGTATTGATTAAATAATGAAGGTGTTCATGTGTTTCCTCGTAATCATGGCGGAGAGTCATGACCCATGGAAGGTGGTGATGTATTTGTTGCCCAGTATCGGGATGCTCCTTATTGGAGAAACTGCTTTTCCTCTGGTATTTGTTTAAGTGAGAGGTGTTCCCTCGATCGCTCAAGTCGTCATTTCTGCAAATAAGAAACGTGAAGGCCGTATACCGACTATACTCGGGTTCCTGGATACTTGGACGCTCGTTGTCGGCTGATAATCCTCAGCGATGAGTACACGCTTCCCTCCATTTCTGACGACCCTGAGCGGAGGGCGATAAACAATTGATTATTCTAATAGCGGAATATACGTTAGGCATTAGAATGTCACAGCAGAGCGAACCTGGGGAGAAGCTTTCGTTTACTTTCACTTCACAGCATTCTAAAGAGGAACGTACGAGGCAACACACACCCCCATCTTTTCTACGTGTTCTGTCCTGACGAAAAACAGAATAATGGAGATCACCTACTAGCTCCGAATTAAGTACATGTGAGGTTAAAAATGTTTCAGTAATAACTACAAACAACCGTGCAAACTTATGCGTTTCCGCACTCTTTGTTGGAAAATTCGTTAATGTGTTTCAACTCGCCCATAGACACCACCCACTCTCGTTTATCATCCCCGATTAAGATTTCTGGCTTGTTGCCTCAAATCGTGATCGCGGCTTATTTCTTCATACTTCGTCTACCAAAAATGTTTATGAACTTGTTCGATGGTTTCAAACATATAGCATTTTTCAAAGCAGTTCGCCAATGTTTGTTGGATGGCACAACTACTTTCACGAGTCTGGGCAATCCGTGCTGGATTTTCCAAGGTGGTAGATCTCAACCGCGCGGCACTCGACGTCCAGGTGATCCAGCAGATCACACACCTTGCCTTCCAGGTCATTTGACGCTCTGAAGGTCAAGTATGCGGAGGCGCCTCCTCCAAACCGCTTACTACTAAGCTACAGGAGCGCTTATCTTCTTCAACGATATCCGACAGTTCCTTCGGAATTTTCCCCGAAGGCGCCACCAGCATCCTTCTAAGGACGGGATCGGAACTTCTTTCAATTATTGTTTTCAAGAGCTCACTTGAGCCAATTTGGAATAGTCTTCTTGTGAAGATAGTGAGTGCCGTTTGGTATTTGGTATTCCAAATAGGAATGGCCGAAAGATCGTTAGAATCGGAAGCCGAATCCTTTGTTTTGCGCACACGATCTCGCCTAGGGCGCATGGCTTACAGCTCCAGTTTGTATACTACGAATCGCAAATATTGATTATCACCGGCCGAGTTGAAAAACTACTGACGTGCTAGAGTCTAATTATACAGGATACGCAGATGGGAGGGGGGGGGGGAGCCAGTGAAGATAGAAGATATCACAAGTAAACGAAGTAATCAAAGTGAAGAGAAGAAGAAAGAAAAATAACGAAAAATGTTTATGTTTCCGATTGCCGCCCACGCGCATCTTCTGCGCCTAATAATCTCTGCACGCAAGTTGTTGTCTATAGAGATGAGACGGCCGAGGTACACATAAGAGTCGGTGAAGGATAACATGACTCCTTTGAAAGTGATGGGTGACGCATTCGCCTATTCGTTTCGCATGACCATTGCCTTGCTCCCGTCCATCGTGAGACCAATGGCTTCGCTGACGCCGTCCAACTCCACCATCTGCTGCAGCTCCTCTCGGTTTCGGCTGATGAAGACGATATCGCCTGCGAAGCGCAAGTTGGATAATTTCTTGCCGCCGACGTTGATGCTTTTATCGCCATAGTCCAGTTGCAGCAACGTCCAACGCGGTGGTGAATAGCTCAGGAGATATCGTGCCAACCTGCCTGACTCCTTTCCCGAACGGCACGCGCAACTCTCGTTGGAACATTGGGATCGTGGGAAATGTGTCTGTATTGCATTGTTCCAGCTGGTTGATGTGACTCCTGTTGGTCGACTCCTGCATCTTTCCGTAGGGCTCTTACAAACTGCTCACCTTTTAGTTTAGTTTCCACGCGGGTAAATCGTATGGAGAACACAACATGGCTTCATTTGATGCTTTACCTCAAACTTGGGTAATTGAACCAGAATACAAAATTTGGATGATAACTTGGACACATATAACAAGATCAACGAGGCAAAAAGAAAGAGATTGTGCCGAATGTGACTGATTGATTGACGACGTGGATTGGTGGGCTTATATACCAGGGACCAAAGACGATCGATTGTGCGCGGGAAATCGTGGGAGGGCTGTCAATATTTAAATACACAAGGTCTCACAGCCTTAGTAAGAAGAGTAAAAATACACATTTCCACGATTGAAATATTCATTCAGAGAAATTCTTTTTCCAAAAACTCAATTATTTCAATGGACGTCCATCATGGGAGACGCGCTCCTGCCATTGCGGCTTTTTCCAATGCAGCAACCCCAAGTTCACATATGTGAGCTGCTGTAGTTTTTTTGGTCTGTTGCTTAAAAAGGCGACAATAAATATTTAATTAAACTTTTAATTATAAATTAAAGTCATACACCCTCCATAAGTACGACAGATCAGCGTACTTCTTGAGCAGCCCCTCTCTATCCGCTGGAGGTCCTCCAGTACTCCAAGTACGCGGGCCAGGCATTGTCCATTCTCGATCGTATTCCATTGACACACAATGGTGCACGCCGTGATATTTTGCACAATCTAACGGTGTTGTGGAACATCCTCAACACACCCCATATACCCTCTGAAAAAAAAGAAGTAATAAAAAGAATTTTTTCCTGATCCAATACTAAAAAGTTCACTACAATAAGCAGACTGAAGAGTAAAAACCAGGGCCCACCTCTTCCTCACCGTCCGAATATACGCCCTCGCTATTGGCGTCGCGTTCCGAATCGGATTCTTCGCCCCCATACTCAGGGAATGGCGCGAAGTCATACAAATAACTGGGAGTTAGATTCATCCTTTTCTCTCGTTTCTGAAACAATAATAATAAGGATTTTTAGAAATAAGTCACGGAATACGGAGACATGCTAAAGGGAGACATAACAGAGTGAATAAAACTAGTAGATCTCACAGTAGAAAAAAAGACAGCAAACACTCCCTATGCTCTATGATCCTTTCTTATATAGCAGCTTATTAAGCACACCCACATAACAGAAACAAACAATTACCTCAAGTATTGGCACGAGGGATTATCCACGCGAACAGTCCCCCTCGAGTGCACTTCCCAAAACTACATTAAGGTCATCGCCGATGGCATGCCGCGATCCTAAGTAAATAAATATCTTCAGCATATATATTACATCCCTCAATGGGGATCACGAAAATAAAATACATAAAAACCATCCCAACACTAGTTCGAACCAAGGAAAAGACATAGAGCAATCTATGAAATTTTATGATTTTCCTTACCTACATAATCAGCGAGGTAAGACAATTCATATAAAATACTATTTTCCCAACATACTTCTAATTACCACCTAAACAATAATTAAAATCAGAGGGAACCACCTTCCCACCATTAATTCACATTAATTTCCTTTCTTTCCTCATGGCGTAACGCTAAGTATCGCCAGGCAGCTCCATTCCATGCATATATATCCAGGTAAGTGAGAACATCTGAAAAAACATATGGTTCTTGAATTACCTCCCACAAAGTCATTTATAATCAACATAGATCTTCACTACCTCGGTGTTTCACCTAACTAGGACTCCTTTCAGCGATTAAAAGGAACATGTTAAAATGAATTACTCTTTTCCAACACCTTTCTTCGCCTCCCCAAGCCTACGTAGGGTCGGGAAAACAGAAAAAGATGCCCAAAAGCCCACTTTCACCACCTTTTCAGATGTTTTATGTAGCTTCACGCTTTATGAGAATGCCTGTGCCAAACCGGAAGCACGATCGAAGCTCGAGGACGAGCTTACTGTAAGGAATGGAGATGTCGAGTCCTCGCTTCGCTGATGCTTCATCATGGCCGCCGCCATCAATCTACTATGCAACGTCGCACAAGACCGATATAAAAGAGGCTGGTTCGAAACAGCCGGGTCGACTTACTTTATTCCCCCGCCGTGGATCATGGCCTGGGCCGTTTGGCCTCCTCGTCTTGACCCATTCCCCCTGTTCTCTTTATAATGTTATATAAGTAATGAACGTATATAGGTAAGACTTTTGTATCACAGAAGAACACCCGTTTCCGCTACACCCTCAGATGTAGGAGTCATGAAACTATAATCTGATACTTGACCTATGCCCAACCTATCCCAGGCAATAGCTTCTCCGGGTAACATCGGATTTCTTTACAAACAAACAGACGCAAGGCGTTGTATATAGTAAAGATAGTACAGAGATAAGAGGTGACAGAAATAGAGAAGTGGTGAAAATGCAAAGCTAGTGGCAGTAAACAGGACATCAATGGCCGAATAAGCCTCGTGACGATGATGAACCAAACAAAACACTTCCCCGCTCCACATATGTAAGAGAGGTGTGTGGTGATTCGTGCGATTATGGGTGCGAGAGCAGAGGAGGAATTGTAGGATACGGTAGTTTCCTGTACGCAATTGCACAATATGGCCTAAGGTAATGACCATAAAATCCGCGGATTTTGCGCGCGCATGCTGCCACTTACATCATCCAAATGAGTATAAGTATTTGTAATAGCAAATGTATCACCTCAAGTGGAATGAAAGCATCCATCTCCAGGCACTCCTAACGAGTTTGAGTACGACAAGCTTGTACGAGGCAGATGTTTTATAGGATTCTTGAGGTCTCAGTAATGAACGCGTTTATTTGGTGGAAGGTTCTGCAGTTCAAATAATTTTCCCGCGCGCGCATTTTCGAATGAATTTGCCATTAGGGCGCTTTAACCTCGTGGTAGCCCATCGCTTTATCATTATAGTAAGCCTTCACGTTGCTGATTCTACTACTAGCCTATTCCTTTCACCCAATTATTCCTCTGCTCACCACTTCTTCTACGTATTATGCTTCCCCCATCCTGTTTGCGCACATAAATCTGTGACTACTGTTTCTGCGAGGTATAATGTTGTAGGTAAGCAATCACTGTACGGATCATCTTCTCAAGATTTACACCTGTTGTCGTGAGCATGCGGCGTCGTGAATTCAAGAGAGGGATTGAGTATCTACTCTTCAGGAAATTGAATTCAGAAATTTATTCAGTCGCACGCATGGTTATGTTCACTGTACGTTTACTTCTGGTACCTCCCTTTATTTTTCCATGCAAATGCAGTTAAGCCCAAGTGAGCTCGATTGTAAGGGTGAACCTATTGCCTTCCCCCTCATAAGAATTCGTGTGCGTGCATCTGAAAAAATGCCACGGTCCTGGTGGGATCGGAAAGTACGCCGTCAAACCCGCGCTGATATCGTTGAAGAATGCGTTTGGTTTTTGAGTATTGTCTTCAGTGAATTTGATGTGAAGTTCCTATTAATTCAAAGCTCGCAGGTCCTCCGGCAGTGAATAGCGCCATAGCGTGCTGCAAGCTTTGAATTAGCCTTCAATACCTTTGGTTACAAGTGCATCGCACTCAAATCACGGGAGTACGGATGGAGTTCATTCGAAAACTATTGAAAACATAGCGCTGAAGTACCAACATTGTGTATCCCTTGTCATTTTGGTTTTTCTACTATAGAATAAAATTAAGTTAAGAATCTGATCAAACACTTCACGAATTGATATTAATGGCTACCAGTTGGTGGGTACTGACAAGGCAAAGTTGGTTTCCTTGAAATATAATTAGCGCAATCACTAACACTACCAGCTATCATTTCAACTTCCTCCTAATTGTTGCCACCCCACTATGAAGAGAGAGAGAGAGAGATTCCACGTATTTAATATCTTAATAATAATCATTGGAATTTTACGGATGGAAAGACAGGCAAGCAAATCTGCAAACTGTCAGGTTGACAAACAAACTGACTCGAGGCAAGTGTTTCACGCTAGAGGGATATTGGTAGTAGATTATTATTAGGTATCAATAATTCCAGGAAGGGTTTTGTTTCATAATTATTATTTGTGAGAATATAATAAAATCACATATAGTATATTTCCAAATTGCGAAGTATTTAGTGGTGATTTTCGTTTTCCTCTCCAAAACCACACCAGGTCATGACGCTATATGCTCATGACAACAGGTGTGAAGCTCAAGAGGAAAACTTAAATTAGATTTCGCATACCTACAGCAGTATCTTTTGCAGTGCTACAGATCTGCAGATCCAAAAAGCACGGAATTCAAAAGGTTGGCAGCAAGTGGTGAGAATAGGATATGGCATACAATCCTCGATTGTAGTAAGAACAGAAGAGCAACTAGTGAGAATGCTCACGACCAGATGTAGCAGGAAGATTTCAACTGATGAGCAGCGCAGTACTGAGCGCGCTCCAATGAATTGCATTCATATGCCCACGCGCGGGAAAATTGTTCAAACTGCAGAACCTTCCACTAAATAAACGCGTTCCTTAGTATTTAATTTACTCCCAATCAGCATGAGTCGTGAGATGTTATAGAAGTGTAATATTGCTGACTGAGTCTTGAGAAGCAACATACAATTAGAATCAATTCAAACTTTTTGCAAGTTGTACGCGAATCAGCTGATACAATTGCTGGTCCCACATGGATTGCCTGCAACGATAAATAATGGAGACAGTTTTGCCTTGCTGTAAGTTCCGCTTTACTCCTTGGAATTATCTTTTTGCTTTCTGCATGATCAAACAACTTAATGTGGCATTAATATTGTTTACTGCTTTACTCCTCGAACGAGTAACTTGTCGAACCCTCACCGAAGAGGAGTGGAATGTATTGCAAAGTGAGTTTTTATATTTTTTAGAATCTTTTGGTTCTTCTAATTTATGTGCGCTTTTCAGCGACATATCTTCTACCAAACAGCACTATAGTGCTACATACTTTTGTGTTCTTAGTCGTGATTCTTCTTCTACTTTATCCTCCGGATGCTTTTGTCGGTGAGCGGTTATTATTAAATAGTAAATATTACTCATTGAAACTCGGAATTATAGTCCAAATCCAGAATCCCTGCTTTCATTTTGTCTGCCACACCCTTTAGTATATTCAAATAAATAAACACCTCTAGCTTACCTCACTTTACTCAAGAACCCTTCTCTGAGAGTGACGTCTTCCCCTAGTGGCACGTCATGACCGCTTGTGTGTATTCGGTAGAGTGGCACTTTTCACCAATAGTGGCTTACCTAGGACGATCAGGTACCACATTATCAGCTAAGGTTGAGTACTGTATGGACAGTTGACCTGTGCCATTTTAGTCAAACTAGTAATTTTGACTTTTTCGAAACTTACAATCGCTACCGCAGCTGACCGATTTTGGCAGAAGACCAATTTCAATACTGCCCGATGGAAGGTTGTAGTGTTCAACTCCTTCCTTCATTGGAAAGTATCTTAAGATTTATCGCGTTCTCTGAATTGTGGGACTAATTACACGTGCAACTTATTGAAAATAAACTACTGTTGCTTCTTACTTACTGTTCGGCCACGCCCGAAAAGTTCCGAGTTTCCCATCGAATTGCTTCGCGTAGGACTGGGTTAGTTTACCCAGCAAGGCGAAACAGAGGTTGGTACTCTGCTGTTGTACATTTTCGATGTACATTTCAGCCACGCCCAGCTATCCTCAATATTCAGGCCAATTGTTGTCACTCGCAAAGAATAATTAAATATCGTTATAACGTCAAATTTGAAATTTTATTTTTACATGGCTCTTGCTTAATCGGAAAACATAACAGATCTTGAGAAAATTCCTCGGCTTTTCGAAAAGTGCTTACTAGCGTACAAATCATCCTTCACTTCTTTTAACGAATTCTTTTAGGAGCTGGTTTTACCTTTGACAACCTTGCCTTTGGATATCTGGGGTCGCCAGAGGTGAATATTCTAGAATTCCAATGTAGGCGCTTTGTTCTTACACGTGCTTTCACCGCCTGTCTTCCGTACAGTGAGTAACTTCCTTTTTCTGTTTTTAAGGTCTTATTATTACTAGTTATCATTCCTTTACAATTTACTCGAGTCAGGTACTAGTAACTCGTTCTTTCAGTGCTCATTTTAAGTCTGTATTTCACCAAAGACCATGCCATTTTGTTCACTCCACATCCAACTAGAGTTATTCACTACATTGCTCTGATATCTCCTGTTATTGCATTCGGTGAGTTCTCGTTATTTTTCATCATTTCTGATGATAAACATAATTGGTAGAAAACTTCTTTCACCTACGTCTATCTCTACGTAGCCCCCATTCATATTCACAGCGCTATTTGGTGATATCGAAATTTAGCTTTTGACGATGACACTCGGACAAAAACTACACTTTGCTGGGAAAACTCGTCGGAACTTGTTATTTTTGTTGTTCTTTCGATGTTTCGATGATAAACATTTATCGAAGGAATTTCTTCCCTATATCTCGTCATGGGCCAGTTTGTTTTGACATCAGCGATATCGCAATTCTGCCTATGTCGCTGGTGTCAATCAGGAGAGAGGCCGGGTATACACAAGGGGTGTAGGAGTGTGAAAAAAGCATTGCTCCCTCTCTGGTGTTCAACAAAACACGACACAACTCAAGTAAAGTCGGGTAGCCAAGGTAGACAAGTAAAGCATCGGCAGTAAGTATTGGTAGTGAATTGGATGATCCAAAGTACTGGTAACCTGCAGAAGTCTTAAGTGTTTTCTCGGGCCTATTCTAGTGACATTACAGCACGTGTTCTGTATTACTTGTTCTGTTGACTGGATTGCTTTTTGTTCAAAGGTCCTATTTTGCAGTTGCGGTCACCTACGTCGTCTATCATACCATGACACGTTTCTGTCATTTACTTGCAATACGTAAATTAAAGGATTACGGTTATGATACTCAACAGGTTTTCACATCCCTTTCAAGTGAATTCGTCCGTATTGATGCATTTCGACACGCAATTTCAAGTAAGTTTATCAGTTTATCGAAACCGTTTCAATTGTATTTCCGTCTGTCATCTTCTGTGAGGAGTTAGTCGTAATTTAGACGTCAGCAAGATCATAATAACTGATTCTTGCCTGTTCTACTGCTCAAGATTTCAATTTGTGGTGGCAAAGCTGGCGGATGTGCAGTTTCATGTAGTTCAAGCTGAAGATACTATTGTGAGTGGTTTTGCTCATAGCCCAGTAAAAATTTTCTTTTACTAGGAGACTTACTAAATATTTCATTTGTATATTGGAGTGCTTTCGTATCTGTCTACTTCTAATGGAGTTGAGTTGGTTACGGGTGAGAATCTGACAAGCTGCGCCGACCTTCTGTGGTTATCGTTAAGGGAACTCAGTCTTCAGTGAAACATGAACAGCATTACATTTGCTTTCTCTCTTTGGTCATTGCTATGCTACTGAAAAGGGCTCAGAGAGTGTCTATTGCAAGGCTTACCCCTGATTAGTTATATTGATTTGTGACCAATCACGGACCCGCGAGGGTTCAACGCAGGGCTTTTAGGATTGTCACCCTCATGGGTATGGACGTGCGTTTCCAGAGGGCCTGGGTATGCTATAGAAGTACCTAAGGGCTTTGTTGTACTTTCTAGTTACTTGTAACCTCGGAAAGTCGTATTGACTCCGAAACTATTACCGTTGGTGGTGCTTACTCACCATTGCATTTTTTATTGAAAAGAATCTTGGACTATGTTCTCATTCTTCAGAATCGCCTTCATCAGGCTATGGGAATGAATCAATATCTTACTGTTGCTGTGTCATTACCTGCTGATATCCAGCACTTAAACTTTGAGTTCAAGTAAGTATTCATTACCACTTATTTTTTGTTATAGTAGGGGTATCGACGTAGATGATATGGATAGTTCAGAATTGACAATGTGTCGATGCGTGATCTGGAAACGAAATTGGGTCCTGGACGAATCGAATTTTCACAAGAGGTCAGATTGAAGATGTCGTTGACCGAAAAGTTCATTCAGGTATGTTACTTTTCAATATTCCCGTCAATTTGACTGTATTTCGAGTGTGTGCTGTTGTGAAGGTAGAATATGGTTACTTCGGGCATATCGAGAACCTTACTTGATGCCGTTTTGTGCCAGTTTTTTCGACGTATGCTTACCAGGTAAAGATAGCACAATAACAACTCTGCCGTCTTATGTTGAAGGACTCTACCGATAAGCTGTTTTTCCTCAAAAGGTTCCACAGATTCAGCGAGCAAGTAGAAGAAGCATATTTTTGAGTTGAACCCTCGTTTAATATAGTGCTTGAGTGCAGCTCTCTCAATTTTTTGTTTCTGGTAAGTTGTAAATTAAGTAACTGCACTTATTTTAACTACTTCAAACATCGCAATTACTCAGTTACTAACCTGATTTTTCTTCATAGTTTTATCTAATTCTCAACTCTCAAATGACAGGCGAATGAGTGTTTTGTAAGGGCTGATTTTTTTACATTTTCAAAACAGTATTGAATAATGTGATAAGGATTTTCCTGAAGCTCCGGATTCATAATTTTCAAGAAGGATGACAGGGGGAGTAGGTGAAGTGTTACTAACCCGTAAATTTGCAGGCTTTCCTGGATCAAGCCAAGAAGAATCCTCGATTCGACAATTACGTCAAAGAAGTTTGTGTTGAAATTCACTACGAATCGCGTCATCAGACTACTTTTTCTTTCAATCTGCTTAATTTGTAAATAACAAATTGTGTATTAAGGAACTCGACCCATGCCTTGGATGCTCTGAGAAATTATCGAATGTGAAATTGTTCAGACAGTGCAATGCTATCGATATAAATTTAGCATTAGGAGCTGAAACGTCCAACTGCGCCGTTTGCCGTTGCCGTCCTATGTGGTAAGCTTCTAATTATCTAGAAGTAAATACTGTCATCGGGAGTTGTTCAGTCATTGTAAACACGGATTTTGAAAAAATGCTCGCTATTTTACTAATTGGCTCATTCAAGGTGCGTGTCGTGTATGGCCCGCATATTTCTTGCCAAGCAAGATCAATCTCGACCGGCATCCTGGCTTGAAGGGACCTGCCCATGTCCTACATGCAGGTCTGTAGTTCTTGCTTTGTTTCAGCATTAATGACTAGGTTTGATACGCTCCGTAATGTTTGATATGGCAAACCTTCCGAAACTCTGAGGATTCAGTAGCTTTAAAAAGTGCCTCAGATGAGTATTTTTTGTAGAAAGCTTGCCAAGTAAAAGAAAACCATTCGTCCACTGGTTGGGGCCCATAGAGAAATAAGAGGAGGAGTATTTGGCGTTATGTAATCTCGCTTTCGAGATGCGCCCCTTCGAATTCCATTCAAAATCGTAGTAATCTCAAGAGTGCTCATTTGTCTTGTACTTCGAACTCGGTGGCGAGACGATATAAAAGTCAGCGCTTCTTTCCTTTCAAACAAGTCTGGTGCCGAATTCCCGACCCAGAGTTAAGAAAGGCGTGGGCAACATACACGATATCGATCCAAGATTCGATCTCGGAACTTTGCGTGCGTTTTAGTGCCCCACTTGACCACGCAACTCCGTAATCGGGCCAGTATTCGAAGTACTATATCTTGAAATCAGCATCTTTGCTCCCTTGTCTGGATCTCCACAATTGCTACTTACTGTTTACTTAGTTTTGCTAACCCTCTGTTTTTTTTTGTATGAACTCTTACAGCGAAAGAAGTTTTGGTTGAAAATAGACCGCTGACCATTTGAACAAATGAATGCTTTCTGTGCTAAAACATTAGCTTACTTGGTGTAATATGGAATTTTTCAACAGGTATCTGCTTGATCTTGAATTAAAGTCAGGATTTGAGACCTCAGTGTAGCATTGATCACATTGTAATCAATTTTTTCTTCTTCAGAGCAGTTTTCTGCATTATGGATGTGGCACTGCTCTCTTATTTCGATGAAGAGAACTCAGATGAATTGAAGAGTGAAGAAGAATGAAAGTCATCTGCAAGCCTGGTTTCGATAAAACTTTCTCAGAAAAAGTTCACAAAATTTCTATTTTCGATTTTTTATGCTGTTTCTGTATTTATAGGCCTCATGTCGTTGTTTCACTTCATTTAGTCATAGAACAAAAGTTACTAGTTACTATATTTATTATTCGATAAGTTAGACTCGGAATTAGTGCAAATTTCTAAGATAGTCTATTCAATATAAAGGGACCAAAAAGGAGCATGGAGGTGCCTTGTCTTTTGCATTTTTAAGGGATTGTTCTATGTGATTGTGTATTGCCGCAGGGCATACTCCGTATATCCTACGGGTTTTGAGCCCGTCTGCTATGTGTAAACGTCCAGCGCCGCCTTATTTTTCGAAATCTCTCCAATGTCCATTTATAGTTGAACTTACGCATAATTGTCTTTACAAATTTGAACCGGGTTCAGAGTGATATTTAATGTCTTCGAGTGCCTCTGAAATGTCACTTGCCATTTAGCTGCTTTTCTGTTTTGTATTTGCATTACCAGTAATTGTTGATCATTTTAGATTTTAATTCGGTGAATAGCAGTTTTTGCCTTCTGGTCGTATCAAACAAAGCTTATATATGTAGGTACCTTGTATAGATGTTGTCTGTTTATGTATGAATTAATAAATACTCTTTAAAGGCTATCTGGTGTTGATCATTTCTATTTTGCTCTTACAAAGCGACGTAGGGTGCTGCTCCTCTCACCATCGGAGTAAGACTAAATAACCAGATTGCCCCGCCCCATTAACGGTTTTGTAGTTCGTTGTTGACGTTTCTAACAAGTTCTCGTAAATGAAATTACGTTCAATCAGAAAGGCATACCTTGAAAAATCGGGGTGTTCCCTGTTGAAATATAGGGATATCATAGAATTTACGGGTTCAAATCCCAGATCAATGTCCGCCCAGGCCGACCAGGAGTTTCATCCCTACGGGGTCTGCTAATTGGTACCAGACTCGTCTGGGAGGATAAAAACACTGACTTGTACATCGGTTGGTCACCGCAAATCATTGTATAGGCCACATACGCTTCAATACGCCACTACAATTCAGAATGGAAGTCGAATGTGAGGAGCATCCCTCAGAAGTGATTAGTTGATGCTCGATTATGTACAACTCAAGAGTTGGTAAGAACGATTGTCGAAAAAGTAAGAAAAGTTAATAAATGGTGTCAACCAGACAGAGAGAAGCACAGCGGGTGCAACAAAAAAAATTCGTTTAATAAAATATGGACGCTGCCTCAGCCAATCATTGACTTTAAATTTGATGACAAATGGATTTTTTGAAATTTTACATTTAGAATCTCCTATCTGCAGTGTAGCTACAGTGATCTCCTTTCGTTCCATGATTCCTAGGACTCTCGGGACAAGATCAGTTTCACTTTGTAGCCCGCTCTTCTGAGTACCTACCAAGGACCTTTATTTTTTGAGTATTTTGTATCTGAATATTTTTTTTTTGATTATTTTGGCTATTTATTGAGGGTTTCTCTTACTGAAATTTCTTTTGGAACTGTGGGGTAGGATTACAGAGTGTAGATGTTCGCCGGAAGTAGAGATTGGGAATAATTCAACTGTAGTGAAGAAAGCGAGAGAATTCGCCGATTTCGAGAAAATTATGGTTCCTCAAAAGTAGGGAAATTAGGGGTTGGACGAGATTGCCATGACGGAAATAACAAGGAAGGAAAGGGATTGGGGAGGGACGAGATTTCAGCTATTGCAATTGCACAAAGAGCTGACAGCATCAAGCTAGAACTGCACAGAACTGTCTTTCACTGTCGCTATGGGTAACGACAAGTTTCTTAAACTTCCTACATGGGTTCCCTCGCCATCGGTGCAGCCTCTACAATGCCGGTGAAACTCGTCCGAGGATACACACGGGCCAACCTTTGTGCCTTTGTAACACCCTAGCCAGGCCGTTTTCGACTTAGTAGTGCCAGATATAGTATACGCGGGGGCCTCAAAATCATCCTGTGGGGGAATCTTAGGAACCATTTTTATCGTGAACTGTGCCTTTAACAGGTTACGGTGACCAATCTCGGGAGGAAGGGTAGTAGCCGGTTAAATCTCTTGCTAGCTAAAGCTGTCGTGAGAACAAAAAGTCATTGAGAACGGAAGTGGCTAATTAGCTTCTCTTTGGTTACTCCCTGAAAATCTGAACCAGCCGATCATAGTTTCAATCCGTAGGAATTCTTTTGACAGTATTGCCTAAAAAGATGACGTATCGGATTGCTAATTCAGGATAAAAAGAGAGCCAAGCTAATTTGCTGGATTCAGTAGCCCTTATCGAGTACGATATTCCCCAATTTCTTCAGTTTTCTACATCCCCACTTCTGATATCGTTGGCGTATGCGGTATTTCAGGTCGTTTCAAATTCCAGGTCATTCATCCCTCTCGTACCGTGGGAGGGGGTGTTCGCACCTTCAGTGAGTCGCCGTTGTCAACTGAGACACGGGAAAACGTAGGCAAGATGGTTGTTGCTGTATGTGATAATGGTTGATAGTGACATCGATGGCCATGAACCACCTACCCCCATTCCCGCCGATTGCAACCATCGACTACGCGATCCTCTGCCCCTATCTCTCTCCCTGTTTAGCGCGTTCGGTCGCTCTCGGTCGTTAAAGTAATACGAGTTCCCTGGCCACTTCCTGGTCATTCACTTACTGAACGTTGACGATTTTTGCTCTTAACAAGTATCTCGAAGTAATTTTACTTTGTCGGAAGGTTTAGCTACTCGTAATCAGATTTGAAACAACTACGTGGAAACTGGTTTCACCCCATTGTATATCCATTCAAAGGCGTCGTAAAACAGTAAGTTTAAGTCCGATTAAACGGGCTGAACTGGTTTGGCGGAAACTTACAAGGTTTAGAAGACATTCTCTCTTGATCAGCTGATTTTCGAGCTTCCTTGTCTTTGGTGAAGCTTGAAACTCAGAAATTTGTTGTAAACTCTTCCTTACCTGTTCCTAACTCTTTGGATTTGCTCAGTTTGAAAGAATTTGGAATATTTTCGGGTAGGTAACATAACTTTCGTTCACTGGATTTTTGCATCTTGTGTGGACGCGTAAAATCTTATGAGGTTTATCGAATTTTATTAGAAGGGATAGTTCATTTTCGACAGTAGGTCAGGAGTGTACCGACGTGATACCATAGTAATAAGTTTTTCAGTTATAAGGATTTTGAAGTACAAAATGGTTTTGAGTTCCAAGAATGGGTCGATATACGCAAAAACAAGATTCCAGTCAGGGCACATATTTCGAAACAGTGCTCCAATCAAGGGAGATTGACTGATACATGGCGAACCCTTGAGCTTGCCCTGATCATCCCAGTACATTTGATGTATGCCATACATTGGCTGAATAATCAGGCTACTGCCATTATCACTGCTACTGCTGCTACTAGTATAATAAATGTACATACTACTCAACGTTTTGAGATTTGTGCTAATGTGCTTCAGTTCAATGAGTTCTCACGATTGAAACGTCCATGGTCCGGATCAACATATCTGCTAAGGCTAAGAAACGCCAGGAAACGATCAAATTTATTATGAAGCTTCTCCCTATGGTAGAGTTTCTTCCGACCGTTTGTTCTCGCTTCCCTCATTGTTCTGACTGTTTTTTCTTTTTCAAGCTTTTACCACCGTTTTGTATTCAGCAGTTGAGGAATTTTAAAAAATTCGATCAGATCGTTATTAAACTAGAGATCCGGCCCATGCTTGTTAAAGTCGATGTCACTTGTGCTTTCTGGTTTTTGGTCGCATACAAGTGGCCGCACTAAACAGTAACTTTCTGGCCCGGTGTACTCCTACAGGAATCATCTCCTATACGACTTTACCAAAATGCAGTAGTGCTTTATTGTAACTGATGAACCTATCGTCTTTGGGGGTACATACAACATTACGATCACCGAAGGATTACTAGATTCTACACAGAGTTGACGACGGAACCATTGAAGTGACGGAACTTTACTTGTAGGCATCCATAAAAGTGCTCTATGGGTACCTACCTCAAGTATGCTATCTCCGCTCTCTTTCCCCAACAATAAGAAGGGTAGCGACTGTGGACCGGAGAGCACTCGGGACTTCAAGCAGGTACAAGGAAAGGCAGGTTCTTTTGGAATAGACAATGAACTGAATGACATATTAGCGACCTGAAACACTCCTCCGTCCTCCTGCATTCTCTCGTGTTTTTTCTCTCCTTCTTCTGTTTCTCCGTTCCTTCGTTCTTGTCAATTTTCAGTTTTGTTATGGAATTATTCCACTTCAATCTTTCCCCGTTCAGCACCAAAGGTGTTCAAATGAATCGACGGGAGAAAACGAGCCGAAAGTGGCGATTTCGATTCGCTCTCGTGTACTAATGCGGTAGTTGTATCGTATTGGGTGCGGCGATTTGTCAAAATTCGTTCGCGGTCATTCGATGGGCGATTCAATAAATCGCTTCAAGACCTTTTGTTGATCGGACCTTTTTACATACATCCACTTCAGCTGCTGTTTCAATCCCAACACGAGAAAAGGAACACGAAAATTTTGTAGAAAGTGTAGGGAAGGAACGGGCGTTGTGAAATTTCAGTTTTGTGAGAAACCTGTACCCCTGTCGGAAGGATAGCAAACTAACAGGCCGAAAAAGATTTGGTTAGTTCCCTTGGAATAGACTCTCTAATTGTTTACCCTGCCGATGACAGTATGGTGAGTAGTGGCTTTCCCGGGTTTACTGAGCTGAGAGGTACTGGACATTTTTCCCGAGAGGACAAGATGGAAACCGCAAGCTCTAGGAAAGAAACTGGTAACAATTTTCGTGATATCATCAAAATTCAGTAATGATGACCCAGGCAAGGTCATTAAAGTTCATTCAACAATGATTGGATGAGTCAGGTCCAATAAGTAGCAGGACTCTTCTTTAGTAGAGGATCGGTGGACCCTAACCTTTGCAGAATGTTCTCTGCTGAAGATTGTCTGACGCTTCGGAGATGATTATGACTCGTTAGATTCTGCTCAACATACAACGGCAAATGTCGTTTTTGATTAGTTTTCCACAGTTTTACTGTATTCCATTAGCTTTGAGATAGCGATTGAGAGAGTTCCGACGGCAACTAAGGGGTGGTATCTGGTAGAATACAAGAGTTGCTTGATGTGGGTATAGCGGCAATGGATTTATCAGCCCTACTTTGGTCAGTGGTGGTATTTATCTCCATCGTCTCGATGATGGCTTGTGATGAAGGTGTGTCCAAAAGGTCAGTGTTCCTATCCTGATGGAAGTCAGGTGCGAATCGAGTAACTTGCGGGAAGAAAACGGTTATTAATGGGTTCAGTCTGATGGTGCCTACATTAGTGAAGTCTGGATAAATGTACTAGTAAAAATGATACAATAGAATCTGAGGCTTTTCATATTTACAAGTGGAGCATCGGTCGCAGGTTGTGTTCCACGACTCTTTTATAGGAGCTTTTTTCTTGATTTGAACGTTCTCTGAATTTTTCACCTACCTGTTCACAAGTCCTTGTTGAGTGTCCCTGATGGGAACTGTTTGAACTTGCGTAGATTTCATTAGTCGCTATTAATCAAGGGTTAT
Organism: Haemonchus contortus; assembly: GCA_000469685.2. Taxonomy (NCBI): domain Eukaryota; kingdom Metazoa; phylum Nematoda; class Chromadorea; order Rhabditida; family Trichostrongylidae; genus Haemonchus; species Haemonchus contortus. The sequence continues at coordinate 39,039,403 of LS997567.1, read as the reverse complement.
GAGGTAACTGGTGAAAGCCCGGATATGGAAAGTGTGGTTTGGTGAACTAGACCATTTCAGAAAGGTAAAAATGCAGCTAAAAAGGAGGATGGGCATTGGCCATCTGTGACCTCTCATGGGTCTTTAGCCAGGGTGACAAAATTTCTTAACTGAGCCTCAGAAGGATAGGATCACTAGGGTAAGTGAGGTGATTACTTCATGGGAAAAGCCGGAAGTTCGCCCATCCCGGTACTCCTTCCCTTCTATAGCTTGGCTGAAAAATTGCATGCCTCCGCTAAACAGGGAATAACGGGGGACGGAACATTCACCCAGGACTGGATGGGCGCGGCAAGCCGCGCGGCGAGATTCGTGGTGATTAAAACTATTTTGGCGCCTATCATTGGGGCAGAAATTTGAAGGGGGGTAGGTAGTTAGCATCAGCTGGCCTTACTTATCCAATCTACTTGAAACCCGTGCCCCAATGATAGGCGCCAAAGCCGTTTCAATCACCTCGAACTTCGCCGCGCGATTTGCCGCGTCCATCCAGTTCTGGGTTAATGTACCCATACCCGGGAATAACATGTAACACCCCGTTAGTTCCATCTTATAATAACACTGTTACTTGCCCCCCACTACCCTCCCCAGAACAATTTTACCCACCATCTTATTGACAGAGAATAGAAGACAGAGGTTTAGTTGTTTCTGGGCTTGAACCGAGAAGTAATCGATCCCTTCATAAAATGTGCGGATGAACCGATCAAACTGAAGTTGCTCTAGAGCCAGTACATACGTTGTAGACACGATAAAAGTGATCATTAGTACAGTGAGAATAAAAGTATAATTCCAGCAAAATGGAAAATCTTGAAGGTATTCACCATCTATCGCGATTTAATGGATGTTAACTGTTTACAAAGCTTGACTGACCCATGTTAGGTCCTTACTTATTACAATTTCCTATTGAATTAGATAACTTTCCCGTACAAGAAATTATCGCACGTCCAGAAAGGGTCACTACTCTAGATGTTCTTTGCATAGCAGGAAGATTCTCGGAGTTTGGCAGGAGTAGAACAACCTGAATACCAAATTACTGACCCAAAACAAATCGCCTGTTTCGATAGTAATTAATTATAGGATTTGGATTACCTCTATGTCGGGTTTTTTGAGGGCTCAACGATATAATGCATGAGATGAAGCTTCCACTTTTGGTGCACTGCCCTCTAGAGCTCGAGGCCCGAGGATATCTCCACTCCTACTCGTAAGTATACTCGCTGACCCAAAACACTACAAGTTGTACAGCAAGTATGTGGTCACGAATGAAACTAGTTCGTTCACGATACACACTGATTATGATTCGGAAGCAAGTCGGATAGGGATTAGTAGAAGGTTGGGAACGAGAAAGAGTTAACGGTATCCGGATTCGGTGCGAAACGCGTTCTTGGGTTCCCGATCGAGAGTTCTGTGACTACGTACGACGACAAAGACGACCACGATGGTGACAACTTTGTCAGCAGTGATCGTGTGGGGGGTTATGATGAGGGGCGCAATGGGTAGCACCGACGACGGTCAAGGGACGTTGCACCGACGATGGTCGTCGGGTGGCGCTGGCGGTGGTCGACCGCCGACACCCACAGTCCCCCCACCGGCCGTTGCACTGTCTCTTGACACTTTGTCGACTTTCTTCTCATTCCATACCCGAACATCTTGTCGAATCTTCATCGTCTCACCTTAGCCAGAAACGTCCATCGAAAATGACTGATATTGATCTTAATTAGGGCGCTCTATTACTACTCGTTAACGGTAATTTCGCTCATTCACTCTCGCGTTCGCCGTTTTCTTTTATGAACTTTTTGCTTCATTCATTTACTAATTATTAATCACTCGGTGACTCGATTACTTCTACTGATATGGTAGTAGAAAAGTTATCTGAATTACCACAAATCGCAACAAATGTTTAGATATAGTAAGGACCACCAATTCCGGATTTTTAGTTCAAATGTTCGCTAACAATACATCGCTTCAGACACGAAAATGTCAAGAAACTTCTGAGGGATACTGAGAGTCTGTTCAAATAAATTAAAATAATCAAATGAATGATTTGAACCCCCCATCAAACTTGTGAACCGTTTCCTCTGAGGTTATTCATGACTTTTCAATTTATAAGAAAGATTAGTGAGTTCGAAAGACAGCGAACAGTTCACTGTTCTTTGAGAACGCTATTTGTTGCTCGCTGTTGTTGTTGTTTGTTGCTTGCTCCTTGCTTCAAACTAAGCGGGAGAATAAGCCGTGCATCGGATCCAGCGAGAAATTTTCGCACCACTGGCAAACCTATGTCTTGAAATTGGGTTCGAAGCCGGTTCAAAGGTACTGACCTTCTGTTCCTTACCTTTGTCCTTATATTCGAAGTTACGGTTGAAGGAAGTCGAAACTTCCTTGTGATGAAGAAGTTTTCCGGAATCTTTACTGGTATACTCTTCCATTCTCGCTTCCTGTCAGTTTACACCTGGGCTCGGCCTCATAGGCACTACTGGTCCCGAAGATCCCGAACATATAATGCCCTCATTCTACTGATTCTTTATTGAAATTAGGTTCTCCTATTAAAGTGGATTTTTTAGATTTCCTATCCTCTCCATATTCCATATTCAGTTGAAAGATGATTAGTGACCTTCCGTGAACCGGAATCTTTTGTTCGCACTTCCTGTCAATTCGCACCTGAGCTCAGTCTCATGGATGCTACTGGAGCTGATCCTTGACATACGATGCCTTCAATCTATTAGTCCCTCATTAGAAATAGGTTTCTTGAGATTTTTTTAAAATTTTCATCCTTTTCCTATTCCGCGGAAAGATGATTAATGACCTTCCAAATATCGGATTGAACTTTTTCTCTGTATCCTGATGTTTCGAATTTCTCGTATTAGGAAGAGAATTTGAATACCTAGGACTTTTACTTTTGGTGGCGCTATATATGGCCGTAAATTCCTCGGTACTAGTTACCTATAATAGTATCACCGTATAAGATCCGGCAGTGCGATATGGTGTTCTGAGATATATCGATTCATCGTACGAACCCCTTCGATACCTATTCATACGTTACCTTTATGGGTCGTTTTCTTGACCATTACTTTTTTAAAACTTACTTTTATTGATCCCCACTTTGTATTACTGTCTTTTCTACTGAAAACTCTGCTGTTTACAAATATGACGCATTTTCTCCGAAAACTCCGTTGATGACGAGCATTTCTACAGCTGAACACTAAAACAAGCTGTTCACTGTCATAGGCTTACTATCTGAACAGATCAAGGATATTTAGCGCCATGAAGCCGGGATTCCGATCTATTGTGGGATTAGCTGTGGGAGCAGATCAACAACGATGACGTTACAGTCGTTATACCACAATCTTGCCATACGGTCTGAGTAGATTAACTTTGACTGTAGGGAGTCTCAACCCATTTTTCATTGAAATTCCATTCCTTATCTTTATTTCATGATGGATTACTTAAGTTTTCTGTTCTTTAAAGTAAGTGGGAGTAAGTGGAAGGGCAAGTTCTTTTTGATTGCTGAAGTGGGACTACGTGAGATAGTTCATACCAGTTAGGCTATCATCTTAAATCACAGATAGGACTTCATTTCAGCCTCATGGAGTTGCAATGTAGACACCCCAATATTAACATTAATACTTTCATTCTGTGAAAATTCTAAAGTTACCCTTTTTTCGAGCTTTAGCATTTCACACTTCGGGTGAGATTATAGAATATCTCGAGATTGTGACCAGAAACTACCCGTTTTGAAATTTTCAAAAGGACCTGATGGATTTCCAGGATTGAGTTGAAGTGTACCACTGTATCCTACTTTTCTTTTGAACCGTTCTTTTTTCTGCTGAATTTTTTGAAGCACAAATCATTTGATATCTGGAGAATAGTAGAAAAAAGTCGACCTCGTCACCGAGTTGGAATCAGCATTTATTCTTTCATCCCTTGACCTGACAGTTTTTCTCTGCTTACCTTTTACTGATCAGTAATGTTTTTTGGCAGTTTTATTCTCTCTACTCTTTCATTCATTTTTCTTTGATTTTGGTAAGTTTTATGGTTTTTCTCTCATGAATAACAGTAAGCGGTGAGCCGAAGAACGTCAGTATGAGTGCTGTATTTTTAGTGGTACCTTAGCGGCTCAGAATTCGTTGAGTTCAACATAGTCAGGTTTCTCAGTTTATTGTATATGCCAATTATCTAAAAAAGCGATGGAAAATCTTCAGTAAGTAATAATCAGTTGACATTTCCTAAAACTATGGCTTTCGGTTCAAAACTGTCCTTTCAAAGAAACCAAATTTTTATGTAGCATGATCAACTTAGACGAACACCTGAAAGTTTTGTCATCAAGTAGTCCTTTAGCTAATTCATTGCTGTGTTCGATTTTTCAAAAACTATATAATCTTTATTCTCAGTGCTCTCAATTGCTTTTGGTCCGCCCAAGCTTCGTAGGTTCAACGGAGACTCTGGCTAGCCTGAATCGAAGCCATTTGCCAATGTTTTGTGTGTTTGGTCTGTTTTGCACCTATGACAGTTTTGATGGCACTTAACTGGATCTTCTGTAGAATATAACGGTAGCACATGATGATCCCATCACCAGTGCAAGCTACTCCTTAGGTCCCCGTCTCCCATCCTTTCGCAACCAGAAGTGAACGGAGGCCATCTTTCGTTTACTCTTTCAAACCCCCGTTCCCTCCCTTTGCCTGACATAGAGAATTAGAGACACCTGCCGTAGATTCCTTTCGATCAACGTTGAAAATAAATCATAATTTTGGAGAGACTGATGATAGGTTAAGCTCTTGCAGTTCTACCACAAAGGTCTTGGGCTAAGGGCAATCCAATAGAAATCACAAGCCTTCCATGGTTCCACCAGTCATGATACTTCTACCTAAAATAACGAAGGGCACTTTAGGTCCCATTAACAGCGTCATAAAAATTGGTGACGTCGCCTTAAAGAGAATTTGAGAATAAAACCATTTCACCATGGATAACCATACAAATATCACGATAGGTCTTCTCCATATTAAGTTGGTGGGTGTGAAACGTATTATACTTGAGCTTGAACTCCCCATCCGCTTCAATGTGCTGCTCAGCCATACTTGTTGGAATCAGCTCAGCTTCGGTTCCTTTTCTTTTCCTGCGACTTCTTCTATAGTGTCTTTGGGAACCATCGTTAGCGGCCCATTAGTGTAATGGGAGACTGCCTCGATGAAGCCCTTGAGTACTTGTCACTTGTAGGTCCTAAAGGGCGCTGATTTGTCCAAAAGTTGAACCAAATAAAATGGTTCATGATTCTAAACCTGTCACCGTGATAAAGAGTCAGGTTTCAGCATGTACAGGTTTTGTTAGGTGAAACATCGACAATGAAACCATGAAACCTGCAAGCACAACATTGCCGCATTCATGGTTGTTAAAATTCTGTCTACCAAGTTTACTTGAATTTTTATTTATGACGTAACTTCTCAAAACGATCTCCCATTGCGTCTGTTATTGAGCGACGTTCATTTCTTTATGTGTCAAGATTTCCTCATTAACCCAATGTTTCAGAAGATTCGTAATTGAGTTGTTTTCCGAGTAAACGAATTCCACGATGGGGTCGAAGGATCCCCCGTTGAGCGAGAATCTTCTAAACCTCACGTGAGTTTATCATGGTATCCTTTTTACTAATTTGTCATTCCCAACTCCCGGGCTTGCCCTGCACACGGATTCAGGGTATTTTAACCCGGGGTACTGGCTGAGGGAAAGAAGAAAACATGAAAAACAAAGAGCTTGTCTAATGAGTCCAGGCCTGGGCAGTCAACGTACGGCATAGAGGAGATCTAGGGATTTTAATGTTTCCAAGAATCTGCACTTGAAAAAGGGATCCATCTGAACTCTCTCTGCTTTTCAGTGCTCCGAGTGGGGGGAGACGGGCGTTAGGAACGATTTTGGGTAATCGATTTGCCGCACGCGACTGTCGCGGACCACTCATTCGCCGTTATTACAGCTCTAGCGTTCTTCATACAGCTCAATCAATATGCGATCATTATTTTATGCATAATTCTACTATTAGAACTTTTGTTCTTGTGTTTCTTACCTACTGCTGCATCCTGCTACATTCCTTTTCCATTTCCTGCGCGACGCCCCTCTCACCGCGATGCGACCGTTTCATTCCTAAAGCACCACCCCCCTCCGAATGGTACTTTGCATGACATGTTATGTGAATTTTCATTTCAGGGATATCAATGAGACTTCTGTACTGGATGTTATCGAAGAACGTTTCAATAACAAACGAATCTATGTGAGTGCACCTGTCAAACTTTATTCGTGCTTAATGTGCAGCAGTGGCAAAGTACTTTACTCGATTCTAAATTAGGCGATATTGTACACTGAAAAGGCTCCAAAGCAGTTATCACTGCTCACATCAGAAAGACTAATGGCATCAGGTAGACGAACAGTCTAAAAACTAAAGCCACAGAATTTGATAGAAATTCGAAGGCATGGTTCATGCTGGGTCCGTTGTAGACGGTCAGGTGAGTCCAGACGACCATCTGCCAGTGAACGCTGCTGTGGCGCTGACAAAACCATCCCATTGATGAGCAATCGAACAGACTCCGCCCATCAGCTTACATTGCGAAGCGATTGCTTACTGCTTTCTAACAGCTAAAAATATTACATGTATAATATCTTAAGTATTTTGAAATTTTTTTATGTTATTCAGACAAACGTTGGAGGTGTTCTGCTAGCTGTGAACCCTCTCGAGAAGTACAGAATCTACGACGAAGCTGTTATGGCACAATATCAGCAATTTAATAAAGTCGCGTAAGTATGGCCACTTTTTTTTTAGTAAACCGAAGGCTGGTTTTGTCTTCGAGTTATTTATTAGACCCTGCTCAGAGAATTGTTCTCCAGAGAGCAATAAACGTAAAGTATATACAGTAAAGAGAGTCATAAATGAATCACTGAGTTCACGCCTATGATCAGTGACATGCATACTCATCATGTAAGATTTGTCAACCCAGAGCGTGTTTAGAGATTCAAAAAAATTTTTTGCTGTTATGTGAATAGTGACGGTGGGAAAGTCATTTTCATTCAGTCATATCTTCACTCCAGCTCGATGTGCAGTCGAGAGCATCCAGAGTGGATCGAGCTCCGAAAACATAATATTCAGGTATTTGACCACTCTGTAACCAATTTATCATCAGTATAATACAAACTGATTGAATGGCTCTACAAGATTCTTGTAAGATTGATAGGAGTCCCTATCAGGGAGCTTATGATTGGGTAACATGAACAAACCACCAATCATGGGCTCTGTTTGCTACAGATGCAAAGGGTGCCCATGATTGGTGCTTTGTTTATGTTACCCAATCATAAGTTTCCTAGTAGGAGCTAAATTTGCTACGCACAGGAACCACCATGCATGTATGATCATGGGCTTCCTTTGCGCAAGTAGAAGTCCAATAGGAGAGTTGCTTGACTGCTGTACCTCTAACGACTTGAGATTTGTTCAAAACCTAATTTAGTTGAAATACTCTACACAGAAACAGTCATACTCACATATTACAGCGGCGAATCGAATTCTGGCAAGTCATTCAATGCTTTTCAAGTGATGAAATATCTGGCTACTTCGAATAACAGTAAAGTCACTTTGAAACATGTAAGAGTTTGAAAATGTTTTATTGAAATTTAGTTTTGGAACTATCTTCTAGGATGTTGCACGAATCAACTACAAATTTTCAGATAGAAGCCATCAACACGATTTTCAATAGCTTTGGCTGTGCAAAAACCGTTAAAAACGATCAAGCTACTCGTTTTGGTTACTGTATGGATTTCTTGTACAATAAGTGAGTGCGGTATGAACAATTGCTAATTTGTTCCTCAGGAGCCTATAATAGGAGGCTTGCTTGAGATTTTGAAGCCCTGTGGTCCATAGTAGGGGTATCATTAGCTTTTTGTGTTTATTCGAGTGTTCGGTGCTAGCCTTCTTCAAGTTCTTACTGCAGTAAAAAGCTAAGGGCGTTAACTTTTGATGCTCCAGCGCGTCCCAGAATTTTTCGCCTTTCTTCAATTGAGTCATTATTTATTATTATTATTATTATTATTATTATTATTATTATTATTATTATTATTATTATTATTATTATTATTACTATCATTGTTGTTGTTATTACTATTTTTTACTGACGTTTATTCACAGTATTATTATGTAACCCTGTTTCCTATTTTTATTATTTTTTTAGTACTTATTATTTGATTTATTTGTTTTTTGAACCAGAGCATACCAGAATCTGTTAAGGAACACGTTATCGGGATTGAGCTTGCGAACGACGTTGCCACTGGAGACGATCCGGGTGGTGTCCCAGAAAGCGGGCGAACGCAATTTCAACGTCTTCTATGAACTATGTGCTGGAATGTCATCTGAAATAAAAGCCAGCTACGGTATTCGGGATCAGCAGAAGTTCTTTTACCTTACACAGGTAATTTCAATGTTATTCTATATCTGTAGCGATCACCTCAACGGTGTCGTCAACTGGACTTTATTACTGTTGACAAAGGAGAACGTTCGTTGACTGTCTATACGAAACGAGTTTGACGGGTTTACAGGGCAAAGTCGGCGAGGATGGAGGACGAGATGATATGGTCAACTTTTCACGACTCCACGCATCACTAGAGATTGTCGGGTTCTCCGAGGAACAGAGACAGATTATCTATAAGACACTGGCAACAATATTACACCTTGGAAATATGTACTTCAGACAGCGTCGGGTACGATTTTTACTGGTTAAAGTGGTCACTACACAAAACTCGTCCAAAACTTAATCCACCCTCACAAAAAACCTCTTGATATCGTGACACCATGGCCACGTCTACGCGGAGTGGTCCCCTATTCACATACTACGTAGGAAAAAATCCAATAACCTTTCGTAAGCAGTTTTGTGGTCTGGACAACTGACGAGTAATGGGATTTAGAAGATAAGATCTGTCATTGTAAGTCAGGTGGAACAGTCCTTGGTCTTGAAAGATAACCCGACTTTCCCTTTCACTCGTCAAGACTCTACTTCAGAATACCGCTGACGATTCTGAATATGTGGAAGTGGGCAACGATGCTGAGCTGAAGTGGGCATCATACCTGCTAGATGTGGATATGCATAGCTTCGCTCCATGTTTCACACATAAGATCACTGTAAGTCCAACTATCAATGAACTATGATTAGTATTCTACTACTACTATTATTATTTCAGTATAACTTTATTTATGTTATTATTTTGATGTGAAATTCACTCCCGGTTGAATTGAAGAGTTCTATCTCACTGCTCCATGCGCGTGGCTCAAAAACGTACAAAATCGTGGTCAAACCATGCCTTTTTTTTCTTTATCATCTATAAAACTGCTTGTTTTTTCTCATTGCTTAATACCACCATTGTTTTTGTTCACAAAGTTTGCACATTTTTGAAGTATTCTACTTGTTCGCAGGACCACTCTGATCTTTCTCCATCTTTCCTGCCGTGCAGCTGGATCTATTAGTATGTCTTGAATGAATATAGATAAACAGGGAATTTTCGCTGGTAGCCCATCACAAGGCGCAGGTTGAAATTCACATTTTCGTAGTAATGAGCATGAAATGTCCCTTTGCGTAATAACCAATAATCCTGATCAATATTGATTGATGGAAGCTTAAGGCTAGCGAGGAGAAAAATCTCAGTGTACCCCGTGTGTGCACAAATCGAAATAGCTTTTTCTAAGAAACTGCTTTTCAGAAAACAGATGAAGGAGTAACCAAGATGCCATACAGTATGGGTCAGGCACTTGATGCACGTGATGCATTGGCCATGTCCCTTTACGAATTAGTGTTCAATTGGATTTTGAATCGGATCTCATTGCATCTCAAATGCGCCGATCATAATGCTGTCATCAGTGTCGTCGATTGTTACGGTATCGAAGTTGGTAAACAGAATTTTACTGCCCATTATTACTCAGTATTACCGATTATTTACTAATCATTTCTTCAGCGTTATAACAACAACGGCTTGGAACAGTTGCTGATCAACAGTGTGAACGAAAAACTTCAAAACGCTTTCGTTAAACAGACGTTTTACGATGAAATTGCTGATTATGTCGGCGAAGGACTGATTTTTGACTGGAAGGTAATTAATCTTCGTTTATTTACAGTTCCTCAATTTAGAGACAGTCGTAGGGCTTGCTTGACGCATAAGTCCGTAGCTGTGTAGATGTCATGACTGTGGTAGGGGGAGGTGAAAAGCTCAACCAAACTAGGGGTGGATTCCCCTCCCGAAGGAGAGGTGATAATGAATACCCGAGGTCTTCTCTTGGTAGGACATACTTGCGATAGGGAAGTCGTGATAGCGCGGGGATTGAGTCGTGATTTTCCATCATGCTTCCTTCCAATCAGAAGAAGCCCTCCAAGTCAACGTAGTAGGCTCATACTTTAGATGTTCCAGAGCCGGCGAGTTTATGGAAAGTTCACCCGTGAATAAATGACCTCCCATCTGACCTGATGATTGGCAGTAATAGTAGTATTATAACTGCTGTGAGACTGGTCGGATACTGAAGTTCTCGGACAAGTATTCAGACTATAAAATTTCATATAAATATAGTTATATTTGTTCAGATGCCATCAACACTCGATAATGAGAAAGCTGTTGATCTGCTCTGCAAGAAACCCTACGGTTTACTCTATCTCATCGATGATGAATGCAAATTTCCAAAGGTCCGTCCCCCCTGTGCAATGGCATACTGCACTGTTCTACTACAGCTTCCGTGAGAAATCGATATATCGATTAAACTCCTTGAAAAATCGATATATCGATTACCGAAAATTGAGCTCTCAATCAGATCTTTATTCAGGCGTCTGACGAGTCATATCTCCGGCACTGCAACCTTAACCATCTTGACAAAAATGTATATGGAAAGGTAACCCTTTTATCTCGTAGTCAAGTATTTCTTTTTATTAATGTAAGTCAATTTCAAAAGAAACCAATCATCTGTGACTTTAGGCCAAGAATAAGGATCGCCTCCAAATGTCCGTGCGACACTTTTTCGGTACTACATGGTACAATGTTCATGGATTTGTTCAGCGGAACAAGCGTTCGTTACCAGGCCAAGTGGTGAAAATCTTGGCAGAGAGCCAAAATCCGGTACTTTCATAAAATTTTCACTATCTCATGAAATTTCTGTTCAATTAAGTTTTTATACAGGTAATTTCTATGCTATTCCGGCCGATAGCGAATGGAAAGGAAGGCGCTGACTACGTCGTCTACGCTGCACAACAGTTTAATACGGCATCGACGGCCATGATTGAGAAAATTCTGAGGTGGGGATTCTATCTGACGAATCGATTGACGCTGAGCAAGTCCCGCCCAGACTGTTTGGCCATTCCCCTCTGTCCATATCACATAATGAAGCTAGAGTTTACAGTGGAAATTCGCATTTTGTACGATGTGTGAAGTGCAACAGCGAACGAATTCCTGCTCGTCTTGATGTACCATCGTTATCTCGGCAACTGAAGTCGCTCTGTATCATGGAAACTCTGCTATTCCGTCGAGTAGGATATCCGGTCCGAATTCCGTTCGAGAGATTCGCTCAGAGGTTAGTTTTACAGATATTCTATATATTTTACAATATATTTTATTTATTTATTTATTTATATTTTCCTTTATTTATTATTTTCAATATATTTTTACAGATGATTTCAATCACCAAAGCGGGTTGGAAGATTTCTTCTAAATCACGTAAAAAGGGAAACTTTCTGTAACTTCCTGCCGAACTATCGAGTAGGCTATGTAGCGAGGAGTGGTAGTACTTCTCCCGCTACACCTCGCTGGTTCACCGGCGAATACCGTATCCTCCCATTGGGAATTTATTCACTCCCCTCCATCTCGCGCGACTGCGCGCGGACGGATGCGGCGAGCGCGACGCGATTTTCGGGAAGAAGTTACCACACCACCTGTAGCGAGTGGCGATCCAATTCGCTAGAATTGCCAGTGCTGCACTGATTTATTCATTAGAGAATCTCTAAGCAAAGTTCATTTTTAGAACCCCCTGCAAATGTCAGAAGGAGACCGCACTTAGGGATGAAACCGCTAATAAGTTTATCAGTAATCATTAATTCGAGTAATTCATAATTAAGTCCGTGATCGAATCATTTACAAGCCATTTTACAGTAATTATTTCAGCTATCGTTGCCTTTTACCATCAGACATCGCCCTTTGTCAAAAGCAGAAAGAAATCATCGTCGATATCTTGGATGGGCAGGGGCTCAAATTTGCCAAGGATTTCCAGATTGGTACGATTCTTCTCATTTTTTACAAAATTTATACATTTTCTGGAAATTATAAGCGGAATTCTGTCCAACTTTCGTGAACGATTTTCAGGAACCAGTTACGTGTTTCTACGAGACCGTCTAGCTGATCAACTACAAGCGCTCAGAGAGAAAACCCAACGAGATGCAGCTTATGTCATCCAGAAAACCATGCGAACATATGTTGCTCGTAAGAGATATCTTCGTAAGCGTCGGGCCATCGTACGGTTACAAGCGGGACTTCGAGGATGGAAAGCGAGGTGAGTACGAGACATATCCGATAACCTTGTATCTCTGTAAAAAGGTTTCCTTACAAACTAGAACTTTTTGGGAGCGGTTTCTGCTTTCACCAAGATTCCTAGCTCCTATAGTTTCCATGTCTGGGTTCCCGAAGTTTTTCAACGGGAGAGTCCCAAAACTTGATGATGGAGTTACCATTGTCCCTGAACTGTAAGGGTCCTTAGAGATGGAAAACACAAATGAAATCTGTTCTTTGTATGCTCCTATCATGTTTTATTTACGTCAACAGCGACTTCCACTTTGCTAACACTAAAACTGCAAAACCCTAGATGCTATTACTGCCTGCCACGTAACAATAGTGTGGGAAGGCGAAAGATAGGTGACCCTAACCTTTTTTGACCTAGCTTTCCTCAAGCCACTAAATTTATGAATTCTGCTCCGGAATACAGCTCTAGCAGTGAGAGGAGAGAGGGAGAGGGATCAACATAATGAAAGGACCAATTTGAACCCTTTCCTCCTACCTTTTTTCAATCCTCGCTCCGGAGTCCTCGTTAGCTCAGGGGTCCAATCCCGTGGGTCTCCGTTACAGCCGTACAGCAGAAGATAGTAATGCATCACAACCTTTTTTCATCAAAAGATTATGGCTCGCAAAGCAGGGTCAAGTGGGTTCTTGACCCTTATGTCGGGTTCCTCTATTTAATGTCATTTTAATATCCATTAATGCCCTTTTGATGTTTTCTAGACTTTAAATTTTACGACTACTGTGTATTTTGCACTAACAAACCAGCTGTGGGGAACCCAGTACTTAATCTGTCTATGATTTTGTTTGAAGGAATTCCTTAAAATAATGACTTCCAGTGATGGTAAAACGATTTCAGGAAGGAGTGCAGCGCACTCCGAGAACAGATGTTCAAGAATCTCAGCAATCAGACGAAGAGAAATCGTCGTCTTAACGCTTACCATGAAACGTTGTTGACTACCAATCCTGACCAGGTGAGTGCTAGACGGGAATGTGGGCGGGGTTGGCAAATCCTAGACGCTCTCCTGATTGGCGGGGCGGGATTGTCGTGACTCATGGACCCTCTGCACAATAGCAAAATCAGTGAGAAATGGGTCGAAAGACTCCAGTTCCTACTTCTCACCACGAATTAGGAGAGCACCTAGGCAACTTCTGCTATTCATAAAGAAATCATATATTTTTTCGTACTCCCTTTGAGAACCATATTGATGAGGATCGTGTTTCAGAAGTGTCCGGGAGCATTACTGGGATGTTTCGATGTCGAAAACTTCCCCAGTAAACAGCTTGATAAAACACCCAGCGAATCGAAGCCGAAGATTGGAAACATGAAAATCACTACTGACTATTTACCAGTAAAACTGAAGAGTCGTATTGGAATCGTCGAGCCAGTGACGATCGAGAAATTTGCCGAGGAGAACTTCAAGGTAAGTTACAAACCAATGCTTCGATAAAAAGTAGCTAGAAGTAAAAAAAATGAATAAATATACTTTCAAATAATGTTTACCAACGTGATGCAGATGCTGTAACTAAGAAATCCTATAAAGAGGGAAACAGGCTCAAGTGAAGGGTAACTACAATTCCACAAGCTCAAGCCTAAGGACTACAGCAGTCATTGAATGTCCACTGAAACCCTTCCGATTTCCGCATTCCGTACCGTCTAACGATTTGGTTCGCCCATGATCTCTTGTATCTGTGCACCGGAAAGGATGATTTTCAGGGACACCTGCTCGAGCCAAGGCGTGAACCGATTCTGACGCCCTTCCTCCACAAGGAGAACGATCTCGACTTCCGTTTATCGATCGAAGTATTCAAGCTCATACTGAAGTACATGAACGATCAAACTCTGAACCGGACACAGCTAGATGACCTTGCTCGTTATATTGTAAAACAGGTAAGTAACAACAAGTTTTTTCCCTTACCGCAACTTGATTTCTAGCTCATAAATGTTGTGTAACAGTTTCTGCTCAGAATTTCGAATTCTCCAGTGGATCTACTAGCCCATACATGTACTTGTAAGTATTGCAGGGTATAAACAATCCATGCCAACGTGACGAAATCTTCGTACAAATATGCAACCAGATCTATCGCAATCCTGACAAGGAAGCGACATCTCGATGTTGTCGTCTATTGCTACAAGCAGTTGGAGTGTTTGCGCCCACTGAGAACGTCCTTCCAATGTTGATCAGGTGATCAGGCACTTTTCGAGCGTTTCATAACATGAATAAGCTTCAGAAGCTATAAATTGCGTAGAGGCTCCAATAGATAAATTCTGATTGGCGAACACCACAGCCCACCAATCACAGGCGTTCTTCGCACGCGTTGGATTGCCGGTGCTATTCTAAACTGTCGCGTTCGCACCCCACTTTCTTAATGAGAGTCTTCTCAACCCTCCCACCGGTTGGGAACTAGCAGAGTAGCATAAACCTAATGGGTGATTCAAAGAGCACAGAGGCGTCATCATCATCAAGCCCCTGGGCATGGGAATGAGCTCGATTGAAATCGATCATATCAGTTTATGGATTTATGGTGTAACCACTTTAGTTTCTGTGGTGAACAACGCTTGCCACTACAAACCCAGTTGATGAACACGATCGCAAGGAGGATGAACATGTTGGGAAACCAGGTGCGTTTCTTTTTAGCTGGCGACTCAGAGCGTGATTAACACCACCCAGAGCTTGACATCTCACCAGATGTCTCAGCCAATTTTGATCCAAAAATGTTCCATAAATTTGGAATTCTGGAAGGACTTCATTTGGACTTATTGCAAGATTAACTGCTTTACTACTCGGTTGCAGACTGCTCGTCTTCTACCTGCTTCACGTCTCGAGATGGGAGCCCTTTGTGGGTTTCACAATGCAGCCGTTGAAGTGACAAGCCAAGATGGCCAAGCTCACATGGTAGAAGCCCACCCATGGATAACAAATGAAGAGCTGGCGAATAATGTTCTGAGACACAGGTGGATTCCTCATCACTTCAGCAGTTACCTTCAGATTGAAACAGACGTTTTCAATTCCAGAGGGATCGGCAACCCGAGTGGCTGGAGTGTAGAGGTCGAGACGGACAACGTGCTCTACTGCCCTACCGGTGTTCATTTCCTTCACGACGTTATTTCTGAGATAGAACATGGAAAGGAGGAGAATAAGAAGTAGGCAGGCTTCCGATCATCGTTTTAGTCAGGTTTACGTGTCAGATTTTCATAGAGTACTGCAGTAATAACTGGTCGAATTCCGAGTTAGAGCCTTGCTGGCTCTTCCAGAATGAACGCATTTCTATGGGGAACATGATTTGGTTACAGAATCCACAGGAGATGCACTTTCTGGAAACCGATCTGAACCCATTTTCCCGATCTTTACTATTTAGTTACTCAAGTAATTTCCATGTTATTTGAGCATTTGCCCAACAACCCTCCCAAAAAGGGCCAGCAACAAGAACAGAGTGCTGAAGGAGTGTCTTCTGTACTTTAGAGTATCCAAGAAACTAATGAATCATGTTTTAGGTCTTTCTTCTACAGCTATCCAACTGACAGGACACTACCACCAGTGAACAAGAAAAAGGTTGATATACAAGTTACTCCTACTCAGGTTAAAGTACTGTAAGTCTTCAAGTGTTCATACTGCATGAAGTACCATACAAAATGGAAAAAATGTGAAATGCAGGAGCCCTGTGATGAAACGCCAAATGAGGCAGGCGAACGAAAGCCGCGACCGGTCCATGGATGCGAACCGTTCTGGGTCGCGGTGCGAGTCACGTCGTGATAGGTCACTTGATTCTTTGAGGAACGCCAACCAATCACCGCAGTTGTACAGGAAGGTATACCACGAGGCGGAGCAAGAACCCGATTACTGCTATGCTTTACCAGTTAAACACAAGCAACCGAACGGTGAGCATCACTTATAGTTTTCATGTAAAGAAATCCTTACACAAGCCTTAGCTGTCCTAGATGCACCGCCACGAACTCGCTATCCTTCGTACGGAAGCCCTCGACGAGAACGATCCGAAGACATCCCACCTGAGCTGCCCAAACAGCCAGTTCCCAACAGTTCGGTGAGTGATTAAGCGAAATGTAGAGCTAACAGATTAAAAGACTTTTCCGGAACAAACGACTTCCAAATGCTAGTAAAGGAGCGAAGTAGGCCTTAGGTCAAAGAAAAACCAAAACGAAGCATTTTCAGAAGGTTTCCCAAAATTTGATTTCGGGTTTTGGTTCGAATTCTGGTAAGGGTAAGGTGTTCTGTCCCTTTCAGCGCTACATTTTCGGGGTGGGACTTGCCCTGGGCGGGGCTACTACTTGGAAGTGGTTAGGCCGTTTCAGGACCTTGCGAATCCATAGTGCCACCTGTGCTGTTTTACGACTTCTTGCAGTCATTGTTTGCAGAACGTTCGAGCTTTTTCCCACGTACTGCCCCGAAGTACTGAGCACGACCACTTGGGCGTCAGCAAAAAACGGTCCATCTGTGTGGGAATGTTTACTTTGTCCTTTACTTCTATTTGAAGCAAGTTTGTTTAGATGACGAAGTTCGAACCGTCACCATATCGGTCTCCATCGCAGTCACAGCATCGGTGAGTGAGCAGCCAAAGATTTCAGAACTACTCACAATAAGTTATGAGCTTCTTTAAAAAAATTTGAGTTTCACCCATATGAAGACAATGGAGAAGCGACAGATGGTCAGTTACCGTTCTTATAGGTCGGGGGACCGAATGCCAGACCGAATTTTGCCAGAAAGGCCTGTTTACCGCTACAGCACATTGACACCAGAACCGTCTGTTAGATCATACTATAACTGTTTCTAATGGACTTTGCTCGATATCGTCTCTTAACCACAAATTAATGCAAGGCAGGGGTTACCCAATCAATTAATGAAAATTAACTGAGAAAGAAGGGGAAGAGCAGCATCTCAAACAGTATTGATCGACCTGTGGAGTCTCCTGTCCCTCAAGATAGTTCATTGCATAAGCTGGTGACCTCTATTTTCAACCCACAGTGGATTGAGATCTACTTCTGTACTTCAGAAAGCAAATTATTCGGAATGTGCCATAAAATATTGTAATTACTAAGTTGATTTTTCAGGTACACTGTCTCCCAGGAGCGAATGGAACGCCATAATCCGACACCACCAAATCAATACTACCCTCAACCCAACGTGGTAATTAAAACAATCTCTTTTGGGAACTCTTTTTAAAAGTTACCTCAACCAACCCTCATTTCTATCTCAGCAAATGGTCCAGTATGTTCCGGTGATGATGGCACCACAGCCAATGATGTTCTCTGCGCCAATGAACCAGGCTCTAGTTCAACAACCTGTACTGGTTCCTGCTCCTGCTGTTCCTGTTATGACACCGCATCGAGACGAAGGTTGGGGATTATTTGAAAACAATTCACACGAACTGGCGTTATTGGTTGACCATCTAGTTGACCAATGAGCAATCGCGGCTCCTCCTTTTTCGCTACTATTGAAGTGAAAGGCAGAATAAAGCGTCCCAAACGGAATGAATCGATACGAAAGATATGTTTTGTATTTATGGGTGTCTTTCAGCTTCTCACTGGAGGGAAGAGGACCATGCTGCTGCACCGATGTCCCACCGTCGTGACCAGAGTACCCAGAGCCACAGCAATACCAGTGAAGACCGTAGCCGTGACTACGATACTGTGAAATCCGTCAACCGCCCGGAGTTCGACTCATATCGCTCGTACTCAAGTGCTGCCACAAGAGTTGGGGAATGTGATTCACGGGCCATGAATGCTAGTCGAAGTGACTATGTGCCAAGCGTTTACTCCACGATGTCCGTTGCTTCCCGGATTCGCAACATGCCCGTACCTAACAGTAGCCGAGATGTGGATCGATTTTTGGACGAAGTCTTTGACCAGGTGAACCGGTTGTTTCTATTTTTGTTCTTTCAAAGTACCATGTGTTATTCTGGAAAAAAATTTATTGGTAATTCAGGTGTTATCACCCCACGAAATGGCCGTCGAAATGTCTGCACATGAAATCGCCGCATCCATCAAAGGAGGTGCTTATGGACCATCAGATTATGAACCAGTACGTGCATAGCTGCTAAAGATGCATCAGATACATCAGGATTCCACGAATCACTTTTTTTGCAAATAAAAATTTTGGCGAAGGCGGAGGAGGGTAGGAAAGAAGGGGGAAGAGTAGCCAGGTGAGCCTGCTTCCTCACTAAGGTGGCGGGATCAGATCCTAGATTGTTTTGTCTAAGCCAAACAAGCCTTCTCTCTTTTCGGGGTCGGTTCATCAGTAAAAAATCCTATGAAACTATAAAATGACTGACTTGCACATCAGCATGCCACCATCTCATACAAATGAAACTCTAGGATCCATGCCATCACACTACAAATTTGAATCGTATCCAATACCTGGCGCATCCACGAACGAGCCCGATCAATGCTTGGGGACCTCAAAATTTCAATCAGAAGCCCATCTTTGAGCGGTTACCGCCTACTCACTTTGAGGACCAATTTTCATTTAGACATGACTGTTTAACAGGCGTACCAGAAAGCTGGACCAACGTACCAGCAAAACTACTCTGGGCACTACCTAAACAATGGCACGGATTCAGACCAGTACAACTATGTTGACCGAGAAGCCTTGGTGAGTTGAAGCGATTGGATTTCGTAGTTTCGAACAAATTTGTACTGAACCTATGGATTGAAGGCGACAAGGTCGCTACCACGTCAAAATGTGAGGTCTCGCAGTCTTCCACGTTACAATCCACCCCATGAAAACCCCCCACCAACCTATCGTCACAATCAGGTTTGTGTAACCACTAATTTCCGCAATACACACGCTTTGACGTCGCTAATGAGTCCCCTATTGGCTAATGTGCCGTTCTAACCAATCAGAAACGCTTGCTACACTCTTACACTCAACTAAAGCGCCCTGCACCTGATTGAAATAATATTAACACCAATTAAAAGATATGGCAGCGAGAAAAGATGAGTTTCTCATGTCGCCACGATTTCAGGAAGATTCAATCGATTCCTATCCATCAGATGTAGGAACAATGAGAGAGCTCGCACCGTCGTCTCATTGTACACCAGGTTCTCAACGATCAGTGAGAACCCATGAGACATTGAAGCCCAATGGTAACGTCTATGAGCCACAACAGCAGATGGTCTTCATGATGCCTATGCAGATGAGCGGTAAGTTCTACTTTCTACTCCTCCATTTCCAATTTTTCATGAAAAATCTGCTTCAGCGTCAAACGGTCAGATGATGCCTGTGTTAATGGCTCCTGGAATGATGGCACCACCTGCTGGCCAGAACATGGTTAGTCTCTGTGGATTTCAGTACCCAAGGAGCACCGTTTGACCTAGTACTTGTGATAACAAGATTACGCGTCACTAAGTGAAGGAATAATAACTCTCAAAGGCGGGAAACGAAGCAAACGGTGACAGAAAACGGATGGAATAGCTAGGAGCTGAGACGCACGTTGAGAGCCAGGAAGTCAAATAACTCGAAATTCAAAATTCTATGGGAACGCCGTGAACTTTAATCCGCTCCATGTTGCAAAACAGTAATGGCATCGGGAAATGCAAAACGGAACATCGTACAGTAATAAACATACTGGTAACTTACGTCAACTGTTTCAAGTTTGAATAGTTCGCCAGAAAATAATATTTGAACAAGAGTAAGATTTGAGTAAGCTGTTGTAGAAATACGCCACCAGTTGTTCGCCCTCACCGTACACCCTAACAAAACTGTAGTAAAATTTGAGTACTTCCATGGCTTCTTCATCAAACTGAACGAGCCAAAATTGGCGTAAGGTTAGTCATTTTCCCCGACGAGACTGGTCCCCCATTTAACCCAGTCAAAATGATAGCGATTCGTTGGGCTGAGCTCTGCATGGGTCCGACACTCGATCGCTGACTTATAGGTGAGGTGGGTGACGGAGCTATTTGTTTCTATAGATCCTGGGCCCTCAATTCAGTGATTGACCCTTTATACTCTTTCTATCCACCTTCTTCTTTCTTGAATGTCCAGTCTTAGGACAGCAGCTACCAACCCCTTTATGATCGACGCAAAAATGCTGAGAATTCGTCTCAAAAGGTCAGACCCTAAAATCCAAAAATTCGGCACCCTGGCACCCGCTTGCACGTCAATCATTGGAACCTGAAAATAAGCAAAAACACGGATGATGACGAAGAACGAACGGAGCGCATTGTTGGAAATGTAGACAATGTAAACACAACGTTAGCATTGAGGAAGTTGCCCTTATCAGTAGGGTCCTTTCTTCTTACTTCCAGAGTTTTCGTTTCATAACGAAGAATGCGATTCTTGCTGGCGGTCGCATCGCCTATTGAGATTGGAGCACGCTTTTTCAACGATCTTAAGAGAATCATCGACGTTATGAGGGGAATGGAAGGTGTCCGAACACGTTGAACGGATTCCTTCTCAGCATAAAGAAGGCCCGTGGATGTTTGAAGCATAAAATTTTTCAAGTGCGGACCGACCCCTTTTTGGAATGCGCATGCGCGTTCGATTGCGGGTCCGAATTGTTGTAGCGATTGCAACCCTGTATGACTTGTACAATGGCCTGCAGGAACTAGCCGATATACAAATCAAGGATATACAATACATAATATGCCATATACAATTACAATTGATTTACAATTATGCTTATTTTACCGAATTAATCCGGCGCCGTTTAAAGGCCCTCAATGGATGGAGGTCCTGACTAGCCTAGGCAAGTATAAACGCGGGATAAGATCCTGGGACCGCGCGTGCAGTAGTTCTCATGTTTCAACTTTGTAAAAATATTTCCTTAGAAATTTCGACCTTCGCGAAGCCTTTGGAAATGGGACATTCATAAGAAATGTTGTGAATTTTTTGCTTTGGGTTCATAGAATAGTAATCCATTATGTAGTAAGTTTCAAAGCGATTTTGACTCTGCTTTACTTTGTTTAGATGTACTGTCCAATGCCAACCCAGCAAAAGTACCAAACCTCTCCAAGGAATCGGTAAATACACTCAGTCTAGTAGACATAGATCTACCTATGTTGAAAGGATACCAATCGATTGATTTCAGGCGTCATCGATCTTTGGATGCTTGCTCAACAGCTACCGAAGATGGCGCAGCATATCCTCCGCAACAAGTAAGTATACCGTTTGACGTCAATTTATTGCATCGGAAGTTGGTCACAATTTATTTTCTGCTACAGATTGTGCAAGATAACACTAATAAGATTTTTTCTAATCATTATCTCTATGATAAGAGTACTTTCGCATCGTGTGCTAAGTGAAATTTACCAAATAAACGGTAGCACTCTCACATGATTTGTTTCCCTTTCTTGAACTTTTCGAAAACCCCCTTTTCGAGAGTCTGGTTTCATAAAGTTATCTTCTTCTGTTACTCCTCATAGACCGCTTTAAATTTGATCTATTTGGACTCGTACGACTTGCTGTTTGGTTCGCCAAACGTCATGGATTACACTTTCACATGCCTTGTGTTACTTTCGAACAAGATTCGATTTTATTCCTACATACCTAGTTCATTCTTATTCATAAATTTACGTTAGTGCGCAATATTTGCAAAGCTCGCTTGTGATTGGGGCATTCACGAGGCCACCAATCACAGTTGCACTGCATACGCGCATTCTAGCCGCAGTGTCAGTTAGCATTCACGCTAAATGTGATTACAAGTATCTCGCGCGTGAAGGTCTTCGATTTTCAACTGATTTTGTTTAGAACCTTCGGATACTTCCGAGTAGCACCTTTTTTTATGCTGCAACGTTTGCTTAGTGCTATAACAAAATCTAAGTAAGGTGTGCCCAAGTACTTCTGCATTCTGCCCTGGGCCTTTCTGATGACAGAACTATCTTTGGAGAATCAGGATTCCTGTAGAGCTAGCTGTTTGAAGAACACAATGTCTTGATATTATATTAGTTTTTGATACTTTTACTATACTTATCACGGTGTGGAGTGTGGGTTTTAGAAAGCCCGATAAAAATCTAAAATTTCAAAAAAGCAATCGAAATCCAACAGGATTCCTGATCGTAACGTGATTGCTCACACATCGAGCTCGCAGAGAAGCAAATGCTGTCCAGCTACTGGTTTTTTGCATGTTTCTTATCGTCGAGTTGTTTGACATTTCCTCCCGACAGTTTACCATGTGATCTGTATGTGTAAGTGCGGACAAGGATTAGCTTGATGGGTGAGAAATTACGTTCCATAGGGATCACATCAGATTTCAATCGCTTTCCCGAAGTTTATGGGTTTTCCGCTAAATTTTGATTTTTCCGCGAATACGCTAAACCTTATCATGGTCCAAGAAAAGCTTGGTACAGCATCTTATACCCGTTTCTTCCTAGCGTTCTTGGTGTCATGATTATTTTTATTCATGTCCTGGGTAGTTTTATTAATGTGCGACACTTTCGTAGTCCCAAGTCATCTCGCTGCTTGGGAAATATTGCACGGACTGTCCATGAGTGTACGTTAGAGTGCACCCTAATGACTCACTGGGAAAGCCACGATGTACGAGCGTGGTGCAGTTAAAATAGTCGCTTCGCGGCGAGAGCGACGTCGCACACGAAGGAATGTAGCAGAATGAAGCAGTAGCAGCGCAACGAGTAAGGAATACAGGAACGAAAGAAAGAATAGTACAATCACGCCAAAAATTAATAATCGCGTATCGATCTGGCGGTATGAAGAACGCTAGAAGTGCAGTAACGAGGCTAGTAGTCCGCGACGGTCGCGTGCGGGAAATCGATTGCGCAAAACCGATTCTACTGTTCGTCTCCTCTGCCCATGCTTCGCATTCTATGCCGAGCGTGTAGTGAATTCGAGATTAATGAGTAAACTGTTGAGCCTCTTCGATACGCCCGTTACGCCGTTGTCCATTATTGAAAAATGATGACTTAAAATAACGCGAGATTTATGTTTAACCTCATATATAAAGGGCCCGAAGATTCTCGACGCGAGAGCTTTTTTTTCGTATAGATAATTTAGAGTTAAAATTTTGGGACCAGAAAGTGGAAATGCAATATTCATGCCCTACATGTACTGTGGATCCATTGAATGAATTGAATGCTCTGATGGAGCAGTGGTTCAAGGTCTAATTTTCAAAGGGGATATCTCGACTGTAAATGACTGGCTGTAATGAGAGGCAGAACTCGGTGGTACCATGTAATAGCTATAATAATTATTATTATCGTTATTATTATTATTATTACGATTATTATGACACCATTAACAACTGAGACATGACACTCAGGACATTAAGCTGCACTTCTTGGTAATATATTTACATTATTTGCCTCTTCTAATGCCAAATATCTGAAAAACTCAGATAAAGCTCGAAAACTTGTAAACTGCGTCGATTGGTCGACAAAGTTAATAAATCAAAAAATGTACCAGGAAAGCGATGAATTTCTGCGATTTAAAGCTTTTATAAATCAGGCTGTAGGATCTCCTCCACAGGGGCGCTGAAGGCGTTTTGATTCCAGCCAGAAATTCAGGGGAAAGTTACCGTGAAGAGTACTTTTCGATCTGTACCTCTTCTTCTTCCTTACTTACTTTTCTCGAGGTTTTTGCAGCAGTCAGAAATGCATTAACTATGATTACTTTTTTATGTAATCAATAAGAGGCACCACTAATTTGCCGGCAGAGTTCAGAGATGAATCATTTGGTACTGATAGAAGTATGGTATAAGATCAGAAGGTGGCTGGGTTCGGTCTTGTCAATATATTTTACAATAGTAGCAACTTTATTTTACAGTAGTACAATAGTAAACAATAATACTAAGATTAGGATAATCTTTCATACTGCTTCGCCGTACAGGTTTGTTATAATAGAAATTAAAGGCACAGTTCACGATAAAAATGGTTCTTGTGATATCCTATAAAATGAGTTCGAGGCTTCGCTTTATACCAAACCTGTCCTTATAAGGGCGAAAAACGTCCTGGATAGGGCACAATAAGGATTCAGAGGTTATATCGTGTGCATACCACACTCCTATTGGACGAGTTTCAACGGCTTTGTTGAGGCTGCATCATTCGTAAGGGAACCTTTGTAGGAAGTTCAAACAACTTGTCATGACCCATAGCGACAGCGAAAGGCAGTTCTGTACAGTTCTGGCTTGATAGAGTCTGTTCTTTGCACGATGGGAACAAGTTATATCTCGTCCAAAAACCCCTTACGTGCCATCCCTGCCGTGGTGATATCGTACAATCCCCACTTCCACCACTTTTGAAAAGCTTGAATTAAGCGGATTTCCTCGTTTCCTTCGCTATCGATGTACTCCTCTACATCAACATCTCCTCTTTTCAACCTGAAAAGGGTACCTCGAAATTATCGTGAACTGCGCCGCTAATATAAAGTGGAAATCACTACGCGATGTACCGCCGCATCTGATCGGTTTGATTCGAGGTGCTCTCGCTTTCCAGAGAAAATTGTACTTGGAACGTGAAAGTTACTAGTATGCTGAGCCGCCACATTGGCGCCCTCTGGTCACATAGCCGTCAACACATGTACCTAATCCAGTAGGTACTTCTTACGGAAGAGTTGGCTACGAACAGCCCTCTCAGGCCGAACTAAGGGGAGACGGGCAATAGGATCGGTTTTGTGTAATTGATTCGCCGCACGCGGTAGTAGCGGACCATTCGTTTCGCCGTTATTACGGCTCAAGCCCTACTCATACAGCTTAATCGGTATGCGATCATTATTATAGGCATGATTCTACTGTTAGTCTCTTGTTACTGTATTTCTTGTTGCTGGTGCTGTTGCCTTGCTGCATCCTGTTACATTCCTCCGCGCGCGGCATCCGTCTCGCCGTGACGCGACGATTTCGATAATACTGCACCACACCCCGAACTGAGGAACTGCGGGTTAATGTGCTTCGTTCTAGGTAAAAGCTACCAAAATGAGTTTTGAAGAAGTTCGAAAACGATGAAAGATTTTCTTCGTAGGGCACTGGCAGGATTCCTAGTCTTAAATTAATAGTGTTGGCGACTTCGGAAATGTGGGTTGTATGATCTGATCTCGTTAAGGGAAAAATCATACAACAGCTTTTCCTCCTCTACCCAATGTTCGATTAGATGAAAGAGGGGAGGAGAGGTTGTAGGCAAGGCTCAGGATTCGATGAAGTTCCCCTTTACTTTGCAGAATCAAAATTTTCTTCAAAATTTACTAATAATTAATAAATTTAGTGTTGACACCACTTAGAATCCACGGACAGATTACTAAGTGGGTTGTCGAATTTTCTTTCCCATGAATTCTACCTCTCTGGGGTATAGATTTGAGGACCTCTGCCTTTCAATGATTCACCATCTTATCACTAAGGTATCTAAAATAAAATATTCTCATGACATACTTGTTATTGCCTATGATTGTTTTCTTACTCATTATCGTGATGATTTTTTTTGATCGTTCGCCTCACAATCACATTCCTTCAAATAAACATATAAATGAATCAACTCGAGTCAATTAATAAATCGAATTCTTCGCATACTTGTTCTCGAAGCTTCCACTGGGGCTCTTCAGCTTCTGGAGTCTATTCATATTCGTGCACTTCGTCCTTATTTCAAGGAGTAGAGCCAAGTAGAACGACCATCGACTTTTGGTTTCAGTGAATTTGGTCTCGAGACCACCTAGAATTTTCATATTAATTTCTTTTTGAATTTTTTAGAGGGTCAAGCCTTCAATTCTTGAACAAAAAAACTACAGAGGGGATTTCCACCCTGCAGGTTGGTCTCGAGACCACTTAGAATTTTCATATTAATTTTATTCCAATTTTTTTTGAGGATCAATCCTCTAGTTCTCGAACAGAAAAACTCCAGAAGGGTTTTCCACCCTGCAGGGTTACTTTAAAGTAATGATTTTCCAACAAAAAAGGAGTACCCGAAACCATTCCGAGGGTTTTGCGGGTGTCATGCTTCGAGCCGAAAACCCTTTCATCTTCACCGAGCCTTCGGGCAAATAATACTGGAAAGGGTGTCAGGAATTCAGGGTGACTTAACATTTACGGCGGTACTATGTAGATAAGATGTTACGACGAACCGCAACGCTTTCAAAGCGACTTTGCGCCCCTTATCAAGCCCGACGTTTCTGCTGCACAGCAGAGTGTTCAACCCCCTTTCCCGTGTTGAAATGATGTTTGCTTATTGATCAGAGTTGAAAAAATCAAATACATCGAAATTCGGCTTTCTCAAATTTTTTCCTGTTTCAAGTCCTTCAGCAGTTAGTCGCGACATACGGCTGACAATCGAGACAAGTGGTCCCTCGCTGTTTCATATGTGATCGTTGTGTTTGACGAAACAACGCAAAATTTTTTATCGTTACTATTTACCACGGCTATTTACTACATGTAGTCGTTTGTATTGTGTCAACTACCACTCACATGTGTCAACTACCACAACTTATTATTGTTTACTCATTTAGAATCTATCACCATATCACAATTCACGAAATCGTGGTTACGGATTAGCAGGATCAATGTCGGCGCTAAGGTAACTCAATCTATATACTTTTATCGTCATTACTCAGTAGTACTATGCAGTTTTATTATTTCCTCATACGAAGCCTTTAGGCCAGAACAACAAGGGGCGATACCGCGCCCGTTACCGCGGTCGCCGTCACCACGGAAGTCACCGAATGAGGATAGAAGGCAAAATGTATTTCAAGAATTTTTTGAACTCAGTTTTTCTTGACTGCTTTATAGCTATCCTTATATGGGCTAGGTTCCTGGTCCTATCTATCGTGATTTGGCCTGAAGTAATGGATCCCTGTTTTCAGGGTTTAACTCGGCTTCCACAGGATGCCTACCGTGAACCTATTGTGCAGAACACGATGATCAATTCTGAACATCCCAATCCACGAAGATTCCATATTCCAGAAAAGAATCTCGTCAAAGAGATTCAACAAAAGGAACAGGAAGCGTTAAGGAAAATTAATGAGCGTCTTAAGGTCTGTGGTTGCTTAAGTTTTCATCCAGAAAGGGTATAGTAATATAAAATGTAAAGTAAGATGTTATCGAACGCGGTGAATTTTTGTTTTGCTCGGATATCAAGAGGGTCAACAGATTCCGCGGGGGACACAGGTGGAATAGGCATATATGGGAATCAATATAGTGGACTATAACTCACAAAAAATGAAGAAGTGGTATAAAGCAAGGAAATTAAAGACTGAGAATAAAAAGTATGAAAAGTAAAACAGAAAAAATCTCATCTTTTTCCTTTTGATCTGTCAACATGCTCGGTTTCCAAGGTCCCTCTTATTCAGATGCGTGCACTTGCACCCCTTTGTTACCATTCACCTGCCAACTGTGTAAATATTTTCATTGATATCAGTTATAGCATCAGTAAATATTTTTTCTCCGTAGTGTCACTTCTAGGTTGTAAAATGAAAACAGCGTTACCAGCGATTTCATGTCAATACTTGTTTACTTTCAATGCAGTAACGACATATAACTTAATGTATACGTCCTGTCTGCTGTTGAAACTAACAATGGGAAGCGCTCTTTGAATTCCTGTGATGTCCTGCTCCTTTCTGCAGCAACAGCAGATCTTTCTGATACTTCTTACCGAACGAACATTTGTCTATACCAGTATATTGTTACCAGATATTCCACTTGTGTCGCTCCAAGGCAATCTCGAAATTGTTTTATTGTAAATAACAAGTATGTCAAATTTGCCAGTGTGGAGTTACACTAATCGTTGACAAAATCATGATGTAGTAGATTTCTTCTCCGCTTTATATTAAATTTGATTTTCACTACTAACTCTGACTAATTAACTAACTTTTACTACTAACTTACTGAATACAACCTTGTGAGAATTGTTTTTACTAACAAACCTTCTAACTAACAGGATCTACCCCCACCGGTCGATGAGGTTCGAGTTTACTTACCGAAGAAGCCAGTACAAGTTCCAGAGCAAGTATTTGCTGTAACAGAGCCGCCGCCATCACAGATCTATGCTCGTCCATATAGTTATGTCGGAGTTGAGGTAAACTTACTACTTTACTAATCTAATACTTTTTGTGGCTAACATCGCTTCCTCTAACTTGTTATGCAGTATTCTAGTTTTGTTGCAAGTTTAACTAAATAAGAGCTTCATGTTATCACTGTATCTCTTATCAGAGCAAAACTTTCGCAAAATATTTTGATAAAGTGATAACAGCTTTAAACAGTACAACCATAATCCTGAAAGTTCATATTTTATGTAAGTACTGATTAACTGGTAAAACAGCAGTACTGATCGCGTGTGAGCACTGCCTAAACTGCCTAAACAGTCGAAACATTTCCTCACCTGATTGGTGAGGGAAGATGTTGATCGCTGGAAGCGATCAGTGATCAATGGCCCAGTGCTAATCAATATCAGCTTCAAGATGCGCTGTGCATGTGATCTCAACTGATTGTTCTAGATTGTTCTAGTGATTGATTGATCTAACCTATAGCTCGGGGAAATCAGCCAACTTGTAAAAAGTGATTTTACTCTACTGCAATCCGGTCTCGTATCAAATATCCGATGTTGGAGGATTTGAGCACTGGGTTGCTTGGACGGGTATTACTCCCGGGTAGCTACTTGTTTCTACCATCGTCAAGCCTGGAACAATACAGGCCTACTATAATACCTATCTCAAAAAAATTCAAACTTCTCTAAGAACAACTAAAGTGTTCGGGCGTCATTAAGTCAAACTTCTCTAGTCAACTCTGACGTTCCCCCAATTTTTTCACATCCTTAATCGAATCTCGTGCTCTTCCTCGTAGAAGAAGCCATTTTGCAGTCGAGTATTAAAGCCTTGCATAGACCTACTCCATTTTTTGTAACTTTTTTGAAAGAGCTCATCAGTAGTGGCTGCTTTCATAGTCCGCCTGCGTGCCGCCGTGCCAGCCGAGGCAGTGCTAGGGGGAGGAGGGAGGGAGACGGTCGGTCGACGCGGTCGCGTCGCGCTTCAGCCCCTTCGAAGGGCTGAAAACAAAGAAAAACAGCCAGGGGCTTATGCAAATGGTTTTTGATCTTGTTTTTCTTTGTTTTCAGCCCTTCGAGGGGCCTGAACGCGACGCGACCGCGTCTACTGACCGTCTGCCTCCCTACTCCCCCTCTAGCACTGTCTCGGCTGGCACGCCGGCGCGCCGGCACGCACGCCGGCGGACTATGAAAGCAGCCACTGGGGTGACACGGTATCTTGGGTGGACCCAGCTCCGTGGGAGAGACTATTCCGAAGTTCCTTCATGGGTATACTTCTGTGGTCATATTTCTCACGGTTGCAATACTGGGTCAAAGGGATAGGTACATAGTATCTAATTCACCTTTTCATAGTTCATGCTTACTGCTTACTCGGATACTACTAGTACTTACTATACTACTCATTGCGATTCATTGTCATAGGTATATTCTAGACCTCAATCGAATTTATTCCCTCTCTTCTTCTCTCAACACTTTTCCTTATTTACTGATGTGCACCTTGGGTGTAACCTGGAAAAAGTAGGTAAATAAATGACAGATGTACATAATGTAGTGCTGTTAAGCTAGAAAATAATGATTATTATTTCAAAATGACCCTCTTTCACCAACTTCTGTTTCCCTGACCTGGTTCCATAGATGTGATAGTGTCTAATAATTCGTCTTCCAGACCACGTCGTAACAATTCCCACTTTCATTCACCTAGATGTCTATAGTGGTGTGCTTGATGAGCCCTTCATTACGGGTTTATTTGGGTGAAGAATTTCCAAAACATCGTCTCTGTTGTGTGCCACCCCACATTCTATTAGCAGGCTGAAATCCCAGACATGTTAATCGCAAAAGGTTATTAATTTCCTAGGAAAGAATTGTTTCGATACTTTCACAGAGTTCATTTCGTCAGTCTCGCTTTTGTAATCATGGTTTTATGGCTACGGGAGCGCTATCCATCTTGTTGTTTACCGCCAGTCTGCGATTTTGCTGAAAAAGTCTTGATTAGTTCAGTTTTTGTGTTAGTGACAAGTACCATTATCATCCTAACCTTGTAACGAAGATCCGCCCATATCAAAATGTCCCCGATGAGAGACCAAATTTTTCACAGATCTTGGTAGGGTAGCAAACTTCTATCACCCATAGCGCTTTCCCCGAGGATATGAGCTTGAACTGGTGAAAGGGTTTAGTCAAGGTAGACTTTCGATTTACTGGTAGTAATTATGTAGTAAGTTGTACAACTGGAACCCAGTTAGTCGCTATAATAACACCAAAAATACGAAAATAAGTGAACATATGTAAGGGCGATGTGAAGGAAAAGTTGCCACTACGAAGTCGGACATGAGTTACTGTGTAGTAATGAAGAAAAACTGTTTTAGTAAATTTGATCTCATTCAGCTGATTTAAACGAATGGTCATTCATCAAAACTTGCCTCTACACGGCTTTTACTTGTTATTCTTACTACTTCGAATTTCAGAGCGAACCACCTGCAACCGAATGGATCTATGAGGGTGAGGTTGAACGTCCGGGAGATCATTTGGATCGCTCTCGCAGCCCTGCAGCTTCATGTATGACAGATTAACCATATTTCGTAATTTTCAAAAAATCAATATGAATCAATATTCGGAATAGGGCTTTATCCAACTGTTATAGAGCATTTTTTCAGTAGCGGTAATGCCTCAGCAGTACGATGTCGACACAGGAAGCACAGGGAATAATAGTCAGAAGCCAGCTGTACGCTATGTTAAGCAGCCTTGGAAGCTAACGATAAGGAAGGAGGTAGGGTGACATATTAGGGAAGTAGCAACAGAGGTATGCATGCCCCTATTGCCTTCTTGAAATAGGGAGGATAGCCCTGGTAGGCGGAGGACAGCCCTGGTAGGCACGGGGAGGATGGCCCTGAAAGGCCTAATTTCCCAGGGCTGTTAAGAAATTTAATATATTCGAGATTTTTCTCAGTGGGAAGCAGTCTACGGAAGCAAAATGGATGGAATAATCTCAGAGTATGTAAATACTGGTTTAATCTGTACTAGTTGATTGCAACATGGAGTTTTCCTACCTTCCAGTACGCTTGGGTCTATTTCTCCTACTTTGTAAAAATCAACTTATTTTCTCTTGATATAGTCCTAACCCTTATCCTTAGGTACACTTCAGTGACTAGGTAAACAAGTAAACAGAGTAGCACCTAAGATGACGTCATCTTATTTTTCAGATGTTCCATCCCCAAGAAAAGTTGGATGACGTGAACGTGATCAATCAGGTGTTTGCTCAGATCATTTCTGACTGCCGCAAGGGCATAGCTTACCGTATTCGAGCCTACGAGAGAGATGATGTTGTCTGTATTCTAAGTAAGTTTTTTACTAATATCCGGTGATCAGAGTTCTTATTTTGGGGGGTGTCGGAACTTCTCCCCGAATTCCCACGGCAAGCGGCAAAGGTCACGCGGCGGTTACCCTATCCTTGCACTGGGAATTCAAACCTTTCCCTTCAAAGCGCGCGACTGGGCGCCATCGTGTGCGGCGAACGCGACGCCGTTTTCGGGGAGGAGATACCGGACCCTTATTCTGGCAAAACTATTAAGTACGACTACGGATAATCTTTTAGAATCCAACAATATCCCTCCAGAGCTTTTAAATAGACAGGAAGAGATTCCTGTCGATGTAAAAGTGGCTGTTATCACTGCAGCTCGTAAATGGCCGCTCTACTTTACACAGGTTTACGAGGTGAGTGATGCAATCATTCGATACTACTAGATTCCAAAAAAGTAGTACTTAACTCCTACTTCAAGGTTGTCGAAGAACGTCTTGACGAGTCCGTGTCAGTATTACTTTCAATCGGTGAACATGGCATACGATTACTTCTCCATACCCCATTGGAAAAGGACAACCCACTGAAAGCACAGGATCACTTTAAGTAAGAATTGACTGGTAGCTACCAGTAATCAAAACTTACTGAGGATATTGTTTAGTTTCTCCGATCTGGCGGATGTAACACTGGAAAGCGATGAACTACTCTGTTTACATACTCGTAATGGAATCAGTATTCGATTGCGAACGAAGATGGCACCACAGATCAAAACACAAATCGATAAGTGCATGTTCGGACAAGTCCAAGTACGTGTTTCTCGTGCGTGACCGCGTCGAGTAGCTATGCGCTGCGGTTGGCCGAAGCTGCTGAACAATCGATAACTTGTCGTCTCAAACTATTTCATTTCTACTATTACTCTACTCATATTATTTAAGCGGAAGAAGTTTGTTCGAGCCACAGCGGACTATGTTACGAAACAGCCAAATCTGTTGTCATTCAAGAAAGGCGACACAATTGAATTGGTAATTTTCGACAAATTACTGGATACTGATTAAGCTCAGATAAGCTGTATGTTCTGCTTAGGTTCCGTTACCAAATGGCGAAGTGGTCCCATCTGGATCATGGTTGTATGGAAAGATTGGCAATCGATACGGAAGTCTTCCTGCACAATATGTCATCCCACTCGACGAACACAATGTTTGTTGTCAATCGATTGCAGATTATCCAATCGATAACGCTCATTACTGTTTTACAGCGTGAAGTCGAAGATTTGCCGTCGACGTTACCGTTAGTGTACGATGACGTCATGGACGATGTCGGACATATGAATGGCTCGAAGTACACCATGCTAGAATTTGCTCTGAATCACTTCCGTGGACCGAAGGGATCTGATCCGTCGTTGAAGAGAAACAGTAAGTGTAAACAATTCACACTCAACAAGTGCGTATTGATTTTGCTGGTCCATGTTTTTGGTATGTTGCATAACATTGAAAGGATATCAAACGTAACGAATTAGCGGTCATCTATGATATACAAGTAGCATTACCCTGAGCGCCTTGACGCAGAAAGGCAGGTTATACTATCGATTGGCTCGAGTAGTCTGCGTCGAACAACCTACCTAACCGCAACGCGGCCGCTCGCCGTCTCGAGTATGTTCGAGGGGTTTGAGCGGCGAAGTGCGAGATTCTCGAACATTCATCTCATCTATTTATTACAAGTCTTCATACTTGTGCCACCCACTCTTCCTATACCCCATAACAAGTAAATTGTGATATTCAGGAAAAGAGTGGACGTGGCAGGACGTTGCTCATAAGATCAAGTTCACAGACAAACCGATCTCACATTCGTTGATTCGCTTTGACTCCAGCGAGCTGGATAAGTTGGCCTGCGAAACTTTCATGTGTGAGTTCGAATAAGTAATTTTGCCATCAACCGTTGAATAATTTACTTCCAAGTAAAAACTGTGATACATAGTTATGGGAAGGTGTTTAGGTATCATGCGTTACATGGGAGATGAACCAATTCGACGAGGTGAAACAATAACTGACGCCGTTTACCGTCTGTTATTAATTTGTCATAAAAATCCTGCACTACGAGACGAAGTCTATTGTCAGATTATTCGCCAGACCACTAACAACAAATCTACCAAGTAAGTTTTTGATTATGTTATAAATGTTGATGCTTAATCGAGTACTGTTTTTATTTCCTGCCTTGTTTTGAATATTTTCTTGGGCCTGTGCTCGGCTCACTTGTGATTGGGTGGTTTCGGGTTACACCAACCACAGGTGACCTTTCTAATCTCCAACCCGGATGTGTTGCGGAATAGTGATGGATTATAGTGCCATACTGGCGGGTTTGAAAGAAATATTTCAGGCCAGACAGTTCGATTCGGGGATGGCGATTGTTCTCGATACTTACAGCTTACTTTGAGAGTTCTCTAGCTCTACGACCTTACCTTATTAACTACCTGGCTGAGAATGCTGACGATCAAAGGAGAGCTTATCACGGTACGTTGCATTGTTGTATAGCTTTACAGAGAATATATTTCGGTCGTTTTTTGGATGCATTTTTTTTATTCGAAACTCGAATTCGATCCTAGGAACTGCCCAATTGTGTTTGCAAAATTTGAACCAGACCATGCGCTATGGTGGCCGAAAGTACTTGTTGAGCGGTATGGAAGTTGAAGAAATTACTGTACGTCAAACCAGTTTTGCAAATTGTTTTACTGTTCCTTCACGTGATTTTCTCTCAGAATGGCAAAATACTGAAACGCCAAGTCTACACACTTCCTGGTGGTAACAAGAAAGTCGTGAACACGAAAAGTATTACCGTAGTAGAGGAAGCCATCAGAGTAGGGCCTTATGTTACATTTACAATTCACATTAATAAACGGTTTTAAAATTGTAATATTAAATTTTAATCGAGTATGTTAAAGGAGTTGTGTTTGGAGCTCAACATTCGAAGTCCATCTGAACAGCAGGAGTTCTGTCTTTGCTATGTGCTTGAGAAAGGTGCAGTTTTACTCCTTCAGGCTGTCCATTTTTGATCTATTGATTTTTTACATACTTGTAAAATCAATGTAATAAGACGATTTCAGATAATCGAACTGAATATTGTGCAAACGATGATTACATATTGGATATTTGTACGGAACTTGAACACAAACGTGTGCCGTTCCACTTTTTGCTAAGACGCTGCACTTGGGTGCATCCGTTACGACTTGATCACCCAGTGTACATTGATGTAATGTTCTTCCAGGTAATTAGAAGGTTCAGCACTAAATTACGGTGTCTTCAACTGAACATGGCCTAAAGGTGATGTGTAAGCCGAGCGTAATAACGGAAGTGTCCCCTAAAAAGTGAAACCAGGAGAAGTGCAGAAGAATCTGACAGAAGGCAGGAACAAGCTCCGAAGACGTGGAAACAAGGCTTTTCTACAGCCTTTTGCGTTGGAGAGCAGAAGATATCTTCAAAGTTCCCCACAGACTCGTTTCATAGCCTATATGGGTGGCTCTCCTTATGTAGGAAGTAGACAATCTTGCAGGCGCGTTTTGGTTTTTCAAATGGTCCATGCCTATTCACTAGATCATGGAAAGCGCCCATCCTTCGTGGGCTCTTTGGAAGGGCGGAGATGTCCCAGGGGTGGAGCTGACGTGATTCAGCACCTGGATACTTTGATGTGACAGAGCTTTCTACTGCCAAATCACCGTAATACAGTCAAACTGTTAATCGCCTAAATGAGTGATAAAATGAGGCCTCAAGTAAGAGAAGGCAAAATAAACCATATTTTTGTTAAAATGAGAGACTTTTTTATTATTTTAGGTGGTTCCTGATTATTTGCAAGGCTCCCTCCTCACGAGACAAGCCAGTGGCCACATGAGCGCGTCAGTATGTGACGATGTTACCAAACTTGCGGCTTATCTTCACATGGCTGCCAACGAAGGACAACGGATAGCAGTGACACCGTACGCCTACTGTATTTGTGGTACTGTATAACTAAATTCTACTGGTTACCTTTCTAGGAGAACAGTGCAGACAATAGTGCCGGCGCCAGTGCTGGAGTATCCATCCCCGTCACCTGATTCGTGGGCTTCGAGAATCAATCGTCAACTACGGACCATGAATCCGAATACTACGGCCACTCAGGCTAGGGCTGCATTTTTAGGTACTTTATAATTTATTCTATCTTTCTGGAACAATTTTACTCGACGTTCACAACAAGTACGTCATAATACGAACACAGGGAACTGACAGTGAGGGCTTGGGTAACTATAGGGGGCTATAGAAAGGGGGTAATGGATTCCACCAGCGAGAACAGGAATGGGCTTTGCTATATGTAGGGCTAAGTGAGGACCAAGAAGAAATGATGGTTCAGGAATTTGTGCCCACTCTAATTTTTGCGGAAGTATTTCAATTCTAAGTTATATCAAAGAAAATGACCCCGCTGTCCTACCAAGTGTGCGCCATTGATCTGGTAACAGATCTGAACGATAAGTTTTCGAGTCAGTTGTTCCCTATTTTATTGTGTTTTCTTTGGCGATTCGACTTCCTTTATGTTTATCGACTACTATTGTTTACATTTACGCTATGGATCAATTGTTTATGAGAAACTACCAAGCCTTGTCCTCATCGTGCCGCCTTTCGTCGCCTTTTCTTTTGCAGAGCGTATCTTTTGTTTCTCGAACAATCGCTTTCGATTGTGAAACGGGGATCAGTCCATGACAAGCCTCGTTTCGGTCGTTCTACCTCCATCATTTTAGCTAAAGAAGTTTGTCGGGGAAAGATGTCGACGTAACTCACGTAGAGAACCACTTTGAAAACTGACCGTTGAAGTGAATGAGTCCGCAAAGGGGCGTGTCTGACAAGCAAAAACGTGAGAGAAGAAAGAAATCTAGTGCCCTTTTGGCAGAAGGAACCCACTTCTCCTCATTCAACTGATAGAAAACTGTTTATATCGGAAAACGGCTTCATATGACAGACCATCCATGTGACTGCCAGTACTTGCCATGAAGCTGATGAGAGGAGTCCAACGATTTCGTGCAGCCATTTTTCCTCTGTTCGTTGGTTACCTCTAGAATCTGGTCTTCCCACAAGAATATTGCTTTTTTAGTAAACGTAATAGGGGCCTTGATAAGCCCATCAGAGATGTCACCAAGAATGTGCCAGACGAGACTGAAAAGTGCTGGGCTCCAGCTTACTCTGAAAAAAGAATCAGGGTCGGTGTCACGCTAAACTTCTGAACTGTCCCTTGCTCTGATCATCCTGCAAATCCTCCCTGCTCCCTGCAACAATCAACCGAGTTATATCGTGTAATCCTCAAGAGAAAAGCCAAAATTCCTAGGAAAAGCTCGGGAAAGCTGCCAGAGAAAGTCTGGACCGAAATTTCCCAAGAAACTTGTACCGCCGACTAAACGAGCCCAAGCTTGCGAGCCATCACCCGCACTGGGATATGGATGGATATCACGATGATTGCGGATAATGAGAAGTTTGCGATAATCCTCTGTGCGTCCGTGAAAAGCTACTTTCTCACCACATTTTTACTTGTAATTTACGTACATTACAAAAAGTCATTACTGTGTGCCATGGTTATGAACAAGTTATTCGATACTTTGTAATTCAAAACCTCTTTGTAGAAATATTATCTACATGGCCACTGTTCGGTAGTACGATATTCCGACTGGACGCTGCATCATTTGATGGACGAGCTCTCCCACCGGTTGAGCTGGCTGTTGGTAGGACTGGCGTCAAGCTTCTGGAGCCACGAAGTAGGGACGTCGTTGAGCACTGGCCGTATGATAAGGTAGCTCATTATCCGTTTCATTGAGCGAATCTGTCCACCGCTGGTTGAACTATTAACAAGTATATAATTTATTAAGTATTCCATAAAGATGTTCTTTTGCAGATAGTTTCTGCGGTCGCTGGACACCGTGATACAGTCGTTGAGATGGTTGTTGGCACTCCCTCATCAAATCGTACCTACGAATTCCGTACAAACGAGGTTAGTTCGCTGGCCTTTTTTTCTTTTTTTTACTTGGACATTTTTTATTTATATCGGATCGACTCCTATCCAAGGCAGGTCCAAAATCCGTTTCGCCTTAGTCATTTCAACCACCTCGGGGTGTCTGAAAGTTGAGGGTTCTTGTCAAAAAACGAAGGTTGAGCTGATGGGTACATCCCGGATTGATCTCTACCATAGTGCATGTTACAAATGAAACTTGGACTGTATTTTTTATTGATATTTCCTTTGACCTACCTTTGATCTCTACAAATTCCAGAGCTTGGCAATAACTCGACTAGTTGGGCAGTACACCTTCATTGTCAATGAAAATCGTGGATTATTAAATGATTGATTGATATAAATAGATAAATTTAACAGTAGTAGTCTTGAGATTATTTTAAAATGTATATGTGATTATTTATGTGATGTATGACCTCCGTTTTCATGAAAATGTAAAGGGTATGAAGCGGTGAGTTGAGGCAATATAGTGAATGAATTCACAGTACAGTACATTATGCGATATTGTTACATTCAAAGATGCGTTAATAAAGATATACATCGTTTCTGGAACTTGTATTACTACTTTACTCTTGTTGGGTACAAAAATTTCGAAATCGTTTGATGATCCAAAGTGGGATCGATGTTCCGGGAGAGAGTGCAAACAGTTGACGCCCCCACCCCATCCATCGGTCATGCCTGTTCCATTTTTTGTCTGACCAGAGGTGAAGGGAACATTCCAATTGGGAATTGGCCAAAGTCCAATGACACGTACTGACGGTAAAAACCGCCGAGACCACTTCCCTTCACTGAATATCCATCATTTTGAACAGAATACGTGTATTTCCACAGGTACTGTTTGAACGTTGGGTGTTCTATCCCTACACTTACTGGTAAACTGTAAAGTAATCATTGACACTGCAAGGAACAATATAGACCAGTGGCGACTGTTCGAGGCCATTTGCACGTTTTAAGTACATCAGACTAGGTTCTGTCTGACGAGAGCGTTTTGGTCTTCGGTTGGATGTAGAAGAGTAGGTGCGTACATATCAGCTATAGATTATCATGTGCTGTTTATGAATCCTTATGGGTTCTGTAAACAGTAAACAAAGTTTTGAGTTGACGTTCTTGCGAGCTGTTGTTATTTCACCGCAGTACACGATGCAAAAGTGTTACAAGGATGACGAGTTTGGGCAAAACTTCGGCCTCGGACAGGACTCCAACCCGTACATGTGCTTTCGGGGCCCCGTGATCTCTGGCCCTTACGAACCGAGACCCACCCTGATCTCGCCTTCTTAACAGTTTTTATGCCATAGCTTATCAGCATCACACAAGGATGTGTTAGGCCGGCTAGTCAATAGCGGCACTGAATTGTTAATCTGAAAGTTGTACTTGTTACGACTTGTTCTGACTGGAGGTTCACGGTAGTTGTTGCACGTTCGTACATTACACTGCTTATATTCACTTACGTTTTTGGGTTACACCGTAAATTACTTGGTGAAACAGGGTAATTAACGGCGAATACATTATCTGACCGTAGAGGGTTGTGACTTCCTAGCAACGGATCCAAAGGAAGATGCTGGTCAAGGTGTTGGTTTCCGAGCGTTCCACACATGACGTAAGAAAGGCAAAAAACGAAAGGATACGGGTAGAGAGCGCTTCTCGAATGTTGAATCATAGGTTGTTTACATTAGTTGGTTCCTGTACGGAATGGAACGGAAGCGGATTTTCAATTAACAGGTTGAGCGGAACAGCATAGGATAAAGTAATGACAGAGTAGCCCGTTCAGTGAATCCATTTGATTTTCACGTGTTACACCTCTTTGACTTTAATTTTTGTGCATTAGAAATTTTTTGCTTGTTGTTTGCCATTTTACAATGTTTTGCCGTTTTACCATTGTAATCTCAATAGTTTACAAGAGTGGATCGACTGGAAGGGTGAAGCTTCTTGCTGACCGCCGAAGGACCACTGCGATGCACCAGGAAGGTTTTCAGCAGCCTCATCCAAAGAAGCGTCTCCGAATGAACAAGAACGTTTGAAGTCTCGTTAGGAAGCCTCTTACGTCAACTGTGACGTGAAAGGCCAGCGACCTTCATTTTTTATGAGAAACGAAACGGGTACGATACTTACGGGGGGGGGGGGGGAATCTAAACTATTCAAATGAGTAAAACGGCTAGAAATTCGCCTGAAAACGCTTTTTTTAGAAAAAATCAGAAGCAAACCCTTAAGCTTGCCGGAGGAACAGAATTTTGATGATTTCGGACACGAAAACCAGGGGCTTTAAACGCTGCAACCAACTGTGGTTGTGCTGTAAATGGGTAGAGGAAGCATTTGAAAGGATATTCCCCCCATTGTTTAGAGGATTATTACCCTTAAAATTGTGAACAACTAGCGAAATGGTGAACCGCGCGAGATTGTGTACTATTAAAACGGGGAGTGTTACAGTATCTCGGTCTATTACCATTCCTCTCTCACGGTCTTCGCGGGAATCTTACGGCAGGGCAACGCCTACCGTTCGGTGCACGGAGCGAATATTACTGCGGAGATCTACCCATCTACGGTATTCACCTTCACTAGTGGAACCCCTAAATGTAGTGCCATCTCACCTTAGGAATATGGGTGTTTAACAACTTCACTTTGTATCGGGTGAACTGAACTTTTACTGCAAAACTGCTTGGAAACAAACCTTTCCTTCAGCGCTTAAATCCTCTCAAATGAAGTATTATTGCTTATTTGGTACAGCTACATAGAAGGCTGGACATTTGCTGAACATTGAAATTCCTTTCCTGAATTGTCCAAAGCGATTTTCCCTCCATCCTATCTATTGGATAAATGGACTATGTCTGAAGCATACTGGTGAAAAGCGGCCAAGGACTCTAACAACCCCATTAATACACATTCACACCAGTTGCATCTGGACAAATTCGAATCCTATCACAAGACAATTTCCCATGTAATATGTTTGGAATCTGACGACCAACCACTGTGGAATATAAGGGACTGTAAGACCGTTTATTTTGCTTACTGCAGCTGACCGTCCCCTGTGATCTTTAGGCTGTTCCACTGCCCCCGATTTCGAACAGAAGGTGTCCACTGAACCTCATATGTTGCCCTAGAAAACGGCCCATTGAGGTTGTGAGACAAGGAAGCTGCCAGTCACTTTCGTTAAAGGCTACTTTGCGTCCTTCATTTCCATTTTGGCAGCTTGCAGCATTTCCTTGACCATCCTCTAGATGTGGTGCACAGTTTTATAATTTATACATTTATTTTATACAAATTAAGTGTACATTGCGTAATTATCATACAGAATTCCTACAAGTCCAGTCGAGCGGATATCAACTGACCAGTGGAATTATTTGCCAAGGATTTGGTCCAGAACGTTGTGATATCTATTGTAGCGTGACCACGTACTTTCTGGGAACAATGCATCTCCAGACAATGGGATAAATTGTCGCTTTTCACGAACAACAGCTCTGAAAATGTTTGATAGTACGGTACCGAATTCCAGTATTTGATAGAAAAAGTTAGGAACTGGGAGACATTGGAGGCCACTGCCGCTACATTATCCCATGGGGGCCAGTACGGTCTACTGAGTAGTTCCTTTTAAATCAAAAATTGCTCTGACAGCAAGAACAGTAAGATTCCTTAGGGAAACCTATTTAATATAACCTACTTTATTTTGTCTCCCAAATGCTACTTTGCAAAATATTCCAGGCCGTGGGAAATCAAATTTTCACCAGGTTTGCATCAGACTACTCGGGAGGAGAGAAGACCTGTCTAATGGGGTAATCTTGAGCCAGGAGACTCATAATCACTCAAGAGTTCCTACGAAGTCTCAATATAACTTCAGTGGCCTTATAAAGAGGGCTGGCGGTTGGTGCTACCTTTGCATTGCCATCGCTTTACGTACGTTCCCTTCTCTCCCATCTGAGAGTGTCAGGAGTGCAGAAGGTGGAGGTTGAGGATGGGGAGAGCAGTTTCGAAGAAGAGGCGAGTCTAACTCGGGCCAAAGTAGAGGAGAAGAGAGTATTGAAATACTTGCACTTACCCGCTGACCAAAACGACGATGAGTGCAAACAGCAGGAAAAGGCGCATATCTCGATTCTTGGCTAACCATTGCACCCTAGAAGTTTATATACCGAGAGAACTCGCTTGTGGGTGTTACGTACTCATAAATCAGTTCATTTTTTCAAACCTCAGACACCACGAAACTGGTCGTTTGTGATCGGTGGTGAGAAATCGGAACAGGTTCCAGCTTCGAGCGATTAGGTCTTGGTAACATTGTGTACCCTTACTCATCATTCCATCAACGGCGACCAATTCGCCGAGTTTTCCACGTAACGGAATTGTTCTTTTTCACAAAGCTAATAATCTTTTTCACTTAGAATGGCCTTTATTCAAGTATCTCAATTCAAGCATTAAGATATGAATGAAAATACGATCCACGAATTGGAATGGGGTGCGCGATCTGTAAGAACTTTTCGATTTCATGAGAATGGCTCGCTGCAGAAGTCGCACTTGTAGACCTCCTTTGGAAGGGATCCACCTGTTGCTTGGGTGGGTTTATTCTTCATTTCTTCTTTGTTCATCACAGTGAAGAGAACGAAGAAGCTTTACTATCTTAGGACTAGATATGTTCTTCTAAAAAGCGAGCAATAAAGTAATAAGCAGCAATAAATATGTATAGAAGTCAAATAATAATAAATAATGATAATGTTTTGAGTAGCCCTTTCTTAGATCTGTACAATTAATTTAATACGATGTGATTCACTTAATAATGATCTCGGGGTTCGTAGAGGTAACGAACCTAAGCAGAGTGGGATTGGGAAAAAGCGGTGGCGTAGGATGTGTGAGAACACAGTTTTTGGTTCAAAATCGAAAAGAGTTCCTGTTTCACTAGCCTACACGAGGATAGAATGTTCACGGAAGATCAGATTCATTTTTTCTGTTCTTTTCTTTCGAAACATCAGACGGGATACGGTATTCCTGTCTGTACGGGTTTTTTTCATCCCGACTATCCCAACAGTTCCAATAGCCCACCATCACCGAGCGGGCTAGGCTTGTACGTGTATGTCAATTACCCAATCGCAGTGTATTATTTTTTACTAGCATAACAACCGTTGTTGCTTATTCGAGCTTTAACATGTCACTAAAACGGGAAAAACCGATTATCAATAGTGAACACCCTCGACCTTATGACTTACCAATTACAAGCCATTTCCTTTTCCTCGAATGGTCAGAAAGAGGGATTCATAGGTGTAGGGAACTACTTGAAGACTCTATCGTCCCATTATTTATTTCTCATCGAGGTGGTTCAAACAATCACTTTAGGTCAACTGAAATTTTACATTTCCAACTCTGGTAACTAATTACCGTAACTTGAATAAACACGAGAAGGATACATTGTTTCTGTATATACCATGATTTTCTATCTCAACACTTCCCATCACCCACCATCATCAAGCGGGATAGGCTTGTATGTGTATGTATGTTAATTACCCAACCGAAGTGTATTATTTTTTACTAGCATAGCAACCGTTATTGCTCTCCCGAGCTTTAACATGACGCTGAAACAGGAAAAAACCGATAACCGGATGTGAGCGTTCTACAACAGCTCGACGCAAGACCCTCCCCCCCCCCCCCCCCCCCCACGAATCACTGCACGTAACGACTTCCGCTCCGTTGGGTGGTCGAAAAGAGGGATTCATGGGTGGAAGAGCCTTTTTGAAGCCATCTGCTACCGCAGTAACTCAATCCTCTGCAAAAGTAGGTCCAATAATCATTTTGAACTGCTTGAAGCTTCATACAGTTGAAATTGGTAAACAGCTATTAAATTATATCATCTAACCGTAGTAAATCAAATAAGTACGAGACAGGATACTGTATTCCTGCCTGTATCGTGGAATTGTTATCTCAAAGGTTCCAATCCCCCACCAGTATCAAGCGGGCTAGCTTGTATGCGTATGTTAATCACCCAGTTAAAGTGTATTACTTTTTACTAGCCTGGCAATCGTGCTGCTCATTCGAACTTTGACATGACGTTGAAACGGGAAAAGCCGTTTACCAGATGTGAGCGTTCTACAACAACTCTAGCCATACCCCACAAATGGCCGAATGCAGGCGATTTCCGTGCCCTTGATGGTCAGGAGGAGGGATTCAAATGCGTAGGGATTTACTTGAAGTTATTCACTATCACAGTAAGTCAGTTTTCAGTAAAACTAGTCCAAGAAACCATTTTCGGCTCTTTGAACTTTTGCATAATTCGAACTGGTATTCAGCTTAATATTCGCTAGCATGATCCGAAGATTCTAC
The DNA here is from genome assembly GCA_000469685.2 of Haemonchus contortus. Taxonomy (NCBI): domain Eukaryota; kingdom Metazoa; phylum Nematoda; class Chromadorea; order Rhabditida; family Trichostrongylidae; genus Haemonchus; species Haemonchus contortus. The sequence goes on along the minus strand of LS997567.1, from coordinate 38,995,319 downwards.
TAATCGAAGTTTGACTTTGACCACCCAGAGATAAGAGTGATACCTGGATATTAGTTTTAGTGCTATCCTTATACAATATTGTGTTGCTGTTACTGTATCCCAAGGATAAGCAAATCGTTCTTGACCTGTGTCGTTGGGTACGTCACGCACTCAATGCACGAAGTTTTTTGCTGTATGAAGAAAGTTGATTTATGGGTTTTTCTCACGACGGACAGCGGAACCCGATGGGCTGACCTTTGCGTTTTCCACAAAGCCGGAAAGCAATTCAGTCATAGAACTTCGTTTTACATTTTCGCTCAACAGAGGTGATTATGAAGTGCTCGAGTGATAAAGCAGTGATAAATGTATTACGTTTTACTTAATTGTCTATTCAAATATGACCCTTCTGCATTAAATGACTTGAAATTAATAAAGCATGAAGTCTTTGAGCCTTAATGAATCCCTTCTGGGAGGTGCACCCAGCATTCGACTTCCTAGTGGCATATTGTATACCTATGTGCCTTAGGCCATGACTTACGGTGGCCAGCCGAAGTACAAGTCAGTGCACGTTGTTCTTCCAGACGAGTATGGTACCGATTAGTAGAGGCCGGAACGATGGTAGGCCTAGTTGGCCTTAGCGAACAGTGGTCCAGGCTCGACTCTCGGACCATGGATAGTGGGCCACACGCCATTACACCATCTCCGCCTTCGAAAATGACCAATATAACAAGCAAATAGGCCATTTTCCAGGGATAGGAATGAAAAAAGGAAAAAGAGTAGTAGCTTCAATGCAGATCGATGCTAGTTGCCCAGCTAGAGCTTGCTGAAAGCATGGCCCCGTACGAATCCGATTCCTAGTCAGAAGCAATCTGAACAGGAACGGAATCAAAGGGCTTAACTCCTATTGTTCCTAGAACCACCCCCCTCCCTCTCGCCCTACCTCAGGTCTACTGCGTTCGTAATATCTAAAATAATTCGACAAAATCATGCTTCAAAGAACGGGAACCGAAGTTCTGAACACAATGGAATATGTGGCAAACTAACGGCAAGGTCGTAAAGTTAATTGGAACATCGGACCCCTGTTTATGCAAGACCAAAGGTTTCAGGCTCAGAACAACAGCGTAGAAGAGAGAGCTCGGAAAAATTTAGATGGAACAGAGCTAGAGCCTCTATGAAGCGCCTCCTGAAAGCTCTTCTAAACACAACCCGGAAATCCCATACTGCTGCTAGCACAATTGCAGTCCACCATAAAGTTGCACCAATGCAAAGGGCTACGAACAAATAAGCTCAGTACCCTAATCTTGCTCTGATATTTTTCTCCTACTGAACGTCATTTCAACTGCGTTGTTAAGTTGGAAGTGAAGAGGATTCACCCCTGAGAACGGCATGACCGGATGCATGCAGTGCATATTCGATCGGTCATTTCAATTTCTATGGGGTAGCTCAAAATTTTGGGTTTTGGTTGAAGTTGAAACTTTCATCTCCACCATGATCCTAATTTTTTTTAATTCCATAAATTAAGAGAGCGAAGCGAAGGATCTCTCCGCAGGCCAAAGTCACAATGATAATCGAGGATGACTACATTCAACTATGTCCACAGAGTAAAGTTACTAGTCAGTAGTATGCTTCCAAATGGTACCTATGAACAATCGAACCTTCCTCACTCGGCTCGGCTGACTCCTGTAACGGAATCAATTTTTTTCTGGGCTACATTCGTAAATAACTGCATTGTATGAGTGCATTCATACACAGGATCTGATGTGATAATTGATTGTGGGTTTGTAAGTGTATTGTGTTTACGACAGCAATCGTCTTTGCTCTTTCAAGCTCTAAGATAGTGTTGAAACGGGAAAATCCACTCACCAGCAGTCAGATCTCTCCTGTAGCTCGACCCAAACCTTACAAGTTACTAGTTGCACTAACACTTTTTGAACTTGGTCTATTACGCTAAATTATTACACCAGAAGGTACTCTAACAAAGAAATACATCGTTTTGTGGAACCGGTATGACTCTACACTACTTCATCTCGGCATGAAAATTGTAAAAAAAAAAAGATAGATGGTTGAAATCGGGATCAGTGTTCAGTTTGGGTGCAGACATTCGACGTTCCACCATTCATACGTGTCCTACTTTTTGTTCGATCAAACGTGAACAGAACGTTTCCCTTGAAGTTTGGTCAAAGATTGAAGACGTGCCCTAACGGTTGAAATGAAAATTGTTCCTTATCAATGGTAATTCGTCAAATTGTAGGCAGCCATCTAATCTAACACTCATAAGTAAAATCGGTAACGTTCTACCAGTCCGTAATGAGGAGCACGAACAGTTTTTGGTATCAGTCAAATAAATCCCTTTGAAAATTCTGAAAACATTCTGATCCTGTCAGTAGGACTTAAGTGTATGGTATAATTAAACAGACGTCGAGTTCTTCGCGATTAGTCCTTCAGTAAGCAGTGTAGCTGCACAGACGTTAATCTCAAACGTTCCTTTACCATTTAGGGGACGAGTTATTCCATAACTGGTATGATCTTCAGAGGATTAGTGATTTCATCGGAATTTTCGTTCGAAGTTCCCTACAATCTTGTCGTTTGCCGCTAAAATTGACAGTAAGTTCACAAGTAAAGTTAGTAATCTTCTCCCACCTTCTGAGTGAATCATGAATGCCTTCCCATAGAATTTAAAGGAATCAATGCTTAAACTTAGAAGCCTGTGTCAGCAAAAGGTGTTTCCTATACCGGAGCAAGAGATTCTGAAGAACACAGTCAGTAAACAACGTAACAGCGCATTTGTGCCAGATCAAGATTAATAAATGGATAGGGTACGTTTACACGAGTATAGTGAGGACACCTTCGATCGTCGCAGAATTTTTTCTTGAACTGCTATGTACGATTGCTGGTATTTATCTAAGTATACAGTAATTGTGGGCACTCATAGTAGACATGTCCTTCTCTACATCCATCAAGCTGAGGGGAGATGTTTACTCTGATAAAGTTAAGGCTTCGGTTCGGATATTGACTCACACCACACCAAAGCCCAAGAGGTCATGTCCTCCATCCGGGCTGATCCAGATATTGACAAACACTTTAGCTGCAGGGGGCAGAGCTTTGGAGTGGCGAGGTTCCCAGAGTTTTTTGAGACTGTTCTAGACCCGAAGCTGAGAGCGGTTCATGTAGAGGAAAGCGCTGATTGTATTGTCAGCATCTGACAGCTCTCAATAACGGACACACCTTAAAAACCCACTGAACAGGCAGCAGAAATTCACGTGCGTTCAGTTCTGGCATCGGATGTACTCAAGGTTTTTTCTTGAATGAGCTAATGGTCTTGACACGGAGTGTTCAAGTGGAAGTTCCAGTTCGCAATCGGTTCCGTCAGGGCGTTGTTCGAGTTTGTGCTTCTTCTCAGAAGTGATGACAAAACTGAAGTAAGTTCTAGAAACGCTATTGTCATAGCCAGATTTTTTGTTACAGTGACACTAGTTGTTCGTTAGTAGATACCTGTCAGTGAGCAGATTTTATCTTATCTGCCCATTCCTTGGGCTTTGTGCCAAGTTCATGCTATTGAAATTGAATAGCCCAGCTATTACGCTGAAACGCAAACGATAGACCACTTTCTACACCGGAATATTCAGATAGCAAGAAAATTTCTTTCGAATGTCCTAAAGTTTATCAATATCCTTGGAAACAAAAGGAGTTTGCTGACTGTACTTCTCAACTGAACAACTTTCTGTGACGAGGGCCTTCCTTTAGTTTTTTTTCACTCCGATCAGATACAGCTCCAGAGCACAACCGCATTAAATCTGTGAAAAGATGCATCATCCTACTGACGATTTCAGTCAGTACCGGTTGTCTACGGCGGAGATTGTGTGGTAGCAATAGGCAAGCCTTCCACATACGCGTGGTCCAGGAATCGAGTCTCAGATCCGGACTCCCCAGACCAACCAAGGCATTCATCCTTCCGGGCTCGGTTATTTAGGTCCAAATGGTCCGGTAAGATGGAGTCACTCACTTGTACATCGGCTAGCCACCAGAATTCATCAAACATCCCACATACTGTTCACAACGTCACTGCGATGCTAGGTGGAAGTGGATCGGGGAGCGTATCCAACGATCGGGACTGATAAACGTCTTTGGAAATTGTATATGTGAAATAATGGTCTAGGCGGTCTTTTCAATTAAATGCATAATGCTGAATTCTACACTTCTAGGTGTCCACTATCGACTTGCCTGAGGAATCTCCTGACATCTTCTCGGATCTACGAAAAACGATGCCGCGAGCAGTCTTGTCGCTACTGTACATCTGAAAAGATCTGCGAGCTTCAAGGCACCGTCTACTTGATTCAATGCGGAGGATGTGGAGAGAAGTACGTGGGGGAGACCGTAAGACCCTTGAAGATCCGTCTGGACGAACATAGAAGAGCGTTGGCTAATCCCGCTGCCTACCCACACAGCAGCTTTTCCAGGCACCGTACACTCAGGCATGAGAAGGAAAACGCTCCATCTTTCGATGTGAGAGTTTTACATAGATATTTGGTGCGGCCTCTGGAAAGGAAAATCATGGAGGCACGGGAAATATACTGTATCCGACCGGAAATCAATGCAAAGGAGGAGATGCGTGACCTGCTGAGACTGATTGAATGATAACGCTCCGTCGCCTCTGGAGAAGAGCGGTCTCATTTTTCTTTCAAGTTCCCCGCCAATAGGTCCACTCCCCTCCCCTATTCCCCAACATTTCTGGTTGGTTTGATAAGATCCTATGTGTTCTATGTAGTAACTGATTGTTGACTGGTTGTTTGCAACTATGTATTGTAAAGTTAAGGTCTGAAGAAGGCATTATATGCCGAAAGCTAACCAATAAAGTGGAGTAGCAAGAGCTTCGAAAATACACATGAAAAACAAATATTAACATACATATGTCCATACTTCGGTAACCCCATGAAGTTGTATACTCAAAAGGCAACAGGTCTCCCCCTCTGTGTCAAGGTGTTGAAGCGACCTGTTTTCCGTTTAAATATGTGAAACTTTCATCGATGTTAAAAATGTTCTGGCGATATTCATGTCGGGCTCAGCTTCCTATTCGCTACTGCCAACGTTTTTAAGGCTCTGGCTTCTCACCAATGCCGTGCTCTGATCACAGGAAAGCTGAGCATATAGCCCACAACTTCCCAACGATTCGGGTGGTGGTTACAGAAATCAGACCAAACGTCTGAACTATTCGCCTCAGCTGAGTTACGAGCGACCTAAAATTGCTATGTAAATCCTTTGCTAGGAATTTGAGGCTTCTGATAAGAGCTGCCCCAAAGGTCATCCTGCTGAAACGCAGGCTGTCTTGGTTGATGTCAGCATGTTGGTATGGTTGATTATGGCACAGAAACATTCCCATGTCGCTTTCAATAAGCTGTTAATTTCGAAGCTTCTAAGGCAGATTGAACGATACAAAAAAATGTGGGAAGCAATCATGTTGTACACAAATTACATCCTTTATAGATGATGCTTTCTTGCCTTGCCATTGTTGCTGAAACTGCCTTCGTTTTCGTCATAACCGTCATGGTAAGAAGCGTGAGGATCCCGTCCAATTTCCATCCTTGAACTGCACCTTGACAATGTTCCAAAGAATAGCAGGGGATCCCTAACTAATTTTCCTGCCCTTTAGTAAAAGCCGTCCTCAATATTTCAGGCTTTTGAATTCCTGAATAATTTGGAAATCCTTAGTGGTATTGAACTTTCACACAGTCAACATAGCCACGAGTTGTGGGCATGACAAGTATTACCGGTTGAATTTAATAGCTTTCCGAAGGGAGACCTAATACTGGAGAGGCCTATGAGAGCACTGGACACGGGAGTACAATGGGATGCGAAACTTGCGGATGGAAATGTCTCTTAGGGAATGTCTTAGGGAAAATTGGTGGTACCAGAGGTAGCTGGAAAACAATGTGTCGGTGTATTTGCGGTTTCTGTCAACCCTACACGAGATTCGGCAGGGTTATCAACAGAAAGAGATTATTTTCATGAAGAATTGCAGCGTGCTCTTGCAAATCCCCATAATCCGAGGGTTTTCCTTGGACGTCTATAGAGGGCATTCAGTCCAAATGGAGTGGGTCCCCATGGCCTTCATTAGACGACACTGTAAGGCAGCGTGTGCAACCTTCAAGAGGTAGTGCTCTCATCACGAAGCGGTCTAACGCTCAACTTTTGCCCGAGTTTATACTATTTATAGTTTAACAGCAGTTCTCGTGTATCATATACATGAAGTACAACATCAGTTGAATTTAGACCCTCTAAAGACGAGACCAGACTTATTGGAACATTTCATTCATCATTCGCTATGTCAATTACCTTTGATGTTCAACACAATATTCAGGTTATCATATCTTCTTGTCCTCCTATCCTTATACAAGCAATGTTTAGGCCCAGCTGACTGCTGAAATGCCATCAGATCACTTGCGGATGCTTCATTTCCGGCACTAGTGTGCCGCCAAGTGCGCCAAGTTTCGTCAAATGACGAAAGGGTTGAAAGTCACGTACACATCCCGTTTCGGGGTTGCCTAAAAATAGATGGGATCATTTCCCAAAATAAGGTAGTTTAACCGCATACTACAATTCGGTATGCTGCTTACTCTTGAGCGACTGGTTTCAGAAGAAAATCTTCAGTTCGGACAGCTGTGGTCGTAATCACCGCTCATGGAAGGGTGGGGACTGAAGTTGTGGTCACCTAAATCTTATTTTGAATATCAAAGGCAACTCATTTACTAAATGGCGACCGAAATGTTCCAGCAAGATTGGACTTGGCCCTAAATAAGGACGTTCAAAGTAGCGCTGGAGTGATACCTTGCCCAAGGCCTCGGGAATTTTTGTCCTTTATCCCGGAGCACTTCACAGGGAAGGTGGCATCAACATATCAGAAAAGCTGGTCCTGCTGACAAGTGGAACACGGAAGGAGAAAGTATGGAGTGAAGAAATCCTGAGCTGGAGTACTAGATAGCTGGGATCTCAATTGCCCCTATCCCGATTTCTTTTTTAATATTGCGATCTTTGAATTACTCAACCGTTCTAACCCTGACCGCAGTAGAAATGTCAACTCCTTGAAATTATCAGTCCACGTGGACCAAAACTTGTTCTATCTCGAACTCGTTGTTCGTCATCTTCAGATCTCCGAACGGCCGGCGAACTGATTGGCATTTCGGTAACACAGAACTGATCTTTGATTTGAAGTGACATAAACCAAGGGGTAATCATCGCCAATGGCAATCACATGGCTTAATCTCCTATTTAAGCAACCCATAAGATTAGTTGAACGGTTGAGGATGCGCCATCTATTCCTCTTGCTCGTGCTTGCGGTCATCGCCTTAGCCACCGGGTGAGTCCGTGAGGTCCAAGAGGATCGTTACTTGAATAGATTCTAAAGTAATGTCTTACTTGCCTTCAGGAAAATCTGTTGTTACTATTTATTTTGGTTGTTTCTCCTGTAACTGGACATCTATTTCGAATATTTGTCATTTCATTCATTGAAAGAAACGACCAAAATTGCAGAATTCACCGAACGAAGCGGCAGTTCAATCCTTTGCCCGGCAGTGAGTGGCCACTCTACACCACAAACAACAACAATAACAACTTCAACCGCATCCTTCTTGGATGATCTCGGTGCTTGCATATTCCTATTAAGGCCCCTTTACGGCCGGAAAGAAATACCTGTACTATAGTCACGGACATTATTTATCTGGCATCATTGTCAGTTCTGACTGTGATCAATGATTGCGTCGTCTGAAAAAAAATAATCAATAAATAAATAGTTAATGTTGAACTTGAAGGAGTTACAAGAGTATGGCCAGTGATTCAACGAAATCAGTTCAGCTTTATTACCCGGTAGGGTAAATCAGCTCAGTTTGTGACGAGTATGATGACTTTTGCCTCAGTGAATTTTTAGTTTACCCCTCAGTGAACCAGTATTCAATCGTGACAATTCATATTTCCAAATATAAAGGATTAGCACTTAGCTGGTCCCAACCGGATAAAAGGTATATTGTCAGTGATTTATCGGATCAGATTTGTCGGTCCTACTGTACCAATCGATAGCTACCTACTGCTATAGCAAGGACGGGTGTGATGCAGTGGTAACGAAACCATCGCGTCGCGGCGAAAGAGGCGCCGCGCGCGAAGGAATGTAGTAGAATTTAGCGGCAAGAAAGAAATACAGGAACAAAAGAACCTACTTCAGAATAATCCCAAAAATAATAATGGCACATCGAATGAGCTGTGTGAAGAACGCTAGGACTGTAATAAGAGGCAAATGGTCCGCGACTGCCGCTCGCGAGGCGAATCGATTACACAAAACCGATCCTACTGCCCGTCTCCTGAGCAAGACCACTGGTCTTCTTCAAGTAAATGGGAGGTGGAGTTGGATCACATTTCACTCGTGTATAAAGCTATAAATATAAGAATAAAGATAGTGGGCGGAGATGGTGTAGTGGTAAGTGGCGCACTCCCACAATCGCATGATACGGAAATTAAATCCCGCATCTATGCACCCTGGGCCAAACAAGCCTTTCATCCCTCTAGAACCCAGAACTTGTACCAGATTCGTCTAGGAGGATAAAAGCTCAAGTTTGTTCATTAGCTGGCCACCATAAGACATTGAATGAGCCACGCAGGCATTCGAAACCGCCACCACGATTCTGAATGGAAGACAAATGCGGGGTGCATCCCAAAAAGGGAATGGATTGACGCCTAAGACTTTATCCTTTTCTCCTTTTCATTAATAACAATGATAATAATAAATAATAATGATGATAAATAATAATAATAATAATAACATCATCAACATCTACTATATACCCTCTGTACGGAAGCTCACTCCTACCTTTAATTCATTTTATTTAATTCCTCTTTAAAGTTTTAATTTAATACATTTTCCGCTGATCTCTCAAGAAACAACAGGGAATTGTGATGTCAGCAAAGGTATGGCCACGTGGTGGGGTTGCCCACTTGACACTTTGCCAGTTTCCCAGCCGCGAGAAAGTATTGGAAGTCACGTAAAATTCCCGTTTCAGAGTATCCAAATGTAGACAGGACCACCACCTTGAATGATTCCCAAGTATTCTCATATACCGATTCTATGAGAGTCCTTGGAATCCCGCAAGACGACTGTTCTAATTGCACCCTTGTCTTTCTAGAAAAATCACTTTTGAGCTAGTCGATCTTCTGATCTTTGAAAGACTGTTTATTGCGATAGCGACCTTGATCTTCATCTGCTGGCACAGGTCTTGATGATTTCCTGTTCACACAAAACATAGAAAATGTTGCTGTTTCGTGTATTCCAAAGGGCTTTGAAGGGCAACAATGGTGATTCAACAATTTTCCGAAGACATATTCATAAGAGGCCTTAATGCCTGCACTAAATTATGACCTGCAAAAAATTTGAGAGGAAACGAATCACTAATTAGGAAGCTCTTTTGCGTTATACTTTTTGCGTTTTTTGTAGCCAGATGGTTGAAAAAAAGGTTGCAGGAGTTTCCCATTGTTTCCTTTTTTTGATTTATAGTAGGGCTCACTCCTTCCGCACAGGTGATTGATGGACTTTGAGTAACGTGGACATAAATCACGTTCACGAAATTCTAAGCTTCCCATTAATTGGAATGCCCTGAGGAAACCCTTCTCTTCGAGTGGCACAGGTGCTAGTGCTTCTATGAAAGTGACACTCAGCTAATTTGCTGGTACCAGCCATTTTCGGGGGCTTTGCGTCACTGTACAGTTACGATTCAACAACGAAAGGATCCCAAGTCGAGATTCATTCGACTCACATTGCTAGACATCTCCCGGTGCCGAATCTGCTCTCCAATTTCGTAAAACGTCATTATTTCCTTCGCTTATTGGTTCAAACAGGGTTTGGTTGAAACAGGAAAAGTCACAGGGAATTTCGGGCAGTCCGTAGTAGAGCCACTTACGGAGCCTGTTTTCACACAGACCCATAATTTCTCGTGATATTTTCCAAATTTCATTTTGAAAAACCTAGTTACGCCTAACACATGAAACATCACTCTCAAGTTGCTACTAGAAGTGAAAAGTTTCGGAGTAATCAACAAGTACAGTGTGAATCAAATGAATTCTATCATGAAGTAAGTGCCATGGGCAACGTTCAAAGTGCTCCAGATACTCAAAATTTGCGTTTCGGGGAGGAAAAGTTTCTGGGAGGAGAGTTCCATTCCTCTCTTTTCCTTTGTCTGACCAGTGACATCGCTATCTGATGTTCCGATTTCTGGGAAGAGCTTTGAAATTACGGTAACGGCTGCTGACACTCGTTGACGTCGGTCGAAACTTTTTCAAAGATCACTGGACGTCCACAGAT